>OU026096.1:1250000-2500000 GCA_907269075.1 Idaea aversata
GACACATACATATTAAAGCTTAATATGTACGTATAAATATAAAATAAAATATTTTTTATAATCTAATTTTACTGTCGTTTTGGCCCATCGTTCATCTGAAAAAGGCAGTATAAATATAAATATCAAAATCCTGATTTTATGTTAATAGATATCACTTGAGGAACATTCTAAAACTATCATTATGGGTACACTCCAGTTATCAGTAGGATTTCCTGACATATGACGTCTAAACATGACTGTGTGTTTAGTTCTCTCATATCGTGGCAGTTGAGAAAAGGCGGTCACTTGGTACTGTGTACTTACAGGGCTGTTTTTCAGCAGTTAGAAATCAAATCAATCATTTATTCACATTAAATAAAGTTATAAGATGTCAAAATTATAATAAAGTACTTGGCTATTTAACCTTATTTGAGGTATGTGAATTAGTCTAAATTAGTAGTGAAATGTCAAATAATAAAATTAAGAATTATTACATAAAATGTCAATAAAAATAATGTTATTAACACATTCTATACATCCTCTTTAGTTGACCTAGAGGTCAACTAAAGAGGATGTATAGGTATAGGTCAGGTTGAAATCACGCAAAAGGACCAAACTATAGATAGTTTGGTCCTTTTGCGTGATTTCAAACAAACAAACTCTTTATAATATTTTTAAAGTTAAGTATATTGTTTTGTTTTATTTATACGAATTAAGTTACCTAATAATTATACGAAACGCGATCGCGACCTATTTAAGTAATTGTTTCAGAAGCCAAATTCTAATAATTTAAAACGTAAACCTTTACTTCCACTAAACGCTTTACGAGCACAGTAAAGACAGATAAATCCATAAAAAGATACGAAGATGATGTTGATGAGATACGAATAGAGATATATAAATTACAATGGCTTAGAGAGAACATCAGCATTCTTTAAAAAAATGGCCAAGTGCGTTGTGGGTCACGCGTTCACCGTACTTGTCCGGTGATTTCGAAGAGATTTTTTGTGACAAATTTGAATTTCGAAGAGACTCTTTAATAGTTAGTGGTCTATTACTAAATATTATAGGCTACTTAGCCGGTATATTTATCTTTTTATTATTGTTATTGATGGTTCCAGAGTTTCAGACGCCTAAGCGAATAACTTTTCTTTTAGGACCTTCGACTTTGTTTCGATTTTTTTTAGGTTAGGTACGTTTCGTACGATTCGATAGTCAGCTGTTTCTTGGAGTTAGAGGTCATTGACTTTAAGAGTTTTTTGTTTATTTAGTTGGGACTTCTATTTTTAAAGATAAATAGTAGTTTTTTTGGTAACATCTGATTTTCGAGTAAATAAATTGCTAATAAAATTGTTTAGGTGTTTACTCTAGTTAGTATAAATATATTGTATTTCTTTGTATACGGACCGGACTATAAAACTGATGGGCCAACGCAATTCGGAACGAAATAATAAAACAAACAATCATAGATAAAAACCTTTTACTGTTGAATTGAAGAATTAAGTTTTTGCGTTCTGTTGAGTTAGAAATAAAGACAGAAAAAATGTATTTATTTGCGATATCACACAACATACACAAAAAGAAATAGGGGAAAAAAATACAAATAGATAGATTGAGTTAGATTTTTTCGTAGGTCTTTTTTTACCTTATTATTATTTTACTAAGAAGAAATGGTTTTTCTTTTCAGGTAAGTCCCTCTACTTCATTTTCTCGATTGCATCGCAAAAACTGTACTTAACAAAAAAATCTTCAAAGATCAAGGTAAGTTAATTAAAAGTAAGTTCAATGTTAGAAAAATATATATGCCAATGAGGAAACACATAGTCAAATCTTTACCCGTAGTGGGTACTATTAATTGAAAAACCTCTCAAAGAAGTAATTTGCGACTGAGACTTGTAGTGCCATCTAGTGTGTGTTTAACACTTTAAAAATAACCAAGTAGTGCTTAAAAGAAAAACATATATAAATAAAAAGCCACAGGAAGTGAAGTGCAGTCAAATAAATATATTATTTGTTGAAATTCTTCATGATTTCTATTGCTCTTTTGAACAACTTTATACAAAAAAAACAAACTCAGTAGGTATTGAATACCTTGGTATCTAGGTGTCTAATAAACCGAAGTGCTGATCCCTCAAGACTAACAAAATCTAGGAACAAACAAGTAAAGGTAGCTAAATCCTAAATACCTAAATCCGACACACAAAGTATCAACCAAGCAGCAAGTATGTTGCAACTTGCAACTCAAGATACTTGTCACGATTCTCATGATAGATTTAAAACGACGAACGTAGACGATATATTACGTAGGTAAGGTATTAAAGATAACCTAAAATATTATACTTTGTTTTAAGTTATTGCGGGTAATTATGATTATTCATTTATTTCGAATACTTATTTAAAAATCCATAAATTATTAGAAACAATGCTTACAAACAAAAACAAAATACAAAAAAATAAAGATTTACATTAATTATCACTATCACTATCAATAGTATCAAATAATGTCACTTTTCGCCGTCCCTATGTCCCTTTGTTAGGTCTTTAAAACTACGCAACGGATTTTGATGCGGTTTTTTTAATAGATAGAGTGATTCAAGAGGAAGGTTTATATGTATAATACATGCATAATATAGCCGTGCGAAGACGAAGCGAAGAAAATAAAAAAAGGGAAATAAAAAAACAGATAAATAGAAATAAGGGCTATTAAAAGGTTTTTTTATTAGTGATATTAGTGACTTTAAAAAAGTCTTGATATTACTGACAAAATTACAAGAAAATTAACAAATGACTTGTTTTTAAGATTGACAATAAAGCATATAATTTTATCTGATCTGTTTTTAAGTGTAGCTTTCCTTGTTTTTACGAAATATTTAATTTTTAATTTAGGGTTACAGGTGGCGCTTATTACCCGCAGGTATTACCTTATAATATTTACCTGTTTTTTTTAATTTAGGTTTTGTTGACGTGACAAAGGTCGTTAAATATTTATATAGGTATTTATTATTTTATTGCTATTTTAAAATACCTTTGTAGCTATTGTGTTAGATACTTATTGCCTTGATGGATAATCCATTTAACACAGTGTAATCTAACAATCTAAACAATCGTTCATTATGTCCCGTTATTTGCCAAAATTCGTCGGTCGGTAATAGAGGCCATTCTCAAATATAAAGTTATCAACATCTACGCCCGGTAGTGTTAGGGTTGTCTCAAACAAAACATGTAGTAAATGAATAATAAACCAACTTAAAATCAACAGATTATCAAACAACCCATTATTATTTATTTAGTAAAATTCAATTATAAAAATTCAAAAACATAATCATCATCATTTTTTTAATTATTTTTGTTTGTATTCTGTTTTTTGTTAATTGTATTTTATTTTATGCCTATTAATTAAGATGTTTAAAACCTTCCTCTTTAATCACTCTATCTATTAAAAAAACCGAATCAAAATCCGTTGCGTAGTTTTAAAGATCTAAGCATACATAGGGACAGACAGCGGAAAGTGACTTTGTTTTATACTATGTAATCGTAGTCAGCGTTTGATTACTTTCTCATCTGATGGTTAGTGATTTCACATCTTCTCGTTGAGGTAAATACTCCATGTCTTTGTTGAAAAAGCGTAATTTTAGCGAAACAAGAAAATCAATCAAGAAAAGCAATGACTGGAAGATTAAGTTAATACTAAAACGGAATGCAAAATGAAAAATAGTCAATTTAAATAGGCACGTAAATCATGTTTTTCAACGTCCTGACTGATATACAGGGTTATTGGAAATTATACTAGCAAACCGTTGAGGGCAACTTCTGTGCACCATAACAAACAACTTTTGTTCTATGACTTTTAGAAATTCGAACATTTTTTCGAAAATTTTGAGGTTAGGTTTATCTGAAAATCAGCTGTTCCTTACACGGAGAGGTCAGTAACCTTAAAATTTGACTTTTTTTTAAGTTTCATCTACTGTTCTTGTTCTGAATGACTTTTTTTTAAAAAAATCAGCAAATTAACTTAACCTCAAAATTTCCATTTTTTTTTCGATTTTCTAAAAGTTGTAGAACAAAAGTTGTTTGTTAAGGTGCACAAAAGTAACCCTCAACGGCTTGCTAGTATAATTTCCAATAAACCTGTATAAACGCACTTTTCAAGCCAATAAACGCATCGGGCTCAAATTTTGCACGGACAGTGTATAATAACGTAGGAATCCATAGAATATATATACCTATAGCTACGTGTAATTTCATTAACAGATGACAAAAGTTTGCGTGACAAACTGGATATTTCATCGGAACTACATGAAACACTCAGCTAACAAGGAAACTTATGATAAATGTGCTTATCACGTTATATTCTGCTGTATTTTATTTATATTTATATTATATATTTTAGCGAGAGTCCGTATAAGAAAGGTATTATAGAGATATTTGATGTACATGAAGATGGAAGATTTTAGCATACAAAATCGAGCTAAATATAGTTTTTATATTTGTTTTCATTATATAATAGTTAGTATCTAATTTAAGTTAATCAGTACATATTGTAAAACAAAGTCGCTTCCCGCTGTCTGGCCCTATATATACTTAGATCTTTAACACTACTCAAAGGATTTTGATGCGGTTTTTTAATAGAGTGAAGTTTTTCAAGAGGAAGATTTTGGTACAAAAAAAAAAACAAAACTACCAAGCGTACGAAGTCGCGGGCAACAGCTAGTAAGATTATTTTAACTTAAAAAAATGAAAAAGGTTGTCAATTCGTATTGTGTTTTAATCACGTAGGTATTTTAAGCTATTGCATAGCTTTTATCGCGGGATTTGAGCGCGGCGACCGAATCAAGAAATTCCGTAACGAAAATAAAACCTAGCACCCCCCACTCCGCCTACCATGTAGCTCGGCCGAGCGTTCGCTTAACGCGTATGTATATGGTACGACTGTACGAAGCTCGCACGATGCAATAGCTTTACCGCGGCAGTCCCCGAGTGCCACACGTTTATTTTTTATTCATATTTTTCTTTACCTTGATGTTTCTAAACGAAACGAAAAAAATAGATAAATAGGTATTTTAGATCTAAGTGAAATATAAATCACTAAAGTTCTGAATAATTTCTCATGTTTAGTTATTATTAATTATTAAACTATGCCAAGTTATGTTTTTTTTGTTAGTAGGTTAAACATAAAAATATACTTCATCAATAACAAACCTGAGAACTTTTTGCCATTGTTCATTTCCATATGAATAAGTAGAATTAAAACCTACCATTTTTTTCTTCAAATGATTATAATAATTTCAAGACGTGTTGACAACCCTAATCCAACCGAGAATCGAGCACCTCGTGGGAAATAACGGACGTTTCTTTTTGTTGGTGACCGTATTGGAGATTGTATCGACTGGCGGTTTGGGACAACCCTAAGTTGAAAAAGGTGGCGAATTTTTCATGTATTAAAAAAACTTAATTGACCAACAAGTATTGTGTTAAATATCTTATAGTCGAAACCAATAACATATCTATGGACTACCGCGGGTTAAAACTATAAAAATCTGAACAAACCTGTTAAAGAAATCAGTTTTATCCTTGGGGCAGCTCATAGAGAGATAATTGATTGACCATTAGTGGTAGTTATTTACACCACTTTAAATCCAAAGATATTTTGCCTTATTCCACTAGGATTCACCAACGAGGCTCTACCAATGGATCTATGGATTTTTTTTCCTGTTCAATCCACCGTTTTAGAGCAAGAAGTGAATCTGAAAATAATCATACATTTCTTATTAAAAGCCTCCCTTATTAAGCTTATTTAAAGCTTTCACCTTTTGAAAAGGTGGATCGAAGTGGATACACTATACAAAACACGCCCAAGACTTTTTTTTTTGAGAAAATGATAAAAAAGTTTCATAAAGAAGTAGGTACATATCACTTTCCTAACAAACCTTGAAACAATTATAGTTCCAATGTTCGTCGGCTCCTTTACCTTACTTCTTTAATAAAAATACTTATTTCTGTCTGAACTTAAAGCTTACAACTTAAACCGCCAGCAACTGATTGTGTGTCGTATATTTGACGACGGTACTCCCTGGAACTCGCTATAGATATAATATTATGCAATTTGTGGGAACACATTCTTATACTCCAGAGCGGTGATGGCCTAGCGGTAGATATCTCGACTTTTATTCAGTAGGTCATGGGTTCGAAGCCCAGTTGGCTTTGCACCAATGTATTTTTCTTATGCCTGCTCTTCACGCTGGCCTGGAATCTGTGTCATCTCAAGGAGTGTTGATTGTTTACTTCGGAGGGCGGCGCATCGTATGTGCTGTGTTTCCACCGGACTACTTACCCGGAAGCGTGTGACGCATTAGGACTTATAGTGTGCATACAGCTAGTGACAATTAATATCACCGTTCATCTTAAATAATACGTGCAGAGGATCCTGAAACTACCATCCACAGGAAAGGCGGTGCCGACTGAACTAGGTAAGTGGCCATCGTTTTGTTTCTCCCTCATAAAGTGTGTAAAGGTTCCTTCAGTGCGTACTTCAGTTGCTTAAAATCTTATTCTGGCAGAAGCCAGTGGTCCTTCTTAATATCTTAAAAATTCCAACGACCTATCGATCTACAAAAAACCCCACATGCAGTATACGTCATATTTGCACTATCAGTGCGCTACGATAACCAGTATTGGAATTACGATCCCATGAGTTTCTTGTGCCTTCTTCTCATTGGTGGGCGCGTTCCGAAGGCACATAGCCTAACTTAGTTTTTAAGACCTTTCTATGTGATCTTTGTACAAAATATACATAAGCATCCAAATTAATAAATAAATTTAACTATGACTTTGAGTTTGACCTTCTTCTAATATACGTTACACACATAAATACTAGAATGAAAAGTACTCAGTGTGATTATTATTTTCAACATGTTAGATACCTAATATGTCTTTAGTTGGCCGAGTGGTATAAGCCGCCACCCGCTACACACCAACCAACGTAGGTTCGATTCACAGGTATACGGCATGGAGTGTTTAAAATAGTGCTGCACAGAATTGTAAACGTAACACTACGTAATACTACTGGAGTTTTGAGCGCCCATTGTACCTACTAACAGTGCCCTGAACAGCACGTATTAAGGTGAAAGGGTACCGGCGCTCTCTCCATACAAACGTAGTCAACCGTTTCCTCCCTGGATAATGACACTAGCACAAATATTTTTGTGCCATAAAAACTATAACTGCCATGACTATGTTTTTGTTTTTTTCATTTTCTAATTATCATAGAAATTAAGATTAAAACAATAAAAATAAGGGCATGGTCATGGCAGTTATAAGATTTATACACCAAAATATTTGCTCTAGGGTCATTATCCAGGGAGAAAACAGTCGACTACGTTTGTAATAGTTTGTATGGAAAGAGCCCCCGGTACCCTTTCCTCTTAAACTCCCATACTTATATTGAACAATGGTAGATACTCTGCGTACTAAAACCAATAATTTAGTCGCTTTTTGTGTCTATAATTACTTGGATGGGATTTTATTTTTACCTTTTACGATTTATTCCGCAAATGACTTATGAATAGATAGTAGGTACATCCGGATAGACTTACTAATGCTTTTTAAAGGTGGTCGAACTCGACCAGTGCAGTGGTCGTGATTTTATGACCCAGTTGCCTGGAACCATCTGGTTTTCTGGTACTTGTGTAGGTAATTACTAAAAAAAAGTGATTAAAAAATATTTTTTTGCATCAAAGTAATATTGATAGGTAGGTATACAGGGTGAATTTTTTATGTGGGCCTTCAGGGCTATATCCTAAATTATGAGAGATAGCGAAAAATGCTGAAAGGAGTTGCGTGCCCGATTTTGACAAAAACTAAAACTGCATCATTAGATTTTTGAAAAAGTCATTACCCTAGCCGGGAATCGAACCTGTTGATTTTGCAAAAATATAATCATCCTATATTTTTATACCAATCGATAGTGTTGCTGATAGAGATTAATTCCTGGAAACAAACATGGTATGGCAAAACAAAGAAAATGGCTGAATTTTGTAGTTTTCTGTAATTTTCACCTTTCTTTCTCTGGCAAAACAATAGCGTGAGACATAGAGGACAAGTGATATTATTCTAAATATTATAAGTTCTTTACTTATAATTTTTAGTATTTTTCGCTATCTCTTACGGTTTAGGATATAGCCCTGAAGGCCCACATAAAAAATTCACCCTGTATATTATTTTAATTTAAAATTCAGATTTTTTTTAAAGTAGGTTTCTATTTATTTAATTTACTAACCATTTTCGAAGATTTCAAAATGTGGTAAACTATTATTGGCAGTGGGTATATAATGGTATATATAATATAATATATATAAGGTATATATATATATAATGGTAATAAATGGTAAATAATGGTATTATAAACATTAGAAAATTCACTTAACTCAGCGTAAATAAGGATATTTTTTCTAATTTTTCCTTATTTATGATTATGATGCCAGTTGAAGTTACCCTAATACTTATTTTAAACACATTCGCCCTTATTATATGTATATATTTACAAAAAAAAAAAAAAAGTATATAAGTAGTTTATCCGTTATCTGGCACCCATAACACAAGCATTAAGTTGCTTAGCTTGGGGCTGGATGGCGATGTGTAATATGTCCTGAAATATTTATTTATTTATTCCAAAACGAGGTTTTAGGATAGTCTGAGATGTGGATTTAAACCTTAGATTTAGATACAGATTTACTCGTGAACTATAGTCTAACTAAACGCTATCTTTAAATAATCTTTAGGGATAGTGTTTAGACTATAGTTTCCTATATATTCCATAGGGATCTTGTTTAGATTAAAGTTCACGAGTAAATCAGTGTCTAAATCAAAGGTTTAAATCTACATCTCGGACTATCCTTAAACCTCGTTTTGGAATAAGAGGGATTGAAAAGAAACACAAATATTTTAATAAAGTAAGCAGAAGCACCTACGTACCCATTTAATGTATCGTGTACTTTGTATTTTCATGTGCCAAAATAAACGATTTGTTATTTTTAAATATGTAAATGCCTTTTCTAATAGAACTTACAAATGTAAATAATCATAAAATATTTATAATCTATTGTTCGAAACCACTCAAATAGTCTTAACGTGTCATAAAACATCTATACAGGGTTATTGGAAATTAATTGACACGGCGTTAAGGGCTTCTTCTGTGCACCTTAACAAACAACTTTTGTTCTACGACTTTTGTCGAAACCTAATACATACCCAAAAAAAATATTTAAGTGTTTCTCGTACTGTCTGGTAATTTTCTATGTCTATGCGGCAAGTGCGCGTGCGCGATCGGCACGGGGCGGGTTGTACCATACCTACTATGATTGATTCTGTGACGTAGACGTAGAGTTGAGTATTATTTGAACTGTTGGATTTATTTTTTTATTTTTGTATGGAATATTTTTATAATTAATTTCCAAAAGTCGTAGAACAAAAGTTGATCGTTAAGGTGCACAGAAGAAGCCCTTAACGCCGTGTCAATTAATTTCCAATAACCCTGTATAGGGAAACCATAAAGATGTCGACGGATTGTTCTGTTTTTAATGTTGATGCTGACTTGTTTAGAGTTGTTAACTTAATTTTTGAGGAGAAATTAAACTTTTATTGTTGCTTTTATTTCATTAATTTCATGTACAGTCTTATTACTAATAAGCTGAACCCCACGTGACCTAGAGCTCACTCGCGAATCTGTAAGGTTGTAAAGTAATGTTACCTGATTCTGTTTTGACGAAATAACGTTTTATATATTGGTGAACACCTGAAATCTCAAAAAAGTGTGACGTCACGCGTCGTTACTGGAACGCCTCATGTTATTAACAAGGTAACTATAGCAACGTTTTATCGTTGCCATGGTTACCATCAATGTTTTCTTATGACGTTATCACGTAAAATTATCGTCCGGAAACAGACTTTACAGACAACCATTTTTTTTTTAACAATATACTAAGTATACAATACAATATTAAAAAATAACAAAATAGGTTAATACTTAATTTTTTACAGATATGCGAATGAGTTCTGTGTCACGTAGAGTTCAGTTAATTGGTAATGTGACTGTACCGATATCCTAGCTGTGCCCCGCGGTTCTACCCGAGTTAGTGGTCTCTATAAAAGTGACGTCCATTTCCTACAAACACAGAATACATAAGTTACTACGAACTACAAGTCAAGTCAAATTTCTTTATTCATAGATCACATTGAAACGTCTTAAAAACTAAGTTAGGATGTGTGCCTTCGGAACGCGCCCACCAATGAGAAGAACTCACAAGAAACTCATGGGGTTTTTTTTTTCATGTGATCATGTTCACAAAGGTCAATACAAACTTCAATAGCCTTTTATAACTCTTTAGAAGGCAAATTTCTAAAAATAACTCAGTTGTGCTATATGTCCTAAAAGGAAGCTCTATGCGATGTTTCAGATTCGTAGCTCTTGTAATTTCAGGGATTTTTTGATGAGAGTTTTTCTCTTTTATATCATCACTATCATTACATAGTATAAAATAAAGTCACTTTTCGTAAAACTACGCAACAGATTTTGATGCGGTTTTTTTAATACCTAGATAGAGTGATTAAAGAGGAAGGTTTTTAGATATAATACATGCATAATACAGCCGTGCGAAGCCGGGGCGGATCGCTAGTAATATAGATAAAAACAAAGTTACTCTTAAAACTCAGATAAGAACTCTTAGAACTTAGCCTAGAATCGAACTGCTTGCGGTAGGCATTTTCCCAGCAGTGATATCTGTTATCGCAGCCGACCAAGGCGACGGTGGTGGAATGATCTTTTGACTGGTTCACAATATACCTAAACCACAATGATCGAACTGAAAGAAGAGAGAGGCCTTTAGGTACTTTTCAGTGGTAGTCTATAAATTAAATATCTATTTTAAATTAGTGCCGATTTCAAACAATTACACAACTAATGCCGAAGCCGAATCAAAATAAGAAGTCTCAAATTTCAAAATTTCACACACCGTAAAAAATACCTTCAATTCTTCGAACTCACTCGTCATTCTAACCGTTACGAGATCAAGTCGGGACTTGCCACAGACACCGTGAGCAAAAAACCCCATAAATAGCCCACAACAATAGGGATCGTTGTAGAAAGGGATTTTACAAAAAAAGGTCGAGTGAAAAAAATCTGGCCAAGTGCGACTCGGATTCGCGCAAAGGGTTCCGTACCATAGTATTCTGGTTTTTCTTTTTTCGGTTAAATCTAATGTAAAACAATTAATTAGTCATTTTATTCAGAAATGTCACAAACAATCAAAGTCAAAGTCAATTTTTTTTATAAAGACCACATAAAATCGACTTAAAAACTAAATTAGGATGTGTGCCTTCGGAACGCGCCCACCAATGAGAAGAAGGCACAAGAAACTCATGGGGATTAAATAAAATAACCATTAGAATACAAATCAAATACCAAGAAATACAAATAAATAACTTAAATCTAAAAATGCAAATCCCCTTCGGCCGCATACGAAACCGGAGGTTCGTAACCAGTTACCATTCAAAAATTAAATTAAATAACACAAATATAAAAATTAAACTAAACCTAACCTACTGTTTTTGGTTTGTTTGTTGTTATAGCGGCAACATCTGTGAAAATTTCAACTAGCTACCGCGGTTCATGAGATACAGCCTAGTGACAGACAGTCAGACGGACAGTGGCGTCCGGAAAAGGGTCCCGTTTTTACCCTTTGGGTATGGAACCCTAAAAAGGTCGAGAGAAAAAAAAAGGCCGAACGATAATAATGGGCTGAGAGAAATTATCGACGACTACGACATGACGACGACGAACAATTTGTTACAGAAGTTTATGTGAGACCGAATACGTTATCAATTTGTGATTTACTGGTTGATTTGTGTGTAAGTTAGAATATAATGATTGAATTGTTACTGTATTGTAAGAAGACAGCGCATAATTTCAATCTAAAGCTTGAAGCTCTGCAGAATTTAAATATCTGAACCGATTTGTCCATATCCATCTAATCGGCTTAATTAAACTAAAAAAATACGCTAAAAAAGATTGAAGTGACTATTATGCTAGTTACTACCTGGAGTAGGTAGGTATTCCTTTAAATTTCTTATTGGATTTTTTTCTGCAAACATCTGGCATTGATAGATGATGATGAAGAGCTGCGTTGAAAGAGTATGAGAGTTGTTCTGATGGTCAGTCCATGCCTTTGGAACCTCATAGCTTTTATCCTCAACCTTTCTTGTTACAATTAGACCTCGAGATTATCAGGAGCTTATGCTCGCTTTATGGCCAAAGAATTGCATCATAGTGCAATGCCATGTATTGGAGAACAATCACTTGACATCTAACCGTTTCTAACCTACTTTAAAAACGAGGAGGTTCTTATTTCTATGTGACACCGGCATAATATTATAGTCCAATTATCTAAGCTCTAAGGATCTTCAAGTTCTAACTGATTGATAAATGAATGCACAGCAGTCAGATAGCAATTATGACTTAGGCGTCCGTTAAGAAAGAATTTTCGATAATTTTACCCCTATGCAGACGAGTCGCGGGTGATAGCTAATAGTAAACTGACCACCTATAACCTCATTAATTCCACTAAAAATCAATTAAACAGTAACGTTCCTACAACTCTAATAATTTTATAAAATATTCTATTAACTCTACCTACCTACCTACCGCACCTACAGTTTATAAATATTCAAGCAGAAAACATTGGCAAGAAATTCCCATCTGTAGCTACTACCTTTTCTTACACTTTCAACCTTCAATCTATTAAACTAGAGTTCATTTTACTGTGGTTTTAGGGTTCTTGACCGTGTGGTCATTGCACTTTTATCAAAGCATAAATAAAGCGTAACCCTGATTAACATTTCTATTGTTATTCGAGTTGTATAGTTGGTTTCTAATTCTGTGAAGTGGGCGCCATTGATGCGTAATAACATGAACTGTTTTATGCTATGTTTTATGAGTCTTTTCTTGGCTGTACTTGTATATACAAACTTTTTTCCGGAACTAGAGCTCTTAGTTGGGTCCTTTTTGCGTGAGGATGGAGTAGGCTTGCCCTATAATACATTCTCAGCTTAGTCGAACGTGTCCAGAGAACTCATTAATACGTCTGGAGCCAACTAAGCTGATAACGATATTTTCTTCATCGTAAGAGTAATGTTAAATTAACCCATTATTAGTCGAGTCCTTTGATGAAAGTAAAATAGTGGGTCGAGTCGTATAGTTTGTTGCTAACTGTTTTATTTTCTTGTATTGATCCAAGTTTATGTTAAAATTAGTTTAAAGAATATTAAGATTAGAAGATATTTTAAGTAGTAGATATGAAGTTAATAGTTTTTATTTCTGTCTAGGTTAAAAATTAACATTATTACCATTTCTGAAAAAGTTCTAAATTTTTATCAAAATTCGGCTAATTTCGCATCTCACGAATTTCTATTCAATACACGAGGGATCGAAGATTAAGAACTAGTAACAACTTAAGCGTATAATTTCAGACACAACAACCTAACCCCCGAATACTGAAAGTCTACGTAATCTTAAGTGGCGTCTAAATTGAAATTTAAGTGTAGGCTTCAATAGAAATCATACACTTAACGTTAATTTAAACGCCACTTAAGATTAAGTAGCCTTTCAGTATTCGGGGTTAAAAAACTTAAATTTAAATTTAAGAAACTCGACTTTTATCCCCCATAACTTTCAGACGGCCAAACATAGCTAAGAACACTCCTGACTAAATTCACCTTTCAATCAAAATCGTTTCATCCGTTCGGGAGCTACGATGCCACAAACAGACATACACACACGCACAGACACGTGAAACTTAAAACACCCCGTCGTTTTTGCGACGGGGTGTTAATAAAATGAATTTATATAAACCATATCAAATATAGCCAGTGTAATAGTTCGAGCACGTCCAGCAAGTAGACTCCAGTCTACAAAGTCCAGTGGTCCCTGAACATCCATAAAGTTGGTTTACACCGTCTTGGAGCTGTCTCCAGAGTGCTCGAGTCGAACACTTTATTGGTGTATCCGACTGTGTGACCTTGTTCGTGAATGTTGCTAACACTTGAATAGTTTGCTGTCTACAGTCGTAAGACGATAGTCCTTGTTTTAAATTGGTGTTTTGTTGCTGGATCCTTGTATTTAATGTTGACAACATTTATTTATTTATGTTTTTTTATGTTTTTTGATATTGTATAGGTCCATTACCAATTCATCGATACTAATATTACAAAGCTGAAGAGTTTGTTTGTTTGAACGCGCTTATCTCAGGAACTTCTGGTTGTAATTTAAAAATTATTTTGTGTTGAATAGTCCATTTATCGAGGAAGCTTACAGGCTTCTTTTTTTTTTGATATTCCTACGGAATCGGGACTTACGCGGGATAAACCTGGTCACAGCTATGTATTATAAAGCTGAAGAGTTTGATAGATAGATAGATGATAGATGTATCTTTATTTGGCCAACAACAAAACTATAACTAAGACACAACTTATTTTTGATATTACTAAAAATAACAGACTTACTTAAATACTTATTCTAAGCTATGTTATTTATAACATAGTCACAGTTTGTTTGTTTGAACGCCCTAATCTCAGACTACTGGTTCGAATTAAAAAAAAATTGTGTTGGATAGTCCATTTGTAGAGGAAAGTTATAGGCTATTTTTTATTTTGATATACCCACGGGATCGGGACTTACGCGGGTGAAACCGCAGGGCCCTGCTAATTTTTTTATATTTTATCGTTACAACTGGAAACTACCAAATAGTGATGGCAAGGCGATACTTAAGCATATACACAAATAGAAAAAATATAATATAATTCTGCGTTTTTCTTGTTTAAAATAAAATTAATGTTTTTTCTTGAACTAAACTCTTGAACAGTCATGTGTTTTTCATTTTCTTCATCAGCATCTGACGTCATTACACATATAGGAACTTCAAGAACATAACCTTCTTGCAAACAAGTAATTTATGTTCGAAGTTTTGCCATTTTGAATAAGAAATTTTAACCTAAAACCTTCTAATGCAGTGAATAGGTGTGGTTATATATCTTCATGTAATTTAGTCATTTCCTCACATCACAAAAAAATAATTCGCCAGTAACCGATACGAGTCATTATCCAAAAAAAATGGCAACGTTTGATTACCCTAACGGTATGCGCAGACGCATGTCATTTGTGGCTCCATCTGTGAGGAAATGGATGCAATTACATGGACTGGAAGTGAGACCTTAATGGAAATGATGTTATTATTAAGTCCATTCCAAAATCCCAACTAGTATTAAGTTTGTTAGTTGCTCTTCATTGGATTGGATGAAAATGTATACAAGGTAGTTAAAGTGTAGAGAAGGTATGTTGAAAAAGTGTTTAAGGCAAAATAGCAGTTTCTATTAGTACAAAGACGCTATCAAATAAGATGTCATGTCCAAAAGAAGATCGATTCTAATTGGGATAAGTTTTGTCGTGTTAGAATTCATTGCCTTTGGATTAAAAGTCGAAAGGTCGAAATTAAAAGTCGAAGGGTAGTTTTTCCGTAACTAAACCTCTTTAGTTAGGTCTTTTTTGCAGAGGTTGAAGTAGGCTTACCCAGCACCTTTATCCTTTCAACTTAGTCGACCATGTCCAGAGAAAAGAAATTGTCAATACTTCTGGAGCCAACTAAGCCGCATGTTTCATCACGAATGTTTCTTTTACCGTAAGAACAATGTAAATTAGCGCACATAAATTTTAGTTAAGAAAAATCCATTGGTGCTCGGCCGGCCGAGATTCGAACCGACGACTTTAGGAATGAAACTTGAGGTAACTATATCCCACTGAACCACTGCTCTATTTTAAACGCTAGCTTTATTGAAGCAGAGATCGAATTAATCCCCGTATCCATAAGCCATACGCGTATAATTCCATCAGAAGAATTCAGCGTGCATTCCCAAATACCTACTTATAATCTGAGGTCAAATAACTAACTTCTTCCTACCAATAAATGAAATATTAAAACGATAACACTTTAGATTCAGGAGTTGCGTCCGATTCAAAGAGATTTAATTTACAGTAGCATGTAAACTACATGCTAGTTGTCTTGTGACTTCAAGACAAGTTTTCGTTAAAAATGATTGGCTTTAGAGCAACAAGATAAAGGAAGTAGATTAAGGTTCCGCTGGTCGATCGTGTTTCCATACAAATGAATTTAGAGTGTTATCCATTTATTCTTTATGGAATTTGAAAAAACAAAAGTTAAATCTACATAACAAGTCTATATCTAGCCCATGTAGGCGACGAAATAGACAAAGTATATTTATTTATATTAAATTATATTAAACCAATGGTTTTTTTTCATTTATCTCTATTAGTCGTAGCGCCAGTTACTGAAAGAGTAAAAGGGAAACGTTTGATTTGGTATGGAAAAGAGGAATGAGTATGAATGTAGATGGATGGAGAGGAAGATGACGGTCTTAGAAAACAAGGTTGGACTGTGTGAGACAAAATATTAATGAGCTATTAATGTGAACAGTAAAATGACTTCCAGACTACTTCTAATATACTCTTATTTGATTATATTAGATTAATATCACCCCTAGATAGGGTTGCCGAAAGAAGGCTGGCTGCATTGCCGCTTTGGATGGCAATGCGCTTTTGACGACCTCTGTGGCGCGTCGGGCGAACACCCGACTGCGACGCAGAAGGTTGCGGGTTCGATTCCCGCCGGGAACAAGTATTTATGCTGACCATAAATTCTTGTTTCTGGTTCTGGGTGTTTCCTATATGTATAATATGTATATATTTACAAAAAAAAAAAGTATATAAGTAGTTTATCCGTTATCTGGCACCCATAACACAAGCATTAAGTTGCTTAGCTTGGGGCTGGATGGCGATGTGTAATATGTCCTGAATTTTTTTTTTTTAATGCTTCAAAGTATTCCGTTGTTCCGCCGTTGTTCAAAGTAGCAGCCATTTGGTCACTTTTGTTAAGGACAGAAAGCTCATTCACAAACCATCGGAAGGCTACCGAAACGAAGAAAACTGAAAAGATAAGAATGGCAACACCCGGGAGTGAAAGAGCAGCAAAATATTTTTTCGTTTCGGTTCTTTTCATGGTTTGTGAATCAGCAGACAGGTATCAGATGATATCTTTACTCCACTGTAAGTTACATTTCTTTGTTCCAATTGTGATTCAGCTCCCGACTCTGGAGTCACGTAGAAACATCCTTCAGTTGGGACGAATATTGACGCACCGCTCCGAATACATATCTCACCTTCCTAAGGTTACCTATTATTTTATTATAGAAATATGTATTCGGGAGTATGGCTTCGTATTTCGAATACCTACTTACTCTTATTCCGGAGATCTTTTTATTATAAGCTTGCGGGTTTACCTTAGGAATATCTAAAAATAAGATACCTTGTTACGACTCATTTAATTTTTGAATAATACTGTTTTAGATCCTGGGATTTAGGCTTCGCGTGGTCTGGTAGTCAGTCATTTAGTTTTTTAATACCTACCTAATTATATTTAGGTGTATAAGGCCCATTTCTTCTTCTTTTTGTCCTTTTTGCACTATGTGAGTTCGACACAACATAAATCATCTCTCTCCATTCCACTCTATCTTCCGTCAACTTCGCGTTTACTCTTCTTTCTCTAATATCCTAAACAAAATCTCTTCAAATTCCTTTCTTCCCTTCTTTAGCCTTTCCTCGCTCTGAGACCTAGTTAGATAAGTACATAATATACTCCAGTCAACTTATTTATTATTTTATTTATTTATTTATAAACAAAAATAAACTTAAAAAACATAATGCATGCCGAAAATCGCAGTGATTTGACTGGCGTGCTGATACGGGTAAGTAGGTGGTTTAGTTGACTGCATTCTTAAATACAAAATACAAAAAATTGAAGTAGGTAGCTAGTTGGTACTTAATATAGGTACCTATTCCAAAGCTTGATTTATAATTTAAAATTTGAAAACGGGTCAAGACAGAAACGTCCGAAACGTCAAACTGTCCAAAACTGATTTAACATTTTACGAATTGATAAAACTGGATAAAACCAACCTCTTGAATATTTAAATATTTTCTCTCGGTCTAATATATTATTTACTCTCGGACGTTCTAAATTAGAAATAACCGCGAAAATACTGGCTTTTGGTCAGCGAATTTAGAATAGAAACGAACGTTAGCAAACTAACACAGCTGTATAATTAGTTAGATTATGTGATAATAGTCTAAAAAAATAAAAGGTATTTTTTTATGGAAATTAAATAAATCTTTTTACTAGCAGTTGCGATCGAATTTATAAAAAACTAAAAGCAAATCAATTAAAACTCTACTCAGGTTAGAAGATCAATTAGCAACCTTTCACAGATAACCTAAGTATGTAGGTAGAGTTGTAACTCAAATATCTGCGCTCTATCCCGTCACCCACATCGCACTGTAATCACCCTAACGCTCTAACACTTCATGTCAGTTAAAAATTCGTTGTATAAATCTCGGTGAACCCCTGTCGACTGACACACAGCTATCCAAAGCCTAGCACTAGATATTTCACACACGGTGACGTACTTATTCAAAGGATCAACCGCTTCGACTTGATTTATTCACAGGGCTACTTGCTCTAGATTGTTGTTTTCGTACAGTGCTTTTTTGTGTAGTAGGGAAAGTTCAAGTTCATTATTTTTTAATAGGGGCCATGAATGTTTTTTTTTAGTTTTATAAATAACTAGCGACCCGCTCCGGCTTCGCACGGCTATATAATGCATGTATTATGCATATAAACCTTCCTCTTGAATCACTCTGTCCAATAAAAAATCCCGTATCAAACTCCGTTGCGTAGTTTTAAAGATCTAAGCATACAAAGGGAAATAGGGACGGCGAAAAGTGACTTTAATTTAACCTATGTAGTGATTATCGCAATTGCCACCCGTATTCAAGACTAAAATGAAATCATGTGTTATAGAGTTTTTTAAAACGTAACTTTAATTCATAAATCGTGTTTGCCTAAAAATAAAGCAACATTAAATTTTTCTACTAATTAAAAAAAATTGAAGGTCTCTCTGTAATTTGAATTTTTGATTGCTATAAAAATAACATGTCAGTGGCTTAGACTTTAGGGTCTTCTTTCAGAGAGTTTAGGCAATATAACTCCGTGTTGAAAAATATTCCATAGCTTTAAAAAATCCTATACCTATTCAAAAAACTTAATTAAAAATGAACAGATCAAAATCAGCTGACACAATTTACTTGCCTACTTAATTAAATAAACCAATCCACATTGGCCTTCTACATAAACTGTGTCCCAGGTTACTCTTGTAGGCAGCAAGCAGCCGCCCGATAACGCCAGATTTAAGGGCACTTCACATTGGGCCCATCGCCCACCGCCCAGCACCCCTACTTGGTATGCAAACGAAATTTTACCGAAAAAAAAAACTCACTGATTGGAGCTTGCCGCTCGTGGAAATGAACAGATTGATACCTACGTCTATCGAATGGGTGGAATCAAAGATTTGACAGGCTTTGTGATTGGGAAAAATCTTAACGACAATTTATTATAGTTTTGTTAAAATTATTATAAAGATAGGTATCCTTTGGTAAACGCGGGACTTTACTAAGTAGAAGTAATGATTAATGAACCTACATCAATCAGGCAACAAAATTGCAGACCCAACGAACTTCAAAACTGCTATTTTTACAATGCAAAGCAAGATGCATTTACTAGACAAACATTATAACAATGAAAATATTTAAAAAATAGTCTATTTAAAACTCCACGTGGTTTAGCAGCGGGATGTCTAATATCAACTACGTCTTTATGGTTTTTTATTAAATAATAATAAACAGTAATAAGTTATGTAAGTTTAGTTTAGGTGTTGGCATCAGCCATAGAGGAATATGGTCGAAGGCATCAGCACGATTCTTCTGCTTCACAAACCAAGATACAAACACCTTTTTCTAAAAGTACAAAACATTAGTTTTGTGATATCTGTAATTCAGAACATTTATATCGAAGTAATAAATCGTATTGCGTTCGTTTTGTACCCGTGTTAAACCAGAAGGATCAACTTTTGCTGATCAAGGTGCAACTATTCGCTTCTAAGTCTAACAACTATAACAAGACTCAATTAAAGAGGAGCTACAGTTTCCTTCACTTTCACGATCGACGAAATCCTCACTCCGTAACACGCGAACGGAATTTCAAATCTCGTTTTAGGGGTGCTCTTTGATTTTTGTAACCATGCAGTTTAGGTCTTATTCCTACTAATGGGTAGTATACAGGGTTATTGGAAACTATAATAGCAAGTGGTTGAGGGCTTCTTCTGTGCACAACAAACAACTTTTGTTCTAAGACTTTTGGAGATTCAAACATATTTTGAAAATTTTAATAAAAATAAATAATAATATAATAGTAAATTCGAAAATCAGCTGATGTAATCATGTAAAGCCCAATATTATTTACTAGCTGCGCCCCGCGGTTTTGCCCGCGTAAGTTCCGATCCCGTGTTTTGGGATAAAAAGTAGCCAATATGTAATCCAGGTCTTCAACTAAATACATACTGAGTTTCATCACAATCGTTCAAGTAGTAGCGTGAAGGAGTAGCAAAAATACACACACACACATACTAACACACAATTTTTCGCATTTATAATATTAGTAGGAAATAGTAGGATAGAATTTTATTATGTACAGAATCAATCGTTTCGCAGTATTTTTTAAATCATAACAGTTACTCCTTCTTTTATAATTTTCTGAGTAAACGGTGCACGGTTACAAAAATTCGTATGTTAAGTTTCTCACACTCCAGGTTTTGCATATTCAGCATGTCTTCGTGAACAATATAACTGAACAATTTGAATCGTTAAGAAGGGCATTATGAAGCTTCTCGTACAACAGCTTGCGCCATTAAACTCAATACCATTGTTGTTTGTTGATTTCATTGTGTTATGCTGTTTAATATTGTTGTTATATTGAGTGCTTTATGTTAAATTGTACCTACGTATGGGAGACTAGCTGCGCTTTGCGGTTTCGCGTAAATCCCGATCCCGTGGGAATATCAAAATAAAAAGGAGCCTATAGCCTTCCTCGATAAATGGACTATCCAACACAAAAATAATTTTTCAATTCGAACCAGTAGTTCCTGAGATAAGCGCGTTCAAACAAAACAAATGCGATATCGCCATAAAACGTATTCCCACACAATATCCATACTAATATTATAAAGCTGAAGAGTTTGTTTGTTTCTTTGTTTGAACGCGCTTATCTCAGGAACTACTGGTTCGAATTGAAAAAATATTTTTATTTTTGTTTGGACCAAAATTTAATGTGAAAAATATTCCATAAAATGAAAATTGCTGATGAAGAGAATTCCATTTCAAATTTTGCCCTGCTGATTGAGCCGATACAGCCTTGTCTTAATTCACAAACTTCGTCTATTTCTTAATAGTAATTAATTCATAAATTTTCATAGATAGTAATTCATTGAATAGTAATTATCTATACTATAATATTATAAAGCTGAAGAGTTTGTTTGTTTGTTTGTTTGTTTGAACGCGCTAATCTCAGGAACTACTGGTTCGAATTGAAAAATTATTTTTGTGTTGGATAGTCCATTTATCGAGGAAGGCTATAGGCTACTTTTTATTTTGATATTCCCACGGGATCGGGACTTACGCGGGTGAAACCGCGGGGCGCAGCTAGTTATTCATAGACATATTTCAGTTTTTTATTCAGCACTGATGGTGCCGTCTATCAAGGCATTATAGACTTGTCTTTTTTTTAAGTAACCTCTATTTCAAAATCAATTCAACGAGTAAATTCCGGAATCTAAATGAATCCCGTGATCATTATTCATATCAAAACACCGCCATTGTTACCGTAAAGGTCAATAAATAGTATCATAAAGGTCAACTTTGATAAATGACCTTATTGTTAGATTAATACATTATTTTATGAGGGCTTACCATGTTTAGTTAGAACCTTGACTTTTGTTTGAGACTAGTATACCTGCCCTAACTTTGCTTAATTTTCGATTTTATTCCAATTACGAGGAATTTGACTTCTTTTTTACTAAATACCATGTTTTTAAATAAAGGGTGTGTAGTACGGGTTGATATCATCTCACCTCTTTCTCAAATCACTACCACTACATCGTATAAAATAAAGTCACTTTTCGCCGTCCCTATATCCCTATGTCCCTTTGTATGCTTAGATCTTTAAAACTACGCAACGGATTTTAATGCGGTTTTTTTTTATATAGATAGAGTGATTAAAGAGGAACGTTTATATGTATAATACATGCATAATATAGCCGTGCGAAGCCGGAGCGGGTCGCTAGTTTTATCATATTTTTTTCATTCCATTGTATTTCATGCCTCCATAAACTTTTAAAATACGGTTAGCAGGGTTTTTATAGACGTCTCGGCGAACAACTTTTGTTTTCGTTGTTAGTGGTTGTGCCCTCGGAGTAGTCGCTTAAAACAGTTTAAATCGGCTATAAACATCTGATTTTCCGGTTAACATACCCCCAAAATTTATTTATACGAATTTTCAATATTTGATCAGTCATACCTTTAGGTAGGTGGTGAAGATAAAGCCTTATTTTCACGTGACAATGCAACAAAACAGTCCCTTCTCGTCAACTACTCTTACCAACAGTATTTTCCATTTCAAGTAGATAAAATATTACATTATTCATAATTTGTTAGCTCATAGCGGGGTTTCCTTTTGGCCCAATTCCAAAGTTGCGATAGTTTTATACCACTATATTACAGTACTACGATCTTGGTTATGCATCTCGGGAATTTTGGTGGTGAATTTGGTGAGAATGTGCAATCATGCCTACTTTTCCGCGGCTTTTTTACTACATTAAAAGCAGGAAAAAGTGCATAAAGATGTTAATTGTTCACATTACTAATATTGTACCTAAGTGTTAAAGTATGTGTATAACATATTTGTTACTCTTTCACTTCTACTGAACCGATTGCGATGAACGGTAGGTACATAGATGAAGATCTGCATTAACACTAGGCTCCTTTTTATTATCCTGTTATTCCACAGGATCGGACTTCTGCTGGTAAAATTGCAGGGCGCAGCTACTTTTCCAAATACATAATTATAAAAATCTATGTTGTAATCATTCAATTCCTAAGGATTGTAACAACTCTAGCTACATAAAATAAATAAATAATATAGATCTTGCCGAAAAGTTACTTATAATACAATCAGAAATTGATAAACTGGGATTAGTATGTTGTCAATTTGCAATGTTTTACTAGAATTAATGCCTCCGCTTTCGTCAAGCTACCTGCCCAGAAGGAGTTTTGAACATGAGTTACTAAGCGTATCTCTCAAGTATTATGAACGTTTATATTTCCGTTGATAGACGAAAATTCCCGAGATGCATTCTCAATATAGGACTACTTTAGGTAGGTAAGTAGATACTAGGTGGTCGTGTATTAGGGACGCTAGCGAAACGCGCGGTGACTCGGTATTCATATTTTATTGGCCTCGAGTGTATTGTGGTATTTGATGTGGACCTGATTATGAGTGTACCTTTGCTTATTGAAAAGAAAGGAGGGTTTTTAGCCACATTCAAAAAGAGGGAGTAATGTTTTATGATATTTTCGATGTTTCAAAGACTCATTTTATGTTTACTGGTAGTCGCTTAGCTTGGGGCTAGATTTTGCCCTACAAGAAAATATTTCAGAACATATTTTAAAGGCACATCATGCAACAAATAAAATAAAAATGTACTTTTATTGGTCATCTATATCTACAAAAAAACGTGACGTAGTTTACAATAACAACCACTTAAAACGCTTATAGGATCCAAAAGCAAACCGCTTTCATCATCTATCTCTAAATGTATAACAGAGAATAATACTTATTACGAAAGCTTTGAAATTACAAAAGCTACGTGTTTGAAATGTCACATAGCTTTGTTCTCTTTTAGGACGTAAGTGTCACAAGGAAATGATTTGAGAAATTCAACCCCTAAAGGGGTAAAAAAGGCTGATATAGTTTATATTAAACTAGCGACCCGCCTCGGCTTTGCACGGCTGTATAATGCATGTATTTTATCTAAAAACCTTCCTAAAGAGGAAGGTTTTTAGATAAAATACACATCACTCTATCTATTAAAAAAAAACCGCATAAAAATCCGTTGCGTAGTTTTAAAGATTTAAGCATACATAGGGATATAGGGACAGAGAAACCGACTGTGTTTTATACTATGTAGTGACTATGTAGTGATGAAAATAAGCCAATACGAAATACGTCCAGGTAACTAAATTAGAATCATGTTTTCCTCATCCCTAGCGAGCTCTCGATTCCGGCTATCGAGTAAATTATTCGTAACGTTTCATCGTCAATTAGCATGGCCGAGTTTTCAACTTTAGATGACAGTTTTATACAGCCACTACGTTGCACTGTAATGTGAACTAGGTTATTTTATATTATTCGACAGATGTATGTAAAATTCAAACTCTACTGTCAACAGAAAGTTAATAATCGGAGCAAATTGCTGATTTTTTAAGCCATAACAGTGATCAATTAGATCACAAAAGGGTTAACACAAAAGCGAAAAAGCGCATGTAATCATTTTTATACGTTTTTAGACCCTTCGAGAGTAGCCTATACCTGAGTTTACATCCTTGACAACCCTGGGCTACTCCCACGGTGCTACGTAATCAGTATCCTTAGTAAAAAAAAACAGCGCACTCCGGGAGTGCAGGCAGAAGTGAAAACTGTATATCTGTGTAAAATCTCATATGTCGCGAGAACATACGCAAAAAGAGTTTTAGATGAAAAAAAAAAATAGTCGGACGACAAATAGTCGTCCGACATTTGTCGTCTAACAAATAGTCGTCCGACATTTGTCGTCCAACAAATTGTCGTCCGACATTTGTCGTCCGACATTTGTCGTCCGTCAATAGTCGTCCGACATTTGTCGTCTGTCAATAGTCGTCCGACATTTGTCGTCCGTCAATAGTCGTTCGACAAATAGTCGTCCGACATTTGTCGTCCGACATTTGTCGTCCGTCAATAGTCGTCCGTTAAAAAATACCATATGTACGTCTTAATACACTCACAGCCAAATTAAAAACAGTAGGCCCAGGCATACATTTTCGCCGCGCCGTAGAGAGGGGATAGCTGTCTACTCTCCATCCGTCTTACGCTTTTTCGATCAGGTCACGTGTCCTGACGCGAGTTTAAGATTTTATACCCATTACAGAAAAAGTGCTCAACGCCGCTAAAGAAGTTTTCACTTCAAAAAACTCAAATTTTCTTGGATTTTCGCTTATAACTTTTTATTTTTTGTTCTACGACTAAAAGTTACTTAACAAAAGTTGTAGATAATCTTATTTGCAACAAAAAATGTTAAGCAATATTTTTTGTGAGACCTATAGTTTGTCAGATAAATAACCGTTTAAATCCCTTTTTCCAAGATGGCGGCCGTGGGACAAGAGCTACAATCCCTCAAACTTGGATTTAACTTTAAACCCCCCCTTGATATCTAAAAAATTAAATTGCGTCCACTGACAAATGCAACCTAAATGTAAGTTTTCAATGGACTATAAAGTTGCTTACTGCACACACTTATCACTACATTCCGGGTTTACCAAGTCTTAAATTAATACAAGCACTTCATTCCATATCAAGCCACTGAACGCCACAGCCGAATTCACGACCTAGGCCGCTCTTTCTCATTCTAAATCACCAATGGAAACTAGTAATGTTCCAAAACAACAAGCTTGCTTCATCAATAATTCTAGTTATTTCTCATCGCATCTCTCATGCCAAGAGCCCGCAACATGCCGGCAGCTTGCGGCTACCGGCTATGCGGCAACGCGGCATTATTAACCGAATACGCTAAATAACAACGCTAATTACTACCAACTATGTGATTTGGGAATTTGATGGTTCGACGGTCTGGTTGATTGGTGATATAGGAGTTCATTTTACTGCCCATTTCGAACTATACAACACTAATTTATCATACGTTTAGGAAGCACAGTTGATCGAATTATCATTTCGTAAAAAACAATTGGCCCGAACAAATAAAACTATTTGCCCGATTTTAAAGAAATTTGGTATGAAAATAGATTGAATCTTTGAGAGTCACATAACTACTTTACCACAGACCACTGCTATAATAGTTTGTGATAAGATGTCATTAGGTATTTAATTTTTTTTTGACTAAAAATATAAGTAGATATCTAAGTAGGTCCAAGCTTACCTAGGTAGTTAAGCTTATAAGCTAAACAGCATACTTAGAAACCTTCCAAAACTTAACTATAAGTTTTGGAAGGTTTCTTAGTATGCTGTTATTACTATATTGTTTTAAAACGAGAATTTCAACTACAATTCCCCGAGAAACAGTGAAAATACGTTTGCTGGAAAACAGTTATTCCGCTTGTTCAGTCCCGAAGTGTATCTTTGCCAGTGTCTTTAGCAGACTTCTACTGCTTCCAGTTGCAGTGTTTCTACTAAAAAATACGCAAACTAAATGTGTTTAGAAACAAATTTAGAAATAAACATTTAAGTAAATGATCACCGTCACATAAAATTCAGTTACGAATAAAATAAATAAAAACTACGTTGAAAGTGAAATACAAAAGTGCAGTTTCGCGTCCCGCTTGTCTGTGGCAATACTGTATGCATATAGTGCGAGAGGTCGGTGTATCATACTATCTTACTAATATTGTAAATGTCAGTGCGTGTATTTTTGTTATTCCTTCCCGCAAAAACTACTGGACCCATTGCGGTAAAACTTGGTATAAATACATAGTTGTAAATAGTTAAATTATAAATTACTAGCTGCGCCCCTTGGTTTCAACCGCGTAAGTCCCAATCTCGTGGGAATATCGAGATAAAAAGTATAGCCTATGTGTTGATCCAGGTCTCGAGCTACGTACCGAGTTTTATCCCAATCGGTTTTGTCGTTTTTGCGTGAAGAAGTAACAAAAATACTAACACATATTAACAAACAAACTATTACATTTTTAATATTAGTAGGATATGATCTATTTAAATAGTATCTTCTTAGGTTTTCGCGAGTGAAATTCATAATAAAAGTTTACCGTTTTAAGTTAAGTATCTCGTTTATTTTGGTTTTAGTTAAAACTTGACGTTTCGAAAAGTTTACAGATCTCTTTAGAATAGTTTAATTATGAATTAACTACCTACTTGTGATAAGGCTAGTTGTTTCCAATACATGTGTAGTTTTTTAATCACTATTTTCATATCGAATTAAACCTGTCTAATGAATACAATAATGATTAATCCAAATCATGTGGAGCCTGAAGCGAAACATAAACTAAGATAAAACTGTTAGAAATTAAAACAGATTTCTTGCGTGAGATGAGAAAATTTTAGATGAAAAAAATAAAGTACCTATCACTACATAGTATAAAATAAAGTCACTTTTCGCCGTCCCTATGTCCCTTTGTATGCTTAAATCTTTAAAACTACGCAACGGATTTTGATGCGGTTTTTTTTTAATAGATAGAGTGATTCAAGAGGAAGGTTTATATGTATAAAACATGCATAATATAGCCGTGCGAAGCCGGAGCGGGTCGCTTGTAATAATATAAAATCTCTATTTTAAGTTATTTTCCAAAACGCCCTAGAGCAAAATTTGCAGCGACCTCTCGGCCTAACTCTACAAATCCAATTTCCACCTTCCAGTGAAAACTATATGCGAAAACAGACGGGTTTTTCGGTGCGTGTGTAACTGCCCGCCATTTATACGACGTTGGACATTCCTATTTGTAACATTTTGGTTGCTAGGATGTCTTTTTTCTAACTTTTTCTAGCAGAATTTTTTGTAACTTTTTAACGAGAATTTCGTTAAGTTTTTTTTTGTGTTTTTGAACGAACTGAGGTTACATTGACAAAAATTTTTGGCATAAAGAAAATCATAAAACAAAAAAAAAAACACTCGTCGAATTGAAAACTACTTTTTTTTTATCATACATCGGTAACAGAAGCCATTAATAAATGTATATTGTATGTATAGTTAAGAGCAAAAGTAGTTAAAAATAAATAAAATAAAAGAAGCCTAAAGGAAGAAGAAGAATTATTATATTAGCATACCTAATTATAAATATTATAATTATGTAAATTTAAAGTAAAGTTTGTTAAATTTATAGCAACAGCAATAAAGGCTTCTTTTATTTTATTTATTTTTAACTACTTTTGCTCTTGACTATACATACAATATACATACATTAATGGCTTCTGTTACCGATGTATGAACCCGAATAAGATACGACTTTTCATTTGAACATTTTGCGCGAGTTCCGCGCGGGTTTACGCTTGGTATACCGTACATCGGTGTCACTGTAATATATTACTGCATTTATATTTCGCAAACTGAATTCAGCTTTGAGCGTTTCGTTTTATTTTAGAGCTTTAAATATAGCTTTTAGTCTGTGAAGTTTGGAATTTGTGGAATGCTTTGGTGATTGTATGCGTTCTTTGAAAGGATTTCCTTTTGAATCTGTTTAATTGATAAAAGTTTTAATGTAGGTATTTCGTTTCGATTTATTAATATTTTTTGAGCTGTAAATCTTTATACACCCAGTAATATATTTTCAAAATTTATCACGATTTTAACCCTTAAAATCACTGGATCTTTCATTCGATCTTTGTCTTTGATTTGTTCTTCTACGAAAATGCGAAGAGTGCCTGGAGAATCTCATCGTGGAAAACGCTTGCGATGTAACTGAAGTCCTCCATGACCCCCGTATCCCTCAAAAGAGCTTGGCTAGATTTAATTTTGGTTGACAGGAGCGAAGGTGGTTCGGAAAAGAACTCGCTATTAGATCTGGAACCAATAAAGTTGACTACCTACCATAAATCCCTTTTCTAAAGATCAATTTCAAAAATCCTAGCTTCCACTACCAGACAATACCAACCTATCATTGGCATAAAGGACAACTTACAACCAATTCAATAAATAATGGTATTAAAGCCATCAGAAACAGAAGCGATCTATCAAATGCTAGTGCCGTGTTCTACACTGTCGGTGGCTATATGTCGGACATACTTGTAGAGAGAAGTTTGTGGTTATATACCACTAGTGGTAATGCTAGTTGAAAAGCTAGCTTTTACCCCCGGTTTTGTTCACGTTAAATCGAGAATTCGAATGGTTTTAGTGGTAGCGAGACAATATGAAATATTATGATGAAAATGGTAGTTAATTGGTTAACAAAACTACATATAACGTTGGAATATCATCACTATATCCCTTTGTATGCTTAAATCTTTAAAACTACGCAACGGATTTTGATGCGGTTTTTTTTAAATAGATAGAGTGATTCAAGAGGAAGGTTTATATTTATAATACATGCATAATATAGCCGTGCGAAGTCGGAGCGGGTCGCTAGTCATGACTAGCGACCCGCTCCGGTCCTTTTCCTTGGAAACCTTGGAAACGGTTCCTTGGAGTAACATAGGTTACTTTATATCATGATATAAAGTAACCTATGTTACTCCAAATTAATCAATATATCCCCATATTAATTTTGATCAAAATCTGTATAGTAGTTTCGGTGTCTATTTGTTACAAACGAAGAACATCTTATTAAATCAGTGTAGATTTGAGAATTTTTAAAATGCTTTCTGGAAAATTGTCATGACGCCATTTTCTAGATTATCCTGTCTCAGATGTGAGTATTGAATTTGTTATTAACACATGGAGAATCCTCTAAAAAATCACGTTATTAATAAAAAAGAACGCCATTCTTGCGTACATTTCGACTTTATTCAGAGGTTCATATAAACGTCTTCACGTATAAATTTGTCAAAAAGACACCCTGAAAACTGTATTCTACAAGCTTCGGTGACATAGTGATTTCACTATAGTTCCAATAGCAATGCAATAGTTCCTTTGTAAAATGTTTTTACACTGTAATTTTACAGTGTAAAAACATTTTACAAAGGAACTATTGCACTTGAAGTAGGCCAAATTGTACATGAAAAGACAGACTCAGGCAACCGATTCCATTTCCTCGCGGTGTACGGATAAAGCCGACACTGAAATATTTTTGAATGATGTATACAATTATAAAGTTTATTTTAGAAGGATTTTCTTGAACGTGGATAGATTAGATGGTTTCTCAGTAGATGTCGATTTAAAATATCATCGCTCAATTTCTTTATTATAAAACTAGCTTTCACTCGGGACTTGTCTGAATTTTTCTGAATTTCTTCTTTTGAAATTTTTAAAATCTTTTCTTAGGGGATACCTACTAGGGTATCGAGAACCGGAGTCTTTTTTGAGAATCGGGATTTTCAGTGCCAACCTAAGTAAGAACCGGAATTTCTCGGGATTTTCGTTACTTTCAGGATTTTTGTCAGAATTTTTGTTCGAAATCCTGGTTCTTAGGTTTTTAATTACCGGTTCTTTTGCTGATCAAAAGAACCGGGAGTTCCCGGGATTTTCGGAACCGGGATTTCCCGGTTCTATACCCTACGTCATAATAGTTACCTGAGTGCCAAATAGCTCAAACCGTTCATTGGCTTAAGCTATACCTACTATTCAATCAGTAAGGGATATTTATAGGTTTACTTAATTCAGACATTCCAAACTTTATTGAATTATAACCGTACCTAATAATAGAACTTCTTGTAAATAATTGCTCCGTAGAGAATCAGTGTACCGTGAGATACTGCCTTATAACCTAAAGGCTCAAATTCAAATTCAAAAATCATTTATTGTGAACACAGGTATAAAAAGTTGTTACATAGCACACAAAATTAATGTCCTCTGTGATCGACCTTTCGGCATACAATGTACAGGGTAATTTAATACTAGGGTAGGTGTAGGTTTTTTCTATTAATACTCTAAGAGATCAATAAATTAAGGAAATAAAAGTAATAACAACAACAAGGCTTGACTTTATGGATCGTTCTGTCAACGAAATCAGGGACGCAATAAGATTTTCTTTTACAATATACGAATGATATGATAAAGAGTTTGCACCTACTTACTTTTACTGTCAGATGAGAGTAAAATAAGTTTTTTATATTCGTGCGTAACGGTGTGTTTCCTTTGACGCGGAGGTAGGTGGAGTGGAGAGGAGCGGACCATGAATTGGCCAATCAACTGTTTCCACTGATGCGTAATGGAGATTTCACGCACTGTGATTGGCCAATTCACGGTCCGCTTCTCTCTACTCCACCCAGCTCCGCGTCAGTGGAAACGCACCGAATTGTATTGACATAAGTCAAAGAAAAGTCCCGTAGTCTTGCGTTAGAGAAAAAAAAATGTTAGATAAGTCGTTTTATCTTATGCTTATCTTATGTCAATTTCATACCAAAAAATCTGTCGATTGGAAAGATATCGATGCTGGAAAGCAATCTTGTCCGGCAGGGCAGTATGTCTCCAGTTGGACAGTTGGATTCTCACTGTAGTCATGGTTTATAAAATAGAACAATACCTCAATCCTCAACCATCTGCTATTTGCTTCAAAGATTTACTATCTAATAATGAAGACTCAGGTCACGCGCTCATAAAACCTAATGTGGCTTGTAGGCCACGACGACGCCTACCAAGGTTCACATCCTTATAACCGATCGTGTAGGTGGTCTCTCCTCATGATATAATGAACATATCCTGTTTAAACAATTGTCTAATTGCGTTCTTTGTTTGGCGTTTCATGTAGTACTAAGCGATTTGGATTGATTTAGATCCGTGAGAGAATTGAGGACTATGGTAGTGGGATGATAGAAGCGTGCTACATCTTAGACCGCATCGTCATTGTCACTTACCATCGTGTGCGATAGTGGTCAACCGCTGACCTATTTATTATAAAAAAGAATCACTTTTAATTTATGATTAGAATATGTATACCATTTTTAGTGTTTCCCGCAATTTCACCGACGTCAATCCTGATCTTGTAGATAGTTCTAAAAATGTCTGTATAATAATTACATATTTAACAAATTAATTGCGTCTTATTATTTTTAAGAATCATGATTATATTAATGATTGTGATTTGCAAACGAATATTTTTAATACAAAACACACACACACAAAATTTGACAACAACAATAAACTAAGTAATTTTGTGAGGCGATGTTGATTATTTGTAATTTTTTTGTTTTTTCGACTTGTGCTAAAGAAATCTAGGAAGGTATTTATGCCTGAATCCGTAAAGGTAAGCCAACAGGAATCGGTTTGTATAGACTACTAGCTCCAGCTATACAAACGAAATAGTTCGGAACTTTTTACCTTTCTTTAAAGAGAAATTATACAACTTTGTGGTGGTTACGCAATGTCGTCCTTATCAGTACCTGCTCGTAAACCTTCAACACACGTAAAGCTCATACAATCAGACAATCACTCACAATACCTCTCATTACATCACAATACCTCGATCAATAAGTCCAGGAAGCGTCATTTAATCAAATCATCGAGTCAATACATTGTCTGTTAGTCAGTCCCCTCTCCCTTGTAATCAGATTAGTGCATACGGGCCGGTCACGACCTTTGACAACGGAGGGAATGTTGCGTATATTTACACTCTTCGATAAGATTACAGAGATGTATGGTAACCATTACTTGGGTACGTATAGGTACGCACCTGAGGAGGATGTTGATAACAACTGATAACAATGCATAATGGTTTAGCTGCGTTTCTTCTTTCGGCGCTACACAACCCTTGGGTCTTGCCTTCTCCACCATCGTCATCCATTTATTTATTTTATCTATTAACAAAGATTCTACTGTCTTTATAATACATTATGTTCTAACCAATTGTAGACAAAATGTAGACCAAATTGAAACTAGAGTTTCTGATAATGCCTCATTAAAGCCAGAATTTATTAAATAAGTAATAGGTAATAAGTAATTACGATCACAAGCTATCGTCTTCCAAGAAGTAATGTCCCCCATTCTCTGGTTTTCCTTCACACAGTCCTTCCAGCGCTCCTTTGGCGTCGACCTTTTAGACTTTTTAGCCCTACCTTCCATCCTCTGATCCAGATACCTTGCTTATTTGAACCGCTGTTTTTGCTATATCTGATGTTTTCATCGGTGTGGTTACGTATCTGGAACTATTCAAATAAAAAAATTATTCACTGATGAACTGCCAATAATTCTATCAGTTTGGTAAAACGTGACTGATTCTTGAAGCAAGTTAGGTTTTATTTTTTGCTGCTTCTTAATTTAATTCAAATCATTGGATTATGTAGAGAATTTAACATACTTAATTATTTTAAAATTTATTAATTTATTATGATGTATATTTATTTATACCCACGTATATTTCAATATTATTCTATTTGCGCCTATTACTACGTATATTTTAGTATTAATTGTTTTGCACGGTAAACGAGGGGGTCCATCCCATGCCTTCAAAATTTTTGTTCTAATGCCTCTACAATAACTCTTAATATTGATCTTCGCCTTCAAAAGAAGAAGTTAAACTATATGCTATGGTTATCAAAAACATATTTGATGTTGAATAGAATAATAACATAAATATCAGTAGGTAGCCATCAGCCACACCTAGTTATTTTTATGACTATGACCTAATAAAAGAAAAAATGTACCACAATTTCTAAACAATTACAATCAGTAGTTACCAAAGCAATTATAGCCCGAGGGGGGTCGCAGGTTCAAAGCTTGCTATTTCAATTTTCAATCCGTTCATGCGTGCCCGATTGATAAACGATCAATGTTTAATTATTAAGCCATTGTATTGACTTTGGCCTGGGGCTGTTTTGAATAATTCAACCGGAAAATAGTAGTTTATGTTTTAGTTAGTTATGTTTGTGTGGAATTGACGCCTCTAGGTATATTAGATAAATGCTTTATTTGTACAACACATATAAATTATTTTTGACGTCTAAACAGTGAACTGGACCCAGCTGGCACTAGACAGAGAACAGTGGAAAGAGGAGAGGAAAGCCTGAAAATAAAATAAAAAAGTCTTAAACGAAAATCTTAAAACATTATTGGCCGCCAGATAAATTGAACCACCCAAGGTTTTGGTGACAAGGATCTCCGAAATTAACTCTTCCAGATCCAGGTTTCCGGTGGTACTCTTAAGTCTCCAAGACATACTTTGGATCTTGTTTATAATAATAGAAACGCATAAAAAATATGACTCAAGGAGCATGCAACAAATCGCTCTGGAAGTCTTTGGGTGAGGCCATGTTCAGCAGTGGAAGTCCTGTGGCTGTGAAGATATAATTTTTTATTTTCGTTATGGAATTTCTTGATTCGGTCGCCGTGCTCAAAGCCCGCGATAAAAGCTATGCAATAGCTTAAAAATATGTTATCTTATGAGTACTTAGACATCGAATTTGAAAACAAAACAAAAGGGTATGATGATTTCTTTGGCAGCCAGTATAGATAGATAAATCTGTAGAAATATCTTTAATTTTGTTCAGCGATTTTGATGTTAGTACCTCAACAAAATTGTTTTTACCTATCGAATTTATAATAATAATATATTTTCCATTATGAAATACAATTTTCTCCAATAAACGGTTTATCAAAAACAGATCCTCAAATTTCCTTCCCGGAAACGGAAAACAAAAAAATAACCCGCTTTTAATATCAACGGATAAACAAAACAATACCTTCAAACGGTTTTCACTGTGGCTAAAGGTATAAGTATATCACCCCATTTCACCTGCAATACAATTTCAATTTAAAAGGGGAAGTTACGGGGCCTTTGAAATGTAGCATTGAAAATTGACAAATAAAACCGACGACCCCCGATGAGGATTGTGGAGTTGTGGACCCAATCGATAATGTCTCTGACTGTACCAACTAAATCAGCCCCCTCTCAACCCTCGCCTCATATTGAAACACAGTTCACGTTCAACTCAGAAGGATAACTCTAGGAGTACACTACTTTTCGTATACAGTTATATTATGTCCTACACTCACATGGCATAACGTTTTAGCATTATTGGCACAATTACATGTGACATAATCGGCATGATAACAAATGGCATTTATACAAAAAGCACAAACAAATAAAGCATGAAATTAGTTAAACAATAAAAATAATACCTAGTAATTTTATTAAATTTGGTAAGTATAATAAAATACAAATTAAGCGCTCGATAAAACGTTTTTTTAGGTTCAGACTTAACTATTTTTAAGTTTGAACAAAAATTGCAAAATCTGTTTTGTTTCGATTTTGTGACACCATTTAAAATTCGATTTCTGTTAAAAGTCTGTAAAAATATATAGACCAAGTCTAGGTGTAATGAAATTTGTAATTTTGCTGAAAGTGAAAGTGAGTTTAAAGACTTTGTAATCTCTTATTTTGTTACAAATAAATATTATTCTATTCTATCCTTAATAATAATTACCGGCCAAGTGCGATTCGGACACGCGCAAAGGGTTCCGTACCCAGAGGGTAACAACGGGACCCTTTAACCAAGACTCCACTGTCTGTCTGTTTGTCTGTCACCAGGCATCATAAACCGTGATTGTTGAATCACGTTATTATTTGATAAAACCGTTTCAACGGTTTTCACTGATTATTGTTGTATTTCTGTTGAACATAATATAACAAAGAATACAACAAAAAACTGTTTTTTTTTCTTTATCTTTCGATCTATCTATCTCTTTCTCCTCATTGTCCTACTTATAAACTTACACTGTGAACTTACCTACAAAGTAAGGATATTTTGTGCACACAACGAAAATAGTATTTATTTTATACTTGTGCGACGGAGGTGGTATAAGTGGGGTTCTGGACGTATTTTTAGATTAGCAAATACACTTACGTATTTACGGTCGCACTTAGAAACGTTTCCAAGTAAAACTTTAGTTAATAAATATAGAGTTCCTAGTTGAATGATTTTAGACGACTCAAATTAAGATTTTTTTTTTAAATACACCTTTGAAACCGCTTAGATTAATAAGAAAAAATGTATGCCTGTAATAATTATTTTCAAAAAACATATTACATATAACATGGAAACCAAAACACAATTGGAAAAAGTAAGATAGAAATCAATGTAATACTTTTCGTAAATTCACGAAAATACACATTTTGAAGTAGACGTCGACGGAAAGAATCAACTTTATTTCGTTTTGTTAAAAGATATTTTTACAATACAAGCTGTAATGTAATGCCAATGATATTCTATACTTCCTGGAACTATATAGTGTAAAACTAAGAAAAATTATACACTAAACAACGAATAAAATAGTTTTGCGAAATTCGGCTGATGTTGCACTATCTCGCATTTCCCTTATTTCTGTTCAATCCGACAGGAGCCGACGATTAGGTACTAGTACCTATACCTTAAAAGGAAAATTAGGGCCAGATCCGTCCACACTAGTATGCTGCCAGCTTTTTGGCGTTGTTATTAGTACGTAGGTATAAACGTGGAACACATGCCATTTCTAAAAAAATATGTTGCTTCAAAATATAATTTACTTACACAGAAAACCTTTTTCAAAGTCCAAAAAATAAGATATTTTCTCTAAAAGAAAACTCCATTGACAAGCAGAAAAGTAATTTCATTACTAAAAAGAAAGATGTCTATAAGAAACGTAACACAAAGTGACGTAAATGTAATCTCTGTTTACTTTATCATATTCGAATTGGAATTTGTTTACTCGGGAGCTTCTTTCAATGTTTCTGTATACCTACAGTACAGGGTTGTTGGTGATGGTTTGGGCAATGGTAAGCAAAGGGAACGTAAAGACACACATTCAATATTATCATGTGTCTTCACTATTACAAGCCACCCTACAAGCCGCATTCGATTTGGTACGCGTTTGCCGAAAAATAAGTACACATGATATATTACTACACCCCCCTGCCCCTTGTTTTTATGGACCCCCCCCCCCTTTTCGAGCCTCACGTGATAAATCGAAAGCCCCTTTTGGTCATGTTATGTTACGTTGGCAACACGTCCCCGCAGTCCCGACACCAAGGCAAGTGAGGAACTGGTGGAGTTTGTAGCAAGTAAATCTCTGATCTTCTTCCATCCATCTCCGGACCAGAGGGAGGTCCACATACCCTCACTGCCCTATTAGGAGACCGGAAAATGCATAAAGGCGCATTTTCTCCACCTTAAAAAAATGTTAGGTTAGAAATGATTAGATTAGCCTGATTATCACAGGATCAGGACTAACAATAGTGAAACCGCGTCGCCCATATAGTAGAAAATATAGCAAAAATACCTGGACACAAAACCAAGCAACCCACGTTACTCTTTCAACATTTCATTTGTCTTCAGGTAAAGACTTTCAATATTACATTACCAGAAGTAGTAGACCGAGCAACATAATTGTAGCAGTTCTTACACAAAACCACAAAAGAAAGGAAAACAAAATCGTACAAAATCCCATAATCAAAAACCGCTCATTCCGCTCAGTCAGTTTTTGCACAAAATCAGTCTAATGTGAAAAATATCATAAGTTCACTTGCACAAAAAATATTTTGTTGTTTGTTAAACACAACCACCTGTGATTAAATCAATATTGTAGTTATTGAAATTGAATTAAATTTTATATTACCAGTTAACTGTAGGTATTTAGAGCGTCTTAAGCAAGCCTCTAATGTCATCTGAATTAATTACTAGCTACGCTTCGCGGTTTCACGCGCGTAAGTCCCGACCCCGTGGGAATATCAAAATAAAAAAGTAGCCAAAACAAAGATATTTTTTTCAATTTGAACCAGTAGTTCTTGAGGTTAGCGCGTTCAAACAAACAAACTCTTCAGCTTTATAATATTAGTATACATAATTTCAATCTCTCTATTTTCAGGCGTACTCTTTCCTCGCAAAAATAAGAATTTGTTTTCGCTTTGATTATTGAAGCTAAAGGAAATGTAACGTGTCACGCAATAAATGTAATAAGACAGGTTGACAATATAAACGTTCCTCCACTCCGTTCGTATAGATTGTCTGTGACAGATTCAGATCGTAAGATGGAAATCACAATGGGGACAACTCCACAAAGGTATGGGAATGAAGAACCTACGTTCCAATCCAATAACTTTGATGTACTATATAGAAACGTATATATTGCTTGCTTGTTGCGGTCCGCAACGGTTTCGAGTTTTTAGCAGAGCATATACGAATTCAATTGCTTGTATATTATATAGCCCATTTTTACAAAACTTCAATGAATTAACGCGAATCTATCCTAAAGCGTATAAAAAAATACACACCGTCCTTATGAATCACCTCGTTCATTAATAGAAACCGAAAATAGGTTAAATTATACGATATTGTAGGAAGTTTTTTCACAAACGATACAAACAACATTGATAAACAATTTTTCATGAAATAACTAACAATTTTAGCGAGAAGCATTTTTCTTTTGACTCTTATATGAGCCTTAACGAAACCTTGCCGAATAGTTTTGAGTCTACGAAAAAAACAAAAATATCATAAATTATTTACCTACTTGAGCCTCGTGTTTACTTCTGTACACTTGTTCGATATCGGGAATCGAACTCGCAACCTTTTACGTCGCAGCGGTGCGCCACAGAGGTCGTCATAATGGACTTCTGTTTAAACTTTAGTTTCCATAATTGATGCACAGTCGTAGAAGCTTTTTTAATAACAAATACCTACTATTTGAATAAAAAATGTACCCTGTGATTCTAAAACTTTGTACTTTACTTCTATGATAGTAATTGCTCCGGATGGTCTTTTTTATAATTATGGTTTTTTTTTTAATTTTTTTTTTATTAACATTAAAAAATACACAGGATAATACATTAAAAATAATGCCACAAAAAACAAAAAAGTTTTACCGAGCATTGTATTTACGATAACTGAAATAGCTGATATTTTTACTATTAGAATGATGAAAAACAACTAACTTACCTAATCTAACACAAAAATAATCTCAATCGGTTGTCCGTCTTCGAGTAATAATAATTCATACATTGAAAAAACTCTCTATCTCTACCCGTTCCTGAGAAAAAGGGTCATGACGGACAGACAGACGGACGCACAAGCGGAGTGATCCCATAAGGGTCCCGTTTTTTCCTTTTGAGGTACGGAACCCTAAAAACAATATACGTGATCAATTTTATTAAGATCCTCCTCCTTTTTTGAAATCGGAAATACGGGTTGTTACGAGTACTTCGTTTACGAACTGTTGCAACTTCTTTGTCTCGTAGTTCGGGCGACACCCGAACGGTTGAGACTTTGTTATAGTATTTCGGGTGTACGAACTGCTTCAATTTAATGGTTTGCTTGGTACAAAAAAAATGGATTGAAAAAAAAACATACATACAACCGAATTGAGAACCTCCTCCTTTTTTTTGAAGTCGGTTAAAAAAGAAACAACAGACGATCGAAAAAAGTTTTTTTAGTCTTTGTAAGTGGTAGAGCGTGTATATTTATACTAAAAGATATCTAATTACTATCTTTACTTACATACTTTTAAAATGCTTTTAATACTCATTGTACGTGTGTTTTGTAAGTTTTCCATAAAAGGGTTTCAAAAATAGATGTGTCAGTAACAAAACGAAAACGACTGAAGGAAGTAAACAATACAGTGCTTCATTTGATGTATACGTCAGGGCGCCGTTATCTTGACTACTGTTTTGTGTCTATAAATAGGAATAAAATGACGGAACGTGGTTCATTCTGTCGCAGTAGCTTCATGATGTCCGAACCTTTTTATGGTCGTACCATTTATTTGAGTTAATTAGTTTAATACCTTTTAGTGAGTGGATTAAGCATTGTGGTAAAATAATGCCGATGGGTATGTAACTTATATGATTAAAATATGTTCTGATGATAAGTGCCTTTATATTTACGTAATCTACACTCAGATTTTGGTTAAAATAGCTGGTCCTTTATAGATGGTAGTAAAAAGTTTGACAATCATTTTAATGATTGATTCTACTTACACCTGTCTATATGGCTATAGATAAGAATCAGTTGCTTCCATTATTATTGTTGTTTCGCCCCTATTTCCTAGTGGGAAGTCTGTTATTATAAATCCATTAGATACTAGTTCACTTAAGAACTTGTGCGCCGTAAAAATATAGTTTTTAACTAGCAATGACATTTATGTTTGTTTTCATTGTGGTTCATCATTTGTGTTAGACATACCTTTGTTAACTAGCTTTTACCTTCAACAACGTCCGCGTAGGTTTTAAATTTTCCAAAATCCCTCTGAGCGGAAGCCTACGTTAAAAAATTATCTATTTCTTAAACCAAACCCCTTCATTGGTTAATTCATATATCAGTCAGTCAGAAATTTTAATTTTATATTATATATATTTGGTACTACATACTAATAATAATTTAATGAATGTAATTTATAGCTGCGTCCCGCGGTTTCACCCGCGTAAGTCCCGATCCCGTGGGAGTATCGGGATAAAAAGTAGCCTATGTGTTAATCCAGGTCTCCAGCTATCTACATACCGAGTTTCATCGCAATCGGTCCTGTGGTTTTTGCGTGAAGGAGTAACAAACATACGTACACACACACGCACACACACACACAAACTTTCACATTTATAATATTAGTAGGATATATTTGGTACGACATACTAATAATAATTTAATGAATGTAATTTAAGTCTGCTGTGTTTATCTATTTTTAGGAATTGTATTACCTTAAAACTGTCATCTTTTTTAATTTTTTCCGTTTGAAGATTTTGTATTTATTTTAAACTCTTCTTTTATGTGTAATATTTTGCACGACATTTATCCAACTCAGGAAATAAATTAATTTCTCACAACTTAAAGGAAAACCACACAATAAATTAATTCATCTGAAAGTCGACACAAATCCACCTTAACTCCAAATCCTATACAGAATCCAAGGTCAGAATATCACAAAGTGCTCACCAAGAATACGGTGTTCGAAAAATATACAAAGGGATTGGCCACTATGTTCTCAATGTAGTTAGGAAATTGTATCTTCTTCTCTTTCACAATCATGTATTTGATCGAGACATAAAATACGGTCTCTTTCTTGCATTTACATTTAGGAATTGCGAATCTAGTTTCAACGTAGCTAGGTAGCTTTTTCTATGTGGCACCGCATCCCTAAAGTGCGCTTTGCGTCTATCCTTATATACGTAGCTTAGTTTTTCCTTACATTTTACCTATCTGTAGTCCGACCAACGTTAAATGGTCTCGCGGGAGACGTTCCGAGCTTACGAGAGAGAGCTAAATTGGATGGGTTCGCAGACGCGCGACTGTCGCGCTTTGGGGGCGACGATGCGAAAGTTTGGGAATGTGAGGAGCGAAGTAATAGACAGACGACATTTTGGAAGAATTGCATTAAAGTTTCATTCAGTTTGTAGTCTATTTTGACAAAGGGTCACTTTTCTAAACCTGTAGGATTATTATTTTGACTATGAAATTTTTTATCTATGATATCTCATTGTGCTGTGGAACCTGTTACCAAACTCTGTAAATTTATTTCTTATATTTTGTTATTCGCGTCTAAGTTATATACCAAACATGCACAACTCTGTAGAAAAATAAAGACATTTTTTATAGCACAAAATTACATTTTTCATTAAGTTATTGTGTTATTTGAGACGAAATTTTCCTCCAACATTGCTTTTAGTTTCTCTCCTATTTAATCCTTAAACTTTAGTAGTTATACCGATATCCCCTTACAAAGTAATATCTAAAGGTCTAAGTACCCTGGTCGCACAGGGAAAGACCAGGGACCTCCGCAAATTATAGGATGACATGTCATGTTACGTTACGGCTGCGATAAAATAAATACAACTCCCGCGTCCGTGCCCTATCTTCTATCTTTAAAAAGAAATTGTTTCGGCCCATAGATAATAGAATTTGAAATAGATCGGCCAAGTGGGTTTGCTTCTACTGTGGTCAGGCGGCTCAACTTTCTGTAGAAGAATATAAACTTTAAAAAATCCAGGTTAGGTGTCTAAAAAGGGGCAGTAGAACAAATAGTTATTATATTATTTTGTTTTTAAATCATGACTGCCAAATGAAATCTGTTATTCACTTAGGTATAGATAGTTTAATATTTAGAGAAGATTGTGGTATACTTTACATCGTAATCCAACTAGATTTGAGTAATTTATGAAAATATTGCGGGCGCTCGCCCTAAGCTTTCTGCGACTACTATTAACTTATTGCAATTTTCTACTCTATCGGCACTTACGCTTATAAAACCATGGCGCGCAACTAGTTTATAATATTAGCAGGGTTGCGAAGTTGAGCTCCGCAGCGTGTTGTCCTCTCTCTATTATTCTATACTCCAACTAAAGTTTCGTTCGATGTGTTTTGCCGGATCATCAGTTTCCTATTATTTTTATTGTTACCTGTCAGTTATTTTTATTACTTTGCTCTCGTGAGTGTCAATTTTTATTGACATCCTTTTTTTGGGTCGCGTTTTAAGAGATTTAAAATTATTACAGTTTAATAGAGAAAACATCCTGACCCTTTTTAGACATTATATTTCTATATGTCATGTATTAATTGCTGTTACCAAATACGTTAAGTAAATGTTATTTTCTGCTCTGTAAATAGTTTTATCGTGATACGTTCACATACTTAGATTAATCATCTGTGAAATAATAGCGGTGTGTTGACAAAAGAAGAACGAAAAAGAAATCGATCGTGGTTTGTTTCCGTTTCGACTATCTTTCAAATAATCGAACCATATAGCCGAACCACGTGGCTACAGACACTTTTGTTAATATTCTAAATAAATAAAATGATTTTTCACTGTAACAACTCGCTTTGTAACCCATCTTTACGATACTGAAACTCAAAATTTTCGCAGATAAGATTGGCATAATAAATTATACAAACTGATAATATAGGAATAAAATAAACAGCTTTATCTACAAATTGAAATCGAGATCAAAGTTATACAAAGAAAACTTTCAGGTGTTCACTCTACGACACTGTAATTATAACTCTTTGGGTAGCGTTATATTACCTTTGTTTCGTTGATCGAGTTTTTGTGTACAGGATTTTTATTCTTTTTGTATTTGTGTCATCAAATAGGATATTGTTTTTAAGTGTTTTAACGAAATTGTTTTATCATGAAAAATGAGGATCTGTTGATGGAATTTATTTTCTTGCGTGTAACATTTTTTACTGTATGGTTAATTTATTTATTCATTTTTAACAAATATTCAGTCTATTTAAACAAGATTTTAAACAGAATCTTGTCAGTATTCTATTTTGCACTTTGTGCGATTACGGGCGGTTTATTTAATTAATGACTAATGATTTAATTGTGATTTATTATAATTTTATTTTAATTACTAACCGGCTTCAAAAAAGCAGTAGGTTCTCATTTGTCTTTTGGTTTCGAACATCATTATAACTTTGCCATCTTAGGAATGATGTTTATGTATAAGTATCCAAATAGCTTTAATCCACGATTTCGAACGGGTAGAATTTAATTTTTCAAAATTCTTTCTTAGCTGATACTTACGTCATAATAGCTATCTGTATGCCAACTATTTAGCTCGTTCCGTCCATTGCTTGGTTCGAACTGTGTGTACAAACATCGTCAGTCAGAACTTTGAATTATACATTGAAAATCCCACAATGTTGGGACTTGACTGAACAGCTCGTTTTTCGATAGACATAAAAAGTATAGACCTACTAAACTAACAATTTAAAATTAATCACTACCGCAAAATATTCCGGAACAAATTCCTCGTTAAAAAACCATTTCCTTCATGACGTAAACAATAAGTTACTCTTGTTTAAATGAAAGTGCTACGGTTGGGCTGTTCGTTACGTCTTAAGTTTTTGTGGTGCGCACGCGCCGCTGGATACGATTTACATGCGTTACGATTGTACTATTATACGTACAGGGTTATTGGTAATTATTTAAGAAAGCGATTGAGTGCTATTTCTGCGCACCTTAGTAATCAACTTTTTTGTTCTATGGAAATTCAAATAATTTTTACAAAAAAAAATAAGGTAGGTAATGTTTATCCGACAATCAGCTACCTATTACTTATCTGAAGAGGTTATAAAATTAACCTTAAATTATGCTTTTTAGGTTTTATAATGTGTAAATATTTACAGTTAAAATGCCGATGTTCAAAACCTCTGAAATTACAAAACCTAATACTTTAAATACCCTAATGATAATGAATAAAGGTTGCCTGGAAGAGATCGCTTTTAGCAATAAGGCCGCACATTGTGGCATATGTATAGGTATTAAATATTATTTTTTCTTTTAGCAGATAGGTACCTACTTATGTTGGAATTTATTTCATTTTATTTATTTTTTGTGTAGGCATACTTAATAATTTTGCGTTTTGTTTTTATGGTGCAATATGAAGTTGAAGTGTTACATCATAGATAGATAGAGCAAGTGTTAATCTATCTATCTATGATGTAACACTGAGGCGTATAAAACACCTAAGTTTGCGATTCGCTTTCTTATACAATAACCAATAACCCTGTATATTTTATGCTTACGATGTGAAATGCTAATGTCTCATTCAGTAGTTTTTGTTAGTCAGATGTTGTGGTCTGAATGAAGATGTTAAGTCGATTTAAATGTCTAACACGGCTTAAACAAGGCCCATGATTTGAATATTGGAACGAGCGAGAGAAGCGAGGAAAGGTCTTGTGGTGAGATGCATGGTTGTTTGTAATCAACGATAACTTTAGTTACTTTAAAACTATTTATAGTGCGCAAATCAGCACTAGGCCTATCTGAAAACAAGGTCTTACAGCACAAGTTAAGGGAAAATCCGTAAATTTTAAAAAAAAGTTGAAAATTTCTTCATACAATTTCGACCTTACAAGTTTTCGCGATAATCTAAATTTGCCTGTATATTTTTATTGTGTTGATTCAGGACCTTGATTTTTATAAACCTAATATGGACTATAGACTTCAGTATCACTACATAGTATAAAATAAAGTTACTTTTCGCCGTCCCTATGTCCCTTTGTATGCTTAGATCTTTAAAACTACGCAACGGATTTTGATGCGGTTTTTTTTAATGGATAGAGTGATTCAAGAGGAAGGTTCATATGTATAATACATGCATAATATAGCCGTGCGAAGCCGGAGCGGGTCGCTAGTTTGGTATAAATTTTAACTTGCTAGGTCCACCAGTTCTTGGATAAAATCGGTAGTGACACACGGACAAACGGACAAGAGAATTGTCTTATAAGGGTTCCTTATTACATTTTGAGGTACGGAACCAAAGAAACACTAATTAGTACCTTATTAAATAAATTATAAAATAGTTAAAAAAAAAGAGTTCAATAACACATTACGAATGAAATGAACCGATAAATCGAAATATTTAATTAACTGTTAATTAAAAGTTTCATTGCAACACAACTAAAATGTTACGAGACAACAATTAGATTTGATTAAAATAAATAAATTTTTAATTAGATTGTTGTTAATAATTTGAATAATTTATTAAATAGCTGTCGACACGGTTTAGTACTGGAGAGACTGATAATTTGATTATAATATTTTGTTTTATTAGTTGTAATATTGAAAATGTTTATGTTTTCGAGATCGAGTATGTGCCCCGATTAATGAAATTGTGTTATTTGCCTGTAGTTTCGCTGATATGAGGTACACAGATGGGCTATATGTCAAAATGTGCGTTTGATGGAGGGCTTCAAAGCAATTTGAGTTACCAAAATAGCTTGGTAACTCTTTGAGATACCTATGTCAAAATTTTAAATTCTCCGACTTGGTTCGAATATTTCCTAATAACTTTTTATGAGTTCGCTATTTAAAAAAACAGAAAAAAACTGGTGGCGGGATTGAATTATGCTACTGTTTGAGCCATTTTAAGAGGCAGGCGGACAAAAACTGTAGGCTGTAGGTCCCTTACGCGCGTAGTCAGAACAAATTTGATCGTCTGCTTTATTTCTAAATTACATTTTCAATGCCTTTAATAACTATCAAAGCTCACTGAGTGTAGTGTAGATCTGTAGATTTTTCTATTGTTTCGAAATTGGAAAGGTTTTGTAAGAAAAGTAAAAGTATTGATAGTTTGGCAACACTAGTATAAATAAATGGGAAAAGAATATCGCTTCTTTAAACCCATTTTCTCAAAGACCCTCCTGACTAAGTGAAGTGACCTACGGCGCCCTGCTGCGGTCATCTTCACACAGCGGGGTGCTCCGCCCTTGGCCTCCACAGGCTGATAATAAAGGGAATCTCGTTGAATTGTCCATTGCTTGAGTGGAGACTCGTTGTGGGGCATAATCTTAATTGAAAGGATTTATAAATAGAAACAAACCCGATTTATACGGTCCTAGTTTTTACACCCTACTTCGTTTTTTCTATTACCTTTTTTTAGCAGATGCCTGATAATATATCAATTAGTCAGTCTAGATAGTTCGATAGGATTTTAAGAGCGATGTTGGCTTAGTGGTAGAGACCTCGACTTTCATTCTGAAGGTCGTGGGTTTAAATCCCGGCCGGCTTCGCACCGAAAAAAGTATGTGCGCTAATTGACGTTGCTCTTACGGTGAAGGAAAACATTGTGATGAAACCTGCGGCTTAGTTGACTCCAGAAGTATTGACAAGTTCTTTCCTCTGGACATGGTCGACTGAGTTGAGAGGGTAGTAGATGCTGGACTTATACCATCCTCACGCAAAAAGAACCCATTCAAAAGGGTTTAATTGCGGAAAATAACCCGTATACAAGTACAAGTAGGTACTGATAGGACTTTATATTTATTTACAGAAAAGTATATAAGTAGTATATCCGTTGTCTAGCACTAGCACCCATAACACAAGTCTAGTTACTTTTTTTTATTTTTTTATAAAGAACACATTGCCCCCCGATTTGTGTCGGAGACTTTGCTTTTTCCATTTCATTTTAGACTTTCCTTTTTTTAATAATTTTAATAGATTCTGGCTTTTGCCTGTCGGTTTAGTCTAGTCTAGTTACTTAGGTTGGGGCTAGATGGCGATATGAGTGAAATGTCCTGCAATATATATATTTATTTATACCTATGAACTTCCAGACTTGAGGATAGACGAAATTTATTTCTAACTAAGTATCTAAAATATATCAAGCTGTTCGTTTTAAAAATATAATAAGCAAAATGTTACTAATCTTCAGGAAGCATGTTCAGCTCCAAGTTATCCTAGTAAAGAGCTAACTGCGGCTAAAAGAAAACTCTTCATTAGAAATCCTTTATTAACTCGCAATATTCGTACAACAAGGAACATAGAATACAAGTTAAATTGATATGGTATTTTGTTAAATTCATCATCTTCCTTCTAGTCGATTTCGACTTCGGCGACTGGTATTTGCAAAAAGAACCCTTATGGGTTCGAATGTTTAGCACTTTGTTGACTTATGTAACTTATGTTGCTTACAAAAGTTCGTCCGCAGCAAGCACACGTCAGCACTCCGTTTGTGAAATTAATATTATAATAAATGAAAAATTGAAACATCCGAGGGCAAATGAGATTTAAACATCGTTTAGCGCAGATGTTTTATTCTTGAAATGTAGGAATCATGGGCGTACCCACAGTGGGGCAAGGTGGGGCATTTGCCCCACCCTGACTCGGAGCTTATAAGATATAAAAAAATTGGTTTTTAATTGTATATAACAAATTTAAATATTCATTTGGTTATTTTACATGTACAGAGGTCGCTTGTGTTGTGGTCGAGTCGACAAATTTTAGGCACATTTAGCTAAAACCCCCGCCAGCTATAGTTAAAATAAATAAAGTAACGGGGCAATGTCACAGAAAAACGTCCAAGTTACAAAGTGGCACTAAAAAATGTTAATATGCAGATTGGACTATGTTTGATAGCTAAAATTGATTAATAATTTATTTTTAAACATAGAATTTGCTACAAAATGATGCCTTTTTGAGAAAAAGTCGAAAATCTTTAAAAAAATCGAAAAAAAATCAAATTTTTTATATTTTAAAACCTGAGACAGTAACAGAGTGGACAGGGTACGGTAATGTAACGGAAACATAAAGCTAAAGTTACGATACGAGTAGTATAACAACAAATTACGTTGAATTGAAACACTCGGATGAGCCCCTAGACAAAATTTAAAAATAATTGAATCGATTTTAAATTAATCAAACAAAACTAAACATAAGGTCATCTTGGGGTGTACTCTTTCAATTAAAACGTTATGTCAAACATAACAATAAAATACATATTTGAAATCAGATAAAACAATAAATCGAGTGTATTCAAATACCTAAATTCTGCGGTAAAATAAAACGTTGTGTATTATTATTAAGTGAAAACCTTTTTTGAAAATTGTGCCCAAAATGTCGTCTGTGACTATGGGACATGATAAATTCTATGATCCCATTCTAATCATTTTTTTTTAAATTTTCTATTACTTATCGAGTTATTTACTTTTATTTGCTTCTGCCCCACCCTTTACAAAACTCTGGGCACGCCCATGGTAGGAATCTTCACAAAAATGTCCCAAAGTATAGTCTTCACAGCAAATCCACCAATTTTGCCAATTATACGAATGATGAAGACAACATCGCAATGATATTTACCTGTTCTACTCTAATTCAAACGCTGTCAGTCGAATACCAGCAAGCATAATAGGAAATAAGTTCTTCTTCCGATATTATATAGTTCATATTGGAAGTTGCTTTAGGAGGAAGTCGGTAGTAGAACTTCATTACGGGTTAGCCCCGGCGCTGCGCTGGGTCAGACTTAGCTACATCTTTGGCTGTAGTTCGTATGCTGAAGTAGGCAAGTGTTACAAAATATATTTTTATTTGCCATTATGGTTGTTGGAAACACTATTCCTCCACGCTACACAAATCATGTCCTGGGGAAGGAATATCTTGTTAAAAGGGAACAAAACGCCGAAATGAATTGAATATGGTGATTTGGTGAATTTGCTCTTCTTTTTATACGAATAACGATGAGAGGAGACGAAAGCGTAATTTGTTTTAATTACTACCTGTTAGCATTATTTTAGGGGTATATAGGAGCCAAAAGTAAAACGACTTTCGTAAAACGACATTTACTTAAGGAACATTATTTATTACTGCATGGAAAAGTGTTTTGTGTAAGTACCTACTGTTTGTAGGTGAAATTTTATTCTATATTGCGACAATATTTAAAGGCTAAAATTTGTTATTAATTCGCTCAAAAAAATAACAACAACAGACATACTTTGAAATCGAAAAAATATCGGTATGTTTTTTTTACTGTGTGCAAAACTATTTACGAAATATAGTATTTTTTCCATATGATTGGTCAGTGTTTAACCGTTTAACCACTATCACACCTGCCTGATGGTAGGTGACTGACGATGCAATCTAAAATGTAGCGCGCTTTCCTAGAAGATTTGAACATTAGAGAACATCGTTTGTCTCAGACTCTGTAACTATAATCGCAATTTGTTTTTCAATTACAAATTCTTTTGTATATTTAAATACCTCATCAAATTTTCCTATTACATCGTTGTACACTGTACAGCCCAAGGCGAGAGACGAGAGAGTAATTACCAAAGAAGTACCTACTTCTGTGGAAACGGATACGCAGCGTCTATTGCTGACGTTGCTAGACTAAGTACATAGTAAATAAGCTAGTAAATAATGTGTAGGTATTTGAAGAAATAGTTGTTTGTAATGGGTTTACTCAAGTTAAATTTAGAATAGATGATGATTTGACGACCCAGTTGGCATAATGGTCACCATGCCGGACTGCCAAACAACAGGGTTGTGGGTTCGATTCCCGCCTCAGACAAGTAGGTATTTACGCTTAGATATTTGTCTGTGGTCTGGTTGTTTCTATGTATTATAACTATATATTTACAAAGGAAAAGTATATAAGTAGTATATCCGTTGTCTAGCAGCCATAACACAAGTCTAGTTACTTAGCTTGGGGCTAGATGGCGATGTGTGGAATGTCCTGCAATATTTATTTATCTGGCGCGTCGAACTGATGGCCTTTGGGAACGAAAAGTCTTAGATTGGAGACCACGTACTGGAAAATACAGCGTGGGACGGCCTCCGATTAAATTGACAGATCGCGGGAAGCAGTTGGATGCAGAGAGCATGCGATCGATCGCTCTGGAAGTCCTTGGGGGAAGGCCTATGTTCAGCAGTGGTTGATATCATGAAGATGATGATGACTTGGCATGTCCAATAACAGGTTCAAAAATTGTATAGGTAATAAAGCATAAATTGTAGGGTAAGGCGCATTACGGTAGGAACGTATGACGACGTACATCACTACATAGTATCAAACAAAGTCGCTTTCTCTGTCCCTATATCCCTATGTATGCTTAAATCTTTAAAACTACGCAACGGATTTTGATGCGGTTTTTTATTAGATAGAGTAAAGAGGAAGGTTTATATGTATAATACATGCATAATATAGCCGTGCGAAGCCGGGCGGGTTGCTAGTAATACATAAAATTCTTCCTTACAACGAGAGTGAATGAGACTATGAGACTCCATAACCAAGGTTCTCATGTGTCCATACTGCCTGATCCTCTTACAAGGTTGGGACCAAAGAGGTAAACCTTGCAAATATTTTTAACTATGACGTTTTTGAGCATCTATATTACTTAAGCAGTTGTCTGCAATATTATTACTTTCTATGTTAGGTACAGTCGGAATACCAAATAACTGAACCGCTGCACCCCACGTGACCCAGAGGTAACTCGCACATCTGTAAAAATGTAGTATTTGCCTATTTTATTATTTTTTTTTTTTATATTGTAGGTATAGTATATTGTTTAAAAAAAAAACAGAATCAGGTAACTTACTTTACAACCTTACAGATATGCGAGTAAGCTCTGGGTCACATGAGGTTCAGCTAATTGGTATTCCGACTGTTCATACGTAATAATATATTATTCTTCTATTTAAATTAGGTAAATAAACCATACCACGACTACTTCAACAGCTCAACAATACGTATATACTCCTCGAGATTTCCATTCAATATTTTTCAAAGACAAGAGACTACCTTTCATAGAGATATATAATATCTATACTGTTATAGAGAGTAAATTAAAGGGTTTAAAGGTAAACATAAAAATCTATATCAAACAAGCATAAGTCCCAAAAAAAGATACAAATTCTAAAATAGTTAGACCATTAGCCCGCACTCGGACCTCCAACTAGGGATCGTGGTCGAACTATTTTAATAGTTGAAAAGCAGAACTTTTCGGTATCCCGTAGTCCAACCAGTTGGACATAAGACATGGACCACCACTCCGCATTCAAAAAATTAATAGAAATTAATGAATTCGTCAAGCAACATTTACATCTATGTGAGCATGATCACAAATAAATCTCATCGTTCTAAGTACGGTAAAATTGAGCCCAAAAAAGTCGGTTACATACAAGCAAACATCCAAACATACCGGTGAAAATAATAAAAGCGTGTTAAAAAGAAACCCCATGAGTTTCTTGTGCCTTCTTCTCATTGGTTGGCGCATTGTGATGGCACACATCCTAATTTCGTTTTTAAGACATTCAGTTCATGCAAATTGTATGAATATCAATGAAAAATAAAATAAAGATTACTTTGGCTTTGTTGACATCTTTTATCATTTCAAAATTCTTCAAAGAAGAATGTTGCAGATTCCACTGAACTTTTGATATTTTTTTAGTAATGAAAAATACTCGAGAGATGTTTTCTCTATTGTTAGTTAAAGTTAATATCTATGATCCCTTTACATCCTATCTAGCCATGGATAAATTGAAATCGAAACTTGAGACCTGGTACATTCTGTGAAACATTGCAATTTCTTTACAAGTACTATGCTAGTTTTATTATCTTTCTTTTCTGAATTTATGTGACAATTGTATTTTATTATTGAGTCCATATTTTGCCTATCCTGAACTTACCTTATTACCTTTTCTTTTACCTCCTTCTGTATCGAAAATCGGTGGTAACATACGGACAGGTAGATAGACAAGAGAGAGATCTTATTAGGGTTCTTTTTTACCTTTTAAGGTACGGAACCCTAAAAAAATAAATATAAACCCGGTCTTAACCTGTGGTCTATACAGCAAATCTACGAATGACAACATCACAGAGACATTTCGCTGTTCTAGTTCTACTTATTTCAAATGCTAGCAAGTAGGTAACCTGTCAGCAAAATAGGAAATAAATAAAACACTCTATTGCACACACAAAGATAAATAAAAAACATAATAAATCAACTGTCTAGCTAACACGGTTCACGAGATACAGCTTGGCAACAGACAGACTGAAGTAGATATCGTCGGACAGATGGTCTCGTTTTTACCCTTAAATCATTAAAATCAAACTTAAACACAAAGTGGCAGAATAGGAGGTATTGCTGCTGAAAGCGGTTCCTTCCAGGCCGGAAATAGGTTCTTCTTCCGGTATAAGTTGGTTCAGGAGGAAGTCGATAGTAAAACCTCGTTACGCTTACCCCTGGCACTGCTCTAGGCCTGGTATCTTCGTCTATAGCTTCATAATATAGAATAAGGCAAGCGTAACACTTTCTATAAAATTATACCGTATCTACGAGTATACACATTATACCTACTAACTCTTTGACGTCTAATATCAGAGTAAAATTTAAATGAAAAGGGATACCGGTAATTAAAGCATCTCAAAGGCGAGTCGGTCTAAGTAATTGAAGGTTGCAATATTGTACGATACCGGATTTAAGAAGGGTTAGATCCTCGGCATGCGAGAGACTTTCTGTCTGCCGATAGTTCGCTGACAGTTTTCATTTGAAGACCATCGTTCACTTTTTTATCGGTTTCTTTGTTTGGAACCGTTACTAAATGTTTTGAGGTTAAGAGGAAAGGGTACCGGGGCTCTTTCCATACAAACTATAACAAACGTAGTCGACTGTTTTCTCCCTGGATAATGACACTATAGCCTTCGATCATAAATACTATTAGTATTTATGATCGAAGACTATAGCAAATATTTTTGGTGCATAAAACTTATAACTGCCTTGACCATTTGACCATGCCCCTATTTTTTGTTTTGTTTTTTTATCATATTTTCTATGATAATTTATTAGAAAATGAAAAAAAAAACAAAACATAGGGGCATAGTCATGGCAGTTATAGGTTTTATGGCACAAAAATATTTGTGCTAGTGTCATTATCCAGGGAGGAAACAGTCGACTTGTATTTGTATGGAGAGAGTGCAGGTACCCTTTCACCACCACCGTGTCAGTGTCAAAATGTGCTTATATCCAAATTGACCTTTTGTTTCGATGCTCAAAACTTTGTTGTACTTCAAAGTGAAGTGCAGAAGTCATACAGAACTGTCGGCTATTTTATTTCCTTGAGACAATTTTGGAAAAACTTGCTAAATGTTCGTCTTGGACACATTGACTTTACTGTACACAAATTTTTTAGATGACAAAATTTTGCGGGTGTCAAAACATCCATCTATGTTGACTTAAAAACTTGATTTACACCTTATAGAGACTGTAGAGTCTGACCTTAGTCATTTCATACTAAAATGTCATTTTGGCTTTATCAAAAAGACAAAAATGAACCTTGTGACGTGGCAAAATCGCAAAATGAATATTTCTGCCTACCTCAATGCTGCTCTAGATAAAAAAGTATCTCGTCTGCAGATACTCTTACGGACGTGCCACTTAATGTTCTAAGTTTACAGAGAAAATTAAATAAAGTTACTTATAATGTAATAAACAGATAAATTGTAGACTAAAAGGTTCTTTAATTATTGCTGAAACACGTTTAGTTGTCCCGTAGATATTACATCCCTAAAATAACATTAATATTCGCAGAAACACTTAATTACATTGCAAATATAATTAACTAGCGACCCGCCCCGACTTCGCACGGGTATATTATGCATGTATTATACATATAAACATTCCTCTTGAATCACTCTATCTATTAAAAAAACCGCATCAAAATCCGTTGCCTAGTTTTAAAGATTTAAGCATACAAAGGGATATAGGGACAGAGAAAGCGACTTTGTTTTATACTATGTAGTGATAGTGAAACAACAACGCCTTGCGCTATACTCGCTTAAGTCCCGATCCCGTGAGAATCATGGGATACGAAAATCATTATATTTTCATACCAATATTTATCATTATTTCCAGTTGTTTCAGAACCTATTCGTCAAAGACAAGGAAAAAATGTAGACTAAGGGTGACAAATTTAGCTAAATTCTAGCTAAATACATTTAACGGATAATCTGAAATAAAATTATATTTCAATAGCCACAAGGATAATATTATTTGATCCTTCAGGACCACTGTGTTGAATTTGCTTAATGTTAAATTCCTATCATGTTGAATTAGCAAAATGTTGAATTCGTAAAAAGTAGATTTTTCTGAATCCACAATGTTATATTTCTCAGTTTGACAGCTGGTTAAACATATTTATGGTCTTAAACGCTTTTAATTTTTATTGTGCAAGTAAAACTTGAATTTTTTTTCACGTCATTTATGCACATAGTGTCAAGTAATCCAATTAATTTCCTGTTCACGTTTGCTTGTACTTTTTTTTAAAATAGAAAAAGGAAAAATCAAGACAACTACCAATTTTCCCTGGTGGAAAAATTTCACCCAAAGCTTTATATAGTGCTTAGTCTGTATTAAGTTCTTGTAATCCAAAAATTCATGTCCGGCATTTTAAGTCCGGGTTTTATCAAAGCGCAAGTATGGGTACTCTTGGGTTAAGCCAAAACGAAATCAATACCCCGACCGTTTACTTTAGAAACTATTGTAAAAGAACTTAGACCCAACTACGAATAGGTATAACGTACGATGGAGACAGATATTTAACATTTCAGTGTACGAGAAAACATCGTATTTTTTTAATATAGAAGAAAAAGCTATATCGCACTGCACAGTAAGATTAATCTACTAGATCGATTCAGCCGTCAAGTAATCAGTGAATATACATATAAAAAAATTTGACGAATTAAGAAACTGTATCTTTTTTGATGTCGGTTCAAAACGTTAGGCTGTGTCAGGAACACAACCATAGTAAAAATGTAAAAATACATACAACCGAATTGAAAACCTCCTCCTTTTTTTGAAGTCGGTTAAAAAACGTTTGTTTAAGTTGTCTTGTTTAAAAACCCTCATTTTAATGCAATCTATACTAATATTATAAAGCTGAAGAGTTTGTTTGTTTGTTTGTTTGTTTGTTTGTTTGTTTGTTTGTTTGTTTGTTTGTTTGTTTGTTTGTTTGTTTGTTTGTTTGTTTGTTTGTTTGTTTGTTTGTTTGTTTGAACGCGCTAATCTCAGGAACTGCTGGTACGAATTGAAAAATTCTTTTTGTGTTGGATAGTCCATTTATCGAGGAAGGTTATAGGCTACTTTTTATCCCGATATTCCCACGGGATCGGGAGTTACGCGGGTGAAACCGCGGAGCGCAGCTAGTAATTAATAAAGAGGTTGGACATTGGCAAAAAATATCCATCAGGTTAAGCGTATTTTGATCGATTTTAATATACTTAAAAAAAAACGGGAAAATGCGAATATGACTCGCGAAACGAGGGTTCCTTATACACATGCATTTTTTATGTTACCTTATTTGGCAGTGAGATGAAACTTGGCTGTTTAATTTAGTCCTAAATCATATTGACGCCCGCGCACCCCTGCTGGTGCCATTTCATAGGCATCAACTATAAGTATAACTTACGATGCATGGGTATCCCCTTTCATTTTCAACGCGGGTAAAAACAAAGGGCACAGCTAGTTATTATTATGTCAAATTCTGATGTGTAACTGACATTCGAATTAAAATTTTGGTAGTAAATGGAAATACTTCAGATGTGATCTCATGCAACTTGTACTTGTACGGGCGTTGTTTCGCAACTAGACTTTTTTAGATGCGTCCTTTTTGCATAAGATTGATGAACGCTTGTTTAGCACCTATACCACCCTCTCAGCTTAGTCATCCGTGTAAATAAAAATAACTCGTCAATACATCTCAAAAGCCGCGGGTCATCACGATGTTTTCTTTCACCAAGAGCGATGTCAATTACACCGCCCATCAATTTTTGAGGTCGGCCGGGATTCGAACCCGGTATCGGTAAGTCGGGGTATTTACCACTAGGTCAACACCGCCCATACAAATGATTCCAACTATATAAAACATTACTTTACTCTTTGAAGTTATACTGCTTTAGACGCGTTATGAAAAAACGATGAGAGTGAAGGACGGAAGGTACTTACCTATAACTTCTAGAAGTATAACTTGTCATGCGCGAATATAAGTACACGCACCCATATTTTTATTTTTGACTGTTTTTAAATATCTTCGATGGTAGCCTGCATCCGTGTGCAGTTCACGTACGTAAACTATTACTCCGACCCGAGGGAGTATTTGTTAGAAATGTCCACGACAAAATATTTTTAGAATATTTATCGATGTGCGCGAGAGACGTTCCTTTAATAGAATCTTTAGAGGGTTATCCCGCTTATACCGGGTGGTTCTTTATACAAAAATAAACTCTTTTCCTTAACTAATCACTACATAGTATAAAACAAAGTCGCTTTCTCTGTCCCTATATCCGTATGTATGCTTAAATCTTTAAAACTACGCAACGGATTTTGATGCGGTTTTTTTTTAATAGATAGAGTGATTCAAGAGGAAGGTTTATAAATAAATAATACATGCATAATATAGCCGTGCGAAGCCGGGGCGGGTCGCTAGTTCATTATAAACTAGGCTTGTATTTTTTTTATTCCTTAATTTTTTTAATTAAAGGTTTAGGTATGTACCTACTTTTCTTTTAAAAAATAAAACTGACTGATACAACTAAGTACAAGGAATCGTCTAAAACGCAGCTCAAAGCCGCTGAATATACAATTCTACAGGGTTATTGGTAATTATATAAGAAACCGATACGGTAAGCAGTACGGTAATCCTAACAATCAACTTTTGTTCCACGATTCATTTATATTTGAACTTTTTTTTCGAAAATGTTGAGAATATGAATACCTGAAAATCAGTTGTTACTTTCACGAAGAGGTGATAAACCACTTATACTTATACTTATTATACTTACTTACTTGATTATACTTATTTTTTGAGTTTTAACGTCTGTCTTAAGTTTAAACGACTTTTATTTTAAAATGAAACTAATAAAAGCGTGTTAAAACCTGCGGATTTTCGAATCAACAGAATTACAAAAATTTTCAATGTTCGAAATACCAAAAGTCGTAGGATAAAATTTGTTAAGGTGCACCGAAGTAGGCGTCAACCGTTTTCTTATAAGATACCCAATAACCCTGTATACAGGCTTTACATCAGTTTTATCTTCGTAATTTGACAAGCACCACAGCGCCTGATAAAGATTTAAGAGCCACGATAAAGTTTGAATGGAATTAACCACTTGTGATATAAAAGCTATCGTAATTTCGTGCGACTCAAAGCGAAATAGGAAAGTTTCAAATGATCAATAAGGAATTAAATGATGAATGGGCGGAATTTTAACGAGTATATATACCGCAACATAATTATATTACAAAGTTTTCCCGGAAATTCCGTCTTTTAAAAGCAGAATTCGGAGCTTAAATTTTGTCGTAATTTATCAAAATAAATATATTTTAATCCGATTATTTGTGTGACTTTGCTTTATGGGTACCTTACTACTATTATAAAAGAATAGAATTGATTTTTGAATTTCGTTTTCTAAGTCAAAGCCAAATTTCTTAATTTAGTTGGAATCATTCGCATGAAAATATCACAATGAAACGTCTTAAAAACTGAGTTAAGATCGCGCACACGAATTTTTCATTGGTCCATTGTTCTTAAAACTTAGTTTTACAGACACTACAGAATTAATCAAAAACATGAAGATACATACTACTAAATTTAAAAAAAAAAAAACGTTTTTCTTTATAAGGCTGATACGACCAGAAGGCCAATTCTCGTAAATAACATTATTCAAATTACATTTCAATATCATTTCGATTGCATTTCGATCACAAATAATACCCTCAAAGTAGCTCAAAATAACCTCAAAGTTAGCTTTTTGTATAAAAAAAACTGATTTTGAAGGTATCTTTTGCAATCGAAATGCAATCGGGTTGATATTGAAATGTAATTTGAACAATGTTATTTACGAGAATTGGCCTTCTGGTGACAGACAGACGGACAGATGGACGGACAGAACGGACGGACAGCAAAGTCTTAGTAATAGGGTCCTGTTTTTATCTTTTGGGCACGGAAAACCTAAAACTTAACGTCGTACCAATGGTGGAATTAAGTTACTTAACTTTTCAAGTTTTAACTTTAAAACGTGCAGTTGCGATAATTGTGAAGTTGTTTTAGGAATATACCTACTCTACGACTGAGCCGTACCTACTACTTATAGTAGGTACGTATATAGGCCGTATAACCTTCTTTCCTTTTTCAGTAGACAAGTAGAATATTTACTGTTCCTTTTGCAGCACTATATCATTTGTTTGCCGAACGTGCCGTTGGACAAGACGAGCGCAGATGGATTCCACAAACAGAATTACAACTTCGTATCTCAGCTTCTATACATGTGACTAGCTATTAACCGCGACTTCGTACGCGTGGTAGTTTTGTTTTATATACGAAAATCTTCCTCTTGAATCACTCTATCTAATAAAAAAACCGCATCAAAATCTATTGCGTAGTTTTAAAGATTTAAGAATACATAGGAACCGACAGCAAAAGCGACTTTGTTTAAACTTTGTAATGCTGTGACTAGCTATTACCCGCGACTTTATCCGCACGGAAATTGAATTAACTATAATCATTTCATAGCGAGAACCTGGTTTAATCCAATTTGTCCATAGATTTAAGCTGTACGTTTAAGTATCAGACAGTCAGTCAGGATTTTGAATTTTATATTTAATAAATTTCATTTATAAATATATGAATAGATACTAAAATAATTGAAAATGTCATAAGAATTTTTATAAATACACGATTTTGATGGACGACTCTTGCCCAGCACTGGGATAGCAATAGTTAGATAAAAATACTATTTTAAATAATTTTATTACACATTACACGTAAAACCCCATAAATATTACACTAAACTGTTTTGTCTTACCTATATCTTACCTTATTTTTTCTTACTTTACCTTTTTTTTACCGTTCATAAAACCATTTTTTACCCTTTTTTAAACCGTTTTACTTTTTTTTTACCGTTTATTGTATAATTTATTTCCATCTAGTGATACCTACAAAATAATACTATGATTTATAATCTATATATATAAAAGAAAGTCGTGTTAGTTACACTATTTATAACTCGAGAACGGCTGAACCGATTTGGCTGAAAATTGATGGAGAGGTAGCTTAGAACCAGGAGACGGACATAGGATTTTTTTTTTCGATATTCAAACGAGATTGGCACATACGCGGGTGAAATTAAATATACGAATTATATAAGGCATAAAAGCCCGCATAAGTCCCGATCCCGTGGGAATATCGGGATAAAAGTATGATACACTATTGTATTCTGTGACGTTCGTCTTTGTTGTAGCGTTCGGCCGGGGGGTTTTCTCGAGCGGCTGCAGTTTTTTTGTTGATTACTCAGCACCTACTAATTGGAATTTGATGTAAAGTATACCACGACTTTCCTCAGATTTCACTTGGTTTAGGCGTAATTGTATATTATGTAACAAACAAACAGACAGACAGATATATTTTTGTTCTACTACTTTTTCGCACAGACCCACAGACCCATTTTTTTTTATTTGCTGTATTATATAACTAAGTAGGGCAAAATCAAGCCCAAAGGAGTCGGTTACATACATACATACAAACATACAGGTGAAACGAATAAAAGCATGTTAAAAAATCATCACCTTTCTTCACCTCAATCACTTTTCGTTGTAATTTTATAACTCAAAAACGGGCTCACCTATCCAAACCAAATGTTTAAGCTTTGTTCAGATTATTTAGTAGATGGTTTATTTGAAGTTTGCACAAAATCGGTCGAGCGGTTCTTCATTTATCATATTTTTTTTATATGGCAAAACGACGTTTGCCGGGACAGCTAGTAGAAATTTAAAAGAAAACTAAAATAAATCACCACACTTCCATAATAACACAATTCAACAAAATTGACTCATAAATCGCCCATAAAATTAAAATTTCAATCGTCTTAAATTTTTCATCACAAAGCGAAAATAAAGTCTATGCATTTTTTTCTCTACCTACTTAAAATAAATAATGGGATTGTATTAAGATTCAAATTACAGTATATCTACTTAACCACCCTGCCACCCTTTAAATAAATATCCCACCCCTAAGAAAAAGGTACGTACAGTAAAAATTATTAACATTTTCATGAATTCTTAATCCTGTTTGCTCGGTGATCTAGGAGGAACACTTGGGAGAGGTTGCTAGCGTTAAAAATGTACCCGGTGTTGTCGTGTTTCAAACTGAAAATACTACCAATTTACTATGTATTAGTTCACGTTTGTATTTTATAGTGTACCCTACTTTAAGGAATTCAGAGTTTTTCTTTGGATACTTTTTAGGTCATTCTCAATAATCTAAAGCATATGAAACTAAAATGTTATCAGTTGTTTGGTCAATAGTTAGACCTAATAGTTTATAATAATAATGTTAAAGGGTAACAATGAGCATAAGACTAGCGTAGTAGTCTTAACAATCTTTTTTTTTAATTATTTTGCGCGGCCATGTTTCAAACATTATTTAAGTCATTAATGCAAACAACAAATGTCATGTAAAAATCTTGTTAAGTATCAGGTTTCTCTGATAATCATAATTGACGGTAAAAAAAATTAAGTTGATTTTTTTTTATTTGGCAATTAACAGGAAAACTTGACACTTTACAAGATTTTCTTTAAATGTATTTGTTTGTTTTTATATCCTTTATACTTTGCCATAAGTTTGAATGGTGACTGCACAAGAAAAAAATGGCTGACTATTTACCATTTTGATGTTTTCCACTGCTGATCAAAAGCCTTTTCAATTTTCTTTCCATGTGGTGTTTTCAGAACGATTAGTGTTAAAATGTATTTGGTATAAATATATTTTCAGAGTATTTCATCCCAAAAAATCAATGTGACTTATACTTTTTCTAATCTAACCTCTAACCTAGTTTTTTCTTGTTACAGTTGTAGAGTCAGGCGACGAGCCAGTCACATGTGCTGGCCGCAGGACCCTAGTCCTTGCCAACCACCAGAGCACAGCCGACGTCCCCATGCTGATGGCAGCCTGGAACCCTCGACCAGACGTGCTACCCAACCTGATGTGGATCATGGACAGGGTCTTCAAGTTCACCAACTTTGGAATTGTCAGCGTGCTGCATAAAGACTTCTTTATACAAGCGGTGAGTGATAGTTTGTAGGTTTTTTTAGCTGGCATACGAGTATGAAGGCGTATATATTTTCTAACTTTCAAGTTTTGGTCGAGATCTCGAAGAATTTGGAAAATGAAGAAAAAACACTGAAAAAAATTATACTATCTCGCTTAGTCATAAAAATTGAATAAGCCTTTGATAGCACATATTTTGTAAATTTCGTACTATTACCTAAACTTTCTGAGCTATTACCTAAACTATTACTTGGCACAAGACATATTTTGATTACCACGTGATCCCGTTGGTCATGATGTCATGATGGTAATGATGTCAAATCCATTTTTTTAGCCAGCTTACTTAAAACATTAATTAAAGCCTGAACTAATGCTTAAGATATCTTCTCAAATACGGACCTTAAAGTACCGTCTCCAATAAAAACGTATCACGACTCGTACCCTATCGTTACTCTAATCTTGTAATCCAATCTGACCTAATTACATGCCGACACAACCTGCCCTAGTAGATACCTGCTATAAAACCTTTAATTACAACGTCAATAAGTTTAGACTGTGTTCGGTGTTTAGATGTAGCGATAAGCTGAGCGATTTCCTTAAGCGTTTAAAAAACTAATAGTAATTCTACGATCAGTTGACCTCACAAGCACAAACTTTCATTACTCTAAGATCTTCATCAGATCTTTACCGAATTTTCACTATTCAAATAAAAATAAATTATTGAAAGCGGATCTCATAATATCCAGTAGCCCCCTTTTTTGCCCCTTTTTGGGGAAAGTAATCAAAGGGTTCCGTTTTTGCCATTTGGCTACGGAACCCTAAAAACGGCATTCATGTTTATCAATATCCAACTACCCTCTAATTAAAACATAGTCAAAAATCTTCATACATAATGTAGCGAAAAAGACATGGAAATCGGTTTAGCAGTTTACTAACAACAATTTGACATTAGAAAGACTAGGCATTGTAAATAGGTTAGGCATAATGAGCCTACACACGATATTGGCAAATCCACGGCGTTACTATTATCCAGTAGAGACGTCATGACTAAAGTTGAAGTTGAAAATGAGCCTATAATCGTCCCTACACCACAATAACGTGCTTTTGTGTCAAGAAGCTCAAAAAAGACCTTTTCTGATTAAAACATAAAGCTTGTAAATAAAGCCTACTATATATTAACATATTCAAATATCTCTTCACAGTCTCCAGGCATGTTATTATCAAAATAGGTCATATTCATAATGTAATACAGCCATAACAATAATGTTTAGGAAAACAGCGGCCATTACATCATAAATACACCTCGGGAACGGCAGACATCGTTTTATTTTTTATACGACTTGCTACGCTACCGACTGATGGATGGTCATTACTTGTATATACCTTTCTAGATAGATAGATAGATAAACACTTTATTGCACTATAAAATAAAGCAAAAAAAAGTGCTCCATCAATTCCTACCTAGGGCTGATTCCACTGGTAGATATTTAAAAGTGAGCAATTTTTTGCATTTTGAGAAGCTATTCTGCTCTGAAGATGAAAAATGAAGTTACTACCTACTTTTCGAACAAAACAGAATGATCAAAGTCGGATCACAAGACATAGATACCTGGTAGCCCCCTTTTTGTCTCTTTTCGGGACAAGTAACCCTAATCAAAAATCCCCAACAAAAAACCGATAAAATGGTAAAACTTCACTACATAGTATAAAATAAAGTCACTTTTCGCCGTCCCTATGTCCCTATGTATGCTTAGATCTTTAAAACTACGCAACGGATTTTAATTCGGTTTTTTTAATAGATAGAGTGATTAAAGAGGAAGGTTTTTAGATATAATACATGCATAATACAGCCGTGCGAAGCCGGAGCGGGTCGCTAGTAATAAATAAATCACTCCGAAGATCCTCATCAAATCTTCACCACAGTGAAGTTACTACCTTTCAAACAAAAAAACAATTATCAAAGTCGGATCTTAAGGCATAAATATCCGGTAGCCTTTTTGCCTCTTTTCGGGGGAAGTACACCTAATCAAAAATCCCAACAAAAATCGATAAAATGATAAGATATGGATACTAAGTTCAGTCCAGACCGGTTGTTAAGTACGAGAGGAGTACTAACATAAAAGAGAGAGATAAAGTCAAAGTCAATATTTCTTTATTCATATAAAAACATGCATACATGTAATCACATTAAAACGTCTTCAAAATAAGTTAGAATGTGTGCCTACTTACACTTCGTTCGTTCAATAAATGAGAACTCTAAAAAACCGTCACTAACAAATCATCACCGAACCACTAAAATAAACCCTGTGACAGTAAAGGCCAGTGTAGTTATAAGTATTTATGTGAGCTCACAATTTACCCACAATTACCCATAATAGTGTCGTGATTCACTAACTAACACTCTTTGTGACATTTATTGGATACGATACGACGATACGATATTGACGTGTAAAAACGCCTTTGAAATTATTACTTATAGCTGTGCCCCAAGGATTTACCGGCATTACTGTCTCTTTTAAAGTGATTTTGATTTCTAATAAATACGGACTTTATCGGACATACTTTATTATTATAAACTTTATCAGCCCCTTTTACCTCTTCAGAGGTCAAATCTTCTAACATATGGTCTTAGTGAGCGCAAGTTAAAGAAAACCTTGTGGAAGGCACTTGTAGTTTCTGAAATTTCGTGATTAGTGAGTCAATGCCTGGCGCAAAATAATTAGGAGTGCTGACCCCACTTAAAGTGGGAAAAGGAAAAGAGAAAGATGAGAGTAACTGAGTCAATGGTTTTCTCTTTTAGTTAAAAACACAGAGGTATTTGTGTGTGTTCAAAGTACGCGGTATTTTCTTATTCAACAAGTTTGGTATGTTTTAAACATTGCCCTTAACATGATGTCTGTCAAAACTTTTATCAGCGGAAAGTTTAAAACAAGACTACACGCGTTAGTTCTGTCTGACAGCATATAACCAAGTAATAACTCGGGTTTTATATGGAAAAACTTCTATCATGCAAGACTTACAACATTTTTATACGTTTTGAGTTGAATTCTGAATAAGCTTGTTATTTTGTTGTTTACCTGTGCTTCATTAGTTGTTTTCTCTGGATACGATTGACTAAACTGAGAGGGTGGTATAGCTGCTGCGCAAGCTTACTCCATCTTATACATATCTCAGGCACTACATCGCCCAATATATTAGTTGGGTGGGAGTTCTTCCGTTTGCCCCACTAACCCGTTAGATAACTTTGAAGATGACACGACAATAATTCTCAAAACCTCAGCAAGGTGCCAACTCTGGTGGGCATAATAGAATGAGTGGGGCAGTCGACACTACAAAAATTTAACAATTCCACTTTGCCTCACTAGTGGGACGGCGAAGTGGGGCAAACAAAAAGCACTCATTAGCTTCGTAGCATAGCATAGGTCACTAGTATATTTTTTTTTACAATGATAGGACAGCGTTTAACTACTACCATACCCAGTTTCTCATTAGATTCATGATGGATCTATTAACTAAAAAAGAAAAATCTCAGTAGATCCACGTTTTGAATCCGGATCCAATGAGAAAAAAATATATCACTAGAGATTCATCCTGGATATAGCCAATGGATCTTCTGAGAATGATCGGAATGATGCGGTCTACAATTTAGCAATAATAAGCTACAATAATAGTGGTAGTATAAAAGTCGTTTAGTATAAATGTCAAGTTATAAATCATTGCCTCAAAACGTCTTTGTTGTCTCGCACTCGTTTGGACATTTGTCCGTTTCTCTTATTATTCATTTCTCTTCATTTTATTTAACGTTTATTTTTACAATGATTTAAATGCTAACATTTAGACCTGTAATTTAAAACTAATAAAATTTACAAGAAAAGCTGTGTACTTAGTAGTTATTTTTTAACCGACTTCAAAAAAAGGAGGAGGTTCTCAATTCGGTTGTATGTATTTTTTTATGTAAAAAGTAAGGAGACAAGTTTAAATATAGTGTTGGCAATAAAATTAAATATTTTAAAAACGAAAACCTTTATTTTTGATATAATTAATAGTCTTCTTTTTCTCCCCAATTTACGGCGCAGTAGCTTTTCTTCTTCCATTCTCTTCTCCATTAGCCGCTATCTCATTGTTCATCGTTCGTCTTAATGACCGTAAAAATATTGCATAAATCATGTCACAGTGAAAATCAATAAGCTAGAATATTTGGATCAAAATCAGAAGGTCCATAAGAGGACGATGTCATTTTTGTAGAAAGTCCACATGTCTATAATTCTAGTCTATTAGTCTAAAAATACACATCTCCACCATTAAAAACAATACAAATATGAAGCCTTGGGGTAAAAACGACTAAACTGCAGTAGAATTAAAGTTTTTTATTTCAATATTTGAATATAGTCAACAACATCTGTGTTTGTCTGATCTTGTTTATATCTTATTTGGTTGTTGGTTATAACAATGATTCATTTGCTCCACTTGGTAAAGTGCTAAATTTAATGCCAGTCGGTTTAACGGAATTATCCCTATAAGCTATAATGCAAACTTCAGACTTCTATGTCTGCCGATTGCTATACAGTTCAAAGACAGACTACTTCCTTTTTTCTAAACTTTTTAAACTCACACGATTTGTATTCATAGTAATTATTTTCCTTTACTTTTTTATTTAGTTTCCGTTTTTCGTTTGATTGATCAGTTCTCGAGCGACTGAAAGGAAATGGTTATGTTTTTCGCGCCTATCTTTGTATGTTTTTTTTTATGGTCCATCACTCATAGTTAACACTTAAAATGATGTACTGTATTGACTACAGCTCCGAAGACGTTTTCGCCAATCGCTGTGCTAGGCAACCACGGGATTGGATACTCTAGTGCCGCGGTGTTTAAATTTTAACTCAAGTGCACCCTATCTCTCTTCTGATTGGATGTTTGGGGGCTACAACAATTTCAATTTCATTTATTCACAAATAGCGTACATACAGATGTCATAAAAAATAAACAAATACTAAATATTGATTACTATAAAGTTCTATGAAAATATTTCTAATATTTTTAAATTTCTTCAAATTTAGCGTTCGTCGATTGTTGACCGCTAGAAAATTTCGAGTCTGCTTAATCTCATAGAGTTATTGATTGTAGAAATAATAGCTGGACGTTATAACGATTGTGATCAATTAGTAAAGCAATTCGAAGTTATGTTTCTGGATAACCATCCAGAAACATAACTTCGAATTGCTTTACTATTATTTATTGCAGTCTGTTACGGTGATTAAAATGTTTAGTACTTATAGGGGAGATTTGATTTCTGATTCTATAAGAAAAATGTAGATCACCCATTCTCATCATCGAGTCAAACAAAATTTGTTTAGAGGGTGTGTTTTTTGTAATGACTAGGTACCACTAACAAAGTGTTTTTCAAAATTCTATTTCGAAGCCACGGGTATACTCCCACCTTCCTCCCATGGCCTTATCGACATCTTAGGTCATAAAGGCCGAATCTCTGGACATACTTGCTCTGGGCTCTTTCACCAACGTACTCACTTAAGTCCGTATATATCTTTTTTTGTGTTCTCTTGCTATGTAACTCTCTCTGAATGGGCAATCGATGTCACATGAACGGCTTGCAGGTCAGCTCGTCTTTATGATCTCTCGGTACTATCCAGTTAGCCATGGCTGAGCTCCGTAGCCACTGATACAAGCAAGCGGAAGGTAGAAAACAATTTTTCATGCACTAATTAACAATTTTAGTGAGGCATAGGTAGGTGACGCGATTTTTACTTCTATGTTTTTTCTGAACCCAAAGGGTAAAAAAGGACCTATTACAAAGACTCTACTGTCTGTCTGTCACCAGGCTGTATGTCAAAAACCGTGATAGGTAGACAGTTGAAATTTTCACAGATGATGTATTTCTGTCGCCACTATAACAAAAAAACTAAAAATAGAATATTAATGGTACGGAACCTTTTATGTGCGAGTCCAACTCGCACTTGGCTCCTTTTTTAGTTAGATAATCTTATCCGGACTACGTATTTATTTTCAGAACAATGACTTCAAAATACATTTACACTGGCAAAGTGGGGTATCTACATATTATATTTTAGCAACACCAAAAATTCGAGCATAATCCTCGAATTTGTTATTCGTTTCGGTTCTGAATAACTTAAACAACAACCAAAAGCAAGATACTTGCTTCAGATTAAGCAAATCCGTCTGAATGTATTATGGGCAAAGATATTTATATTGCTAGAGACAACTTAATGAACCTTTTGTAACATATCACTCCAGCGAATAGTTAGAATTCTTCTTAATTTCTTGTGTGGTAAATACTAACCCTAAATCTCATATTATCTTCGTATTTTGTAACTTAAATGGTCACGTGAACTAAATTGACACGTGGTCAATATTCTGAAATATTTTTACACAAAATGATTCTACCCTAGAGGTTGAATTCTTCCAAAATAGCTTTCTCACTTACAATTTAGACTTAGTCACTTCACTAACACTACATAGTCACATAGTATAAAATAAAGTCACTTTTCGCCGTCCCTATGTCCCTTTGTATGCTTAGATCTTTAAAACAACGGATTTTGATGCGTTTTTTTTTAAATAGATAGAGTGAGTAACGAGGAAGATTTTTAGATATAATACATGCTTAATACAGCCGTGCGAAGCCGGGGCGGGTCGCTAGTATAAAATAAAGTCACTTTTCGCCGTCCCTATATCCCTATGTCCTTTTGTATGCTTAGATCTTTAAAACTACGCAACGGATTTTGATGCGGATTTTTAATAGATAGTGATTCAAGAGAAAGGTTTATATGTAGGTATAATACATGCATAATATAGCAGTGCGAAGCCGGAGCGGGTCGCTAGTATTTTATATTTATAACTAGCTGCACCCTGCGATTTTACCCGCGTAAGTCCTGATCCCGTGGGAATATCAAAATGAAAAGTAACCTATAGCCTTCCTCGATAAATGGACTATCCAACACAAAATATTTTTTATCACAGTTGCTCATAAAGTGGATCTTATTAAACCGCTTTTAGGCTCATAATGCAAAGTAATACACGCTTGCGATAAAAAAAAATCCAACTAGTGTTGGAAAATAATACGTCATCCCGATATGTCAAATACGTATCTTACTGCTAATGACATATAGTAGATGAAACATTCTTAAGGACATCGTTCAAATCGTACCCAAAAATTAACGTGCCGGCCACAAAAAAAAATGTTTCTATCTTGTAGAGAATAACATTTTAAATAATGTTTAATAAGGCAACAAAGAGCTACGATGAACCATCGTTGAGTTAATTTACATTGAAAACCCAAAAAAATGCATTTTGTAGAGATCCGTTTGACCACTTCTAAGATATTACTACAGAAAAAATATAAAAATAAGTAGTAAATGGATAAGTTTTGTCTGTTTTTATTATATTTATATACATAGGTATATCCAATAACCCTTTCAGAAGTTATAGTGGGATCTTAAAAGTGGTCAAACGGATCCCTATAAAATGCATTTTTTGGGTTTTCAATGTAAAATAACTCAACGATTTTTGATCGTAGCTCTTTGTTGCCTTAGTAAACATTGTTTAAAATGTTATTCTCTACAAGATACAAATAATTTTTATTACTGGCCGGCATTTTTTTTTGTGGGTATTTTTTGTTAGAAACATGAATGATCTCCTTTATCTGGGTTATACTGTTTTGATGTATAGAAAAAGGTACCATCCAAAGAGTTTTTAAGCCTTGCTGGCTTAAAACTCTTTGTTGGTACCTTTTTTCTTCTTTTCAAAAGGTTGTCTCTAAAGTCTGCGAACGATAATATTACGTAATGACGTCTTTGAAAATAATTAAAAATTGAGTTTTGTTTTTATTTTGTTTTTTCTTTAGTTACATAAATATATTTTTTTTATATATTCTGTTTTTAATGAAACCCGGAACTAATATATTCTGTTTTTAACCGCCGACGCAAAAACAAATGAAAAAAACCCTAAAAAAATATTGTATGTCAGACGCTGTATAGGTTAAAAGTCTTTTGCCTAGCCTTTCGGGAGTGTAATTAACAAAAAATAGTAAACATAACCTAAAATTCTTTAAAACTTTTTATTATTAAAATTTTAACAAGTCTTTTTTTTATTCGCAACTGTGATAAAAAACGTCGTACGATACACGTGTGAATTGATCATTCCATCTCGGCTTTTGCCACGCTCGCGTTCCGCTCGCGCGTCATAAACCGCCTCTATGGAATGATCAACTTTCCACACTTGTATCGCAATGTACTATTTTAAATTCGAACCAGCAGTTACTGAGATTAGCGCGTTCAAACATCGATAGGGAATACTGTTTAGACTATAGTTCACGAGTAAATCAGTGTCGAAATCTACATCTCGGACTATCCTTAAACCTCGTTTTGGAATAAGGGGGTTCAGCTTTTATTAGTATAGATTAAGATGAATGTTTATTTTGAGATGCATTCTCTATTGTGATAAAGATATTTAATATCTTAGATTATGGAATCTCTTATTTACACACTAAATTATGTTAATCTTTATAGGTATTAATGTTGAACTCCACTTCTTATTTGAATACATGTTAATTTGAATTTTCGTTGGATTTTCTGGTTTATGCTGGAATTTTCTGTGTGAATTTACCATTAGGTTTTGTACTTACCTATTTCTTTGGAAGAGCCGCTGTGGGGTTTAAAAGAAATTGAATTTTCATTTTGTAATTGAATTAGTTACTTACGCTTATTTTTAACCAGGACCTTAAAAAATAAGACTTGTTTTTTACCAGTGAATCTGTTTTCGAAAGTGTAAAAAGAAAACATTTGGATTTTAATACAATAATATTTCTCATCCATTAAAACAAAATGGGTATACATATAAAAAAAACAGGCGTGAGTGAAATTTTTGGGAAAAGGTGGTGTTTCGCATATACCTAATGGTTTTATGGTTGGTCCTTTTATTTTTAACCCCCGACGCAAAAATTACCGGGTGTTATAAGTTTGACGTGTGTGTGTGTGTCTGTCTGTGACATCGTAGCTCTCGAACGGATGAACCGATTTTGAATTATCGTATGTTTGATCGAAATCGGTTTAACCGTCTGAAAGTTACGGGGATAAAAACCGGGGTTTTTTTTTAATTCTTAAATTTTCTAGCTATCAATCTCGTTTTTTTACCTTGTCGTTTCGACCATGGAAAAAAGGATACTGGAGCAGCGGTGGATGTGGTCATCACATTCAATTTTTTGCACGCATAACTTTTATATTTTTCATTTATTAGTCCGTTTTGCCCCATACGTTCCATACGCAAAATAGGCTAACGGTATCCTGAGGTCTCGCAGCTGTAGTTTGCCTTGCTTCACGCGAAAGTTTCATTGGTTTCAAGTCGCAAAAACCTTAAAAAACGCTAAGTATAAGCTATTTAAGGCCAGTGTGAGGCTGTAAATTTCCATACAAAAAGCGGTAACGTTTTCCCCCCCATAAACGAAGTTCGATTTTGATAATTTTTGAAAATGTTCTAGATCTAATGGAAAACTAGGTTTAACCGTTTTTATTTTAAAGAAATATTGCCTAAGATAAAAGTTATCAGTATCTGAATACTTATCTATATTTTTGACTTAAAAACTTCATCGAGCGTTTCAATTGTTTTTTAATAGACTTAACTGAATTACCAAAAAAGAAAAACGTATTAACCTAGAATAAGATGCAGCGAATTAAATCAGACCAAATTTATTTCATTTTGTGAAGGATAAAGGGGGTAAAAACGTTACGGCCCGCAACATTATTTGAAAGCAAAATTAAGGCAATTACGTCCGAACTTAAACTCTCTCTATCGCACGATACGGGTCATTTTTTAAAATACCTACTCGCGCCACGTATGGAAAACTCATGATTCTCTTAAATTCACTTTTTGGGCTACAATATTTGTTATTAATTAAATAAAAACATAAATACTCATTTGCGTTTCCTTATTATTTATTTACACTGAATATATTAAATGCCCCAAGGGCCTTGCACAGAATCTGTTCGCCAAAAATTCTTTCAACTCATTTAATTAAATTCCTAAGTGCTTGCAGCGAGCGCGGCAGTCGACAGTGCAACGAAACATTTTGACAATGTTTGTTAATAAAGGGAGAGAAAGGAAAACGTTTTGGCTGAGAATTTTTATTATTTCCGTTGTTAATTTACGTAAGTGTAGTGTATTTTAAGCTAGATTTTATTAATTTAAATCTCGATTTTAGCTTACTAAATTTTATCAGATTTTAGCTGAACTGAAGGTAGTTAAAATTCTACTAAAGTGACATAAAAATAAAGGTAACATAAAACTTTAAAATAAAAATAACAAAATAACAGTAGGTAATATTTTTAAACTTTTTAAACTCACACGATTTGTATTCATAGTAATTATTTTTTAAGTGCGTCGCCTCGCGACCATGACTATTGTATAATAGTCGAAACTTCGAGGTAAGAGAAATAAAAAAAAAAAATAAAAAAAAAAAACGCGATTAACCTCTACGTTTGCAAGCGGATGCGGGCGTCCGGGCTAATTCAGAACAATAGCCGCGCTGAGATGCACGCGGACGCCGGCGTCCGGGTGCGCTCAGACGATTGTGAACCGTATTTTCATTACGATAGAGTCTACATTTGTTTGGACAACTTGTATCTAACAGTTGGTGCATTATTTTTTCTTGTCCTTGCAACACTAAAAAGTTCCAACGTTCAAACAAAAAAAAAAGAAATCGTCGATTTTAGTCTGTGTAAACTTCGCCCGTGACAATGTCATTGTATATGTGACAATTTATTGTATTTACATGTAAATACATTGTTTTATGCCCTAATTGTGATAAATTATATTGTTTTAGATATGCTAAAGCTATTTACATAATAGGTTTTGTGAATTTCGTTGTGTTTTTATAGCATTCAAGTTTAAAAATGAGTGACGTAATTTAGACCCTTTTCGGAATATTTTCGTGTGGTTTCCGTACTAATTTAGCTAAAATATAATTGAAAAGGCTATTTATACGTATTACAATAAATATTTACCCAAGTAATTGTATATTTTATGAATAAAACAGAGTAATTCATCAAGAACATGTTGATAAAAACAATCTCTCAGTATATAAACAGTTATGAAAAAAATATTCAAATTTCTATAACCGAATCTGAGCTTTATTGGTAGGCTAATAGGGCTCACTATAGTATAACAATTTGTGTCAAGTGGTGTTTTTGTTTACGTAAGTGTTATCGGTTATCAGATATCAGATAACAAAATATTATTACATCAGCTTCGAGGTAAATCATTAGGTAAGTCATTGCCGTTTATAATATGCCGATCGGTGTTCTAGATATTTTTTTATGGGTATTTTTTTGAAGTGTAACCTGACACCGCAAATTATATAAATTCGCGAATTGATGACGTTGACATTAGGTATATAAAAAATTGACAGTTGACTTTTGGGCAAGAAGAAGGGTTAAGACCCGGGAATATAATTACAGTAATATTTTTGTCCTCAGTTGTGAAAAAGAGCAAAACATATTTTACAATTTAACATTTGATTAAACTTGGTATGAGGATACATTGATTGAGAGTAACGTAGGCTACTTTTTATCCCGATATTATATATTCCTACGGGATCATGACTTACGCGGGCGAAACCGCGAAGTGATGCTAGTCGTCTATAAAATTCAGATAAGAACAACACTCTGTAAGCTGCAATCTCTGACTCTAACGTAGCTCGCGTAGGCTTTGAATTTGAACGTCAGGGAAGCGCAACATCTTATAGGTACTCTATTAAAACTTAACAATAAGTGGCTTAAAACATTCAACAAAATGTTGAGAGTACCTGGTGTGTAGAACACGGATACTCTCTTATGTAGGCAGTCGGCAGTCTAACGATTGGGGTTTATTAGTTGTGTCTTTATAAGGGGCAGGGGTCGTAAACCCTTGGTACACAACAATGTTTTTAATACCGTGTGTTGTGGTACAAGTGATGAGAGTGTCTACTAAGTAGTTACTGAGACCAGACTAGAAACAAAGATATGTATAGGCGCGCGATCGACATCATTGATAGGTGTGTCTTCCCAAAAGCAAGTAAGATGAATGTGACCTTTTATTAAAACTTAAACTGTAAATTTTTGAAGTTAAAAATGTTTTGTTTTTATTATTGACTTTCTAGGGGGTTTTGTTCGCAAACAGTCGCAAGTATTTTCTAGGAAAGCGTGCTACATCTTAGACCCCATCATCATCTACCATCAGGCAGATGCTATAGTATCATTTCATTAAAATAGGGTTTTCAAATCGCGTTTTACTATATTACAGGGTTTAACAAAAAATCTTTCTAATATTACCTGAAATATAGCGAAATATTTATTTGAATTACTAGCTGTACCCCATGATTTCACCCGTATAAGTCCCGATCCCGTGGGAATATCGGGATAAAAAGTAGCCTATGTGTTAATCCAGGTCTCTAGCTATCTACTTACCGAGTTTCATCGCAATTTCTCCTGTAGTTTTTGCGTGAAGAAGTAACAAACATACACACACAAACATTTCACATTTATAATACTAGTAAACTACTACTATACTAGTATACTTTTAGTAACTATTAGTATACGTTAAAAAAAAAATATTAATCTTTTTAATTATCTTTTTTTTAAATTTCTTGTACATAATTTAATTAATTGTAATTTGAAATGAGATAAATGTGTGTATGAATAAATGAACAGTTATAATAGTAGTAGGATAGGATTTAATAGTAGTTTACTACACAAGGTATGTAAGTGAGCTATTACAGAACAAGATCCAATATCCAAACGCCGTTAAGAAAATTCGCGAATACACGGACATTGAGACTGCTCGTCTAGTCTATTTCAGCTACTTCCACAGTGTCATGTCGTATGGCATCCTGCTGTGGGGGTGTGCTGCAGATATTGATGCTATTTTTATATTACAAAAAAGAGCTGTCCGAGCTATCTATAAGATGGGCCCCAGGGAATCACTTAGAGAAAAATTTAAAGAGATAAATATATTAACGCTATATTCACAATATATTTACGAAAACTTGCTCTACGTTCACAAAAATCCTGATATTTTTCGCAAAAATAGCGATATTCATAATTTCAACTTAAGAAACAGGGATGAGCTGACCTTGCCCGGTAGTAGGCTCCGGGAAATAAGCAGGTCGTTTAATAGTACATGTGTGCTCTATTATAATAAATTACCTAAAGATGTATATGACATGTCCATTAACTAATTCAAAACTTTTATAAAGCATAAATTGTGCGGTAAGGCATACTATGATATCTCTTCGTACCTTAATGATAAGAATCCATGGATGTGACTTTAATTGCTCCATTTCAAATAATACCTTCAAATATTTGTAATATTGACCTTTGTGAGCGTGATCACATAAAAAAAAACCCCATGAGTTTCTTGTGCCTTCTTCTCATTGGTGGGCGCGTTCCGAAGGCACACATCCTAACTTAGTTTTTAAGACTATTTCAAATGATCATGTGTATGTCAATACATAAGCATTGAAAGAAATAAAGAAATTTGAAATTTATGGCGCCCGTGCGAGCGCAGCTCGTAAAGGGCGCTATGGATCGAGTGCACGCGAGATAGTTAGACGCACGAGCGAGCGAAGCGAGCGAGGCGAATATAGTTCGAGGGTGTAATGGCTACTTACAACCGAGGTAGGTATACTACTTTACATCATTCATGCGAGGTAAATAAAACATTTTTGTACGACATCTTCGGCTTCAAGATGACAGAAATCAGGCGTGCCGACCACTTATTCATCAGACGAATACTTGACATGATGAACTAGCATAAACTTGTATGTTGTTTTTTTTTAATTTTAATACAGTCGTCGGTTGCAAGTGAACAAACATTTAGTTCAAATGAAATGCCGCCATTTTCATTTTTTTACAGTAAAAATCATTTTATGAAAATAAAAATTGACCAAGGAGTTTTGCATGGCTTGAACTGAAATAAAATGCCACCATTTTTATTGCTTTTTTTTTTTCAGTAAAAAGTTTCGTCATTTTCTAAGAAAAGAGATTGGTTAACCAAGGAGTTTGACATAGCTTGAATGGTAAAGTGAACTTTACAATTCAAGCATTCACCCTATGCTTGAATGGTAAAGTGATTTGAAAATGGAACGTTCCATCTAAACAATGCACTGTGTTGTAAATGACAACTTACACAGCCCCTACCATACTAGTAAATCCTACTTACCGAGCTGTATGATGTAAAGTTGTTATAAACCCGCTTTCGCTTGTCTCCTAGACCAAAACCCAACTAAACCAACGTTCAAACTATTTCCCAATTAAATTGGAACTTTGTTGCCCCGTGCCGTAAAAGCTACACGGACCGAATAAAGTAACTTTGTATCTAATAGGAACGTGTCATATCCGTTCATATTGTACGTTGTATGCTTCTTTAATAAGGTACTAGCTGTGCTATGTGGTTTTACTCGCGTTGGTCCTAATCCTGTGGTATAAATAATAAGTCTAAAGGCTCCGGCCGTATTGTTTCATTGATAATTCAGTTTCTTCTTGTTGGTTTCTTATAGTATACCACGACCATAGGACAAAAATAGAGCTATTTAATTAATGAAACCAAATTGGTTCAGTAGTTTTTATTTTCATAGAAACTTATGTTACTTAATTATGAATTTTAAATACTAGGAATTCATGTTCTGCTTTATGGAAATCCCCAAGACTCAACAATCTATACTATAATAATATTATAAAACTAAATAGTTTGTTTGTTTCTTTGAACGCGCTAATCTCAGGAAGTACTGGTTCGAATTGAAAAAATATTTTTGTGTTGGATAGTCCAATTGAATGGAAATGAATGGTTATTTTAAATTTCGATATCCCCACGGGATCGGGAGTTACGTGGGTGAGGTTACATATCATAATAACTAAGTTCAATATAACTATGTTCGAAATAACTACGGTCATAATACCTACTGTTTAAAATACCTAATGGTTGTTTCACATATTTTTGTAATAACTAATGTACGAAACAACTACGGTTAATTGAACTATGTTCATTATAACTATGTTCGAAATAACTACAGTCATAATACCTACTGTTTAAAATACCTAATGGTTGTTTCACATATTTTTGTAATAACTAATGTACGAAACAACTACGGTTAATTTAACTATGTTCATTATAACTATGTTCGAAATAACTACAGTCATAATACCTACTGTTTAAAATACCTAATGGTTGTTTCACATATTTTTGTAATAACTAATGTACGAAACAACTACGGTTAATTGAACTATGTTCATTATAACTATGTTCGAAATAACTACAGTCATAATACCTACTGTTTAAAATACCTAATGGTTGTTTCACATATTTTTGTAATAACTAATGTACGAAACAACTACGGTTAATTGAACTATGTTCATTATAACTATGTTCGAAATAACTACAGTCATAATACCTACTGTTTAAAATACCTAATGGTTGTTTCACATATTTTTGTAATAACTAATGTACGAAACAACTACGGTTAATTGAACTATGTTCATTATAACTATGTTCGAAATAACTACAGTCATAATACCTACTGTTTAAAGTACCTAATGGTTGTTTCACATATTTTTGTAATAACTAATGTACGAAACAACTACGGTTAATTGAACTATGTTCATTATAACTATGTTCGAAATAACTACAGTCATAATACCTACTGTTTAAAATACCTAATGGTTGTTTCACATATTTTTGTAATAACTAATGTACGAAACAACTACGGTTAATTGAACTATGTTCATTATAACTATGTTCGAAATAACTACAGTCATAATACCTACTGTTTAAAATACCTAATGGTTGTTTCACATATTTTTGTAATAACTAATGTACGAAACAACTACGGTTAATTGAACTATGTTCATTATAACTATGTTCGAAATAACTACAGTCATAATACCTACTGTTTAAAATACCTAATGGACGAAACACCTACGGGTAATTTAACTACAATCAATTCAACTACGATTAATAATCATCTATGGTTTTTCTCCTACGGTTTAAAAAAAAATCAAATTTATAAAATACACGCTCCCTAACCAAGGGAGGGTGTATTTTATAAAATTGGATTTGTTTTTAACCGTAGGTGTTTCGTACATTAGATCAATCGTTCGTTAGCTCAATTAATTTTAGTTGAATCAAACTTAGGTATATTAAACAGTAGTTCAATCGACCGTTAGGTATTATGAACATAATATTTGAATTGGCCGTAGTTATTTCGAACATAGGTATATTGAACTTAGTTATTATGATATGTAACCGTGGGTGAAACCGAAGAGCGCTATTTCTTGATAATTTATTTCTAGAAAAAAAATGTAGATTTTTTCACAGAAACACTGTTAAAAACCAATGAAAACTATTACAGTCCTTACCCTAAGTAACCCATTATGCCTTTACCCTAATCTCATGACAAAGTCACAATGTATTCGAGATCCCAAACTGTTAAAACGTTGGCAATAAGCATTTAAATTCAAATTAATATAGCAATCTGGGTGCTAAGGGGGAATTGATTCGAGAAGTGCTGAAAACTTGTAGACCGGACACTTTTAGTTGACCGATAGAAGCCGAAGCACGACAACTTATCGCCAACTTAACAAAATATGAAAATAATATTGTACAAGGCCCATTGTAATATAACACACCACCATTCCAGTCCCGAACTAAGCCGAAACTTATTTGAAAGATAGTACTATGTCGTAGCAGAACTTGCAACTGATACCAATTGCAGATGTGTAAAATTTTACTTGTTAAATTTTCATCCTCCTTTCTAAATAATATCGACCCTTAAAACAACAAATGGCGTAAAAGCCATTTTGGCCAAAATGACTTATAAATGCCATTTTGTTCAGTTTTTGAAGCTCTATCGATCTGTATATTTGAAATGTTCAAATTCGCAAAAAAATGGCTCTTACATCCAATATTTTTTAAGAAAAAATTCCAATAATTTTATGATTTGTGTCGTTATAACCAATATTAAAATCGAAAACTGCAAATTTGGGGCGTAAAAGACTTAATTTCTTAGTGATGTGGTTAATATTACATTTTACGATTATATCGAAGTAAATAATATCAAAGACAACTTGTTTTAAAATGCAAGACTTTTAAAAATAGGCTTTTACTACAATTTAATAGAATTAAGTTTTACAAATATAAAACGTTAATAATGTCGTAAAAGACAATATTTTATTAGAATTGGCTTATACGTCAATTTTTCAGCGTAATAATCAAAACCGAGTTTTTATCTCTTGATCGTAAAAACCAAGACGGTAGGAAAATGGTTTTCAATGTATTTTTTCATAAAAAAACTGGTAAAATTGAGCAGTGTTTATCAGAAAGCGACCATCATAAATTGACTTAAATTGCCTACGAGCCAAGGTGCATGTTCCTTCACATTCTCCGCTTACATGGGACCTTCTAGCTTGTTTAAATCCCGAGATATTAAACGGTCAAATAAAACCATTGAGGTTTTGACTCATTTTTGTTGCAAAAGAAGACCAACCTAGCCGGCTGGCTGCAGAAAGTATTGATTTATTGATTAAATTGAATTACGCAAAAGCCGACCATTTGTTTGGCTGGCTTCTACAATAAAAATTTCATTGAACAAAATTTCATTATTACTTTGCAGAAGGCGACCACTCGATGGTCGGTAGTGGCACGTCCGGTCTACTAACTTCTGACCCTCTATGCGCAAGCTCATCACTGCATCATCACCTCTTTAGCTACTGTGCCCCTTGATCCACCACTGCAGAGTCAGTTGTTTGTTCTCACTGACTGTTTATGACATTTGTAGCCAAGCTCTTGAGTTTACAATGTGACAGTCCAGAGTTTGCAATACCGATTTCCTGTTGGAAAGGATGCGAATGGATAGGTCACTTACTTTCCTGAAGGCAATGGCCTGCGCTGCTGCCTTTATGATTCCCATAGACTCCGCTTGAAAGACGGTATTGTGAGTATCTATATCTAGTGAAGGTGAAAATTTGATGTATCTGTTTTGGACCCATCTGTGAAGATCGTCAGCTTCTTGGGATTGAGACCTTGCCAGTTGTCGTCCTCATGCAGTAGTATTTTGTATTTTTACCAATTACATACCTCTTGGGGACCTTCGTTGAAGATAGGAAAATGTACTATTAGGTATGAGTATCAGGGAGTGAGGACCCCTGTTATTTCTCCATAGGTCTAATTCATATTCTTGACTTATATGGAGATGTAATGGTGTCAAATCGAGCCTGAGTTTTAGGGGCCGTTGGTACCGTTCTAAGACAGCCTGTTATCGCCCTACAAACCATTCTTTGAAATTTAGTTAGTTGTTCCACTAACGTGGTCAGGCTGGGTCTTGGCCATCATACTAACGCACCGTAACGGAGTCAAATGATTTTTTTGTTTGAGACACAGGATGATTTAGCTAGCATTCTTCGACAATGCCAGAGAGCTATGCTGGCTTTGTCGATTTTCTTGCCTAAGTTGCTGCTTCAATTGAGTTTGCAATATTGTATGATACCAATATATTTTACCTACAGTGATAGCTGGAGTTCAGTCTGGGAGGGCCTGTATTCATCCTGGGCCCGCTTGTTTGGAAACATAATTACTACTTCTGTTTCCCTAGGATTGACTGAAAAGTCATACTCCTCGCACCATCGTACGATCTATCTTCTTCCAGATTGGGAGAGATCGCAGACAGCGCTAGCTAATTTACCTCAGACGAGTATGACCAGATCGTCAGCAAACTGTAAAGTAGCGATTATTGTTAAGTTTGGTGATTCGATCATTGAAATGACCAAGTTTCACAGCAGTGGCAATAGCACTCCCCCTTAGGGAGAGCTTCTTATCACTGGAGCCGCCACTGACTCACCTGCAAGCGCACTATTCACTTGTTTAACATGTTGTTGACCCAGCGAATGGTAGTAGGGTATACACAGTATCTCTGCAGCGCAGCTATTATACTACAGAAGTGGGTCCTGCTGAAGGCCTCCACGTCAATGATCAGTCCCGATACAAATCCCCTTCTGGTCAATGGCCTCCTCAATACTATTTACCACAGCGTGAAGTGCTGATTTTGATTTCCCAGCCCTGTACGCATGTTGATTACAGTGCATGAGTAAATTGTAAAGCGGCCTATCTCTCAGCTTCCTGTTACACAGCTTCTTCATTGCTTTTAACAAGAAGGAGATGAGACTGATCGACCTGAAGGATTTACTAGTGTAGTCACTCTTACCAGGTTTAGGTATGAATACCACGTTTACCTCTCTCCATTTAGGTGGGATGTACCCATGGTGGAGGCATGCTCTCATTGCTTTGGGAAGTTGGTCTAATCCCCATTGCAAAAGGGCGGGGAAAATGGCGGGGAAAAGGGGAAAAGCGGGGAAAAGGGCGGGGAAAACGGGGAAATTGAAAACTGCTGATACAGCATTTGAGATTTTCGTTATGATTTTACCTGCAAAAGTCAAAGTCAGGATGTATGTATACGTACCATCGGGTTTACGGATAGATCCGAGCACCGCAGTAGACTGCAAAACCAAGACCTTTATAACTCTATTTGCTTCGCAAAAGTCCCTGCTTCCTCTGGATCTTAGTTGCTTAATGTATAGGGTCTTAAAATCAATGCTTTAACAAGATTTCTACATATACATTTTATTTATTTACCTGATTTTGACACTTTTTCGCAAGTAGACCATCGGAGATGGTTTTTCCTAAATTTATTCAATTAACTAAAATGGTCTTTGCAGAATGCATCTACTTCGATGGTCTACTTCTGCAAAATACATATTTCAAAAAAGGGTTATAAAGTCAAACGAGACTATTACTAAAAACGTTTTTTTACATAGTAAATAAAGGTTTTTGATGGAGTTTGATAGCTGTAGTGATAGCTAATTCTATATACTATATTATGCAAATTTTTATCTATTTTATGGCTACAAAAAAAGCTTGACAAAGAAAACATAAAACACGCTTTCACGATTTTCGTCGATGGTCGCCTTCTGCTAGACACTGCTCAATTGATGTTGGTGTTCAAGTTGAATTTAATTTCTCAATTCATTCTTCGCTAAAAATAGCGAAATGTTAGATTTACTGGTACTTTTTCAAAATTTTGTGTTGTATTTATTGCAATATTTAATACATTCGGTAATTATATTTGTCTTTTATTTCTTCAAAAACCCAAACATAGATGTTCCCTAAGTCTTTTACTCCAAGTGCGCATAACCTGTTTAACTTGCAAAGTATAAAATTCACGGCGTAAAGGCCAGTTAGAGCAAAATTTTTTGTAGTAAAAGACATGCTATCTCGGAAACTAGCATAGGCCCTACAATATTAGGTTTTTATAATTATACACATGAAAATTCTAAGAAAATACAACTTTAATTGGTTATTATAGCTTTAATACTTTAAGAGATATTGAGGAAACAAAGTTACCAATTTTAGTTTTTTGGCTCTCCTGAAAAGTAGCTTTTTGGCATTTACGCCATTTGTTGTTTTAAGGATCGATATGGCAACTCGAGGCAAGTGGAAACTTTGCAATGCATCCATAATACCAAGTTTGATCAAAACTGGATCAGTTAATACTTGCTTTTTCTTTTAACATGTGATAGGTCAGAGTAATTTACAAAAGATAAAAAATATTTAATGATAGTAAGCATAAATCGGTGATGTGGTTCATAAGCAACTACTTTATGATACGTTTAAAGCAATTAATGTCTGATAAATAGTTGCCCGCCTATAAAACCTTCAAGGGCCCAAAGATCATAAACAATATCCGTTTGATGAGTACGATGAACAAACTATTACCGTGATAATTATAATGGCTACCTTTATCGGAGAAGCCAGTGTTATTACAGAAAACAATCTGTGAAATACTGCGGATTGTGACATTGTCGTGTTATAGGCTTTGGCTTTACCACAGTTGAGAGGAGACAGTTGGGTTTCATTTTGTATTAAAACTTTCATTAAGTAATATTCCCTCTCCATCCAAATTTCCTAGATATTCTTAGACACACCATCAAGCAGGTGTGATAAAACGCTTCATCTGTAAAAGAAAATTCAGTCGTTAAGTACTTTTTTTATATGCGTTGTTCTGTCTTGTGTGTTGAGCTAATAAAGTGTTGACTATCCTCGGTTCAGATTGGAAATTTAAGGCCTCTAAAGAACCCAGCCTTCCTTGCTCAGCGTTTATCCCGTAAGAGTCTTCCTCTAACTTCTTTTGAGGTTAGCGCGGAGTCACATCAGAGCCAAACGGTCACTGCCCGTTGAACGACCTAAGCCCCCACTCTGATCGCTCTGCAGACCAAAGCCCCTTTTGGTTGCCAGGAAAGGCTTACTTACCCATATTTTAGTACATCCGGGCTATAGGTTCCTCTTGATACTTAAGAGAACTACTAAGTTACGCATCACACTATAGTTATTGATTAGGATTGTTAAGATGTACAGTGCATACCTGAACTAAGATACTGTTATCCTTCTGCCGTAATCATAAGCTATGCCTTTTTCAATTTTGACAAAGTAAATTCTTTCCTGGCCTCCCAGTAACATTTCAATTAGGGTGAGGACGAAATCAGCAGAATTTCAATAAAGGAGACAATATAAATTGGGCCGAGTGTTTATATTCACCGGTATTACGATAATTGGGTTTCTTTCGGATGAATCCGCCGGAATGTTGCCAACGAAATTTAAAATTGTCAATTCTTAACAATTTTGGATTCAGGTGGGTTAGGCTATTGGAGCAACGAGGTAAAGTTCCTGGAAAATTACTTATTTAGTTTATAAAACCGTTGCTTTTGCGACAAAATTCATGTAACCTTTTTCCCGTTACTCGTTACTACGTATTTGAATATGGGTTTCTATGCAAGACTAATCCCAAAATTTCTGGCTCGTTAAATTGGGAATACCGTCATCATCAGTGTATGTGTACAGCCCTCTATGGGCCAGAGCCAAGACTTTAAAGAGACAAGGCTCAGAGCAAGGCTTTATACCATCCTTCTCTAGCCAACGCTGCTTTTCTGTTCTAAAGCCAAGGGTCTCAAGGTCTTTGGCAACTTCATCTATTCACCAAACTTTGGGTCATCAAACTTAACGGTTTTAAAACAGGAACAAAGCAAGTGCAAATCGGCTTGGCGGCGATAATTAATGTCATTTCTCACCCAAATATTGCAAATACTTTTACGAGTATAATTATTACTACTCAACCAATAGATGCAATCTAAAGTAATAATCCTTAAATTAATTAATTCATATTAGCCAACCACCGAACCCTCCTGTAACTTACAAATTAAACCGTATATTATTATATACCTTCTTACCTATTTCAAAACAGACACATCGCGACTCAAACTCTTAAGTAAGTTATCAAGTTTGTTCATCCAGTTTCCTAAATCTTGGTACTGAAGTATCGAAAGTGTTATCAACGCGGCCCAGGTGGAGCTCGGCCCTTTATTTCCTTGCAAGCTGCCTAGTGATTCTGTAAATCGATTTAGGTGAGTGATATTCATTTGGACATCCATTGGCATGAAAGAGTACAGAACTTGGAGGGAGGAAATGGTAATAGAGTGAGAAGAATGCCGGAGGACAAGGATTGATTTCATATATAAAAAAAAAGTATTTAAGTAGTTTATCCGTTATCTGGCACCCATAACACAAGCATTAAGTTGCTTAGCTTGGGGCTGGATGGCGATGTGTAATATGTCCTGAAATATTTATTTATTTATTTTATTTATTTATTTATATGATAGAGAGGCAATTGTACGCGGTCACTCTTCTTTATATGATTTGACGGGAATGACAGTGGACAACATACTATTGTGCCGACTCGTATAATGTAAAAGGACAAGAAGAAGCTGATGGTCTATTGCATATTAACTAAGTTAATTAACCACGCAGACGTTGATACTATTTTAAAATATCACCGATAGATAAGAAAAAAACGGGTAGTATTACTATCGTTTTGGATTCCAACATTCCCCTCGGGTCACTGAACAACTGGAATAGTATTAGTAGAATTATCAATACTAACACAAATGATAGTGAAACGTTTCGCTCAAGGTAGAGAATCCCCAAGATCCGGGACTTTAATTTCCTTGCCACCTGATTTCCGTATAATTAAAGACAGGATCGGAAGGGGTGGCCAGAGGATAAATTTCGTGAAATTAATTTGCCTCTCCAGATTCCTCCTGAAATTGAACTGAGGAGTTTAATTGTGAAAACAGACTGGACACTTTATATCGATCGATAGCTCGCTTATCGTTCACATAGATATTACAATACCATTTAAATAACGGGCGTTTAGTAAAAAGGACGTATTGCAATTTTAATGGAGTACCTTTTAAATTTTATTTTACTCCTGACTGTGCTTTATTGTTAGGGTTCCGTACCTCAAAAGGTAAAAATAGAAACCCTTATCAGATCACTATCTTTTCTGTCCGTCTGTCCGTGTGTCGATTTTCTCAAGAACGGTTGGACCTAGCAAGTTGAAATTTATACCAGACAAGCGACCCGCTCCGGCTTCGCACGGCTATATTATGCATGTATTATACATAATATAAACCTTCCTCTTGAATCACTCTATCTATTAAAAAAACCGCATCAAAATCCGTTGCGTACTTTTAAAGATCTAAGCATACAAAGGGACATAGGGACGGCGAAAAGTGACATTATTTTATACTATGTAGTGATAGTGTTTTCAAAAAAAAAGAAAAGATAGTGATACTGATGTCTATAAATGTCCCAATTATTATTTTTTGTATTTTTAGCTCAGTAGTTAACATTTTAAAATAGTTTCGTTTAAATTTTATTTGTTTACTAGCGACCCGCCCCGGCTTCGCACGGCTATATTATGCATGTATTATGCATATACACCTTCCTCTTGAATCACTCTATCTATTGAAAACCCGCATCAAAATCCGTTGCGTAGTTTTAAAGATTTAAGCATACATAGGGAATAAGGACAGAGAAAGCGATTTTGTTTTATACTATGTAGTGAGTGATGGTTCGTCCGTTTTACGCTATGCACATTTTTATTATTTTGCCCTCAAAACTACCCGATCCTGATCGTACATAAAAACCGGCCAAGTGCGAGTCGGACTCCCACACGAAGGGTTCTGTACCATGCTGTATGGAAACCCACTTTAATTTCATTCTTTCTGTTTTTAGTATTTCTTGTTATAGCGGCAACAGAAATACATAATCTGTGAAAATTTCAACTGTCTAGCTATCTCGGTTCATGAGATACAACCTGGTGACAGATAGACGGACAGACGGACGGACAGTGAAGCCTTAGTAATAGGTTTTTACCCTTTAGGTAACGGAACCTTGAAAAACGAACATCTGCATTCCAAGGTTGCCAGTGGGCTATCATCGGCCGATAAACAGTCGGTGATCTGTTTCGACCACAATGAACGAAGATTTGGACGCTGACGGTGGTGACTGTTGTTTTTGTGTTAAGATGTCTGAAGAAGCTGGTTTTAGAATGCTTAGAATTTAAACAAAATTTAATTGAAAAGTGCCAGATTATAAATGGAATTACTTTTGCATATCTTTATTAACATTTAAAAGCTAGTACGTATCGTTTGACCTCAGACAGATCTACTAAAGTCCTCAATCACATATTAACAAAAACAATTTGCTGCGTCATTATTTTTTGCTCCGCGAAGAATTTAAGAGGAAATGGTACCGACACTCTCTCAATACAAACGTCTTGATTTTTTTCATTTTCTAAGTATCATAGATATAAATTTAAAAAAAAATCAATCGTGTTTAATTATCTGTGTTCAATGTTTAACCAGTTCGTAAATACTTGAATTGAATCAACAAATTAATAGCTCTTAATTAATTGCCCAGCATGAATTCTTCTTAATGTAAGTAAGTTAACCTACAGCTACGATTGTTTTTTGCTATCGTTCGTTTACCGGATCAGTTGTGAACATATCCATTTACAGAAACACATTCTTTATGCTAAATAATTGTAAATAAATATCAAAAATACAGATAAAACTCAGTGAGATATACTGATAAAACTATACAGATAAAACTATACCATGTATTTAGACGAAGGGTTCCTGGACCAAAATATGTTTAGAAGAAAGTAGAATTATTTTAATTTAAAGTTTGGGAAAATCTGTTTCGGTTTTTTTATTTAAAAAAAATTGCACGTAAGTTTAACCTTGGCAATTTTAGAAAATATTTATTGAAATAAAAAAACAATGTTATGTAACAACGTTGTTAATTTAAAAAGTGTGTGTGTCAGCTCCGACGCACGACTGGAGTTTACTCTTTAAGTATCACAGCCAAATTAGAAAGTTGCGCACTAAAGGTGCGCACCAAAAACGTGACACGATTTCGTTACTTGTTAGTAGGTTTTACCCCTCGGATTTTTCTCATACCGGGCGCCTTATATATGAAAATCGATTCTTAAGGAGTAAACTCCAAAAAAACATAAAGGCGTGGTCATGGCAGTTATAAGTTTTATGCAACAAAAATATTTGCTATAGTGTCACTATTTAGGGAGGAAACAGTCGACTACGTTTGTATGGAGAGAGCGCAGGTACCCTTTCACCTTAAGACCAGTGTGAGGCTGTAAATTTCCATACAAAAAGCGATAACGTTTTCCCCTCATAAACAAAGTCCGATTTTGATAATTTTTGAAAATATTGTAGATCTAATGGAAAACTAGGTTTAACCGTTTTTATTTTAAATAAATATTTCCTAAGATAAAAGTTATTAGTATCTGAGTATCTATATTTTTGACTTAATAACTTCATCGAGCTTTTCAATTGTTATTTATTAGACTAAACTGAATTACGAAAATAGAAAAACGTATAAACCTAGAATAAGATGCAGTGAATTAAATTTATTTCATTTTGTAAAGGATAAAGGGGGTAAAAACGTTACGGCCCGCAACATTATTTGAAAGCAAAATGTAGGCAATTACGTCCGGAGTAAAACTCTCTCTATCGCACGATACGGGTCTTTTTTGAAAATACCTACTCTCGCCGCGTATCGAAAACTTATGATTCTCTTAAATGGTTGGCCTAAGTCTTTTCTCTATCGCCTACAATTTGGAAACCTTAAACCGTAAGAGTTTCCACCTCAAATAAGACCTTTTCACAAACGGTGAGCTTTATTTTCATATCAAAAACTAGCGTTGTTCTCGTTTACTGGCTGTTTTTCGCAACTAGGCCTTTCAGTGGGATCCTTTTTGCGCGAGAAAAATCTAGTAATACGTAAAATTCTTGAATGAATAAATAAATATTGCAGAACAATGCACACAGTGCAATCTTGCCCTAAACTAAGCAACTAGGTTTGTGTTATGGTGACCAGACAACGGATATATTACTTATAGGTATACTTTACTTTTGTACATACACCTAGACCAGAAACAAAAATCTGTACATAAATTATTTGTATAAGGTAGGAATCGAATTCGCCACCTTATGTGTCACAAGCGGGTGTTCGCTCGCCGCGCTTCAGAAGCCATGAAATAGCTTTTGATTAAGATCTTCATCATCATCATATCAGCCCATACACGTCCACTGCTGGACATAGGCCTCCCCCATACGACGCCACAAACAGCGGTCCTGCGCCGCCTCCATCCACCGACTACTCGCGACCGCCACAATGTCGTCGGTCCACCGGGCAGCTGGTCTCTCAACACTCTGTTTCATGTTGATTAAGATCTTATTAATGATTATTTTTTTGCAATAACTAATTCAATAATATCAGTATTCAATACCTACATGTCTAATTAATCCAACACATAATTAATAAACCATTGAATAACGTACGTATCCCGCTAACTTGATATTAATTATTAACGTTATTAGATTAGGAAGCCTCTACACGGGCGATAGAATTACAGCAATATTGCCTTAAAATAATCTTTTTATCACAGTTGCTCATAAAGTGGATCTTATTAAACCGCTTTTAGGCTCATAATGCAACGTATTATACACGCGTGCGATAAAAAAAAATCCAACTAGTGCTAAAATAATACGTTATCCCGATATGTCAAATACGTATCTTACTGATAATGACATATAGTAGATGAAACATTCTAAAGGACATCATTCAAATCGTACCCAAAAATTAAGGTGCCGGCCAGAAAAAAAAATGTTTCTATCTTGTAGAGAATAACATTTTAAACAATGTTTACTAAGGCAACAAAGAGCTACGATCAACCATCGTTGAGTTATTTTACATTGAAAATCCAAAAAAATGCATATTGTAGAGATCCGTTTGAACACTTTTAAGATATTACTACAGAAAAAATATAAAAATAAGTAGTAAATGGATAAGCTTTGTCTGTTTTTATTATATTTATATAAATAGGTATATCCAATAACCCTTTCAGAAGTTTTAGTGGGATCTTAAAAGTGGTCAAACGGATCTCTATAAAATGCATTTTTTGAGTTTTCAATGTAAAATAACTCAACGATGGTTGATCGTAGCTCTTTGTTGCCTTAGTAAACATTGTTTAAAATGTTATTCTCTACAAGATAGAAACAATTTTTATTACTGGCCGGCATTTTTTTTTTGTGGGTATTTTTTGTTAGAAACATGAATGATCTCCTTTATCTGGGTTATACTGTTTTGATGTATAGAACGAGGTACCATCCAAAGAGTTTTTAAGCCTTGCTGGCTTAAAACTCTTTGTTGGTACCTTTTTTATTCTTTTCAAAAGGTTGTCGCTAAAGTCTGATAACGAACGATAATAATACGTGATGACGTCTTTGAAAATAATTAAAAATTGAGTTTTGTGTTTATTTTGTTTTTTCTTTAGGTACATAAATATATTTTTTTCTTACCATTATATTCTGTTTTTAACCGCCGACGCAAAAACAAATGAAAAAAACCCTAAAAAAATATTGTATATCAGACGCTGTATAGGTTAAAAGTCTTTTGCTTAGCCTTTCGGGAGTGTAATTAACAAAAAATACTAAACATAACCTAAAATTCTTAAAAACTTTTTATTATTAAAATTTTAACAAGTCTTTTTTTTATTCGCAACTGTGATAAAAAACGTCGTACGATACACGTGTGAATTGATCATTCCATCTCGGCTTTTGCCACGCTCGCGTTCCGCTCGCGCGTCATAAACCGCCTCTATGGAATGATCAACTTTCCACACTTGTATCGCAATGTACTATTTTGCAATACCAGTGAGATGGAACAGTTATAGTGGTTATCTTTGGCTAATGAGACGACCCAGTTGGCACAATGGTCACCATGCGGAACTGCCAAACACAGGATTGCGGTTTCGATACCCGCCTCAGAAAAGTATTTATGCTTAGATATTATTCTGTGGTCTGGTTGTTTCTATGTATTACAAGTATATACAAAAGAAAAGGATATAGGTAGTATGTCCGTTGTCTAGCACTCATAACACAAGTCTAGTTACTTAGCTTGGGGCTAGATGGCCATGTGCGGAATGCCCTGCAATATTTATTTATTTATTTAACTCCGAGCTTCGCATTCCTTTATTGTAATTTGACGTGTCTATATGCAATATTCGAAATCATCCGAGGGATTATAAACCTTACTTCCGTGTGGCCAAGTTTATTTTGCAAAGACGTGTATGTATATATACCTCTGGTTAACATAACATATAATGTTTCTGCAACCCCATTGCCCGGTAAAACCTTTGAAAAAAGGCGACTAAACTATGAACAAAAGATACTCAAAATTATTTAAGGCACACAAATGAGCCAAAAGCAAAATGCCTTTTAAAAAGTCATATAAACGTCAAGGACTTTTCATTTTTAAACGGTTTACGCAACAACACTTAATAGCATTTTTATGCTATTATTTTTATTTTTTATTTTATTTTATTTTTTATTATATTATCATAATTTTATTAAGCGACTGGTACTTTGCTTTTAGTCCCTTAAATACTGCAACTTTATGTGCATGGATTTTATAAATTCCTGAAACTTTTAATAGCCAAGTGTGAGGAAGAGATACTTACATGAAATAGATACGTGTACTGCGAAAGTGGAACTAATTCATACGGTAGCAGATCTATTGCAACATATTGCATAAATAGTTGCTATAACAGCCCAAATATTGCCATATATTTATTCAAACTATTGCCCGTTTAGTGGCTCATTGTACAGAGACATGCGCGGATCTAAGCCAATTGTACGTAATTAATTAGGGCAACGTCTTCCATGATTTATGCGACGATGTACTGGTTTTGGTAATAGAATGTCTTGGATGTTTGTGGTCAGTTCGGTTGGAGAATACGTGTTGGGACACCCGCAGACATAGCTTCAAATCGTCAGCTGTCTATGAACTATAGGTTTATCAACTTCACACCACAGAAACTATTCTGTGGTGTGAAGTTGACAAACCTATAGTTCGCAAATTTCGTACTTCTATATTTCATTACTAAATGAAATATAGAAGTACGAAATTTGTAAACACTTTTTGTTCGACAATGAACAATTTCTAGCTAACTCATCCTACTCCTATACTAATATTATAAATTTGAAAGTTTGTGTGTTAGTTTGTGTGCATGTTTGTTACAGCTTCACGCAAAACCCGATTGCGATGAATCTCGGTATGTAGATACTGAATTAACACATAGGCTACTGTTTATCCAAACCAGGAGCCTTTTTCAATTCAAACCAGGAGTTCCTGAGATTAGCGCGTTCAAACAAACAAACTCTTCAGCTTTATAATATTAGTATTGATTTATTTTCCTTACCATAAACTTACTCAATACACGTCGCCGTCGAAAAATGTTTGAGGACTTTATGTTGATCATTGTGAGGTCTTCTGCATCCGCAACAGCATTCCCAAAAAAGGCCAAATGTCGGAAAAGTTCTCGTTCCACTGTCACCTTCTTGCCTAAACTCGTGTCGCTTGGAAGCCCTTTTATTTGATGGTCTTTAAGTGTATTGTATAGGTATCTTCTTTGAAAGCGTGCTACATCTTAGACCGCATCGTCACTAATCATCAGGTGGGATAGTGGTCAAACTCTGACCTACTTGTACTTGTTGTACTTGTTTGCGGGCTGTCTTCCGCAATTAGGCTCTTTTTAATTGGGTCCTTTTTGCGTGAGGATGAAGTAGGCTTGCCCAGCACCTACTACCCTCTCGGCTTAGTCGACCATTTTCAGAGGAGAGAATTTGTCAATACTTCTGGAGCCAACTGAGCCACAGGTTTCATCACGATGTTTTCCTACACAGTAAGAGCAATGTTCATTAGCGCACATAATTTTTCTTAAGAAAAATCCATTGGGGCACGGCCGGACGGGATTCGAACCCACGACCTTCAGAATGAAAGTCGAGGTATCTATTATGATAACATTGACCTATGTATGATGATAATGAGCTGGTGTCAGGCAGGTGATAGATCATAAAATCCTTTTGCTTTTACTTTGCAGTATGAGCTCGAATGCTAGAGACTAACTGCGTCAACTCCAAGTAAATTTGTATAAGAGCAGGAAGAAGAAATTATTCTAAAAGCCATGTTTATCCAAAAACATATCTGCCTCTTTTAAGCAACAAAATCAACACTTAAAGCTCACCTCCGGTCATTTCCGCTCTAGTTTCTCGACCATTCAAAGTTCCAGGTCAGTGACCTAGATGACCCACTGATTTGACTTGGTCAATCGAAGTTCACCTGAGCCACGTGACCTGTTGGATCAATGCCAAAACGGTCAGTAGGGCTACGTGTGCAACTTGCATAAACTACTTGTGATTAGTTTTTTGTAAAGTATCAAGACAATTTGTTTGCATTAAGGTGAAAGGGTACCTGCGCTCTCTCCATACAAACGTAGTCGACTGTTTCCTCCCTGGATAATGACACTAGCACAAATATTTTTGTGCCATAAAACCTATAACTGTCATGACTATGCCCCTATGTTTTGGTTTTTTCATTTTCTAATTATCATAAAAATTAAAATTAAAAAAAAAACAAAAAATAGGGGCATGGTCATGGCAGTTATAAGTTTAATGCACCAAAAATATTTGCTCTAGTAACAGTATCCAGGGAGAAAACAGTCGACTACGTTTGTAATAGTTTGTATGGAAAGAGCCCCCGGTACCCTTTCCTCTTAAGTATAGAGTTTATCTTATTAATCATAACAATACGAATAACTAAATAAGAGAAAAGTGAGTTAATTAGTAATTTTATATACCTACTTAAATCTTTGCAATTTGGAGGTCTTCGAGTCGCGAGTAAACAAGTATCTTCTTGGAAATACATCATAGGCCGCATTGTCCTATCATCGTTCTATCTACCACTAGCCAGGTGTGATAGTGGTCAAACGCTAACCTTTCTTATGTAAAAAAATCAATGAAAAAAGAAAATAAGAAATTATATTTAACTAGCTGCGCTCCGCGGTTTCACCCGCGTAACTCCCGATCCCGTGGGAATATCGGGATAAATTATAATCGGCGAACATACATAAAAAAAAAAAATATACGCGACGAATTGAGAACCTCCTCCTTTTTTGAAAACGGTTAAAAATGTAAGCTATCCTTTCAAGTTAGATCAAACTGCAAACTGCGGTGTGCAAATTAGATTAAAATCGGTTAAGTAGTTTAGGAGTCCATCGCGCACAAACAACGTGACACGTAGGTAATTTATAAATATATATTTCATTAATAAGTAGCTTAAAAATAGGGTTTTTTTAAATATCCCTTGGTTGACTTCACATATAAGATGAGGTTAAATTCAAGCCTAATTAACTGTAAAAGTAATAAATCAAATCAATGAAAAAGAAAATAAGAAAGAGTATGTTGCTGAACTGAAACCAGTGATAGGTCACACAACACTTGTAACAGAACCTTGAAATGCTGAGTAAATACTCTATTCTTATATATTTTTTTATTTGACGGGTGTGATGTCTGTCTGTCTTCAGATAAACGAGTTGCCTAGATTGTGGAAGTTTGGAAATTGAAATTGAATTATTATTGGCTAGTAATTGATGTATTGGAATAATATCTGTTTGTAATATGATATTTCTTGTTTAATTTGATGAATTCTGAGAGGTGTTCCCCTACAGTGAGTACAGATCAGTGTGATCTGTGAACATTCGGACAGTATTATCACACGCTTAATTTGTTTATCTATTACCTTTTATTAATCTTTTTTTGTAAATAAACTGTTTATCACTATCTATCTGAACATTTTATTTAAAAAACTAAACATAAAGCTCAAATATCAAAGAAGACTATTTTACCCTTTAAAGATATTTGCCTAGTAGTTTAGGTAGTAAACAAAAAGCTCGAAACTAGAGTTTTCTGAAATGCACACTGGCGGTAACGGGATATCGAATACGGTACAAAGTGAAATATAAATGCGAATTTCATTTTGAAATTGAAATTGAATTTTAATATTGAACTAAAATTGATTTCATATTTAATCATTTTACAATAAATGGTAGGTTATCACTACATAGTATACAACAAAGTCGCTTTCTCTGTCCCTATATCCCTATGTATGCTTAAATCTTTAAAACTACCCAACAGATTTTGACGCGGTTTTTTTAATAGATAGAGTGATTCAAGAGGAAGGTTTATATGTATAATACATTCATAATATAGCCGTGCGGGTCGCTAGTAATAATATAATTGGCAAAAAAATAATTATTTAAAAACTAACAAAATGGCGTTTTCAAATATTATTATGATATGCTTATACCGTCCAAAGTCCTATATATTGTACTTTATTAATTTATTTATATGGAAACTTTTTAGATAATTTCTTTTTATTAAAAAAAATCATAATAAAATAACAGCACAATAGGTAGGTACATTAAAAAATAACAATAAATAAAAATGTTACAATCCAAAAATACTTTTCCTATAATTTCCTTTTTGACGTTATAACGTCTTGTAAATCGATGAACACCTGCACTCACAAAAGTGTGACGTCATGCGTCATGTTATTCACAAGTAACTATAGCAACGTTATTGACAAGTTACTATAGCAACGTTATTGACAAGTAACCATAGCAACGTTATTGACAAGTAACTATAGCAACGTTTTTTTTTTTTTATATATGATAGGTCTGCGTTTGACCACTATCACACCTGCCTGAAGGTAGGTGACGATGCGGCCTAAGATGTAACACGCCTTCCTAGAAGATACCTATTCACTCGCGACTTGAAGACCCCCAAATTGTACACGTCAGGAAAGACAGACGCAGGCAACAGATTCCATTCCCTTGCAGTACGAATAAGGAATGACGAAGCAAAGCGCTTAGTGCAAACGTCTGGTATGTCCACCATGAATCGGTGCCGCACACCAGTCTGTCTGGTTGTATGACGAAAGAATGGAGAAAAGTAGGTAACCATAGCAACGTTATTGAAGAGGTAACCATGGTTACCATCAATGTTTTCTTATGACAGTATCACGTAAAATTATCGTCCGTAAACCAACTTTACAGACAACCATTTTTTCATCTAGGCAATAAAATTGCTTAGGATCACGGTAAAGTTATTTTGTTATAACAATTCGCACTGTATTAAACTGTGTATCTACTCCGTTCCGTTATTGGCAGTTTGCCAATGCAGAGCGGGAGTAAAGTAGCAACGTTGTTCCCTCGGAATTGTGTTTCGTGAATTGTACTGGATTACAAAGAAATTCTTAAGTAATGCGATGATGTTAGTGTTTCAGATGTTATTATTATTTGTTTTCTACGTGATAACGTGTAATAAAATGGTGGGACACCTGCATTCACACAAAAGTGTCAGGGTAATATTGTGTGACGTCATTGTTATGGTAATATGACCAGACGCGTCATGGTAACTTAGGAAACAGAGTGTTTAATAGTAATATCGCTCAACTGGGCTTGTGTTATGGTGTGACGAGTGGCGAATAGAAGACTTATAATGAAGGAAAAAATATATTCAATTCAATTCATTTATTTATCAGATAACATAGATCCTTCAATGTTAGTAGGTACTTACAACTATGTTAGTAACAATTTAAATAAAATATATTAAGTAATAGTCTAGTCAATAAAATATATATATGTCGCAGGGAGGCCGAGCATTTCGCGAATGATTCTGAGCCTGAATCCGCGTCACTCATCGTAAACAATTAAAATAAGAATTCAGATACTCTGCTCAACATTTAATTTATCACAATCAATAATCACACTTACAAAATACCCAGGGATCCGTCCGATTAATCGAGATTACAATCTCCAAAATACCGCGGGCCAGGCACTAGGCACGGCGACGACCAGCAGCAGACTGCCCCGAACACGAGCCTACAGCTCTTTTTATCCTGTTGCTTAGCCCCGCCTCTCATGACGCAGGAGCCAGTCTTAGCTTAGATTGGGGTCAAAACAAAAGTTATTTAAGTCACGTCAAAAAACCGCAACTTTTTTTCGAAATTTTTGTAAATTTAAAAATTCCCTAAGTAGTTCCAGTCAGATTTTCGAAATTCTATAATTAAATTCTAGGATACTTTTTGATTCGGATTCGGATTCGGATTCTGGAAAGGCAACCTTAGACGCCATCAGACCAGTGCTAAGAGAATGGGTGCAGAGAGACCACGGAGCCCTGTCGTTTCGGCTGACGCAGGTTTTGTCAGGACATGGGTGTTTTGGCAAATACCTGTGCCGAATCCAACGGGAGTCTGATGAGAGATGCCATTGTGCCAGTCCCAGTGACTCGGCGCAACATACGCTGGCAATCTGTCCAGCTTGGGACGAACAGCGGCGTGCCCTCATTGTGGAAGTCGGGAGTGACTTGTCGTTGCCAGCTGTCGTTCGCGCAATGGTCGACAGCGACGAGTCATGGCAGGCAATGAGGGCTTTTTGCGAAGCCGTTATGTCGGCCAAGGAGGCAGCTGAGCGGGAAAGGGAGATCACCTCTTCTGATCCCGCTCGCTCCCGGCGCCCCAGGAGGAGGAGAGTCAGGAATGACAATCTTCCTCCTTAAAGTGGCTCGTGGTGACGGACTCGGGGGGGTCCGTCACCAGTTCAAGGGCCCGAGATGGCGGCGGCGTGTCCCGCGCCGCCTCTTGTGAGTGGGTTTTTCCCGCACTGCGGGGATTTATAAGCGAATGGGGTCTGTCGAGACCAACCGCCGCCGGGTGTATGTGGTTAAGCATGCGCAAGCGAATCCCTCTGCACTCGGCTCATGGTGGAGAGAAGGGACACCGTCAGGTTTTTAGTGGGTAAACCTCTGGCCGCCCACCATCTAGGCCAGTAGGGAGCCCCACATACCCCAATGCTCCCCCCCGGGAGTGGCGGGAAATGCATAAGGGCGCATTTTCCTGACGCAAAAAAAAAAAAAAAAAAAAAAAAAAAAAAAAGGTGACAAAATGACCGCATGGGCCAAAAGTATCCTAGAATTTAAAGTTAAGAAACCTTGATTTGAAACATTTTCAATGTTAAAATACGTAGCGTATTTTGTTATAAACCAATAAAATTCGTCAAGAATAAAAGCAAGTGGTCATTCTAAACAAATTTTGCTGTGACATTTGTAGTACTCGTATGTTCAACTCTAGATGGTGGGGGCATTATTGAAAACTTTGAATTTCACCGACTCATTCGCACAGTCCTTTCATGAAATAATATCACGTGACGTACAGTCACATTACCAATTAGCTGAACCCCACGTGACCTACAGCTCACTCGCAAATCTGTAAGATTGTAAAGTAATGTTACATGATTCTGTTTTTTTTATAACAATATACTATAAAATACAATATACAATATAAAAAAAATAACAAAATATGTAAATACTACCTATATTTTTTTACAGATATGCGAATGAGCTCTGGGTCACGTGGGGTTCAGCTAATTGGTAATGTGACTGTACATTGACGGTATGTGACTTTATCACTCGCATGAAAGAATAATGCTACACTCTTAGAAAAAAAGAACCTCGAATCGTGAAATAAAAAAACTAAAATGCAAATCTAGAATTTCATTTTACTACTGAGCCCATTTTACTTGAAAAATATTTCTAATATAAATATGTTTATTTTTTCGAAAACAAAACACAAACAAACAGTTTGACAACCAAATATTTTGCAAATATAAACTATAAAGTCAAGGAAATAGTGGGTCACAATAAAAGTTTGTGTGTTTCGTAGGTTTCCTGAAATTTTCACGAGTTACCCGCGCCTTGGATCGTTGCCAATTCTAAGAGTGTCACTGTGAAAGTAACCTTTTTGAATTCCTTCCCTAGTTGAAGTGTGTCGTTAATGGTCACAGGAAATGGACTATTGACGCTATTCTTATTTTACTCGTTTCCTAACCGACGTAAGAAAAAGTAGGTTAAATTAAACCCAATATAATAAAAAACTATTAAAGTATTAAACCGCGATATTTATCATGTTTTTGTTTTTATTTTGTGGAGAATAATGCTTTACTTATTTTTTTTTAAATGTGCGCACGTATTTTTATTTTATGACTTTATATTTTAATTTATAATTATTTACTTATAAATTAAAATATATACTACCTAATAAAATGATCAGGCATAAAAAATTAAAAAAATAATAATAATAATAATATTTTTATTAATAATAATTAATGCGTCGCGTCTGTTAAAAAAATCCATATATCCATATACAGAAATAAAATACGATCTAAAAATTATACTTACTGCATCAAGGCACCTCAAACCAATGCACGAATTTTAATTTGAAAGAAAGAAAGAAAAGCATTTATTGAGTACAAACACACGACAAACACAGGAATGAAGAAATGAACATTGACAATGAAAATTGATTACAAAAAAAAAGTGGTAATAAAAAAAACAACATAAATGAGGAGTCGTGTCCTGACCCAAATGGGTCGACCTTAGCTAATAACTGCAACCAAGCATGCATCGCTGGTCTTCCGGCCAGACCCATATTATGTAGCTGGACCTAGCCATCTAGCTAGCTAGCTAGATTAGATCCGCTCCTGACACTACAAAAACAAAAGAAAAATAAATAAATTAAGTTATATACTTTTGTACACATAAATATACGAAACTAAATATATAAATGATAACATATATAAATTTGCCATACCGATTCCGAACTCGTTCTGAGCCTACGTTAGGTATAGTAGCTCTATACCTAACGTAGGCTCAGAACGAGTTAGGGAAAATTTACTAAAAGCTAGTAAAAAATACGGTTTTTGAGAGACTGATTGTCTGTCTAAAAATATCTTGTTAACTTTTACATCACAGTCACCCTATAATTAAAAACCAAATATCTTACGAAACATTATTGAGCAAGCCATTAAATCCGAGATGTGTCTAGGTATCAGATCAAGCCTTGATCCATTAAGCTGTAGTAGATTAATTTCAACACGGTTGGTTACTTGCGCCCTGACACATGACCTCTTCCCGGTCGACGGTCGCGAAACGCGAGGGTACCAACAATTTTTGGATTTTTTGAGATATTTTATTTAGACAAGATGATTTAATGGGAAATTCATGATAAAAAAGTGAAATAAGTAGTACCGCAAGAGTAACTATTAAAATGTACTCATTTGCTGAATTACAGGGATTTTCTTACGTACTTGTAGATACCCCACCATCCAAGACAATAAAAATATTTTTCATTACTCATACTCCGAAAGTAGGTCTAAATATGCCTGAAGAGCGTGTAGAAAATAAAATTTCCAGCCCTAGGGCTTTTCACTTTCACTGACAGCTGTCATGTCAAATTATGGCTTCGCACGACTTGTGCAATCTGCATGTAGCCAGTATCAGTATCATTACGCATTAGGACCTTCAAAAACCTAACCTCCTTGCTTTTTTTTTTACACCAAAGAATAATAATTATGGCTTGGCACGGCTCATGCATACTGCCAGAGTTTAGTACTAAGTAACTATTTTTTCTTATTTTCTTATGTTTTGTGTTAAGTTTAATCTGGTTTTTCATTTATGATTGTGTATTTTTAGTAAATAACATTTTCTAGACAAACCGTGTTACAAAAACTGTAAGCTAAATCTACGGACTTCGCGTCTTTTCCCAATGTTGGATTAACTCATTAATAAAAACTTCCTCGGTAAGTACCGCCGTATTTAAGTATTGAATATAAATAGCAGAAACCTAAAAAAACACTACATAATGTATAACCTCTTTGGTCCCAACCTTGTAAGAGGATCAGGTAGTATGGACACATGAGTACCTACTCATGTGGTATGGAGTCTCATAGTCTCATTCACTCTCGTTGTTATGAAGAATTTTATGTATTATTCGTAATGAAAAGCACAGTGTTTACCTCGGGTGAAAGACTCATTAAGTCCCTCGAACTATTAGCGCCCTCGCTACGCTCGGGCGCCAAACTCCGTCTCGGGACTTGTAATGAGTGACTTTCACACCTAGGATAACAATGTAGGTACTATTCTTTTTGCGTAAAAATAAAAATAATAAATAAAAATTTTAGCTCGCGAAAATAAGCCTTTACTGAAAATTTATGGAACTTTCAAGATGTGGCTGGTAATACTTTTTATTTACAGTGACTCTTTACACAAATAATCCTGTTGGCACATTTTGAAATTTCCCGAAACTCTGGGAAAACTCGGAAAAATTTCCCGAACTAAAAAAACTTTTTGATAAGTATATTGGATAAGGTCTGATAGTACCTACATACAGAACTAAAAAGGATTATCGTCACAATTTATTATTTTAGAACCTAACCTAAACTAACACATAATATTGTGTTAAAAAATGTGCGCTAACCGTGTGGAAATGTTAGACAAACTTAAAATAATGTGAAAAACTTAAATTAAAAAGCGTAACGGTGGGGTGAAGTGAAATAAATTAGGCATGCACAGCCGCTTACACAAAACGAGTACTAAGCCAAATGGACATGCTTTCAAAGGATTAAATTCTACGAAAATAGCGATGGGTTGTTTTACAACCCGGTTTTCTCAACTTAGCAGCTTGAACTATCAAATTCTGAAGAGTAACAATAAAAATTCCAGACGAAAACGAGAGTGATCTTATAAGGGTTCTTTTTTTACCTTTTGAGGTACGGAACCCAAGTTCCGATCAGAAAAACTGGAAATTGTCTTAATATTAAGCGGTAGCAGACGAAACTTAAAAACACCGGTATTCGAGGTATCAACAAATAATAATTATAGAATGTATATAAATAAATATTCTGTCCGTTGTCTGATCATCATTTACAAGCCTAGTAGCTCAGTTCGGGGCGAAGTGATGCCGTGTGCAATGTGGTACAATATTGAATTTAAATCAATTATAAAAATCAAAAATGTTGTATCAGAAATGTAACAGCTGTACAGACGTCTTGTTAAACCAAAGATTTCTCATTTTCATACAATAAACATAATAAAAAAAGGTTGAATTTCCGACGTCTGTTATATGGTTTTCACTTCCATTATATGGTTATGGCCCCGATTTAAAGAATATTTACGCGTCAAAAAAACATTGTTAATCTAAACCTAACCAAAGCTTAATTTTCTCTAAGACATATCCCCGAAAGTTTCAAAATGATGGCGAGCCTACATTGCAAGCAACTAGTGGGTACATGCACTATTACTCTTTATTGTATAAAATCAGCCAAATGGCCGATGTTCAGCCAAGTTATGATGAGGATACCATTACACGATATTTAATGTACAATCTACTGATATTTTCTTGAACTTGAACTTTATAAACATTTTAGCAATAATATACTTACCTGTCTTGGGTAGAGAGAGATGGGGAGGCTTTTGCCCAGCAGTGGAATAATCCAGGCTATTAAATAAACCTGTATTAGGGTATGGCTATGTCAAAAATGCATTGCACAATGGCTGTTTATGTTAGTTTAAATATCATATCTATATAAAGAGGAAAGATTTTTTGTTTTTTTTTGTTTGTAACGAATAGACTCAGAAACTACTTAACCGATTTTAATGAAACTTGGTATGAGGATACATTGATTCATTGGAAGTAACATAGGCTACTTTTTATCCCGATATTCCCACGGGATCGAGAAGTACGCGCGTGAAACCGCGAGGTGATGCTAGTGTACGATAAAGCAACTATCTATCTATCTTTGTTGGTCGTCTGTCTGTCATCCCACCTAAGGCAAAGGCAATGTCGAAGATGCATCGCATATCGACATCGCACAAATCGATACGAAGCAGTAGTGCGTGAGCGAGTCTAAGAACAGTGACCTTGATTTGACCAATCACGAGCTAGAGCAAACATGAACTTCGACGATGTATCGCAGTGATGCATCTTTCATATGCGTGTGCCTTTATTTCAAAGTCAAAGCCTTTCTTAATTCATTTTTAAAAATAACTTCAGCCAGCATGTGTGCCTTTGAAACGCGGCCACCAATGAGAAGCAGGCACAAAAGACTCATGAAGTTACATTTGTTTTACATGGAGGTCAATGTTATGCGATGTATCTTCGGCATGGCCATACCCTTATACCTACGGGCAGTTTGATTATTTTCAAGCAAAATAAAACTTCGTCGACGGAAACAATTAAATCACAATTTTCATCAACGCTGCTGTCGAAATTAAAAATCCATTTTGAGCGACACGGCGCGGGCATACTACGGTTTCCATTAGCCTACCTGTTAGTAGTCAGTCATCACCACTGCTAGCTCTGCGGCTTTACATGCGTTAGTCCCGATCTTGTGAAAAAATTGTAAATACCTAAGTAACTGAAGACTGCAATTTCATACCGCGTGCTGGCCTTAGCGGTGCCGCAGTTTTTCGTTGCCTTAGTCAGTTTTTCTTGGTGTATTTTGATCTATCGTATACCACAACCGTCTCAAAAAAGAGCTATCGAGTAGTCAAAAGTAGATTTAAACATATTTTTGCACTTTTCGACAGCGGTTTCTTGAAAATATTTAGACAAACCGATAGAGATAGGACCTAAATCTCTATCGTCAAAAAAAAAACAAATATACGGGGTGTGATTGTCGTAATATGGCAATTGGCAACCCATAAATGTACCTATGTATACTCGTACCTACTATTGGTACTCATCTAATTTCGTATGAAAATTATTCACTCACTGACGCGATTCCTAATGGAACTCAGAGTAGGGGTGTCGCACACTTTTGTAACTGTCATATTCTAAAATTGAATTTGAAGAAAAATTGTCACTGATTTTAATACGAAACGTGGTACAGTGGCGTCTGCTATTGTTTAGCTTGGTTTTGGAAAATATATGTCTTGATTTATTAATAGAACTTTTTCTGAAAATTTGGTCCGTAAAAGCCTCTACTTACATAAGATTGTACTCAAATAATTGCTTAGGGATTATTAGATTATTCGAATTTTATTTTAATATTTCGTATAGGTATAATAGATATTTTAACATTTTTTTTTTGTGTCAATGATAAAATATTTTATTCTACTTTTTTCTTGCTAAAAATAAGCGTAGTTTAAGGATAAGGGCACTTACTATCAGCAGATCTAATAAACAATAGCAATTACATACCGCTCAGTATTATTTTACTTGCACTACCTTAATCTACACTTTATATTCTTATACTAATAAACACAAATAAATCGGAATATTACAGTAAAACAAGAAAGTGCACTACAAACGGCGCTCTGACATTTACTACGAATAACTACTAGTTGCATTTTCACCTGAAAAATAAAATTCAATCAATGTCAATAACATTTGTCGACCAAGTTCTATTTTGAGAATTTTAATGAGTTAATTCTATTTTATTTAATTTTTTAAACTTCTTGAGAGTGACAACCCTAACCATCTTATCGACTTTGAAGAAGACGGCTGGCGAAAATATTTTCTTTAATACCTTAATAAGAAAGTTTGGAAATGTCTTTAATATTTCATCCGATGGATGCCAAGAAAAAGTTAAATAGCATTTCGTTGTTCGAATGTTAAATTATCACACCAGGTGGAAAATTATGAATACGTATACTAGATTTTCTACCCGGTTTCGTTCGCATGGATTCTGATTAAAGAAAAATAGGATAGACTATCAGTGACGCAGCTGCAGCAGAGTTCGTTATACTACGTCATCTTACGTCAACTCGATTCAATTCTATAACAGATGAGCTAATCCAACGTCTTTGTTAGAAAATTAAGACTACCTTTAAACAAATAGTTTAGATTAGCTACATCATATTAATTGACGAGTTTTTTCCTTACTAAGCTGACAGGAGAGTATAGGTGTTAGGCAAGGAAAAAGGACCCAACTAAGAGGTCTAGTCTAGTAACGGAAAAACAGCCTGAATATTAAGTACAAGTACAATAAACTAGGTACGGTCGCCTGCATAATTGCAGACCCACCGTAGAGCTCCAAAACGGCTGTTATAAGAATGTTGAAGTTTAAAGTCTTCTGACTCATCAATTAATCTATTTTTTTTAGTAGTAGGTATGCAAACATATAGTAATTTTCGAACTCTACCGAGGGCTGCAATTATACAACCGACTGTACCTACTACGAAGTTACTCACCAATTTCCACAAAATAAAAATAGAATAAAACGAACAAAAATTCTCTTTTACGTTATGCGTCGAATTCACTTCACCGCTTCGCTCCGCGTCGCGCCTCCATACACAATTTTGTACAGAAAAATCATTTTCAAAAAATAATTTCAAGCCAAAAACGAACGGGAAATTTCCCCCTGTAATCCATGCCGCGACAAAATCACTCGCGTTCACCTTTGTGGTCTCAGTACAATGCGAAAGCGAGGAAAGTCGGCGGCTCAGCCTAACACCCCAGTCTACTTTACTATTCTGTTTGCCATTTCACTTTAGCGTTTATTATTATCTATGAAAATAAAATTCAAAGTCTTGTCTAATTGATATATCAACGCACAACTTAAACCAATGGCAAAACGGATTAAAATTAGCAATGCAGATAGCCGCTAAAAATGAATTTTGGAAGAGTCAAACCCAACACGGGAAAAGTTGCAGTTCGGATTTTTCTCTGCTACCCAACAATACAATATATATATACAAAGCCAAGTCGGGTCGCTAGTTGGATAAGAATTACATAAAAAAATTCAAAAGCAAGACGAAACTAATATCCTACTAATATTATTTTGTGAGAGTTTGTGTGTTAGTATTTTTTTGTGTATGTTTGTTATTCCTTAACGCAAAAACTACTAGACTGATTGCAATAAAACTTGGTATGTAGATAGCTGGAGATCTGGATTAACACATATGCAATTTTTTATTTAAAAATTGTAACAGAATCGCGGGGCGCAGCTAATGAAGTAAAATTTCACTAATTGTAAGTACCTCTTTGCAGTTTGATTTATTTTTAGATAGTGACGTCATAAAGCATTTTCACGCCTATGTCACGGTGATTTCACATATCGTGTCGTCTAATTTACCGTTACAGAATGCGGCCCCCTGAAATAAGCCTTTCGAATCCCTGTCGCAGACTGATTGAAATTCCATTATTATGCAGCCCCTGGTGGTAAATCTTTGGAACTTGATGGTTTTTTCCTCTCCAATGGTTTTCAGACCTCTAACCCTTTATAGCGAGGGATTTATTCCAGATTTGACCCAAAATTGATGGGTTATTTGTTTAGGAAAGTTGTTAAAGTACGAAGTTTTGTTTTGTTACTATATTGAACGAGTTTTGTAGTTGAGTATTTCAATTTATTTTGGTATAGTGTGGTAATCATTAAAAAACTTTATTCCGTACGTAGGTAACTAACTTAAAAACTTTATTCCGTACGTAGATACCTGTAAGTACAGGTATCTTATACGTATTATTTTGATGTTTATTCTCCTTTGTAGCGTTCATAGAACGTCTCCGAATTACACTTTCATGTTTTGAAGGAAAAACAAACGCGTTGAATGGTCTCCTGGTATTTATTTTTCAAAAAACATCCCCTCTACTGCGGGACAAAATAAAAATGAAACGAAAATAATCATTTAAAAAGAGATGCTTCAAACTTAAATTACTTTGTCGTGTAGAGATAGGAAAGCTAGTCTTGCTGTTTATGCGACTTTTTTTTGTAAATGGCTTTGTACGGCTTGTGCTGATAGCATTTGAAGATTAAGCCAAAATATATTAATGCTGCAGCACATTTTAGATGCAGTGCAGTATAACCCTAACCCTAAGCTAACCAACAAGGTTTCTGTTATGGTAGCCAGACAACGAATCTAATAGGTACTTATAATATACTTTTCTTTTCCTAGGTTTAAATCAGAAACAAATATCTGTAAATGTACATGATTTGCCATAGTTTGTTTGCAGGAATTAATCTCTATTAGCAACACTATCGATAAGTACAAAAATAAAGGAAGATTTTTTTAAATAATTTTAATAATGACTTTTCCAAAAATCGAACAATGTAGTTTTAGTTTTTTTTCTAAATCGGGCACGCAACTCCTTTTAGCATATGTCCTGTAAATCGATAGTGATTATGAAATCGTTGAAATCGTGAAATGATTTTCAGATTCAGATTCAGATTCAGATCATTTATTTGCAAAATACAGTAGGCAGTAGTTATAAACATACAGCAGGTCTTAATTAAACATTGTAAAGTTCTTGTATTTTTGCTAGTCTAGCATGCAAAGCTAGTATTTTGAAATCGTTGTCCATGTCGATCGGTTCGTTCTGGCGAGAATTTTAATGCGGATGAAACCGCGGGGTCTTCCTAGTGCGAAATACAAAAGTTAGTATAAAACTTTTATGGATTCTTTTCAAGATTGATCTGTTTTCTGGGAATTTAGGTAAGCGTACTAGCTTTTGTCGAAGTTATTTCGAGATATTTGTTCCGTGGAAATTCCACTAGGTATCTATCTACACTTAGTATTATAAAGAGGAAAGATTTTTTTGTTTGTTTGTTTGTTTGTAATGAATAGGCTCCTAAAGTACTGGACCAATTTTGATGAAATTTAGTCTATGGATACATTGATTCATTGGGAATAACATAGGCGATTTTTATCAACAAAAACTTTTTCATCCCTAAAAGGTACTTGTAGGTAAGTACTCCCAGGGCGTTACTAAAAAATATACAAAAATATATTTACTTACATGAATTTAAAATAAATTATATAAAGTTCGGGAAAATTACCTTAATTATTGAATGAAAAATTAAGAATAATTTTAAGATGTTGTAACACTGTTATTGGCGGCGGATCCTAAGCGAGTGAATAGGTAGGATGGTGTTTACGGAAATAAGATAGGTAGTCTAAATCAATTTTGATAGGTATTTCGCTGACGTGCGCAATTCGCGAAAGGAGAGGGGGGCATGACGGGGTCCTTAAGGTTTGAAGCTCAATAAAATCGGCAGCATTGTATTTTCATAACATTTTTTATTTTAAAAATCATCATTGGTAATCAGTCTTTAGTAATTAAGTACTTTTAGGAACATTGGTAAAGTAATTTAATAGAAAAGAGTAAAAAAGTAGAAAAGTTCCCAAGACCCCGTCTTGCCCCACCCTCTGGGTAAGATGGGGTACCCCCTAGGGGTATAATGGGGTACAACAAATTAAAGTTGTTTCATCGTCTTCATCGTTTAAACCGCCACAGCTGCAGTGAGCCCATTGGCCCCATACAGCACTAGCAGCCCGCCCTCATTAACGTCCAGTTTGAGACTCGTACAGAACACACAAGGAGGATTTTAGTTATCATAATCGCTTTCCTTACATATGAAGATCTCACACTCTCTATCTTGTTGGTGACTGTTCTTAAGCTTTTTTATTCTTGTCAATTTCTTAAGTTCTTTTGCTTATTCTCTTCCGCAAGTTTATTTTTCTTTATGAATTCTTTCAAATCATCTTTGATTCCTTCATCTTTTACAGCATCAGCCACATTTTTTTGCTCTCTTCTTGCCAACTTCCTTTATGTCTTCTTTTATACTTCTTTACCATTCTACAATAAAATAATAACACCATTAATCCATAAATAATAAAAAAAACTGATTACCCTCATACCTTAAAAAATGAGAAGGGGAATGATATGGTACCTATACCCCATCATGCCCTCTCCAGTCATTTGAAATTAAAAACGTCACAGAAAAAAAACTGCCATGTAATACAAAGATAAACAAATACTTACCTGTCAATGAGTTATTGACACATACGATTCACTTTTTACCTAATCCAGAAAACTCTTGATTTCAACACAGTCATGATCTAATTAAATGGTAAATATCACAAGGGATATGCTAAAAAACAGTTTTTTCAAAAAAAATCAAATACGTTTGGTGTCACTGAACAATCACTGTGCCATCTAATGGCCTCCTCCCCGTCGCACCCCCTCGCAGTCTAACAATTGTGATTGCTCCATTGGTTTGTGTTTTAAGACCAAGACCCCGTCTTGCCCGCTACCCCGTCTTGCCCCGCTCTCCCTATCTTCTAGGAAAGCGTGTTACATCTTAGGCCGCATCGTCACCTACCATCAGGCGGGTGATAGTGGTCAAACGCTGACCTATCATATGTAAAAAAAAACATTAGGTGAATATCAGTGTTGTCACATTTTGATTATTCCTTAAACTCTGGGTAAATTAGGACAATCCTTTCCTTAATAAAATAAAACTTTAAAAATGTTATGGCTCTATTTTCCAATTAGGTATTCGTTTTTGGGGTAATGACCGGGTTTTCTACATGTACTTACATACCTAAAAGGGAATATAAAGTTTTCTTTACAAACTGTAAATACAATTTGGTACGTTTTTACGCTCCTAAGACTAGCGCACATTATAGCGTAGGTATATGGCATGGAATAACGAATAAAAAACACTGGTTCAAATTAAAATCAATTCGTACCAACCCTCGGTAATATTTTCACCATAATTCACATTACCAAGGAAACAAGTCATTAAACTCAAATAATTTTCTCATTCAAAAACGATACCCCAATAAGCAATAGGTAAGCAAGGCATTTTCCTAACACTCGCGTACAAACAGCAAAAATGTGCAGTGGAATTGAAATTGGGACCTTTTTCCAATAAGTTCGCCCCTCGGAACATCAATCAATTAATTCAGGTACTTACTCCGTCTTTTATCTCACTCCCCCGACGAAAAAAGTACAAAAATAATGTATATACGGACAGACAGAAAACGGCAAATTATTCTTCAGTGCAGGGAACTGTAAAGTACAGTCGGCTACATAAAGTGTTATCTAATTAATGATGGCATGGAAATACTGGAGTATATACACAAATAGAAAAATATATGAATTATAAGTATGAAAACGAAATTAATTAATTAATTTGAGCATTTAGATTCGTGTGTTTTTCATTTTCTTCATCAGCATCTGACGCCATTACACATAATATAGGAACTTCAAGAACGTAACCTCCTTGCAAACAAGTATTTTTTTATAAGTATTTTTTGTTTAAAGTTTTGCTTAAATTCTTTGGTAATATCTGTAGTGCAGCGAGCTAACACCCGCCTGCCACCATAAAACAAGCCTAGTTGGGACTAGATGCTGTATGCGATGTCCTGCAATAATAATTTGTTTATTTGATAAAGGAAAAGAGCACAAATACCACGCCAACGTTTGTATGTCAAATCTGGGGGTCTTAGAATAAGCCATTAATTTATAGTTTTAATGAATTAATATTCTTCTAGTTGTATGCAATACAAACTATACTGAACCTATTGAATTCTAGTTTCCGCCATTGGATAGCTCCATTTTCTGGGAAAGTCGTGAAAAACGCTTTACATCAAAATCTATTGAGTAGAAACTGAATAATCAACTTAAGGTTCCGCTGGTCGATCGTGTTTTCCATACAAATGAATTTAGAGTGTTATCCATTTATTCTTTATGGAATTTGAAAAAACAAAAGTTAAATCTACATAACAAGTCTATATCAAGCCCATGTAGGCGACGAAATAGACAAATTATATTTAATTTAATATATTTATAAATTATATTTAATCTTATATATAAAAATCAATTGCTGTTCGTTAGTCTGGCTAAAACTCGAGAACGGCTGGACCGATTTGGCCAATTCTTTTTTTGTTGTGTTTGTTGTAGTCCAGGGAAGGTTTAAACGGTTCGGACTTACGCGGGTGAAACCGCGGGGCGCAGCTAGTCTATAATATAAAAATCAATTGCTGTTCGTTAGTCTGGCTAAAACTCGAGAACGGCTGGACCGATTTGGCCAATTCTTTTTTTGTTGTGTTTGTCGTAGTCCAGGGAAGGTTTAAACGGTGAGAATTTAAAGATCGGACTTACGCGGGTGAAACCGCGGGGCGCAGCTAGTCTATAATATAAAAATCAATTGCTGTTCGTTAGTCTGGCTAAAACTCGAGAACGGCTGGACCGATTTGGCCAATTCTTTTTTTGTTGTGTTTGTTGTAGTCCAGGGAAGGTTTAAACGGTGAGAATTTAAAGATCGGACTTACGCGGGTGAAACCGCGGGGCGCAGCTAGTTTAATATATATATATTTATAATAATAATTTATAATTTAATATAAATAAATATCATTTGTCTATTTCGTCGCCTACATGGGCTAGATATAGACTTGTTATGTAGATTTAACTTTTGTTTTTTCAAATTCCAAAAAGAATAAATGGATAACACTCTAAATTAATTTGTATGGAAAACACGATCGACCAGCGGAACCTTAATTAACGCGGGTGAAAACGGCGGGACGCAACATAGAAAATTGATTGCTCTACCTAGAGATATTATTCAAAAAATAAATATTTCATTAATATATTTCGCGAATTCATTAAAAATTTTATGTTATTATTATTAGTAAGTATAATTTTTTCATTGTTTGTTTTTATAGTAAGTTTTGGCTTTGACTGTACCTTTGTCGTGAAATATACTTTGTGTTTTCCATTCGATGATTTCGTAGACAACATTTTGTTAATTGTGTTTGATGTTGATATGCGTTGGTTAATTAAATTAATGCGCTTTGTGCGAGATTGTACTTCTAACAAGTTTTATTTTGTTTTGTTATTTAGCTAGCTTTTTACTATAATTAAGTGCAGCACCTGGCATTAAGTATATCAACCTTCTTTGAACTGAACTCAAGGATTTTTTAATCTATATTTATAGTCTATACTGATTTTAAAAGAGGAAGGATTTAATTGGGAGTAACATTGGTTACTTTTTATCCTGATATTCCCACGGGATCGGGAGTTACACGGATCGCCGATCGTGGCTTCTAGTGGTCTAATCTGACTCTTCATGAAAGCTCCTTTCGCACGATTCAGTTTTTGCGTAAAATTGACAATTCATAAATCAAAGTTCGTACAGTTATTTAGTTCTCATATTATGTTCCGTGGTATTCTTACGTTTCATCTTTGGAAAAGTTAATACACATTATTTTTCAATTTCACCAAATCAAGTTATAGGTATAATAATACCATCAGGGTTTTATCTTATCTAGAATTTTATCACGATTTCATTATTCCCTAAGTGGCATCAGTATTCATTGCGTTCCAGATTAGTTCAAGCTTCGACTGGAATTTCAGAATCTTGTCTTAAACAAGATTGGGCTAAACAAAGCGCTGAATGAAACGAGATTTTCTCAGATTTTGACGTCCTATCGTACAGTTTAAAATACTACTTACCTAACTTTGCCGGCAAATGTATCTGTCTTTTATTCCTTCTTTAATTCTTGTCCATTCAAAAGTTGCCTGAAAGAGATCGTTTTAATTGATTTGTGTGTGATATTGTTTGGTTTATACTCAATTTTTTTGCAGAAATTTATGTTAGAATTACCTTAGCCTATAAAATGGTACAATAAAGAGTTTATCTATCTATCTATATTGAATAATTTGTCAACTCAATTTGTTTTACTTCATGCGGTCTAACAAATCTAAAAATAAGCACATTTGCCTTTTACGTTTGCAACTTAATAGTCCCAAAGTCTTAAAGTCATTTCTTTTAAAAAAGTAATCTTTAATCGTGACGCGGTCCTTTTTCGAAACATTTAATCGTTACAAAAACCAGATCACTGTATAAATTTTACGTCTTCATTTTTCCTTTTTTTATCGCGGAATTCATTTTCCGAATATAAATTTAAGATTTTCTACCTCATTACTTCTTATCGGCGATTTAAAAAGGTCCGAGGGTTTCAAGTTGGCCAGTAGCGCCGTTCCATTATACGAAACCTCCAAGTCTTGAAAAAGAATGAATGTAATTCACCATGATTTCAAATTGGGATTTTTAAACATCCTAAGGATTTGGCTGAGTGAACTGGGGCGGGGTATTTTTTTCTAATTTGTCAAAGGACCGGGTTTGTTTAATCTGAAAATGATTTCTTCGAATTTAGATTTTTAAGGTGGGTGGGAATTTATTCACGTGACGGAAATTTCGTATTCGGGCGTAGGTGTTCGATAAATCGTTTGATTTATTTTGGACAAGGAAATGTTTTCGTGAAGCCGGTTGTTTGTACAAATATTTTGAAAACAAATCTTAATTGAAAATAAAAACATTTTCTTTTTAAAGCCCGTTTAAATTCATAAACTTTCGTCATCATCATCATCATCTTCCTGCCCTTCTCCCAATTTATTTGGGGTCGGTGCAGTATGTTTTCTTCCTCCATCGACAATCGACAGTGATAGGAGTTATAGGACTAATCGTCGTCGTCGTTTAGTTTTGAATCAAACTCTAATGTACAGGGTTATTGGGAACTATACTAGCAAGCCGTTGAGGGCTAGTTCTGTGCACCTTAACAAACGACTTTTGTTCTAAGACTTTTGGAAATTCTTACTTATTTTGTGTTTTGTTATGTTTACCTGAAAATCTGCTGTTCCTTACACGGAGTGGTCCTTTACCTTTAGATTGTATTAACCTTAAGATTATACTTATTATTTAAGTTTAATCTACTATTCTAAGTCTGAATGACCTTTGTTTAAAAAAATCAGCTTATTTTCGAATTTACATAACCTAAGATTTTCATTAAAATGTTCGAATTTTATGCTCTAGTGTCATTATCTAGGGAGGAAACAGTCTACTACGTTTGTATGGAAAAAAAAGCCGGTACCCTTTCCTCTTCAGGTGCACAGAAGAGGCCTTGAACGGCTTGCTAGTATAGTTACCAATAGCGCTGTATAATTGTCCATTAAACTAATTATTTTAGAAGGTATTGTGTCATTCTACGTACGTATTACAAACAATTTTAAGTCACCTGAACAATAAGTCCATCACACAAAGGGCCTTCACAAAGTAAACTGAAAAAAGGCAACAAAAGCTAAGTATCTAATTCTGAATCAATGTTCAATCTTTACGTCTTCCCTTATACATCAAAGGGGCAAAGTTACTGGTTGTCTGTCCATTTGGTATTCTCGATCTTAAGTCCTGGTGACATGACAGGTTTGACAACTTCGCCTGTAAGATGTAACTTTGTCAGTGTATAAGAAAAGTGTCTTTTGTTGGCAGGTGTAAAGAAATTGAACGTTATTACGGATTTGATTTTAGATGATGTTAGTTAGGTATGGAATCCTCTATTTTTATGTAATGTAGTGTGACGGAGATAAATCTAAAATATAGTAAACGTCATGTATCACTACATAGTATTAAACAAAGTCGCTTTCTCTGTCCCTATATCCCTATGTATGTTTAAAACTACGCAACGGATTTTGATGCGGTTTTTTTAATAGATAGAGTGATTCAAGAGGAAGGTTTATATGTATAATACATGCATAATATAGGGTCGCTAGTATACTATATTTTAAATGTAATATTTATGTATTTTGTAAGGAAAGTCTACAGCTAAGTTTAACACAATAAACAGAAGAAATAGAAACAGAAAACCAATTACAGACAATCACAAATAGAAAAATATTAAAAATATAAACGATAGCGTATCGAAGAATAGATAGTTAATTAGTTAGTAATTACGTGATAACTGAGATATACCTAGTTTAGTACATGTACCTATTTATTTTTTATCCAATTGTAACGACATAAAACCTTTTTTTACGAAGATAAGTCAGCGTTTGATCACTATCACACCTGCATTTAAGTGCTAACTAAAGGAAAGGTAAGTGACGGTGCGTTTTAAGATAGAGGTATTTTTTAGAAAAGCGTATGTAGCACGCTTTTCTGACTTTACTTTCAATACATTGGCAAGCCGACCCCAAATAAATTGGGATAAGGGCAGGAAGATAATGAAATTGGCAAACATTGTTATTATTTTAAGAAGATAATATTTTAAAATGACCTGTTTTAAACAAATAAGTTCAAGATAAAGGCCCCGAAACTATTATTATCTTAACTTTTGGTCTTTGTTCCATTGAAGCAGCAAATCTGCAGGTATTTTACTGATTTCTTTTCGCAAGCCCCTGATGGACGGTTAAAAAGAGTTCAATATCTCACCTTTTGAAACACTGAAGAAAAGTAAAAACTAGGTACGGTGAAGTTTTAATTATTTTCGCCGCCGGTCAGGGTTGGAAAAAGTTGTGTAAAAAACCAGTTGGGCAAAGTTAGGACTGTGTTAATCCGGAATATTAATGTTTCTATGAAATAGGGTAAGCCCTTATAATTACACGGAAGTTGGCAAACAACGGAATGGAGGAAATAAGAATTTATTTTGTTTTTTTTTCAAAGGGCAATGTTGGCGGATGGTCGTCAAGTTTTATTTTAATTTTTACGGGGTTATTTTGCTAACTTTAACTGAAAGAAATAGGTAATTATAACTTTTGATCATCGTGTTAGTTTTGAAAATATTGTGAGGAGACCAACATGCTCTCTCAAGTCTCTCTCGCCACGGTTGTGAATGAAGAAATTTGACAAACCGAAGCACCCCGAAGTAGCTTTGCTACTTTTGCTGACGAGGGAGATTTATTGCAAAATATCTGCTCGCGTAATACTTAAACTGAATACTCGAATTACTTTTTTAGAGCATTATAAATCCGACGACACTACCGGCTCATAATAAAAATAAATAATAATTAACGTTGAAGAGATATTCTGTCGAACTAGTGCATGTCGAAGTAGTGACGTTCGAAGGTTCTATTGTCAAAGTATTTTCTGTCGAACTAATACTTATCGAATTATGTTCAGTCGAAACAATGACTTGACGAACCATATTTTTTCGGATTAAATGTCGTGTCGAAATAACTGTTTAAGTTCAGAGGTACACTCAGGCGCCCGTGGTTTGTCAATGCGTCTCTCCATCAGGCAGTGATACATACTTAATGCGCTAACTTTACTTAACTTGCTATAAGAAAGAGCTCTTTTCTCTAAAATCGAATTTCCACTCATGTGATTGGTTGATATCCCCTTGATGTCGTAAGTAAGGTGCCCCTATTGGTCATTAATGATCACGGTCACGGTTCCCTGATCAAAGTGAATGCTTTCTTTGAGAGTGCTGCTTTTTTTCAAAGAATGTAGAGAAATAAAAAATAGTTAGCTGAAAAGCTTTTGTGAAGCGACACGAGTATCTTTCTCGTGAAAATGGTGGTGGCGTTTCGAAATATCAAGTTCAACAAAGTAAAAATTACTAAAAATTGAGAAATATGGTTTCTAGATAACTTGGGGAAGGAAAAAAATACATGCTACGAGTAGCTTTTGCAACCAAGTTTATTTTTTTAACAAATAAAATACTTATTAAAAAGGTAGCTAAACCTCTAAAATGTCAGATGAGAATAAACATCATTAATCTATAGAAGGTGTTACATACTATTTTCTCATTCATCTCACAACATACTCAAAAAATATCATGTCGTGGGCTTAATCCGGTATAGAATAGTTTCATCATGAATTCAAATCGCAAAATAGTATCTTGATTGTTTCTCAATAACGAAATAATAGTTTTTAATGACCCTGCTCTTTTAATAAAGTACCATTTTGGAAGCTTTATGGAGGATCAAACCGTCGGTTTTTTTTTATAGATGGGATTGAAAAAACTTTTTCTCTTATCCCTTTCTTCCTTCTTTCCTTACAAACACTGACGATTAGTATCTAAGGAAACATACATCACAAATTAACGTTTCTACCAAAACCGCATGCAATAAAAGTCTTCAAACAACGGTAGCAAGCTCACACAGACTCAGAATTAATATCTCTGTTCTTCCCCTTTGTACATTAAGCATTCATACCTCGCCAATTTCGTTATACCAACCGAAACGATTCGGCTATTTCTACTAAACCGAGCAGTGGATTTAAGTCACTCGTCTTCGTCTAATACACAATCAATGAGTAATTTTTATTTTATACTGCGTGGCCTGCACTACAAATATTTAAAAATAATAATGCGTCCACAAAAATTGCAAGCGAAACCTCAAATAAGTAGTCAAACTTAAGCCGCAAAGATGCATCGATGCACGCGTAATATGCTGTTTACACTTTATTTATGTTTGTCGCAAACTATACATATATATCTATCTAGCCAAACTGCCATTTACAGTTGACTAGATTAAGTAAAGTACTCAGGAAAATAATTATAAAGACCCTGAAATTTTATGATTGACTAGCTGCGCCCCGCGGTTTCACCCGCGTAGTTCCCGTTCCCGTGGGAGTATTGGGATATAATATAGCCTATGTTACTCGTGGATAATGTAGCTTTCGAATGGTGAAAGAATTTTTAAAATCGGTCCAGTAGTTTTTGAGCCTATTGATTACAACCAAACAAACAAACAAACAAAGTTTTCCTCTTTATAATATTAGTGTAGAAAAAACTTACCTTATTTATCGAAAAGCGTCTTTAACATCGTTAGCCTTCATCTTTAGTCTTTAATTTTGACGAGATCACGCACGAAAGCGTTCGCGAGACGACCTTGACCGCCTCGAGTCAGGCGGACCTGGCCGGAAGTGGCCCAAACCGCGACCGATGGAGGGAGCTCTATAATAATAATGATGACAACATGATACGTTTAATGATCAGAATAATTGTGTGATATTGTAAAATGTGCTCTGCTGGCTTTTAAATGTAGACCATTAATCTTTGTAGCGGTAGTAGGAACACTAGTAACTCATTTATAAAAACATCCGATCCCAATGATTTTTTCGCATGTGTACTTCTATTATTCTTTATCCTCCGGTTTTTCCGGTGCGCGGTTTCGGGGCAGGCGTCGGGTTTGTTACTAAATTTTCTATTTTTACTCGACTACGCTGAAGAGGGTATTGTGCTGAACTGAATATATTTAACTGTCTATAATAAAACCTGAAATGAAACGAAGAAAACACACACACAAAAAAATTTTTGTCCAAAAGGAATAAATTTCCTCGTGGTCGAACTACTCAACTAAGTGGTTTGAAACGGAAAAAAGAGGTTAAAATGAAAAAAAAGACAATCGAAAAAAAAAAAACAAAAGACGATCGAAAAAAAAAACAAAAGACGATCGAAAATTGACATCTGTCAAATGTCACTCATGATTTTGGAGTGGGGTATAGAATTAGAGCGACTTGTATGACGTTGCATGGTACTTAAACAAAAGCTAAATATCAAGCTAAATGCATTGAACGAGTTATCGAAAATTACATTCCAAATCAATAAACACATGGTTGATACTGAGTTGAAATTTGACACTTTGACAGTTGTTTAATCATGTTTAAGGCCCTAAACTATTTTATTATAGGTGAAACTTAGGCATTCAAAGGCAAAGTCAAATTTCTTTATTCCTTTCGATGCTTATGTTTTACCACATGATCACTTGGAATAGTCTTAAAAACTAAGTTAGGATGTGTGCCTTCGGAACGCGCCCACCAATGAGAAGAAGGCACAAGAAACTCATGGTGTTTTTTTTTATGTGATCACGCTCACAAAGGTCAATATTACAAATATTTGAAGGTATTATTTGAAATGGAGCAATTAAAGTCACATCCATGGATTCTTATCATTAAGGTACGAGAGGTATCATAGTATGCCTTACCGCACAATTTATGCTTTATAAAAGTTTTGAATTTGTTAATGGACATGTCATATACATCTTTAGGTAATTTATTAGCACACATGTACTATTAAACGACCTGCTTATTTTCCGGAGCCTACTACCGGGCAAGGTCAACTCATCCCTGTTTCTTAAGTTGAAATTATGAATATCGCTATTTTTGCGAAAAATATCAGGATTTTTGTGAACGTAGAGCAAGTTTTCGTAAATATATTGTGAATAGAGCGTTAATATATTTATCTCTTTAAATTTTTCTCTATCAATTAAAATTGGTTTCATTATAAACTATTTCATTTAACTCTCGCTTTCACTGTTCAAATATATGAACATTCAAAATGGCGGCTAGAAACCAAGCAATAACCAATTCCACGGTATAAAACGAAAAGTTAATCAAACTCCAATAAAACAAACATAAAATATTGACATTAAACTCGCTGTAAACTGAATAAAAGTTTGGTTTTAATTAAATCGTTCTGTTAGTATCTATATCTATACACCCTACTAATAATATTAAAAATATGTATGTTTGTATCAGTAGCGAGGAGTGAAATTTCTTTAAAGGTAAGCCGATAAACCACTACTTAATCCACAGATTGAACACTTTTGACCACAAACAAAACAAACTAAGTAATTTTGTTAGGTGATGTTAATTATTTTAAATTAGTAAATTAAATATACCTAAGTCTGAATCGGTAAAGGTAAGCCGACGGGTTGTAGAGACCCGTCGCTACTGGTCTAGATATGGAAGGAATAACTCGTCAATACTTTGCGAAAAATGGTATTTCTGAAAAACAATCGAGGAAAAATGAATCTCAAATTTTTTGCATCCTGCTTGCCATAGTCCGAATCAGGATATGCATTCTTCTTGCCTTAATTGATACGGATCAGGGTCATAACGTCTGCATTGTTAAAAGTCTGAGTACTTAAACAAAATGTCTGTACGATGCGATACCTACATTTTATATAATAACCAATAACCCTGTACGATGCGATACCTACATTTTATATAATTTCAAATTTCAAATTTCAAATTTCAAATTTCTTTATTTCTTTCAATGCTTATGTATTTACATACACATGATCACTTGAAATAGTCTTAAAAACTAAGTTAGGATGTGTGCCTTCGGAACGCGCCCACCAATGAGAAGAAGGCACAAGAAACTCATGGGGTTTTTTTTTTATGTGATCACGCTCACAAAGGTCAATATTACAAATATTTGAAGGTATTATTTGAAATGGAGCAATTAAAGTCACATCCATGGATTCTTATCATTAAGGTACGAAGAGGTATCATAGTATGCCTTACCGCACAATTTATGCTTTATAAAAGTTTTGAATTTGTTAATGGACATGTCATATACATCTTTAGGTAATTTATTATAATAGAGCACACATGTACTATTAAACGACCTGCTTATTTTCCGGAGCCTACTACCGGGCAAGGTCAGCTCATCCCTGTTTCTTAAGTTGAAATTATGAATATCGCTATTTTTGCGAAAAATATCAGGATTTTTGTGAACGTAGAGCAAGTTTTCGTAAATATATTGTGAATAGAGCGTTAATATATTTATCTCTTTAAATTTTTCTCTAAGTGATTCCCTGGGGCCCATCTTATAGATAGCTCGGACAGCTCTTTTTTGTAATATAAAAATAGCATCAATATCTGCAGCACACCCCCACAGCAGGATGCCATACGACATGACACTGTGGAAGTAGCTGAAATAGACTAGACGAGCAGTCTCAATGTCCGTGTATTCGCGAATTTTCTTAACGGCGTAAGCGGCAGAACTAAGTCTATTGGACAATGCTTCCACATGCGGGCCCCACTGAAGCTTAGCATCTAAAGTTATACCTAGAAAGACAGCCTTACTGACTAATTCAACTTCCTCATCATTAATCTTTACAACAGTTTTTACTTGTTTTACATTTGGAAGTGTGAATCGAATTAATTTAGTTTTGGATCCATTCAGTAATAAATTATTGGAGTTGAACCAATCAACTATTCTAGAGAGAGCATTGTTCACATCGTCAACGTTGGACTGACGCCTTTTAACCTTGAACACCAAGGAGGTGTCATCTGCAAACAACACTATCCCATGGTTGTCCCTTACAAGGTAAGGTAAGTCATTTATATAAACTAAGAACAAGAAAGGTCCTAATATGGATCCTTGAGGAACCCCCATTACTATCGCAGATCCGGGAGATCGTTTTCCGTTAACATCGACACACTGGACCCTACCACTCAGATAAGAAGAGATAAGATCCAGGGCGCCGTTCCTAATACCGTAGTGGTGTAGTTTCATGATCAATGTTTTATGTTGAACGCAATCAAATGCCTTGGATAAGTCTCAGAATATGCCATACGCATCATGCGACTCCTCCCAAGCATCAAATATATTTTTAATTAACGCTATCCCCGCATCAGTGGTCGAGCGCCCCTTACTAAAACCGAACTGTTTACTATGTATAATAACCAATAACCCTGTACGATGCGATACCTACATTTTATATAATAACCAATAACCCTGTACGATGCGATACCTACATTTTTCTTAAATTGATGCCTTTGTGGTAAGAAAATAAACTGTTTATATAAAGCTACCTAATTAACAACTTTCAGTTATAGGCGACAAATAAATGCACCTTAAAATAAATAGTCTTATTTATGGTAGGCACTGAGTTTTATACTTGCTTGCACCTAAATGTTAGATTCATCGCTTAACATTCTTACCGATATATCTACCGCTTCCCATTCATTATTAAGGACAAAGAATATGTAATGTTGTACAAACATGTTACTCAACTCTCTAGGGCTACCACTTTAAGATGGGACTTTATACTTATGGTTGTTTACAAAGATATTTATAAGGGTATCATAATAACTAAGTTCAATATAACTATGTTCGAAATAACTACGGTCATAATACCTACTGTTTAAAATACCTAATGGTTGTTTCACATATTTTTGTAATAACTAATGAACGAAATGCCTAATGTACGAAACAACTACGGTTAATTGAACTATGTTCATTATAACTATGTTCGAAATAACTACAGTCATAATACCTACTGTTTAAAATACCTAATGGACGAAACACCTACGGGTAATTTAAATACAATCAATTCAACTACGATTAATAATCATCTATGGTTTTTCTCCTACGGTTTAAAAAAATCAAATTTATAAAATACACGCTCCCTAACCAAGTAAAATGGGTCGAATTCGTTTCTAGCACTCGCCGGCCGCTGCCGCGGCACCGCTCGCTTCGCTCGCTCGGCTCGTGCGTTGTGGTCGCAGTTCTAACATAAACCTAACCTATCCATGTCGGTTCTGGGTAGGGGGTGTTCCGGATGGGTCTTTATATGCTGCCGTAACCAAGTCAAATAGGTAAAATTCGGGTCAACATATAAATACCCACCCGGAAAACTCCGAGCCGAGCGAGCGAAGCGAGCGGTGCCGCGGCAGCTACCGGCGAGTGCTAGAAACGAATTCTACCTATTTTACTTGGTTAGGGAGGGTGTATTTTAAAAATTGGATTTGTTTTTAACCGTAGGTGTTTCGTACATTAGATCAATCGTTCGTTAGCTCAATTAATTTTAGTTGAATCAAACTTAGGTATATTAAACAGTAGTTCAATCGACCGTTAGGTATTATGAACATATTATATGAATTGACCGTAGTTATTTCGAACATAGTTATATTGAACTTAGTTATTATGATATGTAACCATTTAAAAGACTTAACCATGTTTCATGGTTTATGTTTTTTAAATTTCAGGACTGTACTCTGGCCAGTTGCTAATCCATTCAGTTACGAATATGTCCAGCTACTGAGCCATTTAAATTACCAATTATTATTTCTATTCTAAATGTACGATGTTTTTGATACCCTGAGACTTGTATTTAATTTCTAATGTAGAATTTTTGTCTTTTGAATTCTGCTGCTGAAAAAATGTCACACACCAAAAATATATTTATAGATGGCGCACTATTTCATATTATATTTTTTGAATTTCTTTAAGTGATATTTAGCTCCTAAAGGTTAAAAAAATTAGAGGTAGGTACTAAAGTTTAAAATTAAAGGTAGGTATAAGGTTATTTTTAACTGAGAAAAACACCGCGAAAAAGCGGTGAATTATGAATTCAAATGATAAATTATTGAAAATGTGTGAAAATAAGATTTTCTCTTTACACCACTTCAACGTTGAATCTCTTTGGTTCCCGCTTTAAAATGTATAGCTGAATATCCGAATAGAAAATTAGAGGGGAGTTGTGTTTGTACAAGAAATTGAAGTGAGAAATTCAATTATAAGGCGAAGTGTCACTCATTTGTTTAATTTACGACTACATTGTTTGAATTAAAAATGTTTTTCGTTAAATTATTTAATCTTTGAATTTTGTACAGCTGCCTTTTTTTACATCTATCTATTTTATATATTTTAGGTATATCTATTTTATTTTATCCATTTTATATTTTATCTATTTTTTATATTTTATTTATGAGAAAAAAAAGACTCATCAAGAAACCTCGAAAAAAGCTGTGCTACAAATCTTAAACTACGTATTTGGGTTCCTATTAGATGTAGGTAACACCCAGGTGCCTGCTAAGAAAGGTTTTTTTGGAAATTCTGTGTATAGGTATAGTAACAATTTTTCCCGGTTCTAATCGCATATTTTTATTTCTCTTACGTCAATGTTATCCAGGAAAATAGCGAATCAGAAATAGAAACGATGATTTTGATGGTTATTTTTAAACTAGCTGCGCCCCGCAGTTTCACCCACGTAAGTCCGTTTCTCACCGTTTAACCCTTCGCTGGATTACGACAAACATTTCAAAACCGAAATCATCTAAATCGGTTCAGCCATTCTCGAGTTTTAGCGACTCTAACGAACAACAATTGATTTTTATTTATTTAGATATTAATTGCTCTGGATAGCTATAGTACTATAATAATATAGTACTTAATATTTTAAGGAGCAAAGATTTTTTGTTTTGTTTGTAACGAATAGGCTCCGAAACTACTGGACCGATGTAGATGAAACTTGGTATGAGAATACATTAATTCTTTGGGAGTAAAATAGGGTACTTTTAATCGCAAGTTGGGAGTTACGCGGGTGAAACCGCGGAGCGCGCTAGTTAGTTAATATAAAAACGCTCGGCCGAGCTACATGGCGGGCGGAGTGGGGGTGTTAGGTTTTATTTTCGTTACGGAATTTCTTGATTCGGTCGCCGCGCTCAAAGCCCGCGATAAAAGCTATGCAATAGCTTAAGAATCCTACAAAAGTTTTAAAAGTACTTTGTGGTAGGTGCTTACCGATTTTTCTTTTACTGATTTAATAAATTACGAAGCTTCATATAAAAAATCCTTATTTTACTCCCTTAGGAGATGAATTTTGATTGAAACCGAATTGACGTTACAAAAAAAGATAAGTCGGTGAATAGCACGAATTTTAATAAGTATAAAAGTATAAACCTTCTGAAATTGTAAGGGCCCTAATTCAAAATTTAAAACGGCAACGAACCGTGCAAACATCCCACCCAAACCTTACCCGTTTTACCTACGAGATGGGAGATACAAATCTGTTCAACGTGACAATTTCCTTTTCTCATATGCGTGACGATTCTTAATCCATCGGCGTTTGCTTGTGAATACGGCTGGCTAGTATAATATCTATAGATACGTATCCGACTCGAAGATAATATATATCATTATCTAGAAATGTTCCTTTCCCGGGCGCACTGCTAAGGATTGGAAATCTCTTCCCGCGTCGCTGTTCCCCTAAAACGACAACCTTGAAGTCTTCAATTCTAAAGGTAGAGTCAATAAGTCCCTTGTAGGCGAGCATGCTACAACCTCGGCCTCATTTTTCCTTTCCATCAAGTGAGATGAGGTAAAATTCAACCCTATTTTGTGTAAAAAAAATAATACGTACTTAATGTCAATTAATTTTTTTCAAAAATTTACAAAAATAAATTGACATTTTCTTTTCAATATTAGTTATGAGAGAGTTAGACTTAGTTAGGTACAAAGATAAAAAATTCTAAAGGTAGAAAATAAATACCTACTTAAATATGGTACGCCATCTTGCCTCAAACTAAGCATTGATAAAATGGTGATAAGGCTACGGATATAATTTTACTAATTTACTTTTATTTAATAAAATATTCTCATTGGTCATAGTATAGGTAAATATAGAAAAACATCCAGACCAAAACAATATATCTGTAGATCAGTTGTTGCAAAACACTTTGCGTTTTTCTGTTTGAAATTGTACCGTTTCTTCGGATACATATCCTTTTGTCCAAATGATACATATCTTAATTTTCTTCTGTATGCTCTATTCTACTTGAGAGGGACTGAGTTAGCTCGAAGTAGGGACGTCACGTCAACCCTCCAACACGTCCAACATCACGTGACGTTTGATTATACCGTGACAAAACACATCGCGCGCCACTTTTGTGTTTGTTAAGCCGTTTTAGGGTACCGCGCGGTTAAGGGTTGATTCGCGGATTAGGAATAAATGTGACGGCTAATTAAATTGAATGAAAAGGTAGGATGGTGTGGTTTTGTTTCCTGAAATAGGAATTAAATTAGGTATCTCTCTTTTAATTGAATAGCTAGCCTTGTTTTATTGTAGGTTTATTTTAGCTACTTATAGTGTTTTCTAATACTTTATCTACGTCACTTAAGGTGAAGTAGGACCTGAAAACCCCTTCCAACGCGCGCGCCGCGCGATGATTCCATCCCTTTCCCCCGCAAGCCGCGAAATGGCCGTTTTAACTCTTTTATGTAATTAAAAGACACATCTATTTTTAGTGAAAAACCTTCTGGACTACCATATGGGATTTGATGTAAAGTATATGAAAATATAAATTTTGTACTTGTTTTTTTCTTTACAATCGCCGTAAAATTGAAAAAGCTCAAAAAAATTACATTTTTTTGGGATTTTCAAGATTTTTTATATCGAGGGAAATCACTCTAATCGTGTTTCGAAGTGTATCTGTTAGAGGTGTCTTCTATCGCGCTTCGGGTCATACCACTTCGGCTTAAGATTTTTTATGATATTACTTGTTAAATATTTTATTTTATCTGGGGCTGCTACGTAGTTGTTAATTATTTTGTAGCGTTTAAGCTCTTTTTAATTTTACATAAGTACCTACTTATTTTATTTTAGTACGCTTAGGTATATACTAGGCATCTTCTAGGAAAGCATGCTACATTTTTAGGCTGCATCATCAACTACGATCAGGCAGGTGTGATAGTGGTCAAGTACAAGTAGTAGTCAAACGCTGACCTAGTTTTAAAAAAAAAAATATTTTTGTAAAATACTTATGCGGAACCCAGTTTAAAAAGTTCACGTCACTCATTTCCCCATCATCTGTAAAGGACACCTAAACATTTGTACATATGTACGGTTTTGTTCACGTAAGGCCCCGGATTTGCTTGTTGTTTTTAATAATGAATGTTTGTTTATCGAGGACGGTTGTTTTTGAAGGCTCGTTTGTTTTTTGTTTTTATTTTTGAAGCGGATTTTCTTGTCGAACGTAATTTTTATTTATAAGAGTTTATGATATTAATTAAGTTTTATTTTTTAGACAGGAAATTATATATAACTAGCGACCCGCTCCGGCTTCGCACGGCTATATTATGCATGTATTATACATATAAACCTTCCTCTTGAATCACTCTATCTATTAAAAAAACCGCATCAAAATCCATTGCGTAGTTTTAAAGATTTAAGCGGTCAAAGGGAAATAGGGACAGAGAAAGCGACTTTGTTTTATACTATGTAGTGATATCTTAATATTATGAATGTGAAAGTTTGTGTGTTAGTATGCGTGTTTGTGTGTATGTTAGTTACTTCTTTACGCTAAATATATTGAACAGATTGCAATGAAACTTGGTATGTAGATAGCTGTTTACCTAGATTAGGATTTCTAATATAACTACGAGGTTTCACCCGCGTGACTACCGATCTCGTGGGAAAATCGGGATAAAAGTAGCCTATGACGCTTCTTCCAATGAATCAATGTCGACCCAGTTGGCACAATGGTCACCATGCCGGACTGTCAATCATAGGGTTGCGGGTTCGATCCCCGCCTCAGACAAGTATTTATGCTTCGATATTTGTCTGTGGTCTGGTTGTTTCTATGTATATATTTACAAAAGGAAAGTATATAAGTAGTATATCCGTTGTCTAGCACCCATAACACAAGTCTAGTTATTTAGCTTGGGGCTAGATGGCGACGTGTAGAATGTCCTGCAATATTTATTTATTTATATTCTATGAAGATTGTTCATATTATATTGCAATATTATTCCGTTTGCATTTCGATTAATTACAAAAAATACCCGGTGAAGTAGGAACTGAAAAAAAAAGTGTCCTCATACTAAGATTAATCAAAATCGGTACAGTAGTTTCGGAGTCTATTCAATGCAAACAAACCATCAAATCTTTTCTCTTTATAATATTAGTTACATTATAACAAACTAGAAACAAATACCTGTAAATTATAGAAATATTTGATTCACGGCGGGAATTGAACCTGCAACCTTCGTCATCCGAGTTGGGTTTGCTCACTACGCCACAAAGGTCGCGAAAATATCAAGAACTTCATTTACCAACAGACCGAAGAAAAAACCCTACAAAATTCTTTTATGTCGCTTTTCAGTCTTTGAAAACGTATTAACGTCGGTTTCAGGGTTTCAAGAGTTGATTCCTGAACGGTGTGCCTTCAAAGACATTTAAAATAATCGTATAATAAAAAAACACATTCAAAATTTATCAAATAATTTCATCAAAGTAGTACTTAATTTGCTTTGTAGTTCTTCAAATGTAACACAATTCTAATAGACCAAGATCCCGCCTACCACCGAACTTTTGTGATTTTATAAAAGCTGTAAAATGTAGCTTATAGAATTTCTCAGCGCATGCCCCTAACATAGATGTGAACGATGTGAAATTATGAAGTTCAGAACACAGTGGCTTGAGTTATCAGGTAGCAAAGCCAATAATCGATCCTGTTAATTTTGTAAAAAAGAAATTGCCTAAGTATATCTTTGTATAGTATGGGTCATAAGTAAATGATCAGTTTGCTACAATGATATTATCAACAAATATTATATTTACGACCTACTTCTAATAGACGTTACACACTAACTTAAATACTTGAATTAAAAGTACTCAGTGTGATTATTATTTTCAACATGTTAGCTATGTCTTTAGTTGGCCGAGAGGTATAAGTCACCACCCGCTACACCAACCGACGTGGGTTCGATCCACAGGTTACGTTGTTATATTGTCCAAACAGTGCTGCACAGGATTGTAAACGTTACGGTGGGCAGAGACTTTTGACCGTGGATTGTACCAATCAATAATGTTGCATAATTTTTATCCCGATTTTTCCACGGGATCGGGATTTACTAAGGTGAAACCGTGGAGCACTGCTAATATAATGTATGAGTAGGAAATAGTACAAGGTTACTAACAATTTATGGATTTTTATTATCTGTGAAAATAAATGAATGCTGATAAGAACTTGGGGAAAAAAGTAAAAGGCTTACTAATATGTGACGACCTCTGTGGCGCGTCGGGCGAACACCCGACTGCGACGCAGAAGGTTGCGGGTTCGATTCCCGCCGGGAACAAGTATTTATGCTGACCATAAATTCTTGTTTCTGGTTCTGGGTGTTTCCTATATGTATATATTTACAAAAAAAAAGTATATAAGTAGTTTATCCGTTATCTGGCACCCATAACACAAGCATTAAGTTGCTTAGCTTGGGGCTGGATGGCGATGTGTAATATGTCCTGAAATATTTATTTATTTAATATTCTCTATTTTTATCTATGTTTTAAATATCTTTCGTGTTTCCCTTTTATAACTCGTCTAAGAACTAATTTTTCAACGCGATAACACTGAAGTCTTAGCGAAGCTTTTACTGTGTCGTAATCGTTAAATTTTGAAGTACAGTCGCTAGGAAAAGTTGTAAATAATTTCATGGTCGAGTTCGGAATAAAGTGTTTTAATTTTATGATGTTTTATATACTATTTTAAACGATACATAAATAAAACACACGAAAAAATAAAATAAATATGAATAATTTTACTATCATTTATTGTGTAACAAAAACAAGTTCTTTAAGTGTATATTGAATATAAATATATAAATAAATAAATATTTCAGGACATATTACACATCGCCATCCAGCCCCAAGCTAAGCAACTTAATGCTTGTGTTATGGGTGCCAGATAACGGATAAACTACTTATATACTTTTTTTCTTTTTTTTGTAAATATATACATATTATACATATAGGAAACACCCAGAACCAGAAACAAGAATTTATGGTCAGCATAAATACTTGTTCCCGGCGGGAATCGAACCCGCAACCTTCTGCGTCGCAGTCGGGTATTCGCCCGACGCGCCACAGAGGTCGTCGAATAGAATTTTAAAGTAACATTGTTATTTTTACAACTAAAGTTACTGTAAAAACATAATTTCAAGTTTCCGAGAGGATTTTGTTCGTTAGAGGTGACCGTATCTAATCCGCAAAATCTAGTCTCTCTAAAATAATGCCAGTAACCGCATCGAAATATCGAGCTTTACAAAATACAAACAAAAAAACATGGTAAAATTTTTAAATAACTTTTTTAACTCGTGTTTTAGCGGCGATACCTTATTAGTTGGCCAGCCACATGTGGGCAGACCGTCACCATTCTCAGCAGAGGATCGCACAGCTTTGTATCTATTTGTGCGATGTCGATATGCAATGCGTCTTCGGCATAGCCGTACCCTTATTTTATTGGATAACGGACAGACTACCAACAAAGTAATCTTTTTAGGGTTTCGTTTTTATCTTTTTCAGGCAAAGAAACCTAAAAAGGCACCAATAAGCCTACTGCTTATCCAAAAATGTCGGTAGAGAAAACCTAGCTTAAAAGCTTTCGGTACATAGAGCTTTAGGGACCCTAAGGTTCAGTGACTCGTAAAAATCTATTAGGTTTGACAAGTTTGGCGCATTTTCTTGGTCTAAACGATTTTGTACAAATAAGGGCAGTTCTTACAAATCGAGGTCTTTCATTCAAAATATTGCGAAAAATTATACTCTTTTACATAATTATTACTTATTTTTCAAATATAATGTACTTTCAAAATATATTTAATCTTGTGAGCATGATCACAAAAACTGACAGTTAGAATCAAACCCGCCAGTGTTCGCTCACTAACAAATTTTTTCATCAACATATCTACAATTTTTTGGCGCTTTTCAGGTTTTAAAATACTACCCATAAAGTGGGAAATAATGTGAAAGAATAAAAATAAATTTAAAACAAAATATTTAATGAATTTTATCGTCGACTGTACTCTACGTAGAAAAATCTCAGTTAAAATCAGTACAGACCTGTGTTAAAACGCGAACCTTAATAGCGAGTTCAAAATGAGTTTTCAGTACTAATGAGAGGATGAAGTTTCTTTCAGCGACATTTTTGCGGGAGTATTTCTTATGAATGTTTTTTTAATGTAGCGTTTTTGTTTAGGTATGCTTATTAAAACATAATGTCAGAGGACGGCAACAAACAAAAGAATGTCAACATTTCCGGCCTGTTAATTAAAAAAAAATTGTTAGAAAACGAAATCTACTTTGATTTTTAAGGCAATTATATAAATAATAATCAATGATTTTTGATATATTATAAAACGATGAAAACTGTGTATCCATCGGCGATGCGATACATACTTCTGCCTTTTGCTATAGAAACCCTGGGTTATTGGGATTTGTAGCCTTAAGTGCTTATAAAACTATTCAAAATTATAGTTTTAGCTTTAGGTGACCAAAGGGCTCGCTGTTAATCTGGCCAACGCATCGGCATTGCCATTTAAAGAGGTAATATAGTCAGCCTTTTGGGCACCCTGCTTGGAGAAACTTATATACTAAAATACTTTTAATATTATTTGTAGCTAGCAGCTCTCCGCGGTTTCACCCGCATAACTCCCGATCCCGTGAGAATATAGGGATATAATACTTTATATCCCTATATTCTCACGAGTTATGCGCTAGGCTACTGTCTATGTTATTCCCAATTAATCAATGTATCTTCATACCAAAATATATTAAAAATAGGTCCAGTAGCTTCAGAGCCTATTTGTCACAAACATAAAAACAAACAAAAATTTTTTTATAAGATTATAGATACATGATGTTAGAAATATATCAAGAAATAACAACTCGTATTGAATTCAAGTAGGAATTACATTATACATTTAATCATTAATTACACATGTTACATACATAGAAAAATGGTTACCTATATCTTCATAATATCAACTCTAAATGCAGAAACACCTTTTTTGTTTAAACAAACTACAAAATACTTTACTTGTGAATAATATAAACCACTGATTCTACTAAACTTATACATCAAATTGTCTTTAATATACTATTTCTTTTATTTTTTATTTATTTACTTTAATATGATTTAATTTATTGTATTATTCTGTACTTATGTGTATGTGTTTATGTATATGTATCTATATAAAATCATAAATTAATATATGTCTTACTTTATCTATAAAATCTGTGTATATTTATGATGCGTGAGGTTGGTCGGAGGGGGGGTGCCTTCTGCATCGCTGCCCTGGGCCTGGCCGGAAGACCAGCGCTGTAGCCTGGCGTTATGCTTGCTGCAGCACTTCAGCTGAGGTCGGTCCATTTAGGACAGCACACGGCATCCCGTACTTTTCATTATTGTGTGCCTATTATTAAATTCTATCGATTGTTTTCTAATTCTGTCTGTTCTATTTTCATTTTGTATTTCTTATTTTACTTTTTGTTTTGTAATTATGTCTACATTAAATATGTAGATATTCTACATATTTAATATTTTGTTTCTTGTCCGTGTGCTTTTCTAATAAATGTCTATTCTATTCTATTCTATTCTTTTTGATTTGTGTGTTTTTTTGTTTCTCGGGTTAAAAGTTCAAAGTGACTTCTCCACACACGACCTAATAATACCTATAGATTCCACAGTAACGTTCCATTCCGTAACAAATGAGTGTAATATGTAACGCAGTCGATGTATGTTACGTCCAAAGTTTCAGTTGAAAGGAACTGGAACTCGTTATCTTGATATGCGATCTGATCGTGATCTAACGTTTCAAGGAGAAATTAGGCTTTCTATAAAGAAAACTTAGCGCGGTTTCAATCGTAAAAAGTAGCCTTCTTCTTCAAATTATTCATTTGCGAGTCAGTGACGCTTGACCAGTCTATTTTTCCCTGTCAAATAGTTAGCCACTGCAACTGCAATAGCGTTGGCCTCTATCAGGTCCTCCAATGTGCAGATATTAGGGCACAGTGGGCATTGGAGTAGGTGCATCTAGTAGCCTGTGTTTCACCCAAGAATTTAATGTTTTTTTCACGTGATAACGCCTAGTAAATTGATGGAACACCTGCATTCACACAAAAGTGTCATGGTAATATTGGTGACGTCATGCGTCTCGTTCCTGATGTGTGACGTCATGCGTCATGTTTCGGCAACAATATTGATCATCTGGGCTTGTGTTATAGTGACGAGTGACGAATAGAAGATTTTTAAAAAGGAAAAAAAATATAAAGAAAAAATAAAAGACAATATAAAAAAAAATATTAATACTTAAAAAAACATTACTTAACAAAAAAAATTATGACGTTATCACGTAAAATTATCGTCCGTAAACCGACTTTACAGACAACCATTTTTTTACTAAGATAGATCAGCGTTTCACCACTATCACACCTGCTTGGTAGGTGAAGATGCGGTTTAGGATGTAGCATGCTTACCTAGAAGATAACTCAGTTTAATAAAAATCGGTATTTTATCTAATTTAAGAACTTTACACTAAGTATGCCTACGAGGCCTATTCGTTATAGACAAACAAAAACATATTTATAATATTAATGTAGAAAACAAGTTTTATGTGCTATGACCGATGATTCTGCTCAGAAATGTGACGAAAAAAAAACAAACTAAAAAATATCCGTTACCAAATAATTTTGACTTTTCAATTTTAAAAGAAAATTCTATTACCGGACAACCAAAATATCCCTAGTTTCTTACAAATCCAAAAAAATGTGTCCGCAAGGAACTTTGATACATAAAAAAAATAACTCGACGAATTGAGAACCACCTCCTTTTTTGAAGTCGGTTAAAAATAAAATAAGAAAATACTCGTATGAAGAAAGCAACAAGCGTACTTTCTTAGCCGTGTTATTGAGCACTTATTATGTAAGTAGGTGTAAAAAGGTATAACATAGTTATAATTCCATCACAGTAATTACAATCGTTGCAAAATAATCACTCTTTTAATTTTATACTTGTTGCTGAAATCGGAATTACAGAATGTCGTTAACTTTTTACGTTCGACAAAATGGCGGCGCGAAAAGCGCGCGAAAATTCCCTATACACTGTGTCGAAGAAAACTAGACTTTAGCGTTTGGGAATAAGAAAGATGACGGGTGTAAAATAAAATGTGGTGTGACTTTATGAGATTTCTAGGATATTTAATGGGTGGTTGGGGGCTTTCTTACTTTACTTCTAGTCGTAAACCGAAGTTCGCAGTTTCTCGGTAGGAGTGAAACTACAGCTGACCGGGTGAGATATTCCTCTTGGTTTTACCACAGAATAAATGCTAATAATAATAGCTAGTAACAGACGAGACTTGTCAAAAATAAATGGCAATTGAATAGAGATTATCTTTTTTTGAAGTCGTAAGATAAGGAATACTAGGTCAATCAATGCTTTATTTCCGATATTACAAAATCTGGTCAAACCTTTCTGATTTTAGACCGAATCGGCATTAACTTTCAGGTGAAAAGTCCTAGATTGAAGACCACGTACCGGAAAGCGAGACGGCCTCCGACTATATGTACGGACGATTTAAGGCTATTTATGCTGTCAAACGCAAGCAGCCAGAAATACCCGTCGCTTAAAACTAACATTGTTGATTGTAACGAATGTGTTTTGTTTTCTCAAAAGTGCTGAGATGGAATTGTAGGTGAGATCTTTACCAATATTTTGGGGTAATTTGAGACGAAAATTCCTTGTCATTTCAAAGCTAGACAAGTTTTTATTCTTAATTTTAGGATAGCTACAAAATTATTAAGAATTTTTAGTTCAAAGTCACACTAAAATGTCAGAAAAGATCTCACCTACAATTCCATCTCAGGACCTTTGAGAAAAACAAAACACATGCGTAACAATCAACAATTTTCACCAACGAAGGCGACCGGTGCCAGTAGTAACTATTTAGTAGGCTGTGTACCAAGGTCGTTGGCGTATGGACCCCCCTTATTATGGTCGCGGGTAGTCGTTGGAAGCAAAGAGTATGCGACTGATCGCTCTGGAAGTCTTTGAGGAAAGTCTATGTTTAGCAGTGGAAATCCTGATATGATGATGATGACTTATTGAATTATAATCTTAAGCTGGGGACGCCTCCGACAGCCGCGACTTAAAGGCATCTGTGTAATGTAAATGTAACTGTGCACACTATCGGACGTAAGTCGCGGACGGGACCCTGGGCCTCCCTTGAGCTTTCGGACGTCCTAGAGCGATCTGGGCCGCTAGATGCCAAACGATCGCGCACACATATCAGTCGCGGCTGTCGGACGCGTCCGTAAGTCGCGTCCGATAATATGCCCCAGCTAAACTCACTTACATAATTATTGTTATTTTTTATTCTGTGACTGAATCTACACCCCCCGCACTGATCAGCTGCTATAGGAGAGGCATCGCTCATGGCCACTTGTACCTTTTATAGTGCGGTCGTATTTTTCACCAATGAGATTTTTTATTGATGTTTGTTTGTGTTTACTCACGTTGTGTGTTTCCGTTGAATATTTGATCGTTTGTGGCAGTGCCGAATAAATTTAAGTGATTTTCAGTTTTCATATTATTATGCCGTGTGGATATAGTCCACGGCATCGACCGGCAAATAATAAGACCAAAGAGGGTGAATTTACTAAGCAGGTTAACCATATTTACCGATAGAAAACGATTAAATCCACACAATATTATAAAGAAGTTATTTTTTGTTATTTTTTTATGTTTGTCACGAATACGATCCGAAACTACCGGCCCTATTTTGATGAAACTTTTTATGGGGATACATTGATTCATTGGAAATGACATAGGCTACTTTTTATCCTGATATTCCAACGGAATGGGAATCTAGGCAGATGAAATCGCGCAGCGCAGTCTTCATAGTACGTTTTTAAGAACCAATAGCTTTTATTACGAGCTTTTTACAGCCAGAAAACTTTAATACGGTAAAACGTAACTATAAATTATTTTGATTGCTAGCGTGACAGTTTTAAAATAATTGAATCTTTCTGAACTTATCTACTATAAAATAATTTAATGTTTGTTTGTTTCAGGTAAGTTCACTGACATTAAAGTACTGACTGTGCTTTCATTTATCTACTGGTAAGTGTATTTTAGGGTTCCGTACACAAAGGGTGAAAACGGAACCCTATTACTGAGACTTCACTGTCCGTCTGTACGTTCGTCTCTGTCTGTCATAAACCGTGATTACCTAGACAGTTGATATTTTCAAATATGATGTATTTCTGTTGCCGCTGGCTGCTTATACTGCCAAACGCAACGCGTCAGAAATACCCGTCGCTTACAACTAACATTGTTGATTGTAACGAATGTGTTTTGTTTTTCTCAAAAGTGCTGAGATGGAATTGTAGGTGGTATTTTTAATATTTTGGGGTAATTTCGCGGCGAAAATTATTTGTCATTTCAAAGCTAGAATAGTTTTATTTCTTAATTTTAGGATAGCTTCAAAACTATAAGAAATTTTTGGCTCAAAATCACACCAAAATGCCGGTAAAAATTTCACCTACAATTCCATCTCAGCACTTTTGAGAAAAACAAAACACATTCGTAACAATCAACAATTTCCACCAACGAAGGCGACCGGTGCCAGTAGTAACTATTTAGTAGGCTGTGTACCAAGGTCATTGGCGTATGGACCCCCCTTAACAACAAATACTAAAAACAATGGTTCGGAACCCTTCGTGCGCGATTCCGACTCGCACTTGGCCGGTTTTTTAAACTCAAGATAGGTTTTTGCTTACAATCATTAGTCAGCAATCCAACTGAATTGGAGCCACAAGCAATAAGAAAGCAAATTTTTCTGTCACGCTCAAAAATATCACTGTCCCGTATGCAAAATTTAAGGTGAGACAAAAATTGAATAAGACGTTTCTTTGTTTGGGAAAATGCTGCGTCGGCATGAAATAAGATATACCTAAATAGTACTTTACTTGAATATTCAAATAACAAAAAATAGTCCTTTATATAATTCTACTAATATTATAAATGTGAAAATTGGTGTGTGTATTTATTAATCCTTCACGCAAAAACTGTTGCACCGATTGCGTTGAAACTCGCTCTGTAGATTGGAGACCTGGATTAACACATAGGCTACTTTTTATCCTGATATTCCCACGGCGGCATCAGGACTAATGCGAGTAAAACTGCAGGGTAATATATAAAGCTTCATCATCTCATCAACATCAACTCAGCCCATACACGTCCACTGCTGGACATGGGCCTCTCCCATACGACGTCACAAACAGCGGTCCTGAGCCGCCTCCATCCACTGACTACCCGCGACCGTTACAATGTCGTCGGTCCACCGGGCAGCTGGTCTCCCAACACTCCGTTTCGCGTTGCATCGCGGCCGCCACTCGAGAACCTTTACTCCCCAGCGGTTGTCAGTTCTGCGAGCTATATGACCTGCCCAACCCATTGCCATTTCAGCTCCTGAGAGCTATATCGGTGACTTTGGTTCTTCTACGGACTTCCGTATTTTCGTATTCCATCAAGTAGAGAAACTCCGAGCATAGGTTAAAAATGTAGGCTTAAGTCATAATTAAAGTCCGGGTTGTGCCCCAACTAGCTAACTTGGTCATCAATACCAATATTGCGTAAGTCAGTAAAGAAATCCCATTGAATTTCTTTATGCCCACTGTGCTCTAATATCTGCAAATTAGAGGACCCTACTGGGAACTACTGGCTAGGAAAAAATTGACTGCTCGAACGTCACTAACTCGACAAGGAGAAGAAGTTAAGAAATCTAAATTCATCGCATTTTTATGTGAATAGTATCAAAATTTATTCCACCTTACCCCATTTGTCATCTTTCGTAAAAAAATTACAAGCTTAAACATTCTCCGTATAACATCAGTTATTAATGGCCGAAAATAATAAAACAAAACAGATGTATTATAAACAATGTGGATAATAAACCGTTCGGCCTCACCTCGCAACGATAAATCTGGAATCTAAACCACCTGAGCGTTCGACATCCCTGTGATTATGAATGAGGGGTCCCCCATACCGCTCACCTAAGCCCCCAACAAGCCCCCCCTTGAAATATAAAACTCAATTCTCAACTTTATCGTAACAGAATAAGGCGTATTTCCCAATGAACGAGAGCACTGAACCATAAACGAATTAGTGTTCGGAAAGCAGACCCTATTCCATGTTGCATAGCATACAAATCGCTAATTCTACTTACGTTTGTTCAGCGTAAAGGATTTTCTACTTTGTAACGGGATGGTAAAGTCTATATTTGAGTGGGGTTAGGAAGGGGGTTTTGAGGGGTCGATGGTGTACCTTGTTGAGGGTGCGTCCCGGACCGAGCTTGTCTCCCGGGCGACGCGGTTAGCTCTGACTTTCCCGGCTCCCGTTGTGTGCACTTGCACAAAAGTGGGCGACAAGTGTGCGTTGCACCTAAAAAGCGCTCTCCCGGCTATTGGCCGCGACTAGAATTCGATTTTCAAATGTACGTTTCCGAGTGGTCGCCGATGGTTAGTTTGAATGAGTAGTTTTCCAATCTTCTTTTTTTAAACTGGTCTCGATTGATGGCGTTTTAATCTAAATCAATGCTTGTCTTTGGTCAAGTTCCTATTGCCGAGAGATTTATATGCTATTTGCTCGAAATTTTTGGAACGAGGTTCCTTATCTCTGTTTAGCGAGTTACGAAAACGTGAAACGAAAACGCGTCACGAGAAACCGTAAGAGAAAGAGAGAATGAAGGAGATTAATAACTAATCTCCAGTCTCTTGTTCCAAATGCGTGTCCCGAATTTTTTTTTGACGAACTTAGAAAAAAAATCTTAGTAAAATTAGGTATTTATTCATTAAATACCTACTAAAGATGGTACTGAATTTACGACGGTCGAGTGTACTCAGATATTTGTACCCCATCATCCCCCTCGTTTTCGTATCTGTCATAACTTGTGACAGCTACAAAACTTTCCCAATCACAATTTGGTAATTTTCTCTAAGTGTTGTGAGAGTCGAGGAGTTTCCTACGACTTGTCGTTTTAACATTGTTCCTTCGTTTTATTGTTCATTCAAATATTTTAAAGTAGATAGGAATGTAGCTGTGGAATTGAGCATTAATCACTTCATCACTATCACTACATAGTATAAAATAAAGTCACTTTTCGCCGTCCCTATATCCCTATGTCCCTATGTCCCTTTGTATGCTTAAATCTTTGAAACTACGCAACGGATTTTGATGCGGTTTTTTTAGTAGATAGAGTGATTCAAGAGGAATGTTTATATGTATAAGACATGCATAATATAGCCGTGCGAAGCCGGGACGGGTCGCTAGTTTTTAATAAGTGTCAAACACAATCACTTATGAATAATAGTAATCAACCTCGTGGTTATTAAAAAAGAATTTAATGTTATATGACCAGTAAAATGTAGCTAGAATTTAGCTAAAAACCTCGACGACGTTCTAATTGTGTTGCAATAGTCATGGTCGCAATTAAGATTATTTTAGAAGTGAAAGTTTTTCAAAATCAATCAAAAAAGTCAAATGTAATATCCAAATGTAACGGATATCATGAATGCTTTATAGCTAACTAGCGACCCGCCCCGGCTTCGCACGGCTGTATTCTGCATGTATTATATCTAAAAACTTTCCTCTTGAATCACTCTATCTATTAAAAAAAACCGCATCAAAATCCGTTGCGTAGTTTTAAAGATCTAAGCATACATAGGGATATAGGGACGGCGAAAAGTGACTTTTTTAAATACTACTAGCTGCGCCCCGCGGTTTTACCCGCGTAAGTCCCGATCCCGTGGGAATATCGGGATAAAAAGTAGCCTATGTGTTAATCCAGGTCTCCAGCTAACTAGATACCGAGTTTCATCACAATCGGTCTAGTAGTTTTTGCGTGAAGGAGTAACAAACATACACACACACACACACACACACACACACACGCACACACAAACTTTCACATTTATAATATTAGTAGGATGTAGTGATATAGTTTGTTAGAAGGCGAAGACGTAAAATGAGAAGGTTTAATAATTCCATTGCGGCTGCGTCCGTGGTAAAACCTACTCAATTTTTTGTCATGGTGCTTGCAACAGCAACTGTATTATTTGACATTTTGGTATAGTCATTTTCAATCAAGTTCGTATAACAGAAATATAACAATCCCCCTTCGGGGTATGAAAGGGGGCACACGTCATTGGAATCCATTCATTAAGGCGCATTGTGCACGCGACCGTACCTACACAACACACGTAGGTGTAGGTACACTCACTAACAAAAATATTATTTTATTAAATATAATAAAAAACAATTTTTTGCATAGTTCCTGCTCGCGACCAGTCCACTCTTCACAAGTGTAGAGGCTATATTATTTTCTGTTATATTTCAGCCAATTTACACAAAGTCTTAGAAAAAACTCATTTGTTGTTTAAAGTCGGTTTACCGACAATAATTTTACGTGATAATGTTATAAGAAAACATTAATTAAAATACATTGCTATGGTTACCTACCATGTCAACAAAACGTGACACTTTTTTGTGAGCGCATACGGTTTACATAAATTTATAAGACGTTATCACGTCAAAAATTGTTTGTATAAAAAGGCTCTGAATCTATTAAACTTTTGATGTAAATTGGTATCAATTTATTTTGTGTCCTTGGTAGTACTTTTTATCTCAACATTTTCTTTAAATCGGGACTAACGCGGGTGAAACCATGAAATGGATGTCAGACGTAATTAATTCGGAACTGCTGGACCGAATTTAGGATTTTTTTAACCAAAAGCTACATTATTGAGACTTATTAGAGGATATTTCTGCAGGTAAAAAACACAGACGGGATTTTATGTTATTTTATTTATTTTATTTTATTATTATTAGTAGTTTTTTTAACCGACTTCAAAAAAAGGAGGAGGTTCTCAATTCGGTTGTAGGTATATTTTTTTTTTAGTGATGTTCGCGCATATCTTCTTTGTTTATCAACCGATTTTGATGAATTTTTTTACTTTGATGTATTAAATATGAAATGAAATATATATTAATTTTAATGGAACACAAAACAGAATACAGTCATATCAAGTCCTTAAGATAAATATAACAAATAATTTTAAGCTAGACTTTATCCTAAAATATGTTTAATTTTACCTTGAAAGACTTTATTTAATACCTAGGATTCATTGAAACCGCATTATGAACTCGACTGTACTTTTATATAGGTACGTAATAAGTACACTCACGACAAAAAATTCGAAGCTTTTCTGACACCTAATATCGTTGCAATAAGAGCCAAAATATTTATTTATATTTTCGCCCCCGACTGCATTGAACAGATGCCTCGGGTTCACGCACGCGAACAAAAGCGAGGGGTTATTTAGAATTGCCTAAAGATGTTGATATTGGTTTTGACCGGAAAATTAAGGGTGACGATTCGGTTCTGCAATATTGGTACTGACAGCTCGCAAAAATACAGAGGAACAAGGAAAAGTGACGTAAAATAAATACATTAGTCGCTAAAACAACTCGAACCACACACCGTTTTGCTCCTCCTCGTTTCGTCCTCGTCCTTTTGAAACTAACCATCTTTTTTGAAATCCAGATTTCTGTCAATACTCTCCCGTCTCCCAGACAAAGTCAATGGTTCACTCAAATCATTACATTAAGTCACTTTCGCTGTCTGTCCCTATGTATTCTTAAATCTTTAAAACTACGCATCGGATATTAATGCGGTTTTTTATTAGATAGAGTGATTCAAGAGGAAGGTTTTGGTATATAAAACAAAACTACCACGCGTACGAATTCGGGGGCAACAGCTAGTTCTTGAATAAAGTAAAAAACAGGCATAGAAAAGAAGACCTCCTTTGCGTCACGAAGTCGGGTATACAAATTAAAAAAATATTCAATTGGTATCATTGTTCAATTTTACATTGATTCATCCTAAAAACTTTATGTCTTCGGAACGCGGTCTATAATGAGAAAAATACATGTCTGAGGTGGGAATCGAACCCGCAACCCTGTGTTCGGCACTCCGGTATGGTGACCATTGTGCCAACTGGGTCGCCAATTGATGAACATCAAAATCTGTTTGAAAGTTTCTACTGGTACCTAACTAGTAATCGAAAACTGAACAATCTACTGTATTATGATTATGTGGAACGATCTGTTCATGTTTTCGAAGATCCTCATCATTTTTTAGCCTTTTAGTGCATATTTTTTTGGAAGACGTCTAAAAGATGTTTCGGCAGATACAAATTGAAACGCTTTTGAGGTGCAATTCTGTTAATCACTCCAAAGATCCTCCTCAGATCTTTACCAAATTTTTATGGGACCACCCTTGAGGTAGACCCTTTCCAACAGAAATAGATTCCTCAAAATCGGTTGATAAACAAAGAATGCGCGAACATCCTTTTTTGAAGTCGGTTAAAAAGACACAAGAAACTCATGGGGCTTTTATTTTTTTCTGTGATCTTACTCACAAAGGTCACAATTACAATATTTTTATCCGACAACAGCGAAGTCAAAAGGGAGGCTTATGTTTTTGAAAGTATATTTGAATTTGAGACACGAATTTGAATTTGAATTTAACGAGTGTATTTGTGACAGCTGAAGACCAGTGGTCTCTTATAATATAAGCAGTTAACTGTGACTTAATCGGACTGCTTCAGCAGATTTTTTTGCCTTTTTCTTTCTATCTCTTTTTTTTAATGTGTTTTTGCTTTTAGTTTTGGTAAACTTTTTGTCTATCTATCTTAATAGAGCAATTAAAGTCAAGTTCAGTGGTTGGTTATCGTGATGAAATCTGTGTCGTAGTTAGCTCCTGACGCATTGACAAGTTCGTGCTAGTAGCGGAAAGCCCGTACAAGTACAAAACCACATTTAAGTGTTGTTTATTTCCAATCCATACATATAAAATGCTTTGTTTTAGACGACTGACTGACTGACTGACATATCAACGCACAGCCTAAACCGCTGATCGTAGAGACCTGAAACTTGGAAGGTGTGTTCATTGTACGAGACAGGCATTCGATAAGAAAGGATTTTCCGAAATTCTACTCCTAAGGGGGTGAAAAGGTTGGGCAAAATTTGTATGGGACAACGTGATTCCTTGGTCCAATCCTATTAGAACCATTTTCGACCTCTACGCGGACGAAGTGGCGGGCAAAAGTTAGTAGCATATTAATATTATAGTACGCCTTAGAAATCATATAAAGGTATTAATTTATTACCTACAATATTACTATAGTCAAATACTATTGAACATCAGATGGACCATCTGTAAGTTCCGCCACTTTTTCGCAGAAAACAAAATTCGGTTCATCGAAAATCGATCCACGTTTTGTTCCCAGGAGAATGTTCCCCTAAGCTTATCATTGAGGCAATTTTTCCAGCTGTCCGATTCTGTTTAATTCAGTAGGTATGTTTAATATGGGGGTGTTTACGCGTCTCGTTACAACTGAAATTGGATAACCTGACAGATGGGTGCCGACACGAATACTACGTACAGTCTTGAGCACTCTGAGAAGTGCCTTACTTAGCATAGGGTTTGATTATTACTTAGACATGTACAGTATGCGTCATAACTACACTATCAGTTTGCTACAATAATACTATACCTAAACAAATATTGGAATTATGACCTTCTTCTAATAGACGTTACACTCAAACATATATACCTACTTGAATTAAAAGTACTTACTCAGTGTGATTATTATTTTCAACATCTTAGCTATTCGATAGTTGGCCGACTGGTATAAGCTCCACACCAACCGACGTGGGTTGGATCCACAGGTTACGTTGTTATAATGTACAAATGGTGCAGCACAGGATTGTAAACGTTACGGTGCCAGAGACTTTTGACCGTTGATTGTACCTAGTGATTTGAAAAAAATATTTAATAATTAGGGATGGAGGAACAGGTCAAAAGGTGCAGCATAGTTAAGATAAGACGACGTATACACCTTACCTGAAAATTTAAAGGGCCCCCTTTCAGAGGGGTAACGGCAGTACACCACGGTTACCAACTCCAGACTTGGGAAGTTTCATTATTTTTTATCGCTTTAAAAGCCCGCAAAAGACTCAAAAGCCTAATCCTAACATAATCAAAGTAATTTCACCCATCTTCTCGTATCTTCGCAATAAACAGGCCAAAAATAGACAATTACCCCGACGCAAGAACAATGAAGACAACAGATAAAAAGTTAGAAACAACTTTGTTGTTTTACAAAGGAACGTTAGAATTTAAACTTTGGACCAAAAGAGATTTAAGTTAAAGTGTAATAGAGATAACATCAAATATTCTTACAACATAAAGTAAATAAATAAAATATATTTAATTCAAGCATGTACGTACCCATATTACAATAGTATTAATTAAGGACTAAAGGGTTTTCATAAAACACCAAGTTCTATATGCCTTGATTATGGAACTATACTGAGTGTTTAGAAGAGCGACGCTTAAAAAGTAAAGATGATAAAGATGGCTTTTGAATTTTCGAAAAAAAAACCTAATGAGCATCTGCCTCAGTACTACTAAAATTGTTAGCGTACATAAATGTTACGTGAAAAGATTAATTCGGAACTTGTTTGGGTGTAAAGAAAATTAAATGATTTTTAAAAGGATAAGGATATCTACTTACATTAGTTTATGATTAGGAAAAACCATTTCTAAAGGTCTTTTTTAAAGTAAGGTGTATGAATGCCTTGCTAAGTTAAATTTTCCGATGTGTTCTCTAATTGCAGTATAGACATTTAATCTCTTTAGACTAAAAGCGAAGTTAATTTATATATTCACTGGCTGCGTCCCACGGTTTTGTCTGCGCAAGTCTTGATACTGTAAGAATTTCGATAAGTATAGAAAGAAAAAGGAAATCCTACAAGTTAAACTTTTGTTTTATTCATTTGTAATCATTCGCATAAAACCACATGTTATCGTCATAAAAATTAAGTTAGGATGTGTGCCTTTTGAACACGCCTACCAAAAGCAGAACATACAAGAACTCACGTAGTTCATAATGTATTTTTGAAAATGCTCACAGAGGCCAAGATTACAAATATTTTTTAAAGAATGGAGCAATTAAAGTCTTGTCCATGGGTTCTTATCATTAAGGTTAGACGCATCATAGTACGCCTAACCGCACAATTTATGCCCTAATTTTCTCTCAAATTGGTCCAGCCGTTTGACCATTTCAATAAACAAACAAACAGACTTTCGTATTTCGAATAGTATTGAGATTAGGATGGACTATCAGAAATTGGATAAAATTGGACTAAATTGGAGTGGTCTTTTTGAACGAAGGCGGTTTAAAAATTAGGTTAAAAACGTGAAGGTTCCGTTGGAATTGGTTTACCCTCTTTTTTTGTTACTTTTATATTGTAAAAATGCAAAAATGTTAAGAGAATTTTTGTTCCGTGTTATAAAAGTCTATCACTTATAAAGTGCCTATTTTAATTTGTGAATAATTATTTTAATTTTTCTTCTTTGCGCAGGTGTTTTTTATATTATTACCTATAATAATATGTTTGTGTTTGTTTTGTATATCTACTACCTGCACCCCGCGGTTTCACCCGCGTAATTCTCAATCCCGTGGGAATATCGGGATAAAAGCCTACAAAATGTTAATCCAGGTCCCCAGCTATCTACATACTAAATTTCATCGCAATCGGTCTAGTAGTTTTTGCATGGAAGATTAACAAACATTCACACACACAAACAAACTATAGGATAGAATACTTATTGAAAGATATATCCATAATTGTCAGTTGGTAGTTCAATAAAAATTAAAGGTATTCCTAATAAAAAGTAAAACTTTGATTTCAAGAGCCATTTTCTTCTTTTCGAGTCAGTGACGTTCGACCAGTCAAATTTTTCCTGCCCAATAGTTAGGCACTGCACTGTAGCACATGAACATCCGGCGCACCCTGGACACTTTACTCCAAGACCCACAGAGGGTGGTATTAGAGTAGGGTGACCAATCCTCTCACCACAGTGGTTCAACCCACAAATTTCTCTTTTCAGCGCCATACAAATGGCTCTTCTCAAGAGACATCACTATCACTACATAGTATAAAACAAAGTCGCTTTCTCTGTCCCTATTCCCTTTGTATGCTTAAATCTTTAAACTACGCAACGGATTTTGATGCGGGTTTTTTTAATAGATAGAGTGGTTCAATAGGAAGGTTTATATGTATAATACATGCATAATATAGCCGTGCGAAGCCGGAGCGGGTCGCTAGTTAAAACATATTTTGAACAATAACGTAAATATACATTTCAAAGAATCAATTAAAATTCAAATAAAAGTGTTTGCATTCCGAGTATCTTTTACCAACGACTTAATTCGAATCGAAATAAAAGCCACACGAGACCAAACGCTAAAAATTCAAACAGACAGACCGTAGAAAATATCTCAACCGGTTTAGAACCGTAATATTTTAGAGTCACAGTTGAATTATTAAGGAGTTCAGTTAAAGTACTCGAGATGTTAAGCATAGGGGGGTGAAGAGAAGAGGGGTTGATGGGGGGGGGGCAGGGTATCGACATACGTTTACTGGCAATATCCGTGAGCTTTCTTCGAGGCGCCCTTTTCTAGTTACAGTTTGAAAGATTAAGAAACGCAGATCCGACACTGTTGGTGTACTTAAAAATATATTTTATTTCGGACCGTGTCATCGCGTCACCGTCAGTAGAGTACAACCAAATACAAATACATAATAATTCACCTTTCAAACAAAAAAAAAACAAAATCGGTTCATCCGTCAGACAGACAGACACGCACATACACATACAGACACGTCAAACTTACAAACACCCCGTCGTTTTGATTTCGGGGATTAAAAACGAAATAAATAAATATCAAAAGAAGAAAAAGTCGAAATCGAAGGAAGACGATAAGTGAGACACTTGCAAATTTCGAATGTAAAGGATGTAACGTGTTATGGATGTTACAAGACTGTTTACGTACTCCAATGCAGCTGCGATACAGCCTATTCGATTTAATTTAGTAGATTGATAGGAACTATTTAAAATAGAAATTAGTGATAGTGACTTTACAAGGCGCCATTTATAGGACATATTAAAATCATGAAATAAAAAGTATTTTCTTTCGAAATAAAAAGAAAAATTCCGTGTCGTTTACTCTATGACGCCTACCACGTCAGGAGTACCGATACTCTGTTCCCCTAAGTAGTAGATCGACTCGATAGAGCCCCATACATCGCGAACTAACCTCACCGGTATCGGTCGGTACCCACCTTTATGGGCATTCTATTGCTCCCAACACGGTCATATTATTAAGTACTCAATGTTTGTTTATATCCTATTAATTTCGTAGATGGATTGCAACGGCTCGGAAGGTCTATTATAGACCTTAAGGTGAAAGGGTACCTCTGCGCTCTCTCCATACAAACGTAGTCGACTGTTTCCTCCCTGGATAATGACACTAGCACAAATATTTTTTTGTGCCATAAAACCTATAACTGGCATGACTATGTCCCTATGTCTTAATTTTTTTCATTTTCTAATTATTATATGAAATAAAATAACAATAAAACAAAAAATAGGGGGGCATGGTCATGGCAGTTGTAAGTTTTATGCACCAAAAATATTTGCTCTAGTGTCATTATCCAGGGAGAAAACTATCGACCAGGGGGAAGTAGTTGTATGTGTAAACAGTTCCTACTTCCTCCTGGATTACGGTGAAGACAGGGGTACCGAGGAGTTTTAGTGGGTAAACCTCTGGCCGCCCACCATCTCAGGTCAGCAGCCCCACATATCCCCAGCGCTCCCCCCGGAGCGGTGGGACGGTGCATAAGGTCCTCGATAAAAAAAAAAGGTTTTAAAACTCTATTATTTTGATATAAAAAGGGGATCTCTACTTATACCTAATGGAGATAACAGGGTTTTTAATAAGTACATACTGTGTACCTACTCGTTTATCATCATTTTTAATGTTCCCAAAGTATCCTTTTGAGAAACTTGTAGGATGAACGATTTTATAGAAAAAAAGTGGGATAAGCCAAAAAATCACTAGAAAAAAAGAGCTTTGTTAAACAAAAACATCGTCTAGCCAGACTAGTTTATGATAATATTAATTTCCTCATTTTCACCCGCCCCTCCCTGTGTGTAAATGACACAATTTAGTTAACCAATCGCCCGCGGCGTCAGCTAGATGAGACATACATAGAACACACGTTCACGAGTTGTATTATAACTATTTTGGTCAAAGAATAAGTTAAGTACAGATAGGATACTTAGACTAGAAACTGTTTCATAATCTACCTACTGCAAATGATACAATTTAGTTAACCAATCGCCTGCGGTGTCAGCTAGATGGAACATCTATTAGAACACACGTCTACGAGTACGAGCACTATCTTGTGTTTTACTGCAATATTTCTTGTGACTATTTTTAGAATAAAAATGGCGAAACATGGTTAATTCCGTCGCAGTGTACAGTGTTTAAACGCCGCGATAGTAGAACGTGTTTTTTTTAATCAATGCTAGACCTAATTATGAGCAATTTTTTAATGTCAGTCACAAGCCGCACTTTTGAGTTTTTTGGGAGAAAAAAATAAAAACTAAAATTTAAAAAATAATAATAACACTGTAACCAGAGGTGATTTTCCAAAAATAAAAACTGGAAAATATGCGCTTAAAGAGCCTTTATCGAGCGGCATTAATGAAAAAAAATATCTTGATCAACTTATGTACTACTCATCTACTTAGTCTTTTGTCTATGTCAAGTTCACGACATATAAATTATTTAAAAAAAAAAGTAAGTATTTGAAATTGACACGCGGGAGTTCGACTCCGGCATTTAATATGCATTTCTTGATTTATTTATGTGATAAACAGCATAGCATTTATGTGGCTTATCAAACACTGTGCAGTGTCTTCATGATACCTGAACCTATTTTTTGTCTCCCAATTCATTATGTGTGTACTACTAGTTTAGGAATATAAAATATAGATGAAGTAAAATATCCATAATGTTAATTTTTAGCTACAGAAAGTAAATTATGAAACTAGATTTAAATCGGTTCAGTAGTTTTCAATTGCATAGGTAGTATAAAGAAAGACAAATAGTTGAATTTTACCTAGTTCTATCCTTGGTTCAGTCTTTTCTGTTATCACAACTTGATCTATGCCACTGGTCTATTTTAATTAAGTCCAGCAAAGGCTTGTGTTGTCGACGCACAGTAGGTACTACCGCGTGTTTATTCCTCCATAAGTTATGAACTTGTCTGTATTTACTTTGTCTGCTCTTTGATCTCATATTTTGTGGTTATTTGTTTGTGACTTTGTGATTTTGTGCTATGATTACTTATTTGAGGGTTCCTTGTTGATTATTGACTGAGAGGAGAGAGGTTTTGTTAGAAGAAGTGCCTTATATTAGATATACTAACCGTGCTTAGCGATTTTACATGCGTTATTATCTCTTTAAATTAAATGGAGCACATACTGTGCGAATGCGACGTCTTAGCAGCGAAGCGCTTGAGCCTCCTTGGGAATGCGTATTCCAAACCGGAGGAATATAGGTTTCTTTCTCTTAGTGGGATCACCGCGTTAATCGACCACTTCTTCAAAGAGTAAGAAACATATAAGAAGTCATTTTTCCTCTAGGGGTTGAATTTCCAAATATCCTTACTCAGTGCTTGCTTACATTCTAAAAGAAATCTCCATGCAAAGTTTTAGATTCGTCTTGTAGTTTCACAGTTTTCGTTATGAGTAGTTGTCTCTTTTGTATAGATTTATTGTAATTTTGTTTTCATTTTTTTACAGGTAAGTGCTACCAATAAGCTAAAAGAAATTCTAAAGAATTGCAAGTAAGTTTAATATATTTAATAATATTAATTAGTACTTTGAAACCATTGAAAGTCTACGTTCATTGTTTATCTTTTGACGTTTATATTCTGTGCAGAGCTTACGCTGCGCAGACAAAAAAACGACTAAGTTTTTGTACGAAAAATGTTATACCTAGTGCCAACTTTACTGATTGTCATTTCAATCTCTCGGTAGGTCTTGAAATTACATCAAAATCCAACGACAAAACATTCAAAACATTTCAAATATGTAACAAGGGTAGTGATATGAATTCTAAAAACGTTAACATTATTAATCACACTCCCTCTCTATCCTTCAAATACCTACGAGTGAATGAGAGAGATGCGACATTCTTAATAAACATGCCCTTAATTAAGTTAAAACGTCAGGTCATACGTTTATTGGGTTTTAGCAGCGTTGAGTGGTTTCACCTAAGCTGAAAAAATCATCTTATGAAACACAGTTTTCAACATGTAGTCCGGCTGGGGAGAGATTCTTAAAATGAAAATGAAGCACCCTGCTTCACACAATTTTGGGTCGAGAAACTGCCCTCAGGCCATGACCTGCAGTGACCTACGTGAAAGTCACTTAACCAACTCCTGACTCCAGTAGGTAAGGCGATTCTGTTGAAATATCTGGATAAAACAATAATATTTTAAATATTTATTTTTGCAATAACTTAACTTAGTCTTACAAATGTTAAAAAATTAACTTTACCTCATCATCATGTCAGCCCATACACGTCCACTGCTGGACATAGGCCTCCCCCATACGACGCCACAAACAGCGGTCCTGAGCCACCTCCATCCACCGACTACCCACGACCGCTACAATGTCGTCGGTCCACGGCCACCGGGCAGCTGGTCTCCCAACACTCCGTTTCGCTTTGCATCACAGCCACCACTCGAGAACCTTTACTCCCCATCAGTTGTCAGTTCTGCGAGCTATATGACCTGCCCGTTGCCATTTCAGCTTACTAATCCTGAGAGCTATGTCGGTGACTTTGGACTATACTATCACGTAGAGAAACTCCGAGCATAGCACTCTCCATAGCCCGCTGAGCGACTCTGAGCTTATGAACGAAGCCTATAGTATATTCTCTCTTTCTCTTACGGCTTATCGTAACGCGTTACATTTTTTTTATACAAAGTCCTCCCTTCGTCAACCTGCGATAACTAACTTCGTTACCTAACTATTAAAAACGAATCGGCTCAGTAGTTTTTTCTGATTAACAAACATACGTACACAAAAACTTACGCTTTTTTAATACATTTAATGAAATCTTAAGTCCTGACTGACTGAGTTATCAACGCATAGCTTAAACCAACGGACAGATCGAGCTAAAACTTAGCACACAGATAGATGTTACAACGTAGGTGATTTTAAAAAAATCGACGATTCTACGTCGAAGAAGTCGCTGGCGAAAGCTAGTCAGTTCAAAGATTAGTCGGATATCATAATTGAATGGTATATTAAAGGTCACAGCTCACTGTGACATGACCCACGTCAGTATAACAAATGAACCGGTGTTGGAACGCGTGTTCTCGACGTATGGCCCTTGTTAGACTCTCCTTAGCCCCCGGGGCCTGTTTTACCCCCTTAGATGTTTCTGTCAAATAAACTTAAATAGCCGCCCATTTGACGACCTGTGGCGCAGTGGGAAAACACGCGGGTGTGAGGCAGAAGTTTATGAGTTCGATTTCCGTCTCATACAAATATTTATGGACAGATGCTTGTATTTGGTCTGGCTGTTTCAGTATATTATTATTGTGTATATTACGTATGCAAACCTTTGCCCTGCAATATTTGTTCACTTTTTCAAAAGAAAATAACAGAAGTATTATATCCGTTGTCTGGTCACAATAACATAAGCCTAATTCGCAGCTTGGGATTATATGGAGTTTTAGCGGATGCCTACGTCATAATAGCTATCTTACGTGTGCCAAATTTTAGCGCAAACCGTTAATTGGCTTTCTGTGCCTTGATATATCCGTCAGTTAAGATATTTAATTTTATATTCATAGATCTTTGTAACTTTTATTTAAAGCTGTATTTTTGCTGGACGTTAAAAGACTTAAAATCGGTCAAAATAGTAAGTGGTAGAAATCGTGTTACTTGAAAGAAAAAGTATTTTATCAGTAAGTACTAAAACACATAGGTTCTCTTTTCTTCGTAGGTATGTATTATGTATATGTGTGCTCTGAGTTTTACTCTTTGATTTTCAAAGCAATATTCTACCAAAACTAGCGAACCCTTCACAAATAACTCTAAACCTGAATTTCCATATCAAAAGGAAAATGAACAATCAACGAAAAATCCACAGGCACGTGTGGCTGTATAAATATTTATTATATTCAAATTGACAGCCCTGGTTCTGTATCGAGGGTGGTGATTGGTGGAAAAGTTAGGGTTGTCCCTCATTAACGTGTTGAACAAACGGGAAGTTCGGACGCTGGTTATTAGAAAAAATACCGAGGATTGTTGTTTGTGGTGGTAGAAGTGGCAAAAATTTACGAAAAAATTAAGTGTTACTAGGTAATTCATCAAATTCAGCTTTAGTAGTCGCGTTGGAATGATTCTCATCCACGGTTCACAAAGACATTTTTTGCAAAATAATATACCTACTAATATTAATACCTACGTAATATTACCCGCATCTCATAATTATAATGGGTGCAAAATCTAAACGTCTAAGCACTTTCTGAATTACAGACAAAATGGTACCATCATCGCTCAGTTGATATGCGTACATTTTGACGACCCAGTTGACCCAATGGTTACCATGCCGGACTGCCAAACACTGGGTTGCGGGTTCGATTCCTGCCTCAGACAAGTATTTATGCTTAGATATTTGTCTGTGGTCTGGTTGTTTCTATGTATTATAAGTATATATTTACAAAAGAAAAGTATTTAAGTAGTATATCCGTTGTCTAGCACCCATAACACAAGTCTAGTTAATTAGCTTGGGGCTAGATGGCGATGTGTGGAATGTCTTGCAATATTTATTATTTATTTATTTATTATTATTTATTTTTAAAAAGTGCCTTTGACTTCAAGTTAGAATAAAATAATAAAACAGGATAGATAAGCCAAACTTTGCAGCGCGCTTATATTTGGACAAAGACGAAGAAAGCTAGTCACCAAAACCATTCTATATTTTCAATTATCTATGACACAATACACCCAAACTGATTGAGAAGAATCTCGCAGCCCTACATCTAAACATTTGTTTAAACGCGCAGGGTTGTCACAGTGCGAAATTACAACCATTAGTATGTAGATGTCGCTTTTGACTCGCAAATAACTCTTGCAAATTAAGTCATTGATTATAAAACCCCTTAATGGCCGTGATCACGTCAGGGGAAGACGGATGCCTTCATTATGTTAGGGGTAAATAACTCTGATAGAGTTTTTTTTTTGTGAATTAAGTGTTTATAGCTTTTTTTGGATTTCACTCCCTATGAAAAATCTTAGGTTTTCATTTAAAACCTCTGCTATGAAAGTTGGGTAGTAAAATCGAAATTTAACACAAAGCATTATATTCAGGATTATTTTATAAACTATGTGAGATAGCGCAAAATGAGTTGCGTGCCCGATTTTAACAAAAACTAAAACTGCAACGTTAGATTTTTAGAAAAAGCCTTCTAAAAGCCGTTTACCTCTATTAGCCGCCATCTCATCGTTAACATCCATCTCTTTCATATCTTGTTACTTTGCTTTGCTTTACTACCATGAAACTTCATTTTACCCTAATGATAAGAATCTATGGACGTTTCATTTCAATTATACTATCTAAAACTATTTGTAATCTTGACCTTTGTGAGCATGTTTACAAAAAAATCTAAGTTTCTTGTGCCTGCTTCTCAACGGTGGGCGTGTTCCGAAGCCCAAGTTTTTATGACTATTCAAAGTGAACATGCACTGTACATGATTCTTAAAGAAAAAAATTAGTTTGGTTTGTCTCACGCAGTCTTACTAACTACATATTTCCTGAAATAACACACTCTGAAATAATTCTTATACTGTTACAGTAGGTAGTACTTTACTTACTAAATAATTCTAGAGATGAGATCGCTTTAAGATTCGCCGCAAGGGAAAGACTGCCCGTGTTTCGACATGCCACCATTTGTTATACTACCACATTAATAATACGCGTGACTAGAGTCTTTTACTTTTAACTCCTGATGCTAGAAAAGGAACAAAAATACCACTTTGTTTTGGTCTTTAATATCAAATTCAAATTAATTTATTCCTAGAATGTAGTTTTACATGGTGTTCAAATAATAGGTAAGTTCCTTACATTCTACCATAACAATGGTGTGGAATTCTTACAAGTAGGTTTAATTATTATTTTCAAGATATTACATAACTGTCAAATACAGATTTAAAATAAACTACAAGGTCATAAATAAAAATAAAATAAAAATGTCGTAAAAATACCTTAGTTATTAAAATTAAATTCGATTAAAATAAAAAATTGTCAGTTTCAAAATTCATAAACAGAAAATAATTTTCAATAAGGAATTGGCAAAATTTCATTCATTCAAAAAAGGTTTAGGTATTACAATTTGGTCAATCTATAAGGTTTCTCTCTATAATCTAGAAACTCTTTCAAAATATCCTGCAGGTTGTTCCGGTGATCTGATGCATTGTACCTTAACATATAAAAAATTCCTTGTAATTATTTTCCCGGGTCTTATTCCCATTTTTTTGCCTCTTGCGATGGCTTTTGTTACATAGTCGAGACGTCTAGGTAAGAAAAATAAAAAATAAAAATATGCGATTTTGACCCGCGAAAAATAATTACTATGAATACAAATTGTATGTGTTTAAAACGTTTTTGACTAAAGTTTCATTAAAAAGGTTTATTTATTTGTTTTGGTTTTTAAATAGGTGAATGCTAATAAAACTCCGTCTCACCATATCAGACTTTTGTGACAGTGACACCTGCTTTACATCAGTCTTTGACCATGATTCCCGTAACGGGGTCAATTAAAAATTTAATTAAACAAATAATGATAAAACGGAAATTATTTTAATCATTTTCTGTTATGTTATGTGTTATGTAGTTTAAGAGCCAATTCAATACAAACATTGAATTGGCTCTTAAACTACATAACAGATTTTGATGACAAATTGTGGTGTTTTTATTAACATTTTGTTTAATCACGATATTCCCACGGGTTCGGGACCTATGGGCGCTGCTTGTGATTGGCAAAAATTGGTTCAGCCCATGATTTTATCAAATTTAAAAAGTAATAACTAGGTACCTATACCTTATTTTATACTATAGACCATTTACTAAAAAGTTTTTTTTTCAATAAACAGTTATCAAAAAGGTTCAAAAGGTTCAGATATGTATTAACAGCCGCGCAGCAATTGAATGTAGTCGAACTATACGAGTGTTTTAAACATTTACAATGTCATTAATGTAATTGGATGTTACTGAAAGTTTCTGAAACTTCAGTTTCACGAATTGTGGTTTCCTATTCGTATCTACTTTGAACCACTTTGTTTCCTATCATTGAGTTTTATACCTACCTATAGAAACTAGAGCAATATCACAGAATACTTAATTTATTTTTATACTAGCGACCCGTCCCTGCTTCGCACGGCTATATTATGCATGTATTATACATATAAACCTTCCTCTTGAATCACTCTATCTATTAAAAAAACCGCATCAAAATCCGTTGCGTAGTTTTAAAGATTTAAACATACAAAGGGAAATAGGGACAGAAAAAGCGACTATATAGTGATTTATTTTGTGCTAATTTTTTCATATATGAAAGGAAGCTTTTTTTCCCACTATAATAAATCTACACTTTATATTCTTAAACTAGTAGGTACAAATAATTAGGGAGACAACTAAACAGTTCAAGTATCCTGAAGCCACTGGGGCCGAGGGAACTACGTCCGATATTTTATCCCATAGACACATGAAATTGTACAGTAAAACAAGATAGCGCTCACTGTATGACTAGCTTCCGGTTTTTTAAAGGGTTCCGTCCCTCAAAAGGTATAAAAGAAACCCTTATAAGATCACTCTCTTTTTTTTCTTTTGTTGAAAACATTCGGATCTAACGCGAGTAAACCCGCGGAACGCAGCTATATACAGACAGACATGACGATAAAGTTTTTATATCACTGCTCATTATTACTTGGCGTATTCACAGGGTGCTCTCAACCGTGTCTCGTTAACACAAGTGTGGTTTGAATGCACCCTGTATACAAGTAGAAACTGTATATGTTTTTTATACAGTATGTTTCTAATAACGCTTAAAGACTCGGAGTTTTAATATGTTTTATCACTACATAGTATAAAATAAAGACACTTTTCGTCGTCCTTATGTCCCTATGTATGCTTAGATCTTTAAAACTACGCAACGGAATTTAATGCAGTTTTCTTCAATAGATAGAGTGATTAAAGAGGAAGGTTTATATGTATAATACATGCATAATACAGCCGTGCGAAGCCGGGGTGGGTCGCTAGTTTATAAATATTGTAGGGCAATTTACTCAGCGCCATCTAGCCTGAAACTAAGCAACTAGGCTTGTCTTATGGTGGCTATAGACAACGGATAGAATACTAACCTATATACTTTTCTTTAGTACGTATATCATCTTCGACCAAGACTTAGTCATATAAACAAAAGGGCAGAATCCGCTGGGAGTAGCGCCCTCAACGCCATAAAGCACACACCTCATCTGCTTATAGTCGAAATGACTTATTGCATGATAAAAGTATAAAAAAAGTATATACGTTATATAAACATGCAGAAAATCCCAGAACAGAAACAAATATTTCTATTTTGTATTGATCCCACGACCTTCTGCGTAGCAAACGGCGGTTCTCCCGCCGCCGTGCCACTGAGGAGGTCGGTTTTGGAGTTTATTCCTTACGATTCAATCCCATTTAAACCTTAGCTAACCAATATAGCGATTTTATAAGCGTCCCGTATTTCTTTTCATTTGAGGTACAGTATGGGTCATAAGTAAATGATCAGTTTGCTACAATAATACTATCGAATATATTGGAGTTACGACCTCCTTCTAAAAGACGTTACACACAAACTTAAATACTTGAATTAAAAGTACTCATTGTGATTTTTATTTTCAACATGTTAGCTATGTATTTAGTTGGAGGAGAGGTATAAGCCGCCACCCGTTACACCAACCGATGTCGGTTCGATCCACAGGTTACGTTTTTATAATGTTTATATAGTGCTGCACAGGATTGTAAACGTTACGGTGGGCAGAGACTTTTGACTGTGTACCTACCTACGGCAATGTAAACATAATTTTCTTTTTTTAAATTCCCATAAACCGCTATGAAAAGCTAAATAACGTTCTAATACTTGCTTCCAACATCTATTTACGTACGTAACGACATTATTTTCACAATATAACCCGCCAGATTTAAGATGTCGTTACAAAAGGCTTACGTCCTTTGTAGTCTCGTTCAACTTAAATTGCAAGGTTATAACACGAGGATTAACTCTGAAGGATTCTCCGCTCCCAAGACGTACGGCATATAGGATTTTATGAACAATTTGATGAGACGTCGGGAGATGAATATTCTCATACTTTATTTTGATTACATTTGAGAGAATTTTCTTTGAGGGTAACACACGAAAACCTACTGGCAAACTGTAAGATTAAAAGCATGAATCATAGCGTTAATAACTATTGTATCGACGAAGTGTTGCCAGTTACATTGTGCTCACTGATTTCATCAAATTACTTTACAAAAAATACTATAAAATGGTAAACACACTTGAACATCATTTCAGTATATTTTAACTTTAGTGTGCTGTATTACTGTATTAGTGTATCTAATAAATAGATAAGATATTTATTAGATACACTAACACTATTACACTAAAATAAAAAATACTGAAATTATGTTCAAGTGTGTTTACCATTAATATGTATACCTACACAACTTTGCCTAAACAAATATACTAGGGTCGCAAATTTCTGGTTTAACACACTTATAACTTTGACTTAGGGACTAAATTAGATTAAAGACAAGGCCTTACCAAGGCATTTCAACTTTTTGTACCTTAGATGAAAATGTACTGAAATTTTTGTAAAATAATTTCAAATAAAAATCTCTTTAGTATAGGATTTCGCGACTTAAACCCCATGGGAGCTGCGGGAAGAAAAGAAGAAATCGTGCAATGTAGAGTTTGGATTTTTTAAGGCAATTTTAAATCAGGTAGAGTGGGGACGGACCCGTTTTAATCGTTTTATTATAAATCACTGTAATTTAAGTTTTTCGATCTAGGTACGCTAAGACTCAGGCAGAGTTCAAAAATGAGGCTGAGTTTAGTTGTTTTACCACATCACTACATACTATAAATAATAATAAATAAATAAATATTGCAGGACATTCCACACATCGCCATCTAGCCCCAAGCTAAGTAACTTGACTTGTGTTATGGGTGCTAGACAACGGATATACTACTTATATACTTTTCTTTTGTAAATGTATACTTATAATACATAGAAACAACCAGACCACAGACAAATATCTAAGCATAAATACTTGTCTGAGGCGGGAATCGAACCCGCAACCCTTTGTTTGGCAATCCGGCATGGTGACCATTGTGCCAACTGGGTCGTCATACTATAAAATAAAGTCACTTTTTGCCGTATATGTCACTTTGTATGCTTAGATCTTTAAAACTACGCAACGGATTTTGATGCGGTTTCTTTTAGTAGATAGAGTGATTAACGAGGAAGGTTTTTAGATATAGTACATGCATAATACAGACGTGCGAAGCCGGGGCGGGTCGCTAGTAGTTTAAAATAAAGTCACTTTTCGCCGTCCGTATGTCCCTATGTATGCTTAGATCTTTAAAACTACGCAACGGATTTTGATGCGGTTTTTTAAATAGATAGAGTGATTAAAGAGGAAGGTTTTTAGATATAATACATGCATAATACAGCCGTGCGAAGCCGGAGCGGGTCGCTAGTAATTTATAAGTGTGATATCCGAACTATCTTAATTGTTATTACGTTTTTAATTATTTAATTTTGTAATTGATATTGAATATATTTACAAGATAATCTGAGTTAATCATATGAAAAAACTTTACGCCATTAAAATACCCATAAACCTAATACTTACCTAATTTAAGCTTAGAAATTCCGATACAAAAGTAATTCGAAACCCGCCAATTTCCCTCATAATTGAAATAACTCAACACAACAGCATCTAGAAACATCCTATAAGTACAAGACACTCGATTATACAGCGTATCGCTGTTACCAACTTATTTACAGACGGATTAAATTGGAACTAGTAATTTTTGAACATGTTACATAGATGTTAGCGCCGCGATCGACTGAATAGAAAAGCTTGTTTGAACAGCACCACGATAGGGTTGTCATTTTCACGCTCGCAACGAAACAGTTGGCCGTACATGCCGCGGATTTTCATACAATTTACATAATCCCGACCTTGTTGAATTTACATCTAATCACAGCATTTGTGGCAGCCCTGGGTATAGAAGGGTGTTGACAATTTAGGAATATTTCTGAGAACGTTTGAATAGGTTTATTTGTGGCTTTCTATTTATGGATTGGATTAAGTTTCGCGTCAAGGCAAATTTATGTTTTTGACATAATAATATTCACTTTATTCTAAAATTATCTGTTAACAAATATAGTATCATACATCTATTATATAAAAATAAGTCGGGTTTTCCTTCCTGACGCTATAACTCCAGAACGCATGAACCGATTTAGATGATTTCGGTTTTGAAATGTTTGTCGTAGTCCAGGGAAGGTTTAAACGGTGAGAAAGATCGGACTTACGCAAGTGAAACCGCGGGGCGCAACTAGTATATTTATATATTATACTAGCTGCGCCCCGCGGTTTCACCCGCGTGATAATTTTCTGCTCAATTTTCTTAATTTTTTCTTTCATAAGAACCTTCTCCTGACAATAACAAACACAACAAAAAAAGAATTGGCCAAATTGGTCCAGGTGTTGTTGAGTTATGCGCCTACCAACACATTTTGCGATTCATTTTTATATATAAGAAGACTAGCTGTCCCGGCAAACGTTGTTTTGCCATTTACAAAAAAAAAAAAACTGAAAGAAACAAAATAAAAAATAGATGTTGGCCGATTCTCAGACCTACTGAATATGCTCACAAAATTTCATGAGAATCGGCCAAGCCGTTTCGGAGGAGTTCAACTTCGAACCCCGTGACCCGAGAATTTTATATATATAGGGATTGTGGTCCCATCTCAGGTCGTCTGACAATGAGATCCTCCGAATGTTTTCCGAGAGTCTGAACAATCCAATATTCACGTATTGGTTAACTATACACAGCGAGATGAACAAAAGATGACCCATGACAAGTGACATTAGTGACATTAATAATTAAGTTAACCTTTTTATGTAGATAGGTACTTTTAAATGTCATTGTATTTTTATTATTTTGTATCCGTTTGTGTTTTGTAATTTTTATTTTGTTTTTTTTTTGTAACTAATTAAGGATATATGGGCAAATTAGCCTGAAATAAATAATTATTCAATTATTCATTCATTCATTCATTCATATTTAAAAATAGTCATATGATCAGATTTGTAAAAATTCTGAATCCAATAAGTTTCCGAAAACTCCTTTCTGGAAATTCAATGGGTTGAAAATTCCTTCTTGTTCAAACCATTGTTGAAAACGTAGGTATGTAGGTATATTAATTATTACTAGAACCAGTTGTTCCTTGTAAGCATAGATAAGGATAATTATTAGCCTTATTGCGAACACAATTCACGCTCCATGCTCCCCGCTCACCTAACACCCCGAATTAACGAAACACCGGAACAAAATATCTCAAATTAAAATTAAGTATCAGGAAACTTAAGTTATTGCAGAATAGGGCTCTTCTAAATTACAATTTGACTTAATTTAAGGTAACGAATTACGTAGGTGTTTCAACCCTTGCTTGTAGGGTGGTTTTGACGCATAATTATACGCAATTGCTAAGGTTTTTTTTGCCGCAAAGTGAAATAATGGCGTTTTTGGATAATTTATGGTGAAAAATTATATCGTCCTTGTGTTTAGTTTTTATGGTTACCCATAGGGTAATAACAGGACCCTATTACTAAGACTTCACTGTATGTCAGTCTGTCTGTCACGGTTGTACAATCCACGGTCAAAAGTCTCTGCCCACCGTAACGTTTAGAAAGAAAGAAAGAAAGAAAGAAAGAAAACATTTATACGACATACACACACATACATTACACACACACACACACATACACACACACACACACACACACACACACACACACATACACACACACACACACACATACACATACAGACACACATACATACACACACGAATGATACATTTATTTTTTTTATTTTTTTATTTATTTTTTTTTATTTTTTTATTTATACGTTTATACATTTTTTTTTTTTATTTCATTTATTATTTTTATATTTTAATATAATATTTAATTAAATTCATTATTTAACGTTTACAATCCTTTGCAGCACTATTTGAACATTATAACAAAGTAACCTGTAGATCGAACCCATGTCGGTTGGTTGTGTTGGGTGGCGACTTATACCACTCGGCCAACTAAAGACATAGCTAACATGTTGAAAATAATAATCACACTGAGTACTTTTCATTCAAGTATTTAAGTTTGTGTGTAACGTCTATTAGAAGAAGGTCGTAACTTCAATACTTGTTGATAGTATTATTGTAGCAAACTGATCATTTACTTATGACCCATACTGTATATCACGAACCGTGATAGCTAGAAAGTTGAAATTTTCATGAGATGATGTATTTCTGTTGCCGCTATAACAACAAATACTTAAAACAGAAAAAAACAATTAAGTAGGGCTCTCATACAACAAGGTACGAAACCCTTTGTCTGCGACTCGCATGAGCCGGTTTTTTATTTTGCTAGTAAGTCTTGAGTTAAATTGGATTTCAGTGGAATTTTATACTTTAGGCAATTTAGGTACCAGGCTAACTGATACGCGGCACCGATTCATGGTGGAAATCCCTAACCATTTTACTCCGGCATTGTTTATTCGTACTGCAAGGGAATGGAAAAATGTTTTTTGGACCAAGAAATAATCCTCCTCTCTTAGACGCTAGAGAATCATTTCTTGGTTATTGGTAAAAATCTTAAAATAATAAACAGTATTATTAATTTAAGAGCAATAATACTGCTTATTATTTTCAAGCACATTAACTAAAAACAAGAAATTGTTTGGAATTACATAAGTAAGTACCTATAGGATTATTTCTTGCCTCAAAAAACATTTTTTTGCGTGCGTTTGTCTTTCCTGACTGATCAGAGTGACTTTTCGCCAAGATCCCGATCTCAGACTTGTACAGGTACTAGCGACCCGCCCCGGCTTCGCCCGACTATATTATGCATGTATTATACATATAAACCTTCCTCTTTAATCACTCTATCTATTAAAAAAACCGCAATCTATTAAAAAAACCGCATCAAAATCCGTTGCGTAGTTTTAAAGATCTAAGCATACAAAGGGACATAGGGATATAGGGACGGCGAAAAGTGACTTTATTTTATACTATGTAGTGATTACATACCCTATAGAATTATTTCTTGCCGTAAGAAACTTTTTTTCGGTGCAGATACCTGCCTGCGTTTGTCTTTTCTGAATAATCAGAGCTGTTTTTTGCAACGATCCCTATCTCAGACTTACGCGAGTAAAACCGCAGGACGCAGCTAGTCTATATGTACTAATAAAGAGGAAAGATTTGATTGTTTGAATTGAAAAGGCATCGAAATACTGGACCGTTTTCTATGAAACTTGGTATGAGGATACATCGATTCATTTGAAATAATATAAGCTACTTTTTATTCCAATATTCCTACGAGATCGGGAGTTACGCGGGTGTAACCGCGGGCCGCAGCCAGTACTTAACAAATTGAAATATTGATAGAGATTATAAAGTATGGTTAAAACAAGCACTCAGTCATATTAAAATGTACCTAAATGTATGAGTATAGTACGAGTATATATACAGGGTTATTGGAAATTATACTAGCAAGCCGTTCAGGGCTACTTCTGTGCACCTTAACAAACAACTTTTGTTCTACGACTTTTGGAAATTCGAACATTTTTTCGAAAATTTTGAGGTTAGGTTCACCTGAAAATCAGCTGTTCTTTACACGGAGAGGTCATTAACCTTAAAATGTTACTTATTTTTTATGTTATATCTACTGTTCTTAGTCTGAATGACATTTGTTTTAAAAAATCTGCTGAATTTACATAACCTCAAAATTTTCATTTTTTTACTTATTCGAATTTCCAAAAGTCGTAGAACAAAAGTTGTTTGTTTAGGTGCACAGAAGTAGCCTTCAACGGCTTGCTAGTATAATTTCCAATAACCCTGTATACAAAGAGCTCGAAGCAATTTGTTTGCGCGCGGTACCTGCTATCGATTGGTCCACGATTGCTCTTATCTTGATTGTAGCGACATTTTCAAATTAAAGGTTTTAAGGATATTGAAAATATTGCCTTTATGTTTTTATCTTCTGCTATAAGTCAACTAGAGACTTGCCCCGGCTTTGCTCAGGCAGTAGAGGAAAATCCGTTCAGTGGTTTTGAGTTTACGCGTGATTTTTCCGACATCTTATATTTGTTCTTTTTGATATATTTCAGCTGTAATCATTTTGCGTTTTGTTTCTATGGTGCAATAAAATATTCATCTATTTATTTGATTTACATAAAACCTTAATTCATTATATACCTAGGCACATAAAGGTTAATTTTTTCATGAATCACATGGTCCATTTTTGAAAACGAATTCCCTAGTGGGGAACTAGGGAATTCGTGTTTTTAAACATGTTTTTAAATCAAAACTGTAAAAGGCCAAAGTTCTATCTCTATTTTTGTGTTTCTTTTTTCCTTCATTTAATTAAACAAATCTCTATTATTAACTTTAATTTTTTTTGTACAAAACTAGAATATTAATTGACTTAATTTTCATAAGCAGATACTCTAGGCACTGAAACTAATGAAGTGTCTTACTTCTGTTAGCTTTTAAACAATTAAAACTTTCTAAGTTCAGTAGTTCTCAAAGAAATAAAACTGAAAACTTTCAATTACATCGAACATTTTAAAGATACTTCGGTACTTAGCTTAATTAAGTAAAAACTTAAACGATAGTAACTTAGAAAATGGTTTTGACGTGACAACGTTTTATAAATTGGTTTGCCGGGTGACACTTCAAGAAACTGCGTTACGCTCCGCTGACGTTATGCGCTCACAATGAGAGCGAGTGAGAGGCACGCGGGCATGGTTAGCCCGCCTAAGAGCGAGAGAGACAGACATAAAAAGTGAAAGGCACGCGTCCCTTCCACTCGAGCACAGTTGTTGTCACGTAAAACTTTCGCCCGTATACCGACTTTACAGGCAACCAGTTTTTTTAGCTTAAATATAAAAAAACTATTATTATTTATCCCTCATGATCGAGTTACCTTAAACGCAAGATGTCAATAAGGCATTACACCTAAATAGAAGGTTTTCTTGCAAAGCTTTTCGCTCTAAATAACTGAATAACATTTATGCAAAAGTCAAGAATAACGCCTTTAGCAACTTTTATCCAAGCCTTTTAGTTCTCTAAAAAGCTTGGATTAAAGTTGCTGGCGCTCAAGTGCCTGGGACAGCTTGGAGCTTGGAACCAAAATGTTCAGGGACACCAAGTGCCTGGGACAGCTTGGATTAATGTAGCTGTCGTTGTGTTTAACTATTACATCTAATTTTAATCGTATATACAATGCTGGCAACTTAAATCCAAGCTGTCCCAGGCACTTTAGTCAGAGGACTAAAGCAACGAAACGTCAGCAAATTTCATCAAAGATGTTCAGAGGAACATCTTGGATGAAATTTGCTGACGTGGTATGCTGGAATGGTCTAATGATTTTTTATTTTTTATAGTGCATGGCCTGCACTGTAATTATTGGTAATCGCACTTGAAAGTTATTCAAGGGATGCTAGTTCGAGTCTCGTCTCAGTTGAAATTTTTGAGACGCATTTTTCCTTTAAAAAAATTCTGATGGTTTAAGTGGATGGAAAATCCCATATCCTATCAGAAGTAAAGTGACGATACTGCCATTCCAATAAACGTTTCCCAAAGTTTAACAAGCGGTTACCAACAATAACATACCCTTTTAATAATGAAAAACATTAAAACTCAAAAACCGAACAACAGAACACAAATACCTCAAAATGCTTGAAACTTCAACGGCAAATTGATGATGTTAATTCATCTGGAAACACATCCCACACATCCTCCCCCCACCTACGTGGGCGAGCGGTCCCGGTGTAAAGGGGGTTGGTATAAATAATTACCCTAAAGCAGTACCCTTAATAAATAATACTTTAAACCGATTCTCGTATTACGTAGAGAATCTAATGTTGCTACTTAATGAACTTACTTTGTTTCCTTAACTTTGTGTGGAATTAAATTTATGTTGCATACTTTGTTTAATATTGTGTTTTATTAGGCATTTTCTAAGTGATTTAAGGCTGTTCACGAATCTCGACGTTAATTTTTTTAAGGGGAATAATTAACCGATTTTAATTGGCAATAGGTGGACTCCCGGAAAAATATAATTACTTTGAACCACTGTAACTTTCGATTCATTAAATCTAGATTTTCCCATAACTGGTATAACAAAAAAATAGGACATAAAACTAACATGATTATTTTCACTACTAAAGACCTCTATTAAGATATCCAGACTCGTGAACATGGTGTTTGTAACAGTATCGAAATATCCTTCTTCGAAAGATATAAAACAAAAACCTAAAAAATTTAGTAATAAAATTAAAAGTTTTTCAACTATTTTTTCACGCTATAATAAATATTCATTCTATAAATACGGGTCGCTATCGCGTTGGTTAGCGTTTTCCCGTAACCACGATCGGTGCAACTTAATCGAAACGTCAGGTAAATATTAGATTGACCAATTAGTTATCAGACAATTGCAACCTGTGCTTGTACAATGAATAAGTTTTTGTATTTTCCTTTTTAAATAATATCAAGCTCATAAAACTCATTAAACGAAAATGGCTCCAAAAGCAGTAGCTTACACTGAAACAGTGTAATAGTATGAATTTTTGTTAAAAGTTCAATTTGTTTGCGTACCAAGTCGGAATCAATTAGTTTGGCGCGCGGTCAGAGCGGATATTGCCTCTCGCCCGATGCGGACGCCACACTTTGTAATTGTAAACCAGATAAAATGTTATAAACATTTATTGGAATCGTATAGTTTATTTCATTTTGTTACGTCGTATATTTTCCGGCGATGAAAATGTTGAGATGGATGTGGGGAGTATCGAGGATGGATCAAATAGACAACGAGTTTAGAAGTCTGAAATTAGCGCTAGGTACTGATAAAAGTGAACCATTTGAGTTGGTATGGACATGTCATGAGAGGAGTGGAGATGCATGTGACTAGAAGAGTGATGAGTATGAATATAGAGAGATGGAAAGAAAGAGGATCACCTAAGATAATATAGATGGACTGTGAGAGACAAGATATGAGAGACGTACTATGTCGATCTCAAATCAATTGGGATAAGGACAGGCAATATTAGGGCAAAAATGTGTAACCTTAGCGGAAATAGCTAAGGTTACACGTTACTAAACACTAACGAATGTTAGCATTAGCACTACGCACTATCGATCGCACTACAAAACGTTCTTTAGTTATGTCGTTTTTTATGACTGAGACATTGTCTTGCTCTTTATGAGTTGCCTAATTTATGAATTTTTATTAACGCTGTCTAACTAACGTTGCCTGACCTAATATTAGCTAACAACAACGTCAAGGATCCGTCCTCCTTATGTGGTTGTATCGGTCGACGTACACAGAAAAAAAAGGTTTCTTGAAGGAACAATTAATCAGTTCCTTATTCTCTAGCGTCTAGAGGAATATTTCTTACCTTTTTCTGTGTATTAGAACACGGACAAGTCCGTTTGGCCATATGACTTAGGCTTCTCAACAGTTCTATCACTACAATAACCCTTTATTTTGAAAAGGAATCAATTTCAAACTATCTATATGCTATAAGTAAACAGACTGTGTCAAATTCGACACGTTTGGTCCAAACTGATAACGCACATTCGTTTGTTAATCGAAAGCGCTCGCGCTGCGATATTGATGGGTTTTCAAAGTAACGTGCGCGAATTATTCGCGCGGAAATGTGTTTTTGTTTTTACTTGACTACGGCGAAGTTGAAAAGGAGTATTATTGCTAAGCTGACCCGATCTACGCTCCTTTTTAGTAAAACTTAACTAACATCTGTTATTAAATGTGAAGTATGAATTACTTCATAGTATCAAATCATACCTTTTCGGGTTTGACCGATTTTAAAGTCGTTTTCAAGTCTAACAAATCCATAAAACTATTTATTTACAAGTTCAGAATTGGAGATCCCTAGTTGAATTTTAAAATTACTATTATTAGAATGTTATTCTCATAATGTTTGTCTAATAAATTAATGAGTTGAATGACTAGAGCAGGAACCTATAGAATCTGGCTTGAGGTGCAACGATTCTAGTTCTAATAATAGCAAGTTATCTAGCTCTACCATGGGTGTGCCCTTTTGTTGCCTGATTCTACATTTGCATTTTAGCTTTAAATCCTGGTAACGCGGCTACGTGTGACTCCGTAACACTTCAAATCCTGGTGACGAGGCAATTTAAAACTCCGTAACACTTCAAATTTTGGTGACATCGCAACTTATTACTCTGTAACATTTTAAATAATGGTAACGCGGCAATTGTTAACTCCGTAACATTTCAAATTCTGGTAACGCTGCTACTTGTAACTCCATAATACTTCAAATCCTGGTAACTTGGCCACTTCTGACTCCGTAACACTTCAAATCCTAGTAACGCTGCTACTTGTGACTCCGTAACACTTCAAATCCTGGTAACGCGGCTATTTGTAACTCCGTAACAATTTAAATCCTGGTGACGCGGCAAATTGTAGCACTTCAAATCCAACGATTCCCAATCCACTAATACCTGACCTAACAAACGTTGACGTGCACTTCACACAATTTACATTTTACATATTCAGTACATTTTAACAACCTAAACATAAGATCTAATTTACCTTAACTCTGTCATCGATTAAATTGCAATGCATGTCAGTAACTGCGATTAAATTGAAACTCTAAGCCATTGTTAAAAAGTTGTTTTTCCGTTAATGGTTAATGTTTAGTCATTTGGTAACATGTTCGAAGTATTTTGAATCTTATGCTGTTTGGAATAGTGTTGATTATAGTTTGTGTTAGGATTTAAAATCGATGCAGATTAGTCTATCCTGGGACACTATTTGAATGTGGTTTATAATTGAAATAGTTTTAAGTCTATTTTAGTTTTTAATAGATTTTAGTTAGAATTATGTATGTAATATGTATGTATATAATAGAAGAAGAATAAGAAATTCTAATAGGAATTAAAAAATAAGAATTAGAAATAAGAAAGAGATTTTCTATCAGACCATTGTTATAGAATTTATTTTGAATTGGTAATGCACTTTTATTTCTGCCTGTAACATTATTATTTCTGTTCACAATATGTCGTAGTCACTGCATGACGTCATTCATCATTCGTAGAGCATCCGACTTCCGTAGCACATGTTTACGTAAAGGAGCTACGAAATGTTGATATGCTACGAAAATAATTTTGTCACTTTAAATTCTGTTTCGATCGTCTTTTGTTTCTGTTTCGAAAATATTTGAATCAACTGGGGTCACCGATTTGGGATCGTTGTTCAAATTTTGAAATAGTTGGACCACGGTACTGTTCTGAGTCTCGTGGTTTAACTAGTTGGACATAAGAATTGGACCACCACCAAGCACTAAAAATATTTTATACGATGAACATAAAACTATTTCCTAACATTAGTTTTAATCTTAACTTCTTAAAATAAAACGTATTTCAAACTGAAATGTTTATTATTACTTATTCTTTATTATATTTAAAAAAAAATTCAACTCTAATAAAATAAATTGAATAATGACATTCGTAGCTCTCTTTGTTCGTAGCAGTGCTACGATTGTTGCTACGAGGGATTACGCCGATAGTGTATTATTAAAATTACATTTTAAATTAACAGTGTAGTGATACAGTTATTTTTAAAAACCCCAAGAGTTTCTTGTGCTTTCTTCTCATTGGTGGACGCGTTCCGAAGGCACACTTCCCAACTTAAAAATAAATCCCCCGACGCGACAAAAAAACACATGTAGGTACAGTATGGGTCATAAGTAAATGATCAGTTTGCTACAATAATACTATCAACTAGTATTGGAGTTACGACCTTCTTCTAATAGACGTTACACACATACATAAATACTTGAATTAAAAGTACCTACTCAGTGTGATTACTATTTTCAACATGTAAGCTATGTCTTTAGTCATGTGAGTGGTATAAGCCGCCACCCGCTACACCAACCGATGTCGGTTGGATCCACAGGTTACGTTGTTATAATGTTCAAATGTTTTTTATTTATTTGATTCTTGCCACTGCTAGCTATCCGTTGTTTTAATAGCCGATAACAACGATATCGTTCGTAATAAACGTCTCGTTTTTAGGTGATAGGTATGTGCTTCACTCAATAGGGAAATTGCTGCAAAATATATTACATAATGGATACGTATAGATTGCCTGTATGTTTATATTGCAGAACGTAATATTTTATGTACAGGGTGTCATCGTAAAGCAATTAAGGAAAAGGCGCTTGAAGAAGTAGTGGGCAAAAACTAGCTAAATTATATAAAACTAGCTTTCTCCCACTACTTTTATGGTTAGAACCTTTATACGATTCTTTCCTATCGCTTTCTGTCAAAGTCTGATCATTACATTTGTTCAACTATTTCCGAAACAGAAACATCAGACGAACTGTAATAAAACCGAAGATCGAAAAAGATACAAAAATACATACGAATATGATCGAAACAAAAACAATAGAAGATCGAAAAAGACACAAAAAGATATAACAGAAGACGATCTAATAAAAGTAAAAAAATAACAAAAGATAATCGATAGAATAAACAAAAGATAATCGATAGAATAAACAAAAGACGATCGAAAAATAAACAAAAGACGATCGAAACAGGAACAAAAGACTATCTAAACGGGTACAAAAGACTATCTAAACGGGTACAAAAGACTATCTAAACGGGTACAAAAGACTATCTAAACGGGTACAAAAGACTATCTAAACGGGTACAAAAGACTATCTAAACGGGTACAAAAGACTATCTAAACGGGTACAAAAGACTATCTAAACGGGTACAAAAGACTATCTAAACGGGTACAAAAGACTATCTAAACGGGCACAAAAGACTATCTAAACGGGTACAAAAGACTATCTAAACGGGTACAAAAGACTATCTAAACGGGTACAAAAGACTATCTAAACGGGTACAAAAGACTATCTAAACGGGTACAAAAGACTATCTAAACGGGCACAAAAGACTATCTAAACGGGCACAAAAGACTATCTAAACGGGTACAAAAGACTATCTAAACGGGTACAAAAGACTATCTAAACGGGTACAAAAGACTATCTAAACGGGTACAAAAGACTATCTAAACGGGTACAAAAGACTATCTAAACGGGTACAAAAGACTATCTAAACGGGTACAAAATGGCGACTCTTTGTTCATACACTCTGTACATAATATTATGATTACTTTTCGTGTGCCCGCTACGTACGCGTGAGAATGGATCATTAAATTATAAGTACCTACTTACAATTTACTTTGAAGAAGTTGAACTGTAAGAATGAAGGCGTGAGTTTGAGTGGTTATTTCCATTTTAAGCTATATAAAGTACTAGCTGCACCTTGCGGTGTCACGCGCGTAAGCCCCAATCCCGCGGGGATTTCGGGATTAAAGGCAGCTTAAATGTTAATCCAGGTTTCCAGCTATCTACATACCGAGTTTCATTTCAATCGGTCCACTAGTTTTTGCGTGAAGGAAGAACAAACACACAGAAACTTTGTCATTTATAATATTAATAGGATAGGATGTTTATCCCGATATGGGATCTTGACCTACACAGATTAAACCGCGGGCGCGGGGCGCAAATAGTCACTTCACTACATAGTATAAAACAAAGTCGCTTTCTCTGTCCCTATTTCCCTTTGTATGCTTAAATCTTTAAAACTACGCAACGGATTTTGATGCGGGTTTTTAAATAGATAGAGTAATTCAAGAGGAAGGTTTTAGTATATGAAACAAAACTTCCACGCATACGAAGTCGCGGGCAACGGCTACTAATATTATAATTGCTTAGTTTTTAGGGTTCCGTACCCAAAGAGTAAAAACGGGATCCTATTACTAAGACTTCGCCGTCCGTCCGTCCGTCTGTCTGTCTCCAGGCTGTATCTCATGAACCATGATAGTTAGAGAGTCGAAATTTTCACAGATGATGTATTTCTGTAGCCGCTATAACAACAAATACAAAAAATAGAAAAAAGTAACAATTTTTTGTTTTTATGAATTTTAGGTTATGTTTAAATAATTTTAGGCAATATTTTTTTGTTAATTATACTCCCAAAAGGGCAGGCAAAAATGTTTAACCTATATCTCTTTTGACATACAATATTTTTTTCGGTTTTTTTTTGTTTTTGCGTAGGGGGTTAAAAACAGAATATAATTGTACGGAACCCTTTGGGCGCGAATCCGACTCGCACTTGGCCGGTTTTTCCCGCTCGTGTATCCTGTCTCCAATATCAGGTCATTACAAGGTCACAACAAGAGATTCCATCCGTTATTGATGTAACGAGATTAGGAGGCTGTTGATTGATTCAAGTCGTTATTTGCACGTGTCGTTATCGTTACGTCGTTACGTTACAAGACGGAAGCCAGTAACGGACGATGAAAAAGGGATGTTATTTGTTTACTGACTTTAGGGATGGCTGAGAGCGATTTTGGATTTAGAATAATAATGATTTTAACCGACCTTAAAAAAAGGAGGTGGTGGTGAGTTTCATTCATGTGTTTTTTTCTTGTTTTAAGGGGGTATTTTTTTGTTTTAAACATTTCACTGGAAATGTTTAAAACAAAAAATAAATTAATTGTACGTTGATATTGATTTATTTGAGTACAAAATTACAAAACATTTAGATAACAAATACAAGAATATATAAATTAATTGTTAGTTGATCATATTCTGGACTAGACATTAGTTTTTTGTTTGAATTTGACTAAAATAAAACAATATCACCTTAAAACTTCAATTAAAACAAGAAAAAAAAACATATGAATGAAATTCACCACCTCCTTTTTTAAAGTCGGTTAAAAATACTTATTATTCTAAATCAAAAATCGCTTTCAGCCATCCCTAAAGTCAGTAAACAAATAATATCCCTTTTTCATCGTCCGTTCATCCTGGACTGAAGTTTTTTAGTCAACCCATTTGCAAAATATTTATTGACCTATTTAATTTGATATTAAATACGTTTTATTAATTAACCAGCTCGGTGCAGTTCGTTTATAGAGGGATCTTAGACTATAAATTTTTTAAAATATTTTTATCAAAATCTATGACTTCGGTCCCCACGGGACCAGGGTCTACGTGGCAAAAGACACAAATATGTATCCATCGCCGATGAATATTTATCATTTCCGGCGCATAAGGTTCCTAAAATACTTATCCTGTACATTGTAAATATATGTACAACAATAAACATAATTCACCTCCCGTTTCTCCTTAAGAAAAAAAACCATCAAATTTTTCGAACACTCCTTAATTAGCCTTTCCCCTTAAATCAAAGTCGAAAACTTTTTCCACAAAAACCTCGTTGTGTTTCTTCGGACTGATATTTTAATTAATTTCGGTATTTCCATGTAATTTATGGTTCTAGAACCTTCCGTCCGCCATTTTTTTAAAAGGGCTTCGTTGTATTAAAAAAACTTTTCCGTATCTTTCATGGTGTACACAGTTTATTTAATACAGTCTGTAAGGTTTTTAACAACATTTTTAACTAACTTTAATTTTTGTATTATAAGTATCCTAGGTCCTTCTTCACGCCTTAAAACTACCACGGTGCCGATTTTCTTCCAAATTTGTCCATTTGTTTGACCGTGAAGGCCGGGAACAAACAAACAAATAAATAACTTTAGGATTTAAAATATTTTGAAGAATTTAGAATTTAAGACAGTTGGAATTTAGATAGAATTAGGATGGTTAGGATTAGGGTAGTTAGGATTAGGATAGTAAGAATTAGGATGGTTAGGATTAGGGTAGTTAGAATGAGAGTTAGGATTTAGATAATTAGGATTTTAATAGTTAGAATTAAGAAATATAGGATTAGTATAGTTAGAACCAGGATAGTTAGGATAAGTATAGTTAGGATTAGATAGATAGATAACTTTATTTGTACAACACAGAACGAAACAGAAAACGATAAACACAAAGTAAAGTAAAAGCTAGAAAGAACAAGTTGCAGCTACGAAATAGTGCTACTATAAATACAACACTTACGGCCTATCACGGATATGTTGCATCTACTTTGAATTATGGACTAATTATGGGGCAACTCCACTGATATGATACGAGCTTTCCGAGCACAGAAAAAATGTGTACGTGCCATTGCAGGGTTACCTCCATGGGAATCATGTAGGTCTGTGTTCGATGAGTTAAAACTGTTGACACTGCCTTGTATGTATATCCTAGAAGCTGCAAAGTTTGCTAAACAAAATATGCATTTGTTTACCAAAGCTCGGGATATATTTCATAGATGTGTTAGAGATCCTGATAGAATTGTATTGCCTAGGATTCCTAAAACAGCTCTATACCATAAAAGTTGTCAGACTATGTGTGGAATCATATACAACAAGATTCCCGGGGATTTGGAATCCCTACCTTCTCATTTATTTATAAAAAAACTGCGTACTTGGCTGATCGATAAACGTTTTTACTCGATACAAGAATTTTTAAATTTAAAAGGACAAAGATATTATATGGATATAAACTGACATTTATTTAAAAAAAAAAATTTATTAATTATGTACAATTTTTTTAAATCTAATAATATTATTATTTTTTGCCACTAACTGCTGATGACTCACTAATTAAGTTTGCATGCCAAGAGTTGGCAAAGTATGTGAAACTTTTAATCCTAAGATCTGTACTTACCATACTTTATGCAAATAAATATCTTTATCTTTATCAAATGGGAGGCTTAGATCAGTTAGAATTGGGATAATTTGAATAAGGACAGTTAGAATCAGATTAATAAGCATTAGGATACTTAGTTAGAATCCGGACAGTTAGGATTACTATAGTTAGGATTGCGATTAGGATTTTATATGTTGTTCAACTGTTCATTACGTAACTGTGGTCAGCCATCATTCGTTGTACCTCTGTCAACTGGTAATTTTCCACATGTTTTCCTTAACACATGGTCCTCATATATTACTGGGTTTTTCCATTACTCCCCGTATATATAATTTACTAGCTGTGCGTCCATCCGTGAAGATTCCGATCCTGCGGGAATTAATAAGATCCCTTTTTATAATGCCCACCTTTGAATTACCAGTAAAGATATCAATATCTTTAACAAACATAAAATACAGATATCCAAAAATATTGACACGTATATATTAAGATTTTTAATCTGACATATTATGTTGTTGCAAAAGTAATTTCACAATTTAATTTTGAATCTTCGTAAGCATTGAATTTAGATACTGTATAAAATGTTTGTAATGACATTGTTTTTATAAATGTGCAATAATATCTTAAACCAATATATACTTAGTAAAAAGTAAGTATAGAAGTTTTTATTTCCCGATACTCTCACGAAGTCGATTGTTACGCGAGTGAAGCTTTAGGGCAAAGTTAGTAATAATTAAAACGGACACACATAAGAGGATACGCGGTTATTGCTTGTAGCAGAAAAATGTATTCCCTTTTTTGACGACTCAGTTCGCACAATGGTCATCATGCCGGACTGCCAAACACAGGGCTGCGGGTTCGATTCCCGGTCTGTATATATTTACAAAAGAAAAGCATATAAATAGTATATCCGTTGTCTAGCACCCATAACACAAGTCTAGTTACTTAGCTTGGGGCTAGATAGCGATGTGTGGAATGTCATACAATATTTATTTTCTTCCTGAATAAATACTTCTAGATCGTCCCGGAAGGAAAAATCCTAATAAAATAAATATTATTTTCTTAAAACGTTGTTAACTGTTAGGGAATAAATAAAAAAGTTACGGCCAAACAAACATAATATTATGCAGTCGAACTGAGACAAAGAGGCCCTTTTCTGAAGTCGATTAAAACAAAAAGAAACCTAGCAATGTTTATAATAGTACGTACAGTCATTTGGTTCAAAAAATATTGGTTACCTTGAAAGTTTTCCAGGAGTTCTGAGAATAGGTAATTATATAGATTTTGATGTGCTCTTTCTAAATTTTGACTTTGCCATCTCGTATTTTTGGCGCTCGCGCCGTCATATTAAATAAATGGCGCCTAAAAGTAGTTTTTTGACCACACCTCCATTTGTTTTTTTATGTATTTTATAATTAGAAAAGCGCCCGGGTACCCTCTTAACAACAAAACTTAACCTGATACAATCTGTACTCAATGCTGAGCAATCGAACGTAACGATCGCAGCGAGCCACGCGTTCATGTGGATTTACTTAATTGAAACGTTTAATGTGGATGAGGCTTTATTTGGTTTACACTTTAATGGTGTTTGCTTTATTTTGTTTACACTATAAGGTATTTTTAAAGGTTTTTAGGGATTACGCTGTTTCGGAACAAAATTTATAGAAAAATGTCTTCCGGAAGACGATGAACCGATAAATGTCATTCCAGTCTTGGAATTCGAGTTCAGGAGCCTCATCCTGAGATCGAATTTTTCCTATTTACTTCCTTGGACAGTGTTATTGGTAATTATACTAGCAAACCGTTGAGGGCTACTTCTGTGGACCTTAACAAACTACTTTTGTTCTAAGATTTTTGGAAATTCGAACATTTTTTTGAAAATGTTGAGTTTAGGTTTACTTCAAAAACAGCTGTTCCATATACGGAGAGGTCATTAACCTTATTTACTTATTTTTTAAGTTTTATCTACTGTTCTTAGTCTGAACGACCTTTGTTTTAAAAAATCAGCTGTTTTTCGAATTTACACATAACCTCTAAATTTTAATATTTTTTTTTTCGAATTTCCAAAAATCGTAGAACAAAAGTAGTTTGATAAGGTACACAGAAGTAGCCCTCAACGGCTTGCTAGTATTATTACCAATAACCCTATTTATACAGACTTTTTGTTTTTTCTTCCTTTATTATTTACCTTAGTCTCGATTCCGCGGGAATTTCGATATTAAAAGTATCCTATGTCCTTTCTCTATCTCCTAAACTTCCACTTTTCCGATTTCATCCAAATAGGTTCAGTCGTCACTGTCAGACAGCTGGACCGACTTGGATCCAGCAAACAAATAAATATAAATAAATTTTCGAATTTATACCCAAATAATACTGAGGATAAGGATTGTAATTGGAATTTAAGCTATTGAATATTTTGAATGGTTTATAAGCAAAAAATTAGGACCTTATTATTTAGCGCTCCGAGGTACTTCCGATCCCGTGGAAATATCGGGATAAAAAGTAGCCTATATTATTTCCAATGAATCAATGTATCATCATACTAAGTTTCATTAGAATCGGTCTAGTAGTTTTGGAGCCTATTCGTTACAAAAAAATCTGAATCTGAATTATTACGCGTGGGTATAGATTTTTAATGTAAAGATTGTCTATTTTTCTAACATTATTAGTGTAAATATATTTTATCCTGCACTATATTTTAGCAAAAAATCTAAATCTGAATTGATTATTTATACGTCATAAATATGAATTTCTTAAATCAGATAATAATATATATGTCTCTCTATCGATCTATATGTGAACTAAAAACTTTGATGAGTAAAACAACCTCCTTTACAGCTGTATAAAGTCTCTAGTTCAAATAAAAACACCCTATTCATCGTCACTACAAAAGCTTTTCTTCAAAAACTCTCTACCCTTTAGGGTGAAAACAGATTACAGATTTTGTATCGACGGATAGGTACCAGGAGTCGGAATCGGAATGGTATGGTGGTTCGTAAATAACATGATGTATTTTATCTACGCCTAATTAGTGATATCGGATCAAATTTATAATTTACTAGGTGTCCCGGCAAACTTAGTTTTGCCATTTACGAAAAAAAGATGGAAAAAAAAAACTGGTTGCCTGTAAAGTCGGTATACGGGCGAAAGTTTTACGTGACAACAACTGTGCTCGAGTGGAAGGGACGCGTGCCTTTCACTTTTTATGTCTGTCTCTCTCGCTCTTAGGCGGGCTAACCATGCCCGCGTGCCTCTCACTCGCTCTCATTGTAAGCGCATAACGTCAGCGGAGCGTAACGCAGTTTCTTGAAGTGTCACCCGGCAAACCAATTTATAAAACGTTGTCACGTCAAAATATAGATGTTTGTATCTTAGACCTAACGAATATACACAAAAAAAATCATACAAATCGGTTCAGCCGTTTAGATGGAGATAGGTAACTAACACCGCGACACGAGAACTTTATAATCAAAAAGAATGTGGATTTAAATTAAAAACTGAAATTGTGTCTTAGGGCTGTAAGTCTGACTAAAGAGTTTTAGTTTTAAGCAAAAATAAATTTACTAATTCTTTTTGGGTTGGATTAGCAACATCTGTGATTTGGTTTTTGCAAAGGTATATTCTTTACTGGCGACATGACTCCCTCGACTCGATTTTAATGAGGTTTAACATCAAACGGGAAGGTATCGGCCGATAAAAAGTCCGCAGTATGTTTTCACCCTTCACAACTTTGAATAACGACAAAAAACTATTGAAACATTGTTACCCATCTTCGCGTAGTCAAGAGAAGTTTCACAAATAACTGCGGAAGCAACGGCTCATCAAAACGAGAGAGAAAAAAAAACGAAACAAAATGAAAATATCATGACGACGACGCGCGACGCCCTTCGGCGAACTTTCTTGACGTTTGATTTTTGAATACGTAGCGAAGGGTGTCACAGTGTGTTTTGTCACAGTAGGAGAACTAATCACCGGAGAAAACTTAAGCTGCATTTCAGAGGATATATTAAACGCAAAATGTCTGTCGTTGATTACTAAAATTGTTAACTATGGAACATATTTTTAATCGCGTATTCTAAGGCCCGGAAAAATAATTGCTATGAATACAAATCTTTTGAATTTGGCTTGGAAAATTGTTGTAGGTGTTGTGTAGGTTATTTCCTAATTTTGGTATAATTGAATGGCAAAAATTGCATGTAAATAATAAATAAATAAATAAATATTGCAGGACATTCCACACATCGCCATCTAGCCCCAAGCTTAGTAACTAGACTTGTCTTATGGGTGCTAGACAACGGATATACTTTTTTTTTGTTAATATATACTTATAATACATAGAAACAACCAGGCCACAGACAAATATCTAAGCATAAATACTTGTCTGAGGCGGGAATCGAACTCGCAACTCTGTATTTGGCAGTCGGGCATGGTGACCATTGTGCCAACAGGGTCGTCAAACGTTTCATGTCGTTTCTAATTATATTATTATGCAGTCGCAAAATATTTATACCGTCTTTTACAGACTTAAATTCAACAAATTGCTTAGTTTTATTAAAGTCATTTAACAAGATTATTTTCCCGCTGCATTAATTCCTCTGTGACGTCACAAGTCAATATAAGGTGGGCGCGAAATTAGATTTACGCGAGCACTTCGACAATTTTCAGAACTCATCGGAACTTACCGGATCAGTTTCGAATTTCGAACGGCATCCGACCGCACATTATCATATAAATGCGAAGTTGAAGGAAAAATATTGCCAACGTAGGTGGCAGCACCTGTAGGTTTTGTAAGATATATTTTGGTTGAATATCCACTTCTTACGGGGATAATATTTAGAAGCGTGGTTATTTATGAGTTAAACAAACCAACAAAAGTTATGGCAGCTGAATAGAGACTTAGTTATATAAAACTTCTTAGAAAAGCTATTATTATAAATTATTACGAAATATAGCTTCAGATTGTAAAGTACTCCACAAAATAAAAACAAAAATATATATATTGCGTTTTAACCCCTCCTCGGACATCCATTTTTTTTTGCAACATACCAGGGCAAGTATCTAAATATGTTTTTTTATATTTTTATTAATTCTAAGGGTACGTTCCTGTTGATCAAACTTTCTGGTCAAACTAGTTTGTTCGATAGGAATAAATTTTCTCGTAGTGAAACTACTCAACTAAATGGTTAACAAAAGGCGATAGAAACTGAAAAAAGGCGATCGAAATGGAAACAAAAGACGATCGAAAAAAAAACAAGAGATGATCGAAAAAATATCAAAAATAAAGACGATTGAAATGGAAATAAAAAACAATCGAAAAAAAAACATAAGCGTGATAAAGTAATTTTATTAATACTAGCGACCCGCCCCGGCTTTGCACGGCTATATTATGCATGTATTATACATAAAAACCTTTCTCTTGAATTACTCTATCTGTTAAAAAAACCGCATCAAAATCCATTGCGTAGTTTTAAAGATTTAAGCATACAAAGGGATATAGGGACATAGGAACATAAGGACAGAGAAAGCGACTTTGTTTTATACTATGTAGGGAGTAGTGATAGTGATTAATAGCGCAGACGAAACTTATTAGTATCACCCGCACCATTGATGGTGCAAGTGAATGGTGCATACACTTCAGTTAAATGAGCTAGTGAGGTTTTTTTTCTCGTTTCTTCAGTTGACTGAACTAGTGAAATATGTAAAAAAACACATTGTTACCAAAATGCCAATTCGCAACCAAAATACCACATCGTAACCAATTGTCTCGTCATGGGATAATAAAAACCTTTCCTACGTTAGGGGGATTATGTACGGTATAGTTTTGGGTTGAAGAAAATTGCGAGCTTCTAGCATCCCTTAGGGATTTCAGTGGGGAAAGTTGGAGGGTAGATGGGGGGTGATCAACGTCTGTGGGGTAACTAATTTTAATTATAATGTTTAAGATGTAGGTAGGTTTTACTGAAGCTAAACTAATAAACAAATACCTAAATAAAAATTAAGTTTAATATTTTATGTTGTAAATTCACATAATGTGTTCAAAAGAATAAACAAAATAGCTGGCTAGTGGAGAAGACGTTCTACAGTCTCAAAGAGTACATGTCCCAAAAAGATCATAGTTATTATTGAACCTAATAAGACATCTATACATAATTATAATAATTTTTAATTGTATGTAAATTTATGAATTTTACTTATTTTTAAGTAAGTATGATAATAACATTTTAATAATTTAAGTATTATAATAAACTAGCGACCCGTCCCGGCTTCGCACGGCTATACAATGTATTATACATATAAACCTCCCTCTTGAATCACTCTATCTAATATAAAAAAACCGCATCAAAATCCGTTGCGTGGTTTTAAAGATTTAAGCATACATAGGGATATAGGGACAGAGAAAGCGACTTTGTTTTATACTATGTAGTGATAGTGAAGTGATAGTGATAGTGATGAGTTAGACGACTTCAACAAAAGCAGCTGTCTAGTATCTAGCTTGTGTTGAAAACATTCTTTTATCAGCCATTTTGGAGCTCTACGGTGGGTTTGCAATTATGCAGCCGACCGTACCTAAAAGGCTGGCTGCATTGCCTCTTTGGATGGCAATGCGGCAATACCAATCCGTTGGCCAAAGTAAATAAATAATAAATATTGTGGGACGACATTTTTACATAGCGCCATCTAACTACTAACTAAGGCTACAGGGTTTGTGTTACGGTAACCAAACAACAGATAGATTTTAGAATACTTTAATACTTTTTAAGCTATTGCATAGCTTTTATCGCGGGCGCGGCGACCGAATCAAGAAATTCCGTAACGAAAATGAAACCTAACACCCCCCACTTCGCCTACCGGGGGCCGAGCGTTCGCTTTACGAGTATTCTTTTGTAAATTCATACATATAATAATATACAAACAGAAATACCCATAACAAAACAAATATATTATATTTTATTTATTATTTATATATTTTATTTATTTATATAAATATATTATTATTTATTATTTATATATTTATATCTAAACTAGCTTTTGACTTCGTCCGCGTAAAATTCGAAACTGGTTCTATTAGATCACGGTATCCCATACAACTTTGCTCCCCTTTTTCACCCCGTGAGGGGTAGAATTTCGAAAAATCCTTTCTCATCAGATGCCTACGTTATACAAAGAACACACCCTCCAAGTTTCAGGTCTCTACGATTAGCAGTTTAGCCGTGCGTTGATCCGTCAGTCAGTCGTTCAGGATACAATATTTGTTTGAGGCGGGAATCGAACCCGCGACCTTTCCAATACGCATTCGGGTGTTCGTTCGCTGCGCCACAGAGGTCGTCAACAGCTGTAGGAATAGAATATTCCACTGTAAGTAGTATCACGTAAAATTCTTCGAAATTTAATCATGAAATTGCTAAAGATTAGGCGAGGCAACCTTGATTGAAGCACTTTTTGATAAACATTAATATTAAATATATTCGTACTTGTTAGTTATTGAGGTAATATACAAAAAAAAACCGTCCAGTTGCGAATCGGACTTCTGTACCATTATATTCTATTCGTAGTGTTGTTATAGCAGCAACAGAAATACATCTGAAAAATCTCAACTGTCTAGCTATCACGATTTACGAGATACAACCTGGTGACAGACAGACAGACGGACAGTAGAGTTTTATTGTTTTTTTAAAGTGCTGAAAGTTTGTGTGTGCGTGAGTGTGTGTGTGTGTGTATGTATGTTTGTTACTTCACACAAAAACTACTGGACCGATTGCGATGAAACTCGGTATCTAGATAGCTGAAGACCTGGATTAACCCATAGGCTACTTTTTATCCCGATATTCCTACGGGATCGGGACTTACGCGGGTAAACCGCGGGACGCAGCTAGTTTATTATAAACTTCAAATACTATTTCTGATCAACATTTATCAAAGAGACTAAGTTAGATTATGTAAACTCAAGTTAGTTAAGTATAAAGTACTTGAAATTGTCGTTATTCATACCCGTAGGCCCTGGCCCTAGGTCGGGGTGTTATTGAATTACACCCCTATCTGGTCCTAAGGGAGGTTCCATGTTGAACAACTTTTTGTTATGATGTGTTGCGTGGAAATCTTAATCTTCTAGGGTTATTGGTTATGATTCGTTCTGTGTGCGTCGATTCTTGGTTACGTCGATTCATTTCGATAGTGCGCCGAATTATAGCGAGTCTTTGCATGTCGAGTCACTTTCGAGCGGCAAGTTCCTGCGCGGTGAGTCTTTCTACGTCGAGTCTTTATAAAGAAGCACAATATTACGGTGAATTAGCCGAATGTCGATCCTCCAAGTAACGCGGTACTGTTCGCAAGAAAAGTTGTTATTAAACAGACTTTCTAACTATTTTAGAGTTAAAAAATACCTACTACATATTTATATATAAAATCAAGTTTCAAAATCAACTTTAAAAAATATAAACTTGTAAAATAAAGGTAAATATTAAAATCAGTCTTCATAATTGTGCAAAAAATATATATATCACCTGTAAAAATCACAATAACACTACAAAATAATTAAAATAATAGAAGAACATAATAAAAAATATAAAAAATGAAATAAATCACCAGTTAAAATCACAATAACACTACAAAATAATTAAAATGGAAGAAAAATATTTAAAAAATATTAAAAAATCAGTCATAATTGTGCAAAATAAATAAATAAATCACCTGTTAAAATCACAATAACACTATAAATAATTAAAATGAAAGAAAAACAATTTTCAATAAATATTTTCTGATTCTGATTCTGATTAAAAAAAGCCATTAAAACATCAATTAAAAATTTGGGGTGAAGGTGTCGACTGCTTAATTTAAAAATTAGTACTTAATTATCACAAAAATCTGTCTAAATAAGGAGCAATCCTATTAAAATAAAATAAAATAAAAATTGTAAAAATCACAATAATTATAAATGCAATAAAAATATATTGTAAAATGTGAAAATTAAAATGAATATAAAACAAATTAGTCTTGAAATTATGACAAAGAAAATTAAAAAACTGCAAAAAAATAAATAACTAAAGACTGTGTTCATAAAAAAACTTAAAAAGGAATTTAAATAGAACAGCCTCAGGTAATAAATTATGTTTAGGATTAAAAAAAAAAAAACTGTCATAGTTATAGAAAAACATAAAAATCTGATTAAACAATAAAAGACAATAATAATTATAAAATGAAATATCACAGATAATCAAGCCATCGAAAATAGTTTAATAATAATATTAAAAAAGAAAGGTTAGAAAATGTCCAATCTACTTCTTTCTGTCTATATCAAAGCGAATTGTAGAAAGACGCCGCAAACATATTTCGACATCAGTAATTTTTTGAGCTAAAAAATCCGCCACGGTTAGCGCAATATTTTTGTCTCTGCTTTCTTGTTTTTAACCGACTTCAAAAAAGGTTCTCAATTTGTCGCGTATATATATTTTTTTATATTTTTTGTTTGCCACTCAATATTTGCCTCTGACTGTGATATTTTAAAATCTGCCTCATCTGCCTCAGATTTTAAAATATCGACAGTACGATGTATTGTCGGACATTTCCCAACTTTTCTATTAAGGCGGTTGTGCCAGCCTTCAACGTTATTAGTTGTCACAAACACGTAACATGATAATAAAATAACGTTGGAATCTAGCCATTGGTTACCACATTAGTATAAACTAGTACCTATTTTAACTAGAACTTAGACCTAAATGGGTTTTTATTTTTATCAATTTTTACATTTATGTAAAGTAAAAATAATTCCATAGTTTATTCATACACTTCAAATCTTCTCCTTCTCCTTCTTCTTCTTCTTCTACGTGTCAGTGTTTGAGGATGATAGTCCTTTACTATTTTTCGACTGATAAATATACTTAATTATATTTATTTTAACGGATATTTTCGCATTTTATATTAATTTGCAACGAAACGTCAGGTTTAAAACAAATTAATATAGAACGCGAAAATATGCGTAAAATTATGAATTTAAGTTCAGAAAACCTTAAAAAAAATGCTATGATAAAACCTATTTTAAAATTGTAGAATATCTAATTTAACATTGTAGCCTGTTTTTCCTGACTGTACTGCATGAATGATGCTGTTCCCAAACCAAAACTCGATAACGCAAAACGCAGTATCGAAAAACTCGACGTAGAAAGACTTCGCTGTAAAACCGTTTGCGACGTTGGAAAACGCGATGTTTAAACTCGATCGACATAAAAGCGCTCACTATACAAAAACTCGACGTCAAACGACTCGGCAAACACAGAACCATTCTTGGTTATCATATTAGCAAGTGGGTGAGGGCAACTTCTGTACATCTAAACAAACAACTTTGGTTCTACGACTTTTGGAAACTTGAATTTTGTTTGTAAATTTTGTGGTTATTATATTATAAATTCGAACATAAGATGATTTTTAAAAAAAAAGGTCATTCAGATTTAGAACTGTAACAGTAGATAAAACTTAAAAAAACTGGTTGCCTGTAAAGTCGGTATACGGGCGAAAGTTTTACGTGACAACAACTGTGCTCGAGTGGAAGGGACGCGTGCCTTTCACTTTTTATGTCTGTCTCTCTCGCTCTTAGGCGGGCTAACCATGCCCGAGTGGAAGGGACGCGTGCCTCTCACTCGCTCTCATTGTGAGCGCATAACGTCAGCGGAGCGTAACGCAGTTTCTTGAAGTGTCACCCGGCAAACCAATTTATAAAACGTTGTCACGTCAAAATTGTTTAAGGACTACTATTGAGGTTATTTTAATTCAAAAATAAACATCGTGCGAGCTACGTACAGTCGTACCATATACATACACGTTAAGCGAACGTTCGGCCGAGCTACATGGTAGGCGGAGTGGGGGATGTTAGGTTTTATTTTCGTTACGGAATTTCTTGATTCGGTTGCCGCACTCAAAGCCCGCGATAGAAGCTATGCAATAGCTTAAAAATAGAAATGCTCCTTTTAGAACCTTGATTCGACCTCTAAAAGGGTACAAAGGGCTGTTAAATTTTGTAGTAGTTTGTAAAACTATTTTGTATTCTGTTTTTTCAAGACTTTTATTACTTTTAAAGAGACACTAATGCGAGTCCAACCGCGGGCCACGACTGCATGCATAATATTATTAGTGTGTTTTTTACGACAAAGAAAACAAACTGAAGGTATTAAATCTATTACGCGTATTTAACTTTCTTTCTTAATTAAAAAATATTACTTTACCCAGTTGGTCCCTATCGCTTTTAGTGAAACAGTCGTCTAATTTGAAAGCGCCCTTATTTATAATTAATGTGCTTAAAGCTCCCGTTCTTAGCCCTTCGTTATTTAGTGAGTTTTTAATGTAGAAACGGTGTAGAGGTAACTAAATGGCCGATTTTAGGGGATCATGCCTCATTGAATATTTAGGATAAATCTTGTTTGTGGGTTGGTCGTTAAGTTGGTACCTACTGCTCATTACCGACTTGCGAAAAAGTAATAGAAAATTTCGAAAAATAAAAAAAAAGTAAAATTAGAAACAAATCTGAAATGTTACGCTTGTCTGCTTTTGCATACGAACTACAGCCGAGGTCAATCAATCAATATTCGTTGGTTTAATGCAGGAGTATTGGATAATAGTTGTGTGTGTGATAGATGGCTAGCTCTAGCTAGATGGGTCTGGCCGGAAGACCAGCGCTGCAGCTAAGCATGCTTGGCTGCAACGTTTTTAGCTGAGGTCAAAACAAAAAAAGTGGTAAAGAAAAAACAACATAGGTAAATGAGGAGTCGTGTGCTGACCCAATTGGGTCCATTTGGGTCAGCACACGACTCCTCATTTACCTATGTTGTTTTTTCTTTACCACTTTTTTTGTTTTGTAATAAATTTTCATTGTCATGTTCATTTCTTCATTCCTGTGTTTGTCGTGTGTTTGTACTCAATAAATGCTTTTCTTTCTTTCTTTTTTTCTTTGATGCTAAACTTAGATGATTGGGAAAAAGGTAGGATTATTGTAACGGCACGAGTTAGTTAGCCAGTTGTCAGTTGGCTCTAGACCACCGCGCGCTATACGTGTTTATACCTAAAATTAATCTATACTAATATTATAAAGTTGAATAGTTTGTTTGTTTATTTGAGGAACTACAGATTTGAATTGAAAAAATATTTTTGTGTTACGTAGTCCATTTATCGAGGAAGGCTATAGGCTATTATTTATATTCAGCTATAGGCTACTATTTATATTGGAGCCTATTCAATGCAAACAAACAAAACGTCAAATCTTACCTTTTTGGAATATTAGTATAGATAAATCAAACAAAAACATTTGTCAATAGCGAACGACCAAATCAATTCCCAATTCTGAACAGTAATTAATTCAACAAACTTTGGAGTATAACCGGTAAATTCTCGAAATTATCTTTAATTGTTTCGAGAAACCGCCAATTCGATGCTATAATATTGAATACCAGCTTAAAAGGCGTAGAGATAAAATACTTTTACTTTCCACAATAGAGAGAACATTAGATTAATTAGCTTTAAAAACTATCCAATATTTAAATAACAGTGTTATCAGCGCCCACCAATGAGAAGAAGGGACAAAAACATCATGGTTTTTTCATACCTATACATACTTATGTAACTTATTATAATAAAGCACACATGTTATATTAAACGACCTGTTTATTTTCTGGAGCCTACTACCGAGCTCGGTCAGATCATCTTAGGTAAAATGTATCTAAGTTAAAATAATGAATATCGCTGTTTCTGCGAAAAACTGGTTGCCTGTAAAGTCGGTATACGGGCGAAAGTTTTACGTGACAACAACTGTGCTCGAGTGGAAGGGACGCGTGCCTTTCACTTTTTATGTCTGTCTCTCTCGCTCTTAGGCGGGCTAACCATGCCCGCGTGCCTCTCACTCGCTCTCATTGTGAGCGCATAACGTGAGCGGAGCGTAACGCAGTTTCTTGAAGTGTCACCCGGCAAAACAATTTATAAGACGTTGTCACGTCAAAATATTAGGATTTTTGTGCAAAAAAAAACAGCAAATTTTTAAAGCAGATTTTCTTAAGAACGTTACATTGAAATTCTCTAGTCTATACTCAACTTTAATAGAAACCATTAATTCGTTATTTTATTGTTCGAAATAGAAGATCATCTTAAGAAACCACAGTCACTAAGTAATTAAACATCCACCTCAAGTTTACCTGGACAACATTGTTCAAGGAATGTTAATTGTTAATTTTGTTCAGTTGAAATAGTTCAACTTATTTGTACGTAGTGAAAAGTTATGCGTGTTTAATGAAATTTCGTGTTGTTTTAGTGTAATTTAGTGATATTAGAATGTGTGCTCACGTTACTAAAATTACTTAAAACGTGAAATTTACCGCGTTTTTTGAATTCATTTTGAAAAGCTCGATAATAACTAAAAAATCAACCGACTTATTTGTACGAAAAGTTATGCGTGTTCAATGAAATTTTTTGTTCTTTTAGTGTAATTTAGTGATATTATAATGTTTTCTTACGTTACTAAAATTACTTAAAACATGAAATTTACCGCGTTTTTTGATTTTATTTTTAAAAGCTTCTAAATTAAAGTGCTTTTACACAAAAAATATTTGTGTCCCATCAACTCTGATCAATCTAAACATGTAAGACTCTACCTACATAAAACTTTCTTAGAAGGAAACTATATTAAACCTACTCAAAAGCTCTTTCGAAGCTTTTATTTCCACCTTTATCCTGCTTTACCTCACTCAATAACTAACAATTTACGAAAATAACACAATTTCCTACCATTTTCTACCACCTCACAAACTTTCAACTCGTTCTGTCAGTTCTGATTTATCCAATACGGTTTTAAGGTGTCTAAATTAAACTCGAGTACAATTAATTTGGGTCGGAATTTCGGTACTAAAAGATTGGATATAAATGTTAATTTCCGTTTAAAGTTAACCAAATAATAAATTCTGTATCATCAAATGAGGACTATCAATAATTTGTTAGACTTTAAGTTTTTGTGGTCTTTTTAACATGTTTCTATTACCTTTCACAGCTTATAATGTTCCCATTTTATCGTTAGTAAAATGTCAATAAGTACTGCTGTTCTCTCAAACTTCTAATAAAGTGTTAAAACATAAATTAAGTAAAAAATATATATTAAAATACACAAAGGCAAATAAACGGTAATGATATTTTATGTAATCGTTTACGTTTTTATAAATTTCTTATTTTTAAAACGTTCGGTCGCTATTATTGTGAGCGAAGTAGAAGCTTGCAGAATAGATATAGTCGTGTATATTTGCGACCCAAACCCAATGTTCTCAAGTGTAAAAAGGTCCACATTAGAACACGGATCACGTGCCGACCGTTTTGAGTGGCCCAGTTTGGGCACAATATTAGCCCTGAATGGCTCTCCGTTTTTTAACTTATTATTGCCCTGGAAACCACAGATAACGTAACTAGATGTAGATTGGACAAGTTGATTTGTGTGATATCGATGACTTTAGAATTATAAAAAAATCTGAACCATTTCAAACAATTTAATCGATTTAAAAAACAATAAAAAAGTAATTGTGATAATATTTGCGATAATACACATTGCGCACAGCGTCATAGCTAGGTAGATAGATAAATTCTTTATTGCACACACCGTAACACTGATTACAGTGTTTAAAATAAACACAAACTTAAATCTAGGTGGCACAAAGGACGGTCTTATCGCTAAACAGATCTCTTCCATGCAATCTTTGAATGGACAAGAAGCCATTATAGGGTTCTCATAACTTTTTTAAATTAATAAGAGACGTGTTGTAAAATTTCGATGCATTGTTCCAACTATTCAAAATATGTTGTGGTGTTCTCAAAAACCCTATATTATTATGACCTGCTCTATTATTTTTATCGAACCTAGGAGAAAAGCGAGCAAGCATAGAGCGACCGACGTCATTTTTTTTAGTTTTAAGCGATAGTTTAAGGAAAATAAAATAAAATAGCATTTCATTGCAATATTGCATTAGTTGTGGTTATTGTTTTACAACTTCGAATCTGTAACCTTCTGCGTCACCTAAAGCACTAAAGAGGTTAAATTAAAAACAATTTTAATTAATTCTGAGTATTATAGTCTCAGTAGGATGTCCCTTCTATAGTTTTCCTTTATCTAAAGGCACAATATTAGCCCTGAATGCCTCCCCGTTTTTTTAACTTATTATTACCTACCCTGAAAACCCATTTTGTCTGTTCGTGTAATAAAATGAGCACTTTTATGGTACAATTCCGAGTCTTATTAGATCGTGCGGGAAGTTTTTTATGTCTGTCATCATTTGTTTTTGTCGGGTGTAGTGTGAAGTGAGTTTGTAGGTGAAATTTAACCTTGAATAAAGGTTTAGGCAGGTTAAGGTTGCAGATTAAAAAAAATATATATATATATACCTACTCCTATTATTAAATTAATTTTTAGGTTACCTACGAATTGCTTATCCACAATATGAATTAAAGAAGAAAGATATAAGCCAGCACATAATTCCATAAAAATATATGAAAAAAGTATTTCCGAGATTTGAATTCGCGACGTTCTTTACATACAAACCAAGTCAAGTAATTTTTTATTAGATTGAGATAACAATAAATCGTCTTAAAAGTTAAGTTGCGTGTCCTAGGAACGCACCGACCAATGAGAAGAAGACACAAGAAACTCATGAAAATGCTCTTCCATCTGAGCTACGTGGCAAGTCGAATTTAAGTCTAAATATTTAACTTATTTACCTTTACGCACATTACATAGGAATTCTTCTACTTTTACGTAGTATATTTCGAAGGAAAAACACTCTTTTTTGCGCAAAATAAAAATAGCTTTCAAAGGTGTACTGCGAGCAATCTTGTTAAAGGAAATGAATGTTTCCCTTCAATAAATTCAGACGATTCACAAATAAATACAACATTGTAAGAGCTAACACAACTCTACAGACTTCAAACCAAAAAAAGAAAAATCAGAAAGCTTTCAGTAATATTTTTTAAGGAAAAATGCATCTGTAAAATTTAGCACCGCGGCGAGATTAAACTCGCGACCACCAGCCTAGCATGCGGGTCCAAAAACCACTACGCTATAGCCAAGTCACGCTGCAGAATAAGGATATTATGCGTTTTACTTGATACATGAATTAAAATGATCCTCTCCAGACGGTAGAGAATAATTTATGTTTTTACTAAAAGGTCTTAAAAAAATATAAAAAAGCAGTTTTCTTAATTTAAGAATATTGCTTTTAGATTATAAGAATAAAATACTAAAACCAAGAAATTAATTCTCTAGCGTCTATAAAGAAAAGGATTATTTCTTACTTCAAAAACCTTTTTCTTCTGTGTGTTAAGCGTATCTATTTATATAAGGTTTCAAAGGTTGAAGTTCGGGATTCAAAAATATCGGTGCTAAATTTTTCTAAATTCAATACTAGCTTCATACCCCGATTTACCTACTACTAGGTAAATGTTTACAGCTAGAAAGGTACCTGCGGTTAATAAGTGCCATACCACTAAAAGGTTTTTTAAAAACCTCCATTTAGGGACAAAATAACAAGAATATAAAAAAAAAAATTATTGTTTTTAAGTATGTAATTTTCCCTATTTTTTTTTACGAAATAGGTAATTATTTTTAATTAAGGTGGCAGTTGGCTCTTATTAGCTAAGATACCTTATTAGATGGACTCTGTACAGATAATATTGAATACGTTTTTATCGGAACAGAGCTGAACCAATAAAATGTTTTCATAGCATTAAAACAGAGGCGAAAGTGAGCGGACGGGCTAGGAATAATCAATACTGAAGCTTTCGAGGCGCGCAGGTACAGTTACCGACCCCTTGCCTCCCTACCCCGAACACACCCCGCACAGCCCCCGCCCTGGAGAGCGAACGCAAGCTAACAACTTAAACTATCGGCCGATGATAGCTAGCCGCAGATACTGTTGAGACTTTTGTGTCTTTTTCTTCTCTTTGTTTGTCTCAAAGAAACTATTTTATTTTAGTCTTACTTTTTTTTACATATGATAGGTCAGCGTTTGACCACTATCACACCTGCCTGATGGTAGGTGACGATGCGGCCTAAGATGTAACACGCCTTACTTAACTTATATTTTATGATTCCCTTTATTCATTACTAGCGACCCGCTCCGGCTTCGCACAGCTATATTATGCATGTATTATACATATAAATCTTCCTCTTGAATCACTCTATCTATTAAAAAAAACCGCATCAAAATGCGTTGCGTAGTTTTAAAGATCTAAGCATACAAAGGGACATAGGGATATAGGGACGGCGAAAAGTGACTTTATTTTATACTATGTAGTGATAGTGATAAACACAAATAAAAAATTACATAAAATAAATTACATATTATACGTTACGTAACTTTCCTATTCCGTCTATAAGCAGACGATTAAAGTAGCGTCGCGGCAGCTCTTCTGGTGGCTGAATAGCACTATGCGCGATCGCACAGATCAGCCACACTTCGAGCAGGTATAGAATAAGGTGGAAGTAGTTGGTTGGTCAGTGCCAGTAGCGCGTCTCTTTGCACGTTTGTCGGCCAGGGTGGCAAACTAGGTCTGGTCGTGGTGTTCCTTACCCCCCAGCGAACACTTCCTCTTTCGTATTTGGGGTCTTTAAGTCGCGAGTGAACAGGTATCTTCTAGGTAAGCCTGCTGCATATTAGACCATATCGTCAATTACTATCAGGCAGGTGTGATAGTGGTTAAACGTTGACCTTTAATTTTGTGAAGAAGGTCTGGCTGACTGTTATATCAATGTACAGCTTAAACCAATGGTCGGATCGGGCTAAGTTTTTAACTATTATGACGTAGGCTTCCGCTAATAAAGGATTTTGGAAAATTCAACCCCTATAATACGCTGACTTAGTCGCGGGTGAAAGTTTTGTTAGGCGTAAAAGAATTGGACGAATGAGTAAGTAAAATTCAAACTTTTCAATCATTCCCAGACCAGAGGTAGGTACTTAGATTATTATGATTATCATTTTAAAACAGTTTTGAAAATTTCATTAAAATGATGTGGCATGTCGTGAATATTTAGCGATTTCACCATGTTAAAGATTTTAGTTTAAGTCGGGGATTAAGATTGGAGGGTACTTCCCCCAAAAAGGGGCATTTTTTTTCGAATTGAAGGGCACCTATTGACTCTGCCTTCCGAGATATGATTTCGAAAGTTAGGTATAGCTGTTGTATCTCAGCATTAAGAACCTCCTTCTCACACAATACTCCTCAAAGTTTGTGGTCGCGAGGTTTATTTTTCGCAGAACCACTAATTTATAAATAGCCTGTAACACGTTTGCTGTTTAAATACATCGACCGATTTAAAGTTTTCAGTCTGCTGTGCCTGGAGGGTCACAGTATAGACTAGACAGATAGACAAGTAGTTACCTTAAAAAGTACGAAGAATTTTTATAACTTTTTTATGATTTGTGTATCGGAACTTATTTAATAGAATGTTTGTTTATTTTTATAAGAAACTAAATTGAGAAAGATGCGTTATTGAAGACTTGGAAACATTGTTGACTGTAATTCGTAGTGAGTCGTGCAATCAAAATATAAACTAAATCTAGGTAAGTTCGTAAAACGCCCGGCTTACAAAATTGTGTAGGTGCAGTTATTTTGCCTTTTTTAAGAATATCACATACTACTGTCATTTTTTGATGGAAATTTCGTTGAATGGCCTATCTATTTTCGAAATGTAATGCTATTGATGTCAATCGCATGAATAGATTGTATTTTAGGCTTTCATAGTATATTAAAAAAAAAACTTTAACTAATAGCTTTTAAGTAAATTAAAAAATATAGAAGATATACAAGTCTAGTTTATATTAAACTAATTACACAAAATAAGAAAGATTAAAATAGAACAATATTAAAGGGAGAAAAAAGCTATTTCTTTTTGTATAGAAAAGTTGTTGATACACAGAAAAAAGGTTTCGAAGCAAGAAATCATCCGCTTTGGATAGACACTACAGAGAATAATTTCTTTGTTTTAGTAAAAAAACTTTTAAAAAGAATAAGCAGTATTCCTTATTTAAAATATTAATATAAAAGCAATATTCTTAAATTAATAGGTATTTAAACTTTGATAAAATCCATGAAAAATCAGTATCTACAGTATGATCAATTATAATAATTTATTAAAATATAAGAATTCAATATAAAAAATAAATACCTACAAAAACTTATTTACAAAACCCCTTAATATATTAAAGGTATTTAAAACATAAAATATACCATGTTATTTTGTTTTTATGATGTAGAGCTTGATATTTTGGTCTACGGAAGCTGATACGATTCCTTCTAACTGTCAAGATCAACCGGCAAGCTTTGAGTGCCATTAAACATGATGTTGTAACGACATCGATATATCCACCAAATTAAAACAATGAAAATGGTAAAAACCCCGTTTTAAATGACCATAGTTTTAAATCATATTTCCTGGTGAACATCATTCTAAACCAATATATCTATTATTGGCCTGTTCCAAACTTCTTGCAGCGTAGAAAAGACGATGGTCCATATCGTATTCTTCAACTGGTGCTGAATAGAACAGACTGCTCATGGATGTAACTGCGCAATAGCCTAGTATTGCAACCGTTGCGACTGCTATTGGGATGCAGTGCTGGTAGATTAGTGATGGGATGCCGAGGAGGAAAGTTACTGCAGCCTGGAAATATATAGATAGATAGTTAACTTCTTTTGATCAATACAGGAAGGAACATTGAACACGATATACACAAAGTAAAGTGATGGCTAGAAAGTTTAAATTACACAAATAGGCGGCCTTATCTTCTAGGCAACCTTTGGCTGGAAATATATAGATATATAAACACATTATTTCGAACATGACGCTCTCTTGTACATAATACCTGCCCTTTGGATGTACATAACACTTCGTTCATTTAAAGTGATATAATAGGTATACCTACTTAATACAGAACAAATACAGTAGGTATGGAAATATTTTTAAAAATAAGAAGATAAAATTAAATAATATCAATAAAATTTTGTAGAACTAGCTACGCTCCGTGTTAGTCTTGATCCCGTGGGAATATCGGGACAAAAGCTTATGTGTTAATCCAGACCTCCAGCTATCTACATACCGAATTTCATCGCAATCAGTTCAGGAGTTTTAGCGTTTACACACAAACATACTATTAATTTCACATTTAAACTATTAGTAGGATAATAAACTTACCAATTTAAGTTGTATTATTGTAGAAATGAATGAAACTTTAAGTTGTATTAAAGTAGATATTATTGATACTGCTAGATCGCCAAATTTAGACATTATGAAGAGTATTGATCCGATGATTCTGTAAAGTATGAAAAAAGAAGGTTGAAATCTTCCTAAATTAAAAATGGCTTCCATAAATTTAAACTTTGAGAAACTTACGGTACTTCTATTAATGCACGTCCTTCCTTAGCTGGTAGATCAAGATTCTGAAAAAATCAGAATGAATGATATACAAACAAAATATCAAAAAAATTGGTTTTGAGGTCTGTGTCGTTCATATACCAATTACATTTTTGAAAAATGTTATAATAGACACAGCTTCGTTACTGTTTTATTAATGAATGTGTTTATGTCTGAATGATAGATTATGAATATGAATGAATGTATCAAATCAATAAGTATGTTATAAAGATAGGTATAGACAATACTAATAGTTTAAACGCGACTTCAAAATATTGTTTAAATATCAAAATATATACTTACTATTATTAATTGAACAAAAATATAATAGTTGAACAGAAAATCACACTCAAAAATTAAATTAAACAATACAAAAATAATAAAAATTAAACTAAGCTTAATGTACTTACACTATTTGATGTCTCTGGATTTTTCGCATAAACAACCACGGCACTTATTATAAACGTAAACAAAACTAGTCTTAGAGACATTTTGATGAATAAATTAAATTTCCAAGGGCTATTTTGTAGTACACCTTCAAGTTGTATAGCTTCTAGTGTTTTATCGATTGTAACCTTTTATTTAAGTTAACTTTGGTTTTAAATAGATGGACTCATTTACTAAGTTGATGATTACGCTAATCACGCAATATTTTAATTTCTTAAAAATTTATTGAAAGTTGTATGAGTCAGAGGCACTTAAAGGGCCGAATAATGTTTAGACTATTATTTTATTTGTCATTGAATAATGTCCACATTTAGCCTAATTGGTATGATTTAAGATTTCGAAGAAGTATTTCAAAAATTACAAATAAATATTTTATACCTACATCTTCAAATATTTACCGCTGATTTAATAAAGAAATAGAGTTTTATATATGTACTAGCTGCGCTTCGCGGTTTCACCCGCGTAACTCCCGATCCCGTGAGAATATCGGGATGTAAGCTATCCTATCTCTCAAGTTGGATCGAACTGCACATGGTGTGCGAATTTTATTATAATCGGTTAAGTGGTTTAGGAGTCCATTGAGGACAAACATTGTGACACGAGATTTATATATATTAAGATTAATTAAAATGGTTGCAAGAAAACAGTAGATGATTTCGTAGCTCATGTTTTAAAGGCTCACTCCATGAAGGATCTGATTTTTTTAAGTTGAATATACTGCAGGTTTTTTTGTGTAAAATTGATTCATTATAAACTAGGCCTATATTTCTTCTTTGATATTTTTTAAATTGCTAAAATGAATAAGTTACATCAAGCTTTCTTAAATAATAAAATACGTAGCTAAGCCTAGAATACAAAGTGTTCAAGTAATTGACATTAAAAACATAAAAATTTGTTGCATTATACGGGATGATACTGGTATGCTCCGAAACGAACTTTCAATCTAAAAATGTATGTGGTATGTACTTTTAATATGTGTGCACGCACCTTTAGAATGTAAAAGCTTTTGGCCCTGATTATATTCTATCTAAATAATATTATTTCTAAAAGTAAGCAATACTTACCTACCTATATTTATAATTCCCTGAAGGCCCCGCCAGGTCCTTTCAAAAGCAAATATTTTGTGAACGAAATCTCTTAATCCTTATTCGATCAGGATTATTTAAAGAGCAATCCCTGGGGATCGTTATTAAACGAAACAAAATTAAATTTTACCGGGAAACTTAGGGTCATTATTTATCCCAGCTTTTAAAATTATTTACAACTGGCTTCTACTCGCGGCTTCACTTACTAATTTTCCAAATTTTTGAGCTTCACCCACTAATTTTCCATTAATTATCTTTTACTTGTCTAAATTTTGCCAGCTGCTGCGCTTCATGCGCTCGCAATAGCTATAGCTTTGCTTTTTTATAGGCAATTTTTTATCCAAATGAGTCGAGCATAGTCAGCGTTTGAAGTTAACAAACATGTTTGAATCATACATAATACATCTGACTTATTTTACTTATTGAATCATATATTGGCGTTTTTAAAGACAATTTTCTGAATTCCTTTGAAAAGGCTAGCAATTATGTTAGGCGGTAGAGCCGCACTTTTTTGCCTACATAATGTTTTAAATATCTAATACTTAAGGAACAGGAAAATGTTGTGAACCCATAAAGAAAAATATTGTTTGTTCTTTTTACATTCATTTGTATAACGATATATAAATTATACTTCGAATACATAGAAATAACATTAGAACTTTTTCAAATAAAATTTAATTCTATTTTTTTTTTGACTTGTCATTAAAATCGATAAGTGTCACACTTAAACTTACAAAAACCTTAAACTCCAAAAACTCACAAAGTCAAAAAAAATCATATTGCGAAAGTTATATTATGTTGATTGCTTTAAGTTCTCAAATTAAAGCAATACACATAACTTTTTGATTTAAACATACCTACCTAACGTTGTTTTCTCGTTCCTGCAGCAAAATATATCGAGGTACAATGGAACTACTATTTTAATACCTTATCTGATAATTTTATTTTTGTTTTAGATTTGTTAAAAAGGATTAAAGTTTTGATTCAAAACTTTAGATGTTCTCTCTCTGTACCTATAGGCATTTTACCTCATTGTACGTACTCGTCGAAAGGGTGGCCTTTTGTACGTCCTTTGAGAAATAAAAGATATCTTTGTGCTTTATTTGCCTCAAGTTTTTTTTTCTATACCTTTGTACTTTCTTATTACATTGGGTTCAGTGGCAATTTGTTTCCTACTACCTACCTACATACCTACGTATGGTACCTATACATATTCGAACAAAAGACTCCTTAAAATCGTGTGTCTCTAAGGACTTAAATAAGTAATGAGAAATCTATGCTTTTAATATAAAATTCAAAGTCCTGAATTACTGACTAAACTGATCAACTGATATATTAACGCCCAGCTATGGACGAATCAACGAAATAACTTTGGTAAAAAGATAGCAATATTGACGTAGGCATCTGCTAAGAAAGGATTGCTAAAATTGAACTCATATGCGGACTAAGTCGCGTGTTAAAATTAGTTTAATAAAATTATAATTAAAAAAACAAAATCGTGCTAGTCGAGAACGGTTGGGTCGATTACTATGAAATTTAATTAGTATGTAGATAACTAGAGAACAGTATTATCACTTTTTATCTTACGCGAGTGAAACTGCGGTTCACTGCTAGCAGTTCATAAATATAAAAGAAACAAAGGAATGGTCAAAAAGAACCCTCCGTTTTTATCGCAAGGGTTTAAAAAAAGAAAAGATAAAGAAAAAAGCTCTGTAGGTACCTAACTTTCCCTGGTTTTTACCTCTCAATTAAACCGCAAACGAAGGTGGAATCAAGACCAATAATTAGCTAAAACACTGAAACGTGAACGTCATTATGATAAGGGTCGGTTTACGTGAGGGGTCCACGGAGGGGTTCTTTGATCAAGAGCCCCCTGGCCGTGACCCCTACGGCTAGACGGTCATTTATTAATAGCCTTATTGCGTGGTGGAGAAAAGTTTTGAGGGTCTATTTTGGTATGTTTTTTTTAAGTATATTGGCTTTACACGAATTGCGCATAATATAGCCAGAATTATTTAATAAGTAGGTATTTCAGGACATTTTTTTGTTACATCATTCATTATGATTCCTTACAATTCAGATGTGTATGAGTCTGAGACTTTATCGTCACTTACCATCAGCTGAAATGGTGGTTAAATGCTATCATTTATAAGAAAAAACATCTTAATCGATAGAGCCAACTTCGAATAATCGAAACATAGGGAATTAGTCAAAGTCTTTCTTCATTCATTTGGAAGCATGAAAACATGATGAAAACACATTGAAACGTCTTACCTAATAACTAAATTTGGATATGTGCCTTCTATTAAAAAATAAAATAAAAATATAAGCAACGAATTAAGTACTTTTTTAACCGACTTCAAAAAAGGAGGAGGTTCTCAATTCGGTTTTATGGATTTTTTTTTATGGATGTTCGCGCATATTTTCTTTTATCAACCGATTTTGATGAATCTTTTTCTGTTGGAAAGGGTCTACTTTAAGGGCAGTCCCATAAAAATTTGGTGAAGATCTCACGAGGATCTTTGGAGTGATTAACAGGATTGCACCAAAAAGCGTTTTTGGTTAAAAATTACGTTACTTGGTATGGTTTATGTAATGATTTAATTCCTAATAATAATTGTTATAACCACGCAAAATAGGCTAACAATTTTAATCAAAACCCGAATGAATATCACAAATATTTTAGTAACAACAGGTTGTATTATAAATACATAAACATAACGCGTAATCCTGCACATTATTAGAATAATAATTAACAAAGCCCTCTAGCTATGTTACAACTTAATCCAATTAAGGCAGTCTATAAACCAAAATATGTACTTGTATATTAAGAGGGTTACCTACATGCCACGGACTTATTTCATACAAACAGAAATAGCTGTTTTCTGCCCATATTACTGCCTATTTTTTTGTGTACTCACTACATAGTATAAAACAAAGTCGCTTTCTCTGTCCCTATGTCCCTATATCCCTATGTATGCTTAAACCTCTAACACTACGCAACGGATTTTGATGCGGTTTTTTTTAAATAGATATAGTGATTCAAGAGAAAGGTATATATGTATAATACTTGCATAATATAGCCGTGCGAAGCCGGGGCGGGTCGCTAGTCTATATATAGAAATCAATGCCACTTTTCATTGTAATTTTATAACTCAAGAACGGGCACACATATCCAAACCAAATGTTTAAGCTTTGTTCGGACTATTTAGTAGATGGTTTATGTGAAGTTTGCACAAAATCGGTCGAGCTGTTCTTCATTATATTTATATGGCAAAATAACGTTTGCCGGGACAGCTAGATAAATATAAAGAACATGAGCAAAACTTCGAACACAAATAACTTGTTTGCAAGGAGGTTAGGTTAATGAAATTTCTATATTTTATGTGTAATGGCGTCAGATGCTGATGAAGAAAATGAAAAACACGTATAATATTTTTTTTACATCTTGTTCACTACCAATTGAATTGTAATCTAGATAAACGGAGAATTCTATCATATTTTTTTCTATTTGTGTATAATATTATGCTCAAGTATCGCCTTGGCATAATTATTTGGCTTGTAGATATGCATATAGATAAACGCCTTTATTCGTACAACGCATCAAACATAGTTTTTTTTATATTTAAGTAAAATCACAGAAAGCTAGAAGTGAATGTTGTATTTTTTCTTATTTCTTGTACCTATTTTTTATTTGTTTTATCTACTTTTTAAAAATAAGTAACTTAATGTAAGTTACTTATTTTTAAAAAGTAATTTGATATCAATTACATAGCCTTTTTTGTAATTTTAATGATGAAAATGGGTTTGCAGCGAAATGTAAATTCCATTAAAAAAAATAATTGGTATGTAATCCTCTTATTTAACTAGCTTTCACCCGCGACCTCGTCAGAGTAGGGGATGAGTGTTTAAAAAAAATTCTTAACGAATACCTACGTCATAATAAATATTTGTCCGTCCATTGGGTTGAACTGTGCATGCGATCCCGGGGCGAGTAGCTAGTGCATAGATATAATTTGAATTCAGCAGAAAAACAACCTAAACTAGGTACAAGTATTTGAATTTTTTATCAAATCCTAATCCGTAAAAACATTTCAATTTTAAGGTAATGCTCACAGAACGTAAAAGAAAATAGATATCATAATCTCTAAAGAACCTTACAGACGACGTACTTTTTATCGGTACGGACGGTTCATATTTGCCAATCTGGTTTAACCACGGTTTAATGACAATAATTTAATCATTTTAATTTTAATGATAGGTCATCCTAACAATAAGAATCCATGGACATGCTTTTAATTGCCTTACTTCCTATGGTGCTATAATTCTTTGTAAGTCTTAGCCCTTTTCACAATCTTCCTCCATGCCGTTTGATCAATCGCTTTCATCTTCCAGGATGTGACCTTATCCATTCGCAGCAGGTCTTCCTTCTCAAAGTTCTTTCAGCGCTTCCTTGAAGGATTAATAAATAAATAAATAAATAAATAAAATAGATTTATTGCAGGCACTTATGACCCATTACACAAAAATTGTTATTTCGATTCGGATTAAATTCGAGGTTGTCTTTACTGCTATTCCTTCATCCATCCTGTTTGTCTGAATGGAGCAGAGCACTTCTGCTCCATTTCGATTGCCTATACTTACATTTTTTATCAATGAACTTGTCAAGAACAATCTTATTGATAAAAAAACAGACAGACAAGAAAGTGATCTTATAAGGGTTCCTTTTTACCTTTTGAGGTACTGGAACCCTCAAAAAATGTGAGTATAGTGAGTGAGTATTTCTTCTCATTGGAATCCGACTTTCAAAAGGGTTCACTACGCTAGACCAAAACACGTTTCCACTTGTTACATTTTAATCAAAACCATATGTACACAATGACATCCTCTTATTTTTAAGATGTTATGAGTGATCACTAAAATATTTAATAGGTACAATAAATACGACCTATAATGTTCGACTTTAGACTATTTTTTTATTCCAATACGTTTTTTTATATTTTTAAATTAATCGCCCAATAGAAATGCTATAGTCTGCGGAAGCTCTTTGACTGTAAAAACAGTACTTACAGGATTACAATAAAAATATACAACAGAACGAAATGATAACGCCTGATCCTCTACTTAAATTAGGACCTATCTTTCCGTTCCTATCAACTTGTTATAATTCTATAGTACTTTATACACTAGCTTGCAATCAATTTATACAACAAAATTTTAAGCAAAAAGTTGCGTTCCTTTCATTTTTATTAAAAACTATAGCTGCACTCTGCGATTTGACCCGTAGGAATAACAGGATAAAAAGTAGCCTATCTACATACCAAGTTTCGTTGCATTCGTTCTAGAAGTTTTTGCGTGAAGGAATAGTAAAAACACACAAACTTTCACATTTATAATACTAGTAAGAAAGATTGATAAATTTTTCATTTTATTTTAATGTAGTCTTATCAGTTTTTATCTGTCCCGAACTGCGGTATCATGAACTTATGTCGCGTTTTTCTATGACAATTTGGAGACCTACGTTTATATTTTGCTTGTGGTCTTTCGCTGCCAATTTTCATCGTTCAATTATAAAGTCAATAAAGTCAATTATAAATAAATACTAAATAGCGATTGACGAAGTAAGAATCACTTTCACTTAGATTATTGGAACCTGTGTTTCTGTTTTCTTACTTTTTCGAGATTATAATATAACGATTTTAATGAATTGATTTGTATTTTTTTTTTTTTTTTTTTTCGTGTTGAGCTGCCATCAGTCGTAAAATTAGACTATTATCAGCTGTGTTCAGTGCAGGAATGGCGTTTGAGGTGCAGGTGCCAGCGCAGCTGCTTCCTCTCAGTAAGTACGTACGTCTAGAGGATTTGACCTCTTTTTAGACGGCGGATGTTTTTAGAGCTATCTAGTAGGTTTAGAGCTAGAGGGCTTTTTCAATTTAAAGTTTTATTTGCCGTCCCAATTCCACGGCACTGCACTGTAGATAACATCGACGGACGTGAACGGAGAAAAATTGCAAAGAATTTAGAAGAAAATCGGTTTTTATTAAATATTTCCCATCTCAATGGGAAACTGGGATGGTTGCGTTAAATAACACAAATACCTTTCGATCGTAAAGTGGAATTTTCAAATAAACGATCATATTTAAGGCTTTATTTATGTGTAGTATGGGCTCGTTATAATTCGATCATTAGGGATAAAAACATGGCGGAATAGAATGCTTTCTAAAAAGGTGATTTGGTATCCCAAAAAATAATGAACAGACTCTAAAACTATACTAGACCGATGATGAAACTAGCCATGATAATATTTTATGCCCTTGCAAATAACATGGGCTACTTTTTAACCGACTTTTTTATAGGAGGAGGGATACTTAGTAAAAGATAAAAATGTACTTAGTACATTTTCGATTTTTTTTTCTTGATTATGGGATTATTGGGGATACCTCAAGAATGGTTCCATACAAAATGGAGTCAGGATCTGAAGAGGATCTTAAGAATGATGAACATAATTAGAATTTGCAACTTGAACGCCTCGAAGATGCAGCAAAATGCTCAGAAAGCCAATTCTCGTAAATAATATTGTTTAAATTACGTTTCAATATCATCCCGATTGCATTTCGATTGCAAAAGATACCTTCAAAGTAACTTACTTACTTAGCTAACTTTGAGGGTATTTTGAGCTACTTTGAGGGTATTATTTGAGATCGAAATGCAATCGAAATGATATTGAAATGTAATTTTAACAATGTTATTTACGAGAATTGGCCTTCAGTTAACTAAAAAGTAGGCAGGTGCAATCTAATATATGCGATGTTAGTATTGTTGTATTTGTGCTACATATTCTATGAAAGGTAAAAAAACTCGGCTAAGTACGATAGTAGGCATCCCGCTACGAAATCGTTTAATGATAACATGGGTTACCAGTCTAAGGCCCGTATTAATAAATCGCTCTCAATATCGATCTTGAGTGCGTATCAATCGAGTGAGTCTTGAGATTTGGTCACTATCTTAAGTTAGGCGTTAATTAATAGATAAAACTCAAGTTTTAACCAGGCTGATATCGCTCTTGAGATTTGAGACTGATCTTGAGAGCGACTTTGAATATACCGCTTTGTTCTTACCTTGAATGATATGTTCTTACCGTATGGTAGGTAGTGTCGTCATATTTTGCTGTCAACTTGTTTTTAATGTGAAAATATTTTAAAAAATATAAGATTTGTATGGCCCGCAATCAGACTTGAGTTCACAAAACTACATCTTGAGACATATTTTGAGAGCTGAGTTTGATTTATTAATACGGTATGACTCAAGTGATACGTCGCTCTTTAATCGCGTCTTAAGATAGGTTTATTAATCAGCGCAACAACTCAAGAGCAAACTCAAGATTGAAATCGATATTGAGTTCGGTTTATTAATACGGACCTAAGAATTGCCGAGTCTTCGACTGACATTTTAACGTGTTTGTTAGAAATTGTAGTACCCATAGTTCCCCAGTATTCAGTCTAATACCATCCTATCACAATAGCCCAAGTAGTTTATAGTTAATCAATAGTTCTATGCAAACCGAAGGTTAGTTGCATTTTATAGTGCAGAGAGGGATAATCACCGGTTTGGTGCTCACATCATGCTTTGCTATTTTAAACTTATATACGCTAGGCACCACTAGTTATATAATAAACAAAACACTTTACAAAATTAAAAAGAAAAAGTATTTTCAGTCGAATTTTGTGCAATTTAAAAACTTTACTTCTTAATAAACTGTGCCTCCTTGTTATCAAATAAACGTTGTTTCGTAAAAGAACGTTTGTCGTTAAAGACAAAAGCTCTTTCAAAACTTTCCCTTCGAGCCATCAATTTTCATTTTAAAAGCTAAATTTGTCATATTTTTGATGGCCATTGTGATTTTGGTACTTTGTCTGAAGTAAAAAATTTCGCGGCTTCTTTATTTATCTTTGTATTTTGTCGTTTTTTTATAAAATAAATGTAATAATGTAGCATATTATTTGGATAAGTAATTAAACTTTTTTATTTTTAAACGCGTAAATAAGCCTTGGCATTTGATTTGACTATATTTCTTGGCATATTTTGATATCTGAAAACTACCTACTGGAGGAATTAAAATAATAGAATTTTCTTTTAAAAAGTGGTTTTTCTGAGATATTGTTTCTCTTTTTACACACTTCTTTCTTTTATTTTATCTGTTATTGTTGTTATTTGAGAAAAAAATATATTTTGAAGACTTTAAAAACACTTTTTGTATTATCCTAAACATAATAAGACTGTTTGAACATTTTTCTTTATAAGACTATAGTTCTAAATTATTAAATAACTGTTACTATTGTAGTAGAATTATTTATTTCTCTATTTCTTCTTTTTTTTTCATTTCTTTTTCTTTCTTTCTTTCTTTAAGTGAATTTAGTACTTCTACCCTTGACCCAACGGTGTAGGAACGCAAACTTTTCACCCAAACGTAGTATACCATCGTTAATACTACAAAGTTATGTCTATAAATCAGTCACCGTCAAGTCAAGGTCCACATGATACCAAACTAAACGAAGACAGTTGGTCGCCCTTCGGCCATTTTCTTTGTCTCTTACTTGCTACGTTAATTTGTAGCTAGGTGGTTGCCTGAACGGTTTTTGTATGGGTCGAAGTTTTAAGAATTTAGATAGATTCATTAATAAAACGATGCGCGCTCGCGCTCGTTTTGGATAATTATTTTAATTAATAATTTGCAACTGCTAGGTAATTTTTCAGAATAATTTATTAAAAAATAATTGCGACCCGTTTTATATTAAATATTTTATTTTTATTTTTAACAATATACTATAGGTACAATAAAATATTAAAAAATAACGAAATAGGTAAATAATTACATTTTTACAGATGTCTGAGTGAACTTTGGGTCACATGGTGTTCAGCTAATTGGTAATCCGACAATACATAATGTTTTTGCAAGAAAAATCAATAGGATTTTGTTTTTGTCGAGATGAAACTCGATATATTTAACTATCACTAGGCTAACTCCGTTCGTAGTATGAAGGTAGGAGGTGGTATGTACCTCCAAAGGTCCACCGGGCGGATAGGCCGGGTAGGCCGCCACCAAATGATGTTTCGTTAGAACGTGTATACGAGCTTATCTTGGGAAAAACTTCGTTTTATTTCGAAGCGTAGCCGCAAAACCATTTCATATGTAAATTTATTGATCAAACGAACTTACCAAGTGAAGTTCGATCACAATTGTGTGAACGACTTCATTCAACGCGGTCTAACATATTGCATTAGTGTTTGCACTATGCGGCCTTCACAGACTTTTAAAGCTTCGCGGGCTTATTTTTTTTTTTTTTTGTGTGTGGTATCCCTGTACCTACGGTTGGTACGCTTGATACCTTCACTAGCGCCACCTACCGATATCGACGTTATCGGATGGATGCGAGCTTCTTCATTGGTTCAGAGCTATACCTACCTATATGTAACTACATACCTACATTTCCTCATTTTATTTTAGGGATTAGGGTTATTTTTGTATGAACCTATTTACTGCTAAGTAAGTAGGTATTTGGGAGGGTTTGTAGTATAGACCGCGTTGAATGAAGTCGTTCACACAATTGTGATCGAACTTCACTTGGTAAGTTCGTTTGATCAATAATTGTGTTTCACGACGTTCATTCAACGCGGTCTAACATATTGCATGATGTTCAGAGAACTAGGTAAGTAAATAAAATAGGATTATGTAACAAAAATAAACATATTTATTTTTCGTAACGAATTACACTTACTGAAAGCAACTTAAGCTATACTTAAATCACTGAATAATTAATGAATTATATAAATAGGAACCTAATTATTACTGGATAAAATCGTTTATCCAAATTGTACACTATTATTAGCAACAGTTCTATTATAAAATTTTAGAAATACAACTGATGTTTCACTCCAACCAGCGGTTTTCCTTAAAATTTCGATGTTAACACCGGCTCTATTGGCTGCAATGTCGAGTACTATGACCACCAAACACCTTAGTATCAATTCCATTGTTTTCAAGTGTATATCTTTAATCCAGTGACTTTAATCTCTGAGATGTTAACTTAGAATAAAGAAGCCTAAAACTTATAAACAATAATTCTTTTGTATTTGAACGTAATGAATAATTTTAACTAAATATGTTTCTAAACATCTAGCTGGGCAAATTTCAGGTCTTTGTTCAAAATACGGTAGTTTTAATATCGGTTGTGGACAATTCGGTCTTAGTAGTTTTATTGATATTTGGTATTTTAATAAATATATGTACAGTCACGGGAACTATGTACTAATTTGAATATTACTTCATCTAATAAATGAAAAGGTCTATACCCTATGTGCAGTCACTAGAGCCAATAAAGTCCGTGTCTTCTTCGATAGGGTTTCTAGATTAAGACTATTATTTGGGCATTTTTGCACCTAATAATTGAGTACTATACCGGGATCCCAGATTATTTCATACCTAGATGTCGGAGGTCTTATTCTAAACACCCCTCACATAAAACGTTATATATCATCATGATCTGACAGATTTTGTGTAATAAGAGACAAAACAGATTTATAAGAATTTATGGTGCATTACATAATATAGAACACATATCTAACATCACTATTGAATATAAGTTAAAAAATCGATAACATTTGAAACAGATGCGTTATTATAATCATATTGATGTTCTACACAATATGCAATCAAATTTTTGAAGTTATATTTCTTGAAGTTATATATGAAGTTATATAAAAATGATGAGTGAAATTTTAATGCGCGCGCATCTGTAACACAAATGTCACATGTTGTTTATACAATTATTGTATTGAATACAGGTCTTATCTGATAGCGAATGCAAAATTATTTCTAAAAATGCAGGTGATAACTTTATAACTAGTAAGGTCTACCGGATAATTTCGCGGCAACTAGCGTTAGATTTCAGTACAGTTTGTGTGACGATCTGTTAGGTGAACATCAGGATCGTCGATTATCAAACTTGAAACAATTATTGCTTAAAAACGGGGAACCAAGGCTGGATTGGCCAGTATGGAACAACTACGATACCTTCTGCTTCGTCATTTATAATTGTATGTAATAATTTTACATTTAGTGAGAAAGGCGGAAAGGCTAAAGTAATAGATTTTCCCATGAGTCGGGATCATTATTCCACGTTACATAGATAGGGCATTTTGCATTTCATCTGCTAGCGAACAAACCGACATTTGGCTGAGCTAAACTGTATGTAATTAAAATGCATAATATGCTAATTCTCAATCGTTATATTAAAAAAAATTACGAGCTAAAAATCAGTCTCGTGATTGTCTTTAATATATTTTATTTGCGACGCAAAAAACCCAGATTTTACGCCTTTCACGCCACATCCACAGATCTTGAGCTATTTTATTAAGATGTAGCTAGGATGGGTAGTATTTAATGCCTAGGTATGCAAGAAATAGCCGTAGTATTATCTAAACGCAACAATATTTCCGATTTATTTTCATTTTAAGCAAAACATTTTTACGCTAGAAAATATGCTTTTAGTTCCAGTTCATTTATGTGTAAATAAAGTACGTTTTCTTTTCAATAGCCACAACTATTTTTATTATCTACTGAGGGACGTATCCGAAACAAAAACGATTTAAAATTGTTTGAATTTAGTATGTTCATTGTAAAATTAGATTAGAAAACCACCAGCACATATCAGTTTTTAAACTAGTGGGTATTTTAATAATTTGTTCGTAACTAGGATCTTTTAATAAACACTTGTACATAAGGTGCTCGAATTCTTTTGTATACAATCAAGATTAACGATTTATAAGTTCAAAAATTTTAAGATTTGTTTTTTAATTCTGGTTTTGAATGTTAAAATCATGATTTTGGAATCAAATTCTATAAAACTTCCACACAGTGGCTGGAACCAAAGCACATTTTTCGCAGTTTAATTTAAAACCGAGGCTTTCGATTAACATAACTGTCTTGTTTACGTTACGTTGACACTGCGAATAGGTTCTAAATAACTATCGTCCAAAAATATTACGGAAATAAAATAACTTGATCGTAGGTATTCCATAACCGGTTTCATCAACTTGGTGAAAACATAGGGTGCAGTGCACACTGCACAAGCCAAACGGTCAAATATTAAATTCGTACAGAATATTGTTATATTTACATCTGATGTAGGTACTTTTTATTTGATTCATGTTTAAGTATGAAAAAATATGCGTCTTTAATATCTAAAGAGGCCATTGATAATAATAAGTTACAAATTTTGATGCAATACTATCGTACTCCATTTCAGAATGAGCTATATCAATAAACTTATTAAAATAAATCGTTTGTCGCCATTTGGCTTAGGCAGAAGATGCCAGACAAAAATTGATATAAAGGTTAATATGGCATAAATATCGCGCTATTTTATTTTTAGAGCTTTTGCAAATTCTACATTTACTTCAACTAATTTTGAAATTATTAACCCCCGACGCAAAAACGAAGGGGTGTTATATTAGATTCAAAATTTTGATAAGGTACTGGTCAGTACTAGACTAAAAGGGATTTTATAACCCTTTATCCATTGAAGTACAGTAAATCATCAGTGATTTGAGACCATTTATAAATAAAATATTTAAGTCGACCAGCGTATGGTACCTTATAGATCTCCGCGTCGCTGCTTGCCCGGTGAGCGGTAAGGGAGCGCGCCGAAGTGGTGGTGATGCTCGCGGAGGCCGTGCTCGGTCCTGCGGCCCGCGCGTGCTGCTGTTCCTGGTCGTGGGCGCCGTCCCTCCGCGCGCTCTGCCCCTGGATGTCGGCTTCCGACGCAGCTCGATTAAATGACCAATTTTTAAAATCTTCTCCCGATTTTTGAATCGATTTTGCTGATTTCAATTTTTCAGTGACATTGTCACCGAAAAGGAATTTTCCTCTATCATTCGAATTCACGGTTGCAAGAACTAGTTTTCTACTAGTTTTTGTCTCACAGAAGTGAGCGTCGCACAAAATTCGGCAGGCGACGCTAAGCGGCTTCAAAATTTCTTGCTCCTTACTGCTTAATAGTAGCAGCTTGTCCATTGTCACTGCTAAGCCTGACAAGGCTACTCCAATGGATTGAGTTCTGGTGCAAGGATAAACTCACAATTTGTGGGTGTGAAGTAGGTACTCCTCGTAGTAGTTATTCTTTGGCTACTATTTGGAGGCCCTTGGCAAGAATATTTTGCCAGCAGATGGCAACATCTTTGTGGATATACAGTCCTAAGATAGTTTCTGGTGTCGTTACGTCACCTAGTAACTCGAGGATTTCACATCCAACTTCCATCTCGGATTCAACGTCGAGATCATAGTCTGGCGTCGTTGTGACGTCAGCAGTTGGGCTGGTAGCGTCGTCGTCGATCGAAGTAATGGCGGCGGTCGCGGTGGCAGCTTCCGGTCGTCGGCCTCGTGGTTCGACGACCACGACCGGCGTGGGCCACGCCGTAGGACATTGCGTGGGCGTGGGCCATAGCGTGGCCGTGGGCCGTGGGCCGTGGGCCAAGGCGTGGGTCATTGCGTGGGCGTGGGCCGTGGGTCGGCTGTGTGGTGACGCGATGCGACGACGCGACGGTCCGTCGGTCGGGACGCAGAAGCCTCGCTGTCCATGTCCACCAGTGCTGTGGGACCAAATAATTGTGTTAGAACACAATTTTTATTGTGACGGTATCTATCTGCGCAGAGGCAGAAACTCGTCAGATTTTGGTCAAGATGGTGTCGTTTTGTCGACATTGCGTGTAAAACACAAAATGACGGTACTTTTTGCCAGTATAGGCAGTAACACGTCATATCTCGACACAAAAAACCGCAGGCACACCGCAGGTAGAAGGACTTCAGTTCTTGGACATGATGCGCATCTGAGAACATATTCATAAAATGGAGGGTATTTATGAAACTTACATTCGGATTCACTCTCTAATGAGGAATCGATGACGCGGATGCGACGATGATTAGTCTTGAATTCTTGTTGTAACTCGGCGATCCTTTTCTTTATTTTCTCCTCTTCTTGCTTCCTTTTGATTCCTCCCATCTTCAGAGACCAATAGGTACTGCTTCAAACTTGAGGTGACTTGTGTGAAGACCGGCAGACAAACACAGAATGAAGAAGCTCGCATCCATCCGATAACGTCGATATCGGTAGGTGGCGCTAGTGAAGGTATCAAGCGTACCAACCGTAGGTACAGGGATACCACACACAAAAAAAAAAAAATAAGCCCGCGAAGCTTTAAAAGTCTGTGAAGGCCGCATAGTGCAAACACTAATGCAATATGTTAGACCGCGTTGAATGAACGTCGTGAAACACAATTCTTATAACTTATACCATGGCCGAAGTAAAAGTATGTACGTACAATAAGAAGGGCGGACGTCTCGTCGCCGGGAGGTGTCGGTCTCTAGGGGTCCCGCAAGGGAGGCACCTCGGCCCTCCTTTGATAATTTATTATATTGAAACCTCGTTTTTACATTCGTACCTCTCCTTTAAAGATATTTAAGATTCAGAGAGTACCTGAACGCGAGTAATATGACGCGTAAAAGTATATGATTTACTTCAGTGAACCAAACAACAAAAACAAATAGGTATTTATAATATTTACAATAATAATTAATATGTGATACCGAAATACTGTGCTCGAAACATAATACAGATAATTATATTGATTCGATAGAAAACATCTCACAAAAAGATCTCTCTATAAGTATAAATTCCAGTAATATTACATAATATTATATATGCCTACTACTAAAACACTGTTCTAATTTTTAAGATTTATATTATAAGATATACAGGGTAATTGGAAATTAATTGACACGGCGTTAAGGGCTTCTTCTGTGCACCTTACCAAACAACTTTTGTTCTACGACTTTTGTCGAAACTTAATACATATCCCAAAAAAAATATTTAAGTGTTTCTCGTACTGTCTGGTAATTTTCTATGTCTATGCGGCAAGTGCGCGCGCGCGATCGGCACGGGGCGCACTGCGTGCGACCCGATCGGGTTGTACCATACCTACTATGATTGATTCTGTGACGTAGACGTAGAGTTGAGTATTATTTGAACTGTTGGATTTAATTTTTTATTTTTGTATGGAATATTTTTATAATGAATTTCCAAAAGTCGTAGAAGACAAGTTGATCGTTAAGGTGCACAGAAGAAGCCCTTAACGCCGTGTCAATTAATTTCCAATAACCCTGTATTTATGATAAAACAGACAGACAGACGGACAGTGGAGTCTTAGTAATAGGGTCCCGTTTTTATCCATTGGGTACGGATTGCACGGCTATTGTACGGATTAAAAATTTCCAAATTACTTAAACATATTATATTATTTTCTAAGGTTTTCGCGACTTGAACTCAATATATTATATTTATTTTAACAGATATATTCGCGTTTTAGTTTGTTTTTAAACCTGACGTTTCGGGAACTTTGCAACGTCATGTTTATATATCCGTTAAAATAAATATAATGACTTGAACATTTACGCTCTATCTTGTTTTTTGCTCATTTCTGACAAAAACAGGTCTTTAGCTCGTATAGTTATCTTAAATTGCGGTGAGAAGAGAATTAAGAGTGCTCCATTCAGAGTCTAGTAAACTGCGCCAGTTACTTCTTTGTACTTTCGAACGAATCGGTTGAATCGGAATCGGCTTTGAGGTTTTTTTACAAGGCCAGCATTTCATTTCATTTATTTGCTTTCATATTGTATAATAGATCTTACAGAGGCATAATGGTCCACATATGAGCCCTGCCGGGCATTGCAATTGTGTGGCGACAGACTGAGGTTTTTCTTACTATAAAAGGTACTCGATAAACAATAAACTCGTCAAGTTAATACATTGTTATTTTGATGTTCAATAGTGAGGTAAGTTGGTATTTGAATAGTTGTGTTAGTTTGTTTGGTTATTTCAGTTTATTAGGAATTTGCAACAACGGAAAATTTATTAGAAGCCGGTTTTGTCAAATTATTAAAGAAATAAGATAAAATCAAGTAAAAACGTTTGACCACTATCACAAGTTTTTTAAGATCTCTCTTCAGTCAGAATGTTAAATATCTTTGCTCTCTTTTTGTTATAATATTGTCCTCTTAGCTTATTTGTTTCAGGTTTCGTAAATTGTATTTAGATTATTATTTGGGTTGTTATTATGTCATTGATAAATATCAACCGATTTCAGGTAAGTAGTCTACGTGCACCCAATTGCCAACCTAACCTTAAATTGAGTTCCGAAGAGTTTAAGAACACGCTGTATTTGGTCGAATTCATTAAGAAGTTTAGTGATTGCAAGCTTTTTTTTTGTTTCGTCGCTGGTGTCGATATTGTAAAAGTTAATACGGTCCAAGCTGGCGATTTAGACTAATCACAAATCAGCTATGGGGAAATGTGTTCGTGAAAGTGATTGCTGATTGATCCAGGACGACGATTTCGACCAATCGCCAGCAGCTTTAGGCAAATGTGCACGCGAAGCTAAAGGCAGTGATAGTGAGGGAGCCAGCATTTGTGGGGTTTCGGTCCTCGAGCTCAAGTCACACTGAAGTCGGGAGCTTGTCTCAACCATATAGCTGAAACACCAGATGTGGTTGCCAACCAAAGTCACCTCTATAGATTTTGCCCAATGCCCATAGCTGATTGATCGAAATAATTAGATTTCGGTCAATCAGCTATGGGCATTGGGCAAATGTGCGCGCGAAGCTGATTAGTAATGATTGGTCCAGGACGGCAATTATGACTAATCGCTCCTACAGGCGCGGGCGGAAAGACGTCTTCAACTTTTTTTAGGGCAATAAGTTCTTAAATAAATATTTACCAATTTACAAGGAGCTTTGCGCGCGAAGCTGATTGGTAGATTTTTTAAATCGAACGAGTCTAATTGCGATTATATCCCCATTCTGGACCTTACCTAAAGCACTAACGATTTGCCCACCTATCTTAAATTCCTTACTCCGTCTCTGCTCTTCCATATGAAGAGTCAGGTCCAAAACGTGAGGGTTCCGACAATGTACCTCGTTTGATAAATTGCTATATTGTTACTGAAGCCCTTCCTGGGAAACAACCAAATAAACTTGACCTCTCACAGCTGAAACTTTAAAAGAGTGTAATAGCTCTTTTACAGACTTTAGAGGAGGAATTTCTGTGTTACCCGTTTAAAATGAATTAAATTTTTGGACAGGTAATACCTTCTTTTAAAATACTGGATCTAATGGGGATCGTAAAAGGCGCTTTAAGGATCCAAAAGTGAAATGCCTTTCGATTTTTGTATGGAGTATTTTGGTCACGTGTGAAAGCTTGTATTATACACTAGCTTTTGCCCGCGACTTCGCCCGCCATTTCACCCCTTTAGGGGTGCAATTTTTAAAAATACTTTTTTTAATGTATAGATACTTACACTTTACACAGATCATACCTCTCAGCTTAGTCGACCATGAGGCCAACTAAGCCACTTCTGGAGCAAACTAAGCTACGGGTTTCATCACGGTATTTTCCTTTCCTATCGCTAAAAGCGCAGGCAACTTTTGGATGGTTAAGAACTGATTTAGCTTTTATAGTAGATTGTAAGTTCATTCAAGCAGGATATTAAAGTAAATAAACATAATTTGCAATAGGTGAATACATATAGGTACATTTCAATATACATATAATCCCATAATGACGGGTCATTTCTCGACTAATGAATGACGTCTGCTTTGCAAGTCATCCCGCGGTCATTACCGGAACGACCCGTCATTTACCGTCTTTCTAATAATGAATTTGTTAGAGATAATCGATTTTGCACGGTCCCCGTAATTTAAGATGGCTATTAGGTTTAAATATTCATTGATATTGGACGCATTTGTTACGGAATAGACCACACGGGATCAAATGATAACATATTAGAGCCTCATGACTATTTTAAACGCCCAGACGACGCGCGTTCCTGAAACCCGCATCGTCTGCGCCGTTTTTGTAGATTCGGACGCGCGTAAAACGCGATTGACTGTAATAGATAAATTAATGATTAAATAAATAAAAAGTGATTGCTTTCTTACCTCAATGTGATGAGTAAACGTTCTTCTGCTGATATACATGATCTCATTACTGTATTTTTACGACTTAACTCGAGTTTTAGAATCAAAAGTAGTTCTTGGAATGACGAATATGACATTCGATAATTCTGACCAAAACGCGCTCCGTGTGCTGAGGTTACAAGGTTGCGTTCAAATTTTGTTTGAAGCGCGTGTATAAGCGCATCATCTGCGCGTCTAAAATACGCAATGTGCTAGTGGCCTTACTAATGACTAAATAGACTGAAGAACACATTACCACTCCTTTGCGTTGCGCAGTCGGGTAAAATGGTAAATGATCATAAAGAATAATATAATTGTTTATCTTCCTAAAGAATACACCCTATAAATTTCATGTCTCTGGGACTAGTAATTTTTAAGCTGTGCGTTGAGATAATATCAGTCATAATATTTTTTGCATTGGTATTGGTATGTCTTATAAGAAGTTTATTGTTCTTCTTGCCATTAATAAAATTAGTCTCACTGCACACTGCTGTCACTTAATAATATTGTAATAATATTTATGTTAGATTTGGTTATAATATGGTACAATAAAGAATTTATCTATCTATTTATCTGTAAGGCAAGGATCTCCTCTCAAAGCAAGAAGCCACGCACGGGTGTCTTGTGAATTAGTGAATGTTGCATACCATCAAACCATGGCCATGGTGAACCTTATTATATTAATCAGTGTCAAGTAAACAAAGCAAAGATTAGCATACAGCCGGAAGCCAGATCGGACACTCGATACGGAAGCCATAGAGCGGACCCAATTACAGACTTCACGCTCCGTTTGATACACTCACGTTGTGTTCCCTAAACTATGGCAGTTTGTAAACAAATTCACTTAATAAGATCCCTTAAAGCTGATAATAAGGTGGAACTGCCTTTATCTGAGATTGAAATAATAAGTACCCGAAATCTGTAAACTTTAAAGATCATAAATGTATGAAATTGTTGAAACTTAATCAATAATTATAATTTCATACGTATACCAATGATCTTTAGATCTGATATAATCATCACTATCACTACATAGTATAAAACAAAGTCGCTTTCTCTGTCCCTATATCCATATGTATGCTTAAATCTTTAAAACTACGCAACGGATTTTGATGCGGTTTTTTTTTAATAGATAGAGTGATTCAAGAGATAGGTTTATATGTATAATACATGCATAATATAGCCGTGCGAAGCCGGGGCGGGTCGCTAGTTATAATTAAAATAATTCGATTCGCAAACGGCCTAAGATTTTTCTTTAAAAAAAATATATGTGCGCTATTAACATTGCTCTTACGGTGATGGAAAACATCATGATGAAACCTGCAACTTTGTTGGCCCCAGACGTGTTGACGAGTGTCCTCTGGATATGGTCAACTAAGCTGGGAGTGTGGTATTAATTCTGCACCTAGCATCTAATACAGCAATAAACATAACAGGCGACCTGAAAAATATGAGTAAAAGTTGAATAAGACTTTTAGATTAGACGTTAAAGGCCAATATAATTGAATAATTACTTGAATAATAGGGCAGGCATTTGAGAGTGCTAGAAGGGTCTTACGTAATGGATGATTATCGAACACATACTCAAAATAACCACTTTTGCTTTGACATAACATTACAAAGCAATCAATCGATCAACCAGAGCGTGTCTAAAACAATCACAAATTCAAACATTAATACACTGTGTGTTATAATTGAAATAAACCACACGTACCTACCAGCGAACGACAGATTACATCGGCAATTTCGATATGAAATGCGGTTTCGTCTGTCGACGTCGCTTCTGTTTATACGTGTTTGAACGCATCATATTGTTTATGACGGATGGAGGTTTTGAAACTAATTTGATTTGAATAATTAGCTAAGTAGTGTGTTGTGGCGTAATGTTTTGAATCTCGACCAATTGACTTTTACAAAAATAATTTTAAAACAAGCTAAAATCTTTTGCGGATTATTTTCAAAACAACTTTTGTTGTACGACTTTTGAATGCAATTTTTAATTAAATGAATAGAGTTATTTGCATATGAAAATCATCTGTCAGTCATCTAGCGGAGTTTTGGTGTATTTTTAAATGTTCGTGTGTAAGTGATTACAGATCAATTTTAAGACATCTGAAATCACTTGCGGAAAGCTAGCATTAAACTAAACTTTTTAATTAATTTAATTATATTTTATTTTCATTTGAAAATCATCTGTCAGTCGTCTAGTGGAGTTTTGGTGTATTTTTACGCAGCAATTTTTAAACATCTTAAAATGTTTGCGGATATCTGTCCAGCATTAAACAGATCAATTTTTATTCTACTGTTTGTAGACAAGAAACTTCTTTCAAAATGATATGGAATTATTTTCATTTAAAAATGTGCTGTGAATGTGTTTTCTTTTAGCATATAGGTAGTTACTTAAGTTAGAGTTTATTTTGTTTTTGTTTTAAGTAGTATGTAATTATTTTGCGTTTTGTTTTATGGTGCAATAAAGTGTTTATCTATCTATCTATCTATCTATCTATCTGTCTCTAGGGAAAGATACATTTTATTAAGTTAGTCGGAGTGAAAGGACAAAATACAATTTATGACCTTCAAAAATCTCTTTCACGCACAGTTAAGGTGAAAGGGTACCTGCGCGCTCTCCATACAAACGTAGTCGACTGTTTCCTCCCTGGATAATGACACTAGCACAAATATTTTTGTGCCATAAAACCTATAACTGCGATGACTATGCCCCTATGTTTTGGTTTTTTTAATTTTCTAATTATCATAAAAATTAAAATTTAAAAAATTTATAAATAAAAAAAAACAAAAAATAGGGGCATGGTCATGGCAGTTCTACGTTTTATGCACCAAAAATATTTGCTCTAGTGTCATTATCCAGGGAGAAAACAGTCGACTACGTTTGTAATAGTTTGTATGGAGAAAGCCCCCGGTACCCTTTCCTCTTAAAGAGATCAGAAATATAAAACTTCTTGTGGAGTTGTGGGTCTTGTGCAGTTAATCATAATCAACAAACTAATCAAAACATTTATTTTAACAAAACCTTAGTCCTCCAAACATCAATACAATGGAATCTTTCTAGAGAACTCGTCGCTTCCAACAGGAAATGAAGACCACGAACTTTTCACCAACTCTCTGATCTTCAGGAAATTAATAGACACTGACTGACTGAGAAGAAAGTTTTGTGACATCGGTTCTTATCTTGTGGAAAAATAGGCTATGATGATGGAATTTTCCATTGGTATAAGAACCAACCGAGATTGCCTTAGAATAAAATAAATATACAGTACATTACACAGCGCCATCTAGCCCTGAGGTAAGCAACTAGTGTTGCGTTATGGTGAGAAAACAACAAATAGCATACCTACTTATTCGTAGCTACTTAGACCTATTGCCCCAAGTTAAGCAACTAGGCTTGTGTTATGGTGAGCAAACAACAAATAGCATACCTACTTAGACCTATTTCACTAATTCTTGTTTTGTTGTGTTTGTTTTTGGTTCATATGAAAGAAAAAATTAAGAAAGTAGCGCAGAAAGTTTTTCGCGTGTGAAACCGTGGGGCGCAGCTAGCTATTATATTAATATAAATAGATATATAACTTTATTTGTACAACACAGCAAGAAACAAAACACGACATACACAAAGTAAAGTAATAGCTAGAAAGTATAAGTTGCACAAATGGGCGGCCTTATCGCTGAAAGCGACAACCTTTGGATGGAAAAGAACTGATTCAGCTTTAATGGTAGGTTGTAAATTTACTCAAGCACCAATGTACATAATAACGTAAATACTTATCACTATCACTACATAGTATAAAATAAAGTCACTTTTCGCCATCCCTATGTATGCTTAGATCTTTAAAACTACGCAACGGATTTTGATGCGGTTTTTTTAATAGATATAGTAGGTAATTAAAGAGGAAGGTTTTTAGATATAATACATGCATAATACAGCCGTGCGAAGCCGGGGCGGGTCGCTAGTACGTAATAATACTTAGTATTATATGTGTAGGTAGGTATTAAAGATATACCTACCTTCGTATTTACAACAACCCATTTCATTTCCACTCCAAATAACATTGAACAATAATTTTACATTGAATAACTGATTGTAAAGTTTGGAGAATACCCCAATTTCAACCATTTGAACGCTAATGGCGGTCCGGATTGGGTAAAGACGATTGTATTTTAGACTACGAACAAAGACTAATCATGTTTCACAGATAGGACACGCAAACCAACGAATATCTTGCTTCAGTTTAGACTGATTTGAAGCGAATTGGTTTGTTTCAAAATTAATTAAAGTCAAATTCAATTATTTTTATTCATTTTGATGCTTAATACAATCGTATAAAGATCACATTGAAATGTCTTAAAAACTAACTCAAACACATAGAAAAATCTTTACCAATTTTACATGAATGAATTGTACGAAAAACTTTTTAAACTCACACGAATTGTATTCATAGACAACGAGCGAACGAACGAGCGATGAACGTCGAGGTAAGAGAAATAAAAAACAAAAAATACGCGATTAAGACCCGGGAAAATAATTACTATGAATTGTACGATTTGGGTACCATCATCATCATCATATCGGCCACAACATGTCCACTGCTGAACTAAGCCTCCCCCAAAGACTTCCAGAGCTATCGGTCGGAAGTATTTAGGGGATGAGGAGCTACAAACTTTAACAGCCCTCTTTACGCCCGAATTTCCAAAAAATATTTCTTGTGCTTGTGGTTTCAGATATTTCTTGATGGGTCTTAAGTCTTTTTCTCTTTCATTAATAGGTAAGAATTTGAATATAAAATTTGGCCACCGAAGAATAATAATTTCTAGACTTATATTATAGATATCTTATTTTCTTTTTACTTTACTTATTCTCTGAATTTTATGTCTTTTTATTTTATACTTTTTTGGTATATAGTATTCTTTTTAATTTTCTGTCTTTTTTATGTTCTTGTGTGTGTGCCCCCGCGGTAGGCCCAGAAGGAGATAGCGGGACGAGTGGGACTCGCATCGTAGGGACTGGACCCAGCTGGCACTAGACAGGGAACAGTGGAAGGAGGGGAGGGAGGCCTTTGCCCTGCAGTGGGACGGAATAGGCTAAAAATAATAATAATAAATAAATAATTTATGTTCATAAGTTTGTTTGTCAACATCTCTTTAACTGTGCTAAATATTTATTTTTGTCGTGTGCTTGTCCAAATAAAAGGTTTACTATTCTAAGTCTAGATATTATATTAATTCTAATTACACAGACATAAGCTTTTATAGGTAGCTTTTATATTATGTTTTTATTTTCAAGTCTTCTGCTAGATTTAAGGTTAAAATGTGTTATCACTATCACTATCATCACTATCACTACATAGTATAAAACAAAGTCGGTTTCTCTGTCCCTATGTCCCTATATCCCTTTGTATGCTTAAATCTTAAAAACTACGCAACGGATTTTGATGCGGTTTTTTTTAATAGATGAAGTGATTCAAGAGGAAGGTTTATACAGTCATGCATAATATAGCCGTGCGAAGCCGGGGCGGGTCGCTAGTGTGTAATAAACATTATTATTAAGCTTATGTGTATATAGTAGGCAAATATCTTGTCGATATCGTTCGAAGCATAGAATACATAGAAAGTACCTATGCCTATGTAGAATCTAGGATCAATTAAACTTTATATTTACTTCGGGTTTCGGTATTATAATAGCAAAACTAATATTTGATACGTCTTTATCTGATTGGTTAGATATGTATGTACAATCCACGGTCAAAAGTCTCTGCCCACCGTAACGATTACAGTCCTGTGCAGCACTATTTGAACATTATAACAACGTAACCTGTGGATCGAACCCACGTCGGTTGGTGGAGCGGGTGGTGGCTTATACCAATCGGCTAACTAAAGACATAGCTAACATGTTGAAAATAATAATAACACTGAGTACTTTTAATTCAAGTATTTAGGTTTGTGTGTAACGTCTATTAGAAGAAGGTCGTAACTCCAATACTTGTTGATAGTATTATTGTAGCAAACTGATCATTTACTTATGACCCATACTGTACCCGATAGAATTTGCTATCAGAGTATTAAGAGTTCTTTAGGCATTCTATCAAACGTGCCATACTGAGAACCGGAAGCTCGCCAAATATAAAAAATATGCAGTTTTTATAAACTTTTTAAAAATCGAAACCGCGCAGGTAGATCATAATTTTCAAACTACTAAATTCTTTGAAAACATAAAAAAAAAATATTAGTGACAAGACAAGTGGGATGTAAAATTGAAGTGTGTCAGTGAACATCTTCGCTCCACACTCGCCCGTCTCGCTATCACATCTGCTAGCGAGGCTGACTTAGTAAGGAATTGCCAGTGATGGTGCGTGTGAGGAAATTTGCGGAAACGGAAAAGAGCCTACCTAACGTTGGCGATGCAACAAACACAATGTTCGGTAACAGATTAAAATTGGCCACATATGGGACAGGTATCGCCTAGTGTAAGGATCAATGAAAAACTTTTTATAAATATTTTTTCAATAATAGTTGACGGTTAATATTGATTCAAAACCTTACAAAGAACTTAGTAGATAGAAAATGATGTTCTAAAGCGCTGTTTATGAAATAAAGGTATATTTCGATATTTAACTTGGTAATTATCACGAAAAACTGGAAAAAAATAAATTTGACGGGCCGTTAGTTCGACATCAACTTAACAATAAGTAATTACAGAAGCGTGCTAACTAAACAACGAACGCGTGCGCATACGCAGCACGTGCTGTGTGCATCGATCCTTATATCCTGTGTGTACGAGGTTTTATGGTTTCAATAAAAAAAGTTATGTTTTAAGTGGCCATATGGTGTTAAGTTTCATATGCCGGCCTTATGCAACAAAAACTATGTCTTCAAAAAAGGAGGAAGTTCTCAATTTGTCGCGTTTAGATACCTATATAGGTATTTTTTTTAAATTCGAAAATGGCTTAACGGGAAAGGGTACCGGGCGCTCTCTCCATACAAACACTAGAGCAAATAATTTGTTCCATAAAACTTTTAACTGCCATGACTTGTTTGAACTGCAATATTTGTGCTAGTGTCATTATCCAGGGAGGAAACAGTCGACTACGTTTGTATGGAGAGAGCGCCGGTACCCTTTCACCTTAACCGGTTAGTATTTAAGTTTGCATAGGCTTAGAAACGATAAGGAATTTTTCGTCCAAAATTTTATCGGCAAATCGAGAAAAAAATATCGAGAAAATATTTCAAAATGTAGGAAAAATATTTACCTAAAAACGGTACATAGGTACACCATTTGTTGGCTCCTATATTGGCTTTCTATACACACTAATATTATAAAGAGGAAAGATTATTTGATTGTTTTGTTTGCATTGATACTAGACATTGATTCATTAAGAATGTCATAGGCTGGTTTTTATCCCGATATTCCCACGGGATCGGGAGTGACACGAGTGAAACCGCGAGCTGATGCTACTATTATTATAAAAATATAAGATTTATACAGGGTTATTAGTAATTATACTAGCAAGCCGTTGAGGGCTACTTCTGTGCACCTAAACAAACAACTTTTGTTCTAAAAGTTTTGGAAACTCAATCATTTTTATGGAAAATTTTGACGTAAATTTTAACTGTAAATCAACTATTCCATACTCGGAGAGATCCGTACCCTTGAAATTTTACTTATTTTTTAAGTTTCATCTACTGTTCTTATCTTAGTCTGAATGACTTTTGTTCTAAAAAATCTGCTGTTTTCGAATTTACATAACCTCAAAATTTTCATATTTTTTTTTAATTTCCAAAAGTCGTAGAACAAAAGTTGTTTGTTAAGGTGCACAGTATTAGCCATCAACGGATTGCTAGTATAATTACCACTAACCCTGTAGATAGTTTTAGGTATCTAAAGTCATACTGTTTTATTAAGGGGGGTCCATACGCCAACGACCTTGGTACACAGCATACTAAATACTTACTATTGGCACCGGTCGCTTTCGTTGGTGAAAATTGTTGATTGTTACGAATGTGTTTTGTTTTTCTCAAAAGTGCTGAGATGGAATTGTAGGTGAGATTTTTACCGACATTTTGGTGTGATTTTGAGCGAAACATTTCCTATAGTTTTGAAGCTATCCTAAAATTGAGAATTAAAACTAGTCTAGCTTTGAAATTACAAAGAATTTTTGCCACAAAATTACCCCGAAATATCGGTAAAAATTTCACCTACAATTCCATCTCGGCACTTTTGAGAAAAAAAAAACACATTTGTTACAATCAACAATATTAGTTGTAAGCGACGGGTATTTCTGGCGCGTTGCGTTTGGCAGCATAAGCAGCCTTAAAACAAATATTTTCCTTATTTTTACGATAGTAATATTTAAACCGGATAATAAACCCCACAAGCGGACCCGAGGTCGGGGTTTAAATTGATACAAAATGCTTATACGGTACGCCTCGAAGACGCTTTGTGATGCAAATCTTCTGGGGACACGATTATGGGACGTTTCTGTATGTAGGTGGAAGTGTTTACTAGACTGTGACCTCGTTTAATGAATTGAGAGGGTTTTACTTTTTTATATATATTAGGTAGATACATGAAAGAGAAAGAAAAAGTTGTCTGTAAAGTCGGTTTACAAACGATAATTTTACGTGATAACGTCGTCATAAGAACTAAATAAATAAATATAAATATTGCAGGACAATCCACACATCGCCATCTAGCCCCAAGCTAAGTAACTAGACTTGTGTTATGGGTGCTAGACAACGGATAAGTATACTACGTATATACTTTTCTTTTGTAAATATATACTTATAATACATAGAAACAACCAGACCACAGACAAATATCTAAGCATAAATACATGTCTGAGGCGGGAATCGAACCCGCGACCCGGTGTTTGGCAGTCCGGTATGGTGACCATTGTGCCAATTGGGTCGTCGTATCGTTGATCGAACTCTTTTGTATCGTTGATTACCATATTGCATACTGCAATACATTGCTATGGTTACTTGTCAGTAACGTTGCTATGGTTACGTCTTGTCAATAACGCATGACGTCACACTTTTGTTGTGAGCTGCACTCACCAATTTATAAGACGTCAAAAAAGAAAAAAAAAATCTTCAGAGAAACATCCAATTACCCACCTACCTACTTAATGAGCAAAGTATGAAACTTATTCGCTGAACTAACACAAAAACTACAAACTTACACAAACGTACCTACATCATTTTTGTAGAAAATATCTCATTAGTCTCAAGGAATGAGGTCGAATGATATTTCTTCGTCAGATGTATATTTGCAATTAGAGCAGAAGTAGGGGAAACTTGGCCACTGGTAATTAAGGTTGCATTCATAACTGCACACGTAGGGATACTATTACACTGCTGGACAAATTATTTAGGACCTAGGATATTTTCAATTGAATACTAAAATGGTTAGCCAGGATTTGACCACTGGGCGGGTTGCAGATTCGATTTCGATTTTAACTAAAACATAAGTAGATATTGTGTTTGTTTCTGGTCTGGGTATTTTTAATGTAGGTGCCACAAAAAGTGTGTATTTACAAAATAAAAGTATTTGAGTATTCTATCCGTTGTTTAACTACCATTTTGCTTAGCTTGGGGCTAGATCGCCTTAAAAAATAAATAAAAAGGTTTCTCAAACTGTTGAAAAGTTTTTTACCAGTTTGGGACCTAGAAAAATGTCCTTCAAATATCCAATAACCAACATGTCTATTCCCCCAAAATATCCAGTCTTTATGACTGTGCTAGTTTTATTAAAGTGAGTTATAGATGGGTCATACCCGTGTGGATCGCCCGCCTGCGACCCAGAACGTTGCGGATTCATTGCTTGCCATGAAATAAATATAATATTTGAATCTTATGATATGTTACAAAAAAAAGTAAAACAGAAATGGTGTTACAAATATTTTGCTCGACCATGTAACTATTAAAGTGAGGATTTTTCCCTTATCTCCCCGTCGACTACCGACCATCGCATCGCGCCGACGACGAGACGGACCGACGCGACGGTAACGAGGCAAAAGTTTCACCACATCTCCCTCGTACCTACCTCTACTCGTTACTGAATCTTACGTTAAATTATATCTTTGATATATTTTATAATCTAATATTTTAAAGAAAAGGGATTGGATTTTTGTTTGTGTGTAGGCTCTGAAACTGAAACTCGAAGAGTGATAAGTATGAATGCAGAGGGATGGAGCTTAGAGGAAGAGGACGACCTAAGAAAAGACAAATGGACTGCGTGAGACAAGATTATGAAAGAGATCGGATGTGAACGATGAGATTACGGTTAATAAAAGTGAATGGAAGAAGAAGACATGAAGAAGAAGTCATGCAGAAGAAGTAGGTTCTGAAACTACTGGACTGATCCTCGATTCAAATAAATTGTAAACCTTACAATACTCAGAAATTAACAATAAAAAAAGCACTTTACCGTCGTTTTTCTTGGAAACGACAAGAAATTTTAATATTTACGGAAATATTGGAAAAAGTTTATCTAATTTGCTTGCTTGCTAGGCATTTTGTTTTTGGCGCATGCGCCTTAAAAGTGTTTTACTAGAAAATAGCCATAAAAACCCACACACGGAAATTCAGAATTTGAAATATTTTCAAAGTTGTTCCAAGTTGGATTTGAATTCACGACTCCTAAGGCAGATCTCATCCCACCAAGTCGAAATTGTGTTAAGGATTTTTCGGTTTTTATCATTTCAAAAAGTAAAGAGTATCTATGTTGTGTGCTGTCGCAAATCAATGTATTTTTCTTTCATTCTGATTTTCTCTCTTCTACTGTTAATGTTTTTTATCTCTTTACGTAGGAGACAGTTGAAAGGGCTTTTAATTAATAATAGGGCGAAAATAGAGTCCCTATTCCCTATTCAATGTACCTAACGAAGGTCAAATTAAACGTTTACTAAAGAACAATTTAGTTAAATTTAGCTGTGGAAAAGGAAATTGTACTGTAAATTCTTGTTTTATATCTGAAGACGAAATTTTAGCGCGTAATCAGAATAATTTCTTAAATAATTTTTAAATTAAGTATTTTGTTTCTTTTTTGTCTATGTTTATTTTGACCTTAGTCAAACACCTTACAGTCCATATAACTCCTCTTTTTTTAGATTTTTTGCGTAGTGTGTCAAGTACATAGTTTTGATAAAGGTTTTATGATGAGAAGGTTCTGCATTTTGAGGAGCTGTTCTGCTCAGATCCTCGTCAGATCTTCACCAAATATTTATGAGACAAACGTGAACTTACTACATTTCAAACAAAGATAATCATTGAAATCGGACGGTGAGGGGAAAAGTATTCTCCAATCAACTTCGAAAAATTCCAACGACAAAAAACCTATTAAATCTTCAAATCTGTATACCTACCAAGTTTCATCCAGATGGGTGTGAAAATAGGACATCTAAAAGAGTTCCAACAAACGTACAGTCGACTGCATAATGCAGCCCCCGGTAGAGTTCTAAAATTATTGGAATGTTTTCATTCTAATAATTTTTTTTTGATAAATTAATGAGATAAAAGACTTTAAACTTCACCTAAAGCAGGTGTCTAGAATCTTGCTCGTGTTGAAAACATTCTTCTAAGAGTCGTTTTGGAGCTCTACGGTGGGTCTGCAATTATTCAGCCGACCGTACATACTGACAGATGAAAGCAAATTTTGTAAAAGACTCAAATCAGAGACACTTTGCTCGCTTCTCCCGCTCCTTCAATAAAATGAAGCAAGTAACCTTATAAAATCCAAAGAATTTAAGTTTGGAACAAAATCCACGTTTAAGTTTCGCTTAGACATAAGTATTTATCCTTAGAAAGTAAGCTCGTTGAACCTAAGGGCCTTTGTAGAACAGTCATCAACAATTATTTTACGAGTTTACTTCAGTTTATACGTTGTTAGAAAGGTTTCCTTAGACGGAGTTCGGTCGAATGCACTGGAGTTGTGCCGTGAGTGAGATCACGACTTTGTGTGTTTCCATTCGTTACAAATAATTTAAATTTTTTTAGTTAATGTTGTATGACCTAGCAGATTTATTACAAGTGATAGATCAGTGTTTGACCACTATCACACCTGCTTGATAGCATAGACAAAAGTATGGAGAGTGTTTGTCTATTACAGTGTAATACATAGACAAACACTCCCCATACAAATCTTATGAACTCAAACACAAAAACTCGTAAAGTACCAAAATGAATTCAAAAAATCATACAAATGTCACATTTAAAAATTAAACATTTAACACAAGAGTAGTAGCAATAGTAAAAAGTACCTATAGGTATTAGGTAAAAAAAAAACAGTAGAACCGCCATTTAGAAATAAGGTGATTTTTAGTGTGACTTTATTTGTTCACTAGCTGCGCTCCGCGGTTTCACCTTTGTAAGTCTTGAACCCGTGGGAATATCAAAATGAAAAGTAACTCCAACACAAAATAATTTTTAAATTCTAACCAGTAGTTCCTGAGATTAGCGCGTTCAAACAAACAAACAAACTCTTCAGCTTTATAATTTAAGTATACCTAGATGAAATTCAAAGTGAACTAAATGAACCAAATTTTTTGAGTTTGAGTAACAAATTTATAACCATTATTAATCTACAACCACATCTAAGTGACGATATGGTTGTAGAGTCCCGTGACTTGTAGACCCCCCAGAGAACTTCGGCCTTCGATTGACGCGAGTAAAGAGAGGTACAGTCTTGCTGCCTCATATAACGGGAACGCGCACAGCAATCGTTCGGTCGTTAGCGTTTTCAAAAGTCCCGTCTGTTCCTGATCCTAGTTCCCCAAGTGGAATCAGGTTCATTGAACCGCTCCGTGGGAATACTTTGATCGTCCTTCCTACATTTCAAGACCTTTGCGATAAAACTTGTTATTTACTCAGATTACTTTCCTTATAATGTTTTTGACTAGTTTATACAATATAGTACCTTTCAAATAAGCTACTCAGAATGTTACAAAATGTTTGTCTTTTTCATAATCTCTTTTCATAGACAAACGATACGTTGAAATTTAAATCGACTTTGAATTAGGTACATACTTCCCTAGTTGTTTCCGACATCTTCAAAAAATATCGTGAATTAAGCTATAGGTACTCTAAATGTAACAAGAAGTTTGTACATTCTATGTTTTGTTTTGTCAACAACTATTAACTGTTCTAAATATGTATTTGTCGTGTGCTTGTCCAAATAAATGTTTTTCTATTCTATTCTTTCTATTCTTCTATTCCACAATCTCTTTTCATAGACAAACGACACTTCGAAATTTAAGTGAACTTTGAATGACTTGCCCAGTTGTTTCCGCCGACATCTTCAAAAAATATCGAGAATTAATTAAGCTAGGTATAGGCACATATAGGTACTGAACATGTAACAAGAAGTTTGTCTTTTCCACAATCCCTTTTCGACAAACGATACTCCGAAAGTTAAATGGACTTTGTATGACTTACCCGGTTTGTATCCGAAAATTATCGAGGAATAAGCTATAGGTATGTATGTACTCAAAATTTTTGGGTATTCCACAATCTCTTTTCATCGACAAACGGGACTTTGAAATTTAAATGGATTTTGAATGACTTGCTCACTTGTTCCCGGCATCTCTAACAATTATTGTCATAATGACACAAAACCTCAATGAATTATATTCGAGATTAAAACCCAAGCCCTTCGAAGGTCTGTGTGTAAAGTTACTATTAAATTTATCCACCTTACCTCTACCTGTAACTTTACGCAACTAATCAAAAATTATTAATAAAAAAAACACCACACACATAACACACAATAACACGGAAACTTACCAAAGAAGAAAGCCAATCAAAGTTTCCGAATAAAATGTACCGTTGATTGACGTTTAACTAACTAGTTATTAATCTGTGACGTTCAACTGGGGTGGTCGAAAATTGCCCACTCATCGCTTGATATCGAGTTTCGTAGAACTTCGGAGAGGTAGATATGATTAGGTATTTTATTTGTTTATTTATTAAACCACTTGATTATGGAAATTTTAACTGTCAGTTTCTGCGAAGTTTATAATCCACATCGCCTATGCAGATTTTGGTCACGCTTCAAACAAATGCCCATAAAAAATATAATTATAGACCATCAATTAAGTTCTGTAAATGGCATTTTTTGCTCAATAAATTACCTGTAGCGCGTCAGGTGAACACCTACCTGCGACGCTGAAGGCGGGTTCGATATCCGCCGTCGAATAAGTATTTGTGTAGGTACAGATATTTTGGTTCTGATCAACTCTACTTGAGTTGCCTATACCAGCTCTGAAACTGAACCTGTAAATCAGCGGTGTGGAGTTTTATTTTAATTTACCTATTTCTTTAACTTTTCAAATTAAAATAAACCTCTAATACCATTTTGAACTTTTGTTTTTTTACTTTTAAATGAATTTTATCCGAATATCAACTCACAAAACCTTTCTATCTCCATGCTATGTCTACGGTTATTTCTATAACATATACCTATCGTAGCTATCGGTTTTCGTATGGCCCCACAGGGGTTATCGGGGAAGCTATATTGAATCCGTATTACGTACCTACATAAGTATCTACCTATAGGTATAAAAAATCTTTCAGTTAATGCAAATTTTAACAATAAAATTTATAAATTTAATTCGAAACCAAAAATATAGTAATTACTTATCTATTTCAACTTGGTAGGTCCAACCGTTCCTGAGAAAATCGATGGTGTCACACGGACAGACAGACAGACAGACGGACAAGAAAATAATCTTATAACCTTTTTTTACCTTTTGAGGCGCGAAACCCCTCAAAATAATTAAGTTGATTTGCACAACAAAAATAAATTGATGTAAAACATATACATGATTAACCAACTGTCAAAATGTCAAACTGATTAGATAATATCAGCCTTGCGGTTATTGAAATAGAATTGAATTTAAGATTACCCATTAAATGCATTTACCATGATTTAGCTAAATGTATTTACCACAATGTTATGCAGTCTGCCTTAAATCAATGACTAATAATTATATATTTTTTAACTACATTTATAACATCTAAAAAAACGTTTTATTTATATTTAAGTTTATACATCATTATAAGATGTATAAAACGTCAAGGCGTCAAGGTTGTCTCTTCATTATCATTACATAGTATAAAACAAAGTCACTTTTCGATGTCTGTCCCTAGGTATGCTTAGATTATTAAAACTACGCAACGGATTTTGATGCGGTTTTTAATAGATAGAGTGATTCAAGAGGAAGGTTTATTTATATTATGTATAATACATGCCGTGCGAAGCCGGAGCGGGTCGCTAGTTAAGTGAACAAATGAACGTTTTTACCTTATAAGAAAAATATTGAAGTTTAATTCTGTTTGTTACAGGGTAAATCTAAAAGAGAACAATCGCTAGAAGAACTACGGAGACATATCCATCAATACTACATGCCCCTCAGCAGACAGTTCCTGGTGCTATTCCCTGAAGGTGGATTCTTACATAAACGGAGGGAAGTCAGTCAAAGGTACGTCTCACACTTATTTAGTTGGTATAGTATACGTGAACACGGCAGATGTAACCAAGTTAAAATGTCGAAGTAATTTTCCTAAATAATATAAAATACTTAATAAAAACTAGCGATCCGCACCGGCTTCGCATGGCTATATTATGCATGTATTATACATACAAACCTTCCTCTTGAATCATTCTGTCTATTTTAAACCGCATCAATATCAATTGCGTAATTTGAAAGATCTAAGCATACATAGGAACAGACAGCAGGATGCGAATTTGTTTTATACTATGTAGTGATAATGAATCTATAAATCGTGTGAGTTTAAACAAATGATTATAAATAACTAGCTGCCCTACGCGGTTTCACCCGCGTAACTCCCGATCCCGTGGGAATATCGGGATGTAAGCTATCCTATCTCTCAAGTTGGATCGAACTGCACATGGTGTGCGAATGTTATTATAATCGGTTAAGTGGTTTAGGAGTCCATTGAGGACAAACATTGTGACACGAGATTTATATATATTAAGACTAGCTGAGCTCCGCGGTTTCACCCGCGTAACTCCCGATCCCGTGGGAATATCGGGATGTAAGCTATCCTATCTCTCAAGTTGGATCGAACTGCACAAGGTGTGCGAATTTTATTATAATCGGTTAAGTGGTTTAGGAGTCCATTGAGGACAAACATTGTGACACGAGATTTATATATATTAAGACTAGCTGCCCTCCGCGGTTTCACCCGCGTAACTCCCGATCCCGTGGGAATATCGGGATGTAAGCTGTCCTATCTCTCAAGTTGGATCGAACTGCACATGGTGTGCGAATTTTATTATAATCGGTTAAGTGGTTTAGGAGTCCATTGAGGACAAACATTGTGACACGAGATTTATATATATTAAGATAAGATGGTAAATGAAATATAATTTAATATAAAATTACCCATTAAATGCATTTAGCTATAATTTAGCTAATTTTTTTAAGGCACAATGTCATGCAAGCCACCCTTAGTAACTTCTAACTATAACTATAGCTAAAACTTATCCACTAGGTTTGCAGAGAAGAATAACCTACCGAAACTGGAGTACGTTTCCCTTCCTCGAGCTGGTGCTATGAGAGTCATCATGGAGGAGATAGGGCCTAGCATCGACCAGGGAGCTAGTACTTCTAAAGAAGATACTAAGAAAGGTAAGGCGTACTTGTACTTGTATACGGGCTGTTTTCCGCAATTAGACCCTTTTAAATTTGAATTGACGACCCAGTTTGCACAATGGTCACCATGCCATACAGCCAAACACAGGGTTGCGGGATCGATTCCCGCCTCAGACAAGTATAGGTATATATGCTTAGATATTTGTGTGTGGTCTGGTTGTTTCTATGTATTATAAGTATAAATTTACAAAAGAAAAGTATACAAGTAGTAACACAAGTCTAGTTACTTAGCTTGGGGCTAGATGGCGATGTGTGGAATGTCCTGCAATATTTTTATTTATTTATTTAAATGGGGTCCTTTGTGCGTGAGGATGGAGTAGACTTGCCCAGCACCTACTACCCTCTCAGCTTAGTCGACCACATCCAGAGGGCAGACCTTGTCAATACCTCTGGGTCCAACTAAGCCGCGGGTTTCATCACGATGTTTTCCTTCACCGTAAGAGTCAATTATTAGCGCACATCATTTTTTCTTAAGAAAAATACATTGGTACACGTCCGGCCGGGATTCGAACCTATGACCTTCAGAATGAAAGTCGAGGTATCTACCACTAAGCCAATCGCACCACTCTTTGGTGAGGAGTACAAGTTAGCCCATTTATATTTTACTAGCGACCCGTCCCGGCTTCGCACGGCTATATTATGCATGTATTATACATATAAACCTTTCTCTTGAATCACTCTATCTATTAAAAAAAACCGCATCAAAATCCGTTGCATAGTTTTAAAGATCTAAGCGTACAAAGGAAAATAGGGACAGAGAAAGCGACTTTGTTTTATACTATGTAGTGATTAGCTGTTGCCCGCGACGTCGTACGTGTGGTAGTTGATTACATAGTTGTTTAATATACTAAAACCATCTTCTTGAATCACTTTATCTGTTAAAAAAAAGCAGCATCAAAATCCGTTGCGTAGTTTTAAAGATCTAAGCATACATAGGGACAGCGGGAAACGACTTTGTTTTATACTATGTAGTGAAGTGATGATGAAATCGGTGTTGGACCAGTGGTAGTTACTTCGACTTTTATCCCGAAGGTCGTCGGTTTGAATCCCGGCCGGCCGTGCACTAATAGATTTTTCTGTATGAAAATGTATGTGCGCTAATTGACATTGCTCTTACGGTGAAGGCAAACATCGTGATACAACCCGCGACTTAGGTTGCTCCAGATGTGTCGATGAGTTCTTTTCTTTAGATATGGTCGACAAAGCTGAGAAGTGGTATAGGTACAGGGGCCTAAGTCTGCTAACACAATTGTGTTTCAATAGAGTGTCGATAGAATCGTCATAGACATTTACTGTCAAAAATATAACATTTCATGTCAAATTGGTATTCTTCTAATCTATACTAATATTATAAAGCTGAAGAGTTTGTTTGTTTGTTTGTTTGTTTGTTTGAACGCGCTAATCTCAGGAACTACTGATTCGAATTGAAAAAATCTTTTTGTGTTGGATAGTCCATTTATCGAGGAAGGCTATAGGCTACTTTTTATCCCGATATTCCCACGGGATCGGGAGTTACGCGGGTGAAATCGCGGGACGCAGCTAGTGTTAACTATTATCGAAACACCACTGACTCACTTCGGTATTCTGCTCTAGAATCGTGGCTCAATGGAATCTCGATAGTTATCAAAACGGTATATCGTTTAGCAACATATACCTACCACGTTGCTTGGCTACATCAGCGACGTATCTATTACCATTCCATTGAGACTCCATAAAGCAATTATATTGCGATGTTATTAAAACTTTAGCAGAATAACAAAGTAAGTCACAATCTCGATATAATATCAATGGAGTCTCGATATAATGACAATGGTAAATCCATTAATGCAAAATAGCAGAATAAGGCCCCTGGACATACCTACATGCATGGATTAAAGTTTATGGCACTGTAAGTAAATAAAAACATCCAGATTAGATGTTATAAAGCCATGTCCCAACTGAATGCGCCTTTTGTTTTTACCCGCTTAAGTCTCGGCAATATAAAATTAAAATTAACCCGGGGGTTAATTCATTTCTAAGTTTATTGCATTATGATTTTGGGGACGATCAGTGAAAAAGAAACAACTTGGGGAATAAATGTCTTGCCATGGCGTCTCCGCCAGGTCGTGGCAGACTGGGTAGACCCAAGAAGTGCTGGCTTGACGTCGTAAGGGTGTGTGCAAATGGCCTTGCAAACGAAGTGGAGGCGTAAAAGTAGGAAAGCGGACCCCGGGAACATCGTTCGAATGATGATGAGTTAAAAAGAAACAAGTTTTAAATATTAAAAACATTCAATACAACAAAACATTTCAATAAAAATAGTAAACTAGGTATAAAAATTAAATTAGCAGCATTTTTTAATTCTCTAACTGTATTTGTGTCATTTTGCACTCTAGTTTGGCCTATTGCGATTCGCCTCTCAGGCGTCAAAGCTTTGCGGTTGTCGTCATGGTTTTCTGGTAGTATGTTGTCGTTGACATGGTTTTCAGGATTGTGATAGTAGTATGTGAACATGCCAACCGCAATAAATCGGATGTCTAAACCCGATGTATCTGGAAACGAAAAAGAAAAAAAAATTGTAGCAATAATAAAATTGTTTTGAAGGTTATTTCTTGTAAATAAAATTGTTCGAATTAAGTACATTACAATATCACTCCGACTACATTTCAATGACAAAAAATAAAATTCTTAAGAATAGGTACCAAAATCTGATTTTTGAGGGTATTTTCAGCTACTTTTAGGTTTTTTTTGTAATCGAAATGTAATCAGAATGATATTGCAATGTAATCTGAACAATGTCATTTACGAGAATTGGCCTTCTGATTGCATTTCGATTACAAAAATACCTTCTAAGGTAATTCTAGGCTAACTAAATACTACTGATAGAAATCTATGTTATCAAAACGTGATAATAGGCTATTATTTAGCCCGATAATCCCACTTAACTTAACTGCGAAACGATGATTATCGCAAACAACATACTCTTATTCATATTATCTAACGTGACCATACGTCCCGCTTTCAAACTGTGTGTCCTGCTGTCCCCCGCAAGGGAAGAAATGTCCCACTTTCATAATTAAATAAAATGTCCCTAAACATTGTGATGACTTTCGAGGAAATCAATGTAGAACCGAAGATCTACACCAATTTTAACTGTTGGAAACATTAACAATTACTTGGAGTAGTTCTACGAATGTTTGGTTAGAAGTTCCAAACTAACTTAACCCACTTTCCTGGGCTGGGTAACATTGCCGGCAATTAATTTGGTATTTGTACCAACATTCTTTCGTTTTGTTGCAAAATCTAGCTCAACATTTCTTTGAACAAAATTCTTTAGTTGTCCCGCTCTGTCCATAGCAAATTATGGTCACGTTATTCATATCCCACATTTCAACTTCCCTGATGTATTCAAATAAAAATAACTTTTCATTACTCATACTCCGAAAGTAGGTCTAAAGATGCCTGAAGAGCGTGTAGAAAATAAAACTTTCAGCCCTAGGGAAAATCGCTTTCACTGACAGCTGTCATGTCAAATTATGGCTTCGCACGGCTTGTGCAATGTGCATGTAGCCAGTATCCGTATCATTACGCATTAGGAACTTCAAAAACCAAACCTTGCTTTAAGTAACACCAAAGAACACTACATGTATATAACCTCTTTGGTCCCAACCTTGTAATAGGATCAGGTAGTATGGAGTATCTCATTCACTCTCGTTGTCAGGAAGAATTTTATGTATTATTCGTAATGAAAAGCACAGTGTTTACCTCGGGTGAAAGACTCATTAAGTCCCTCGAACTATTAGCGCCCTCGCTACGCTCGGGCGCCAAACTCCGTCTCGGGACTTGTAATAAGTGACTTTCACACCTAGGATAACAATGTACTATTTAATCAGACCGCGGATAATATACTGCAATTTTAATTACGGTTGCCATTATAACTTATCTCAAGTGTAAACAATAGAAATATTCCGATATTATATACCTTTATCTGAGATATTTTTAATACCTACAAGTAAACAAACAAATCATAATTAAGTGACGCATTTTGTTCCGATGACGTGTGTACCATGTTTTATTTATAGTAAGCAATGATATATAGAAAAATATGTACTTAATATTTTTGCCAATGAATACCAACTTGTGAACCGACTTAAAGAACCCTTAAGAGGAAAGGGTAGCGTCGCTCTCTCCATACAAACGTAGTCGACTGTTTCCTCCCTGGATAAAATGACACTAACACGAATATTTTTGTTGCATAAAACCTACAACTGCCATGACTATGATGCCCCTATGTCTTGTTTTTTTTTTCATATTCTAATTATACTAGAAAGTAAAAGTTAAAAAAAAAACAAAAAAAAATATGAAATAATTCATGGTCATGGCATATATAATTTTTATGCAACAATAATATTTGCTTGCTTGTGTAATTATCTAAGGAGGAAACAGTCGACTACGTTTGTATGGAAAGAGAGCCGGTCCTCTTAAGGGCTCGAATGTTTAGCCTTTAGGTGACTTATATTATATAACCTGTTTTGTTTGCAAACGTCAGAACTCAAGGAGTATACAGGGAGTATACAGGGTATTCCCACTATCCCCCAAATGGGGCATAGTGGGAATTTGGCGTGGCATCATCCCCCAAATTCATATTTGGGAGAATTTGGGGAAAATTGGAAATAAATACCTTTATCATGTATTCCAACGAAGGGTTTCTAATGCGAAAGAGAGTTGTTCTAGAAGTCTAGGCAAACATATATTTTGTTCTACAACTTTTGAAAATTATAAATTTTTCTTAAAATTTGAGGTTATGTTCACTTAATTATAATCAGCTGTTTCTTAAAGTTAGAGGTCATTTGAGTTTTTGTTGTTTATCGAGTTTAGACTACGATTTAAAACAGAAATGTTCTTTGTTGCCGAAAACAGTTGATTCTCTGGAATTTCCAAAAGTCTTACAAATAGGCTGTTCGCCTAAGTCTTTAACTACCCCCTTTTGTATTTTAGATAAATTAATTAAGTAAATAAATAATTTAAATATATACTTACCTCATAACGATATTTATAATTAAAGAAATAAAGATCTATTAACCACATCACGTTTATTATAATAAGTTACTTATTAGAACCCCATGAGTTTTTTACCTCTTTTTTTAAATAAGTAGAATCTTAAATAAAACTTACCTGTAGAGTTTTGTAAGTCGGGTGGTTCTTCAGCGATTGCTGTCGAGGTTTTCGGTGTTTCAACTTTTGGCCCAAATGCGGAAGTTAAAATGTATTTAGGTATTTCTGTAAAGATAGAGACAAATAGTTTTTATTTCGGCTTAGTACTGACAAGCCCAGCGCGAGCGACATCATTTTTAATGATGGTCAAAACCGATGTCATGGTGCAGTATTAAGCAAGTAAATAAGTAATTTAAATAAATAGCTCATAACGGTATTTATAATGAAGATGTATTACCATTTATTATAATAAGTTAACTATTAGAACCATTTAAGTTTTTTACCCCTTTTCAATAAGTAGTTTAAAATCTTAAATAAAACTTACCTGTAAAGTTTTGTGAGTCGGGTGGTTCTTCAGTGATTGCTGTCAAGGTTTTCGGTGTTTCAACTTTTGGCCCAAATGCGGAAGTTAAAATGTATTTAGGTATTTCTGTAAAGACAGAGACAAAAAGTTTTTATCGCGGCTTAGTACTGACAATTCCTGCGACATCATATTTAATAATGGTCAAAGCCGATATTGTCATGGTGTAATTTTAAGCCATGTATATTTTTTTCTTGCGAAAAATTAATTAACATTGCTTAATATTAACATTGCGGTGAAGAAATATAATAATAATATGCAACCCGCGGCTTAGACGTATGAGTTTATTCCTCTGAAAGTGGTCGACTAAACTGAGATTGTGGAGTAAGTACCTACTGGGCAAGATTACTAATATGTCCCAGGCACAACAGTGCCCTGAATACCGTAAATTAAAGTTGCCAGCGTTTTATAAATCATCTTAAGATGTAAACTCCAATATGAATATTGTCAATAAAGGTGTATAACTATTCTTGATGTCTTACCAATTGGTGGTGATGTCGTATCTATTTCCAACGACGATGGTGTACCAAAAATGTCTCTCATTGCTTTTCGTCGTGCCATACGTCTATTCTTCCTTGTATTTAAGATAGGCTTTACTGTGGTACTCTTTTTTAGGTCCGGTACCGTGGTCATATTGAATTCATCTGTTAAAATATGTAAATATTTTAGTAAATTACTTACAGCGACATCTAGGTATAAAATAAGCAACTACGCTTGTACTATAGCCTTTAGCCTTAATTTTAGATTTAAATTAACTTTTAACAAAAGTGAAGGCCCACGATAGAGTTCTAAAATATCTATTATTAGAGTGGAAGGACTTTAATCCTAAATAAAAGCTGAAATATTAACTGAAATAAACTTAATAATGATTAATATGGTGGCCTCATAACTGCTAGAAAACGTAATAATATACTTTTCTTGTACTTAAAGTGAAACATCTAGAGCGGGAATTGAAACCGCTATCTTCTGCATCGGCAGCCGGGTTTTTTTAAATGTTGGAGAGCTTTAACCACACGTTTTTTTACTTGAAAAAATACCCAAAAATATTAAGAACTTACCTTGTGCACAAGCAAACAATAAACATAAAGTAAAATAAACAAACAAAATCAACAATAATCTATTCATTATGACTTTTAATTCAGAAACGTAACCGTTACTAACACTAGCTTTTTCTTAGACTGCCACAATCACAATGACTAACTGTATATTCCTATGGAATGAAGTAGCAGGAATAAGGAAAACAACTGCATATTACTAAATTATCGTAGTTATGTACAATATAACTAACTAGCTCTGTAACTCATGTTTTCATCTACATAAGTCTTAATCTTGTGATTATATCGGGAAAAATAGAAGACGGAGAGCGCCTTTTCAGCCGCGTTCTTTATTCAATTTCTACTTGTTTGATTTCGATATTTTTTTAATAATTTATTAGGTCAGCATTTTAACACTATCTAATAACGATGTGATCTAAGATGTAGCACGCTTACCTAAAATATCCCTATAATAATGCAGTAATTACTTTAAGACGCACCCAAGTAAGCGGCGACGCGAGTAACGGTAGGAACAACGTTCCTTGAAAACCAGATTTCAATCATTTTTGTAAGCTTGCGACCTAAAAATCCCTTTTGTGCAAGTCAGAAAAGACAGACTGAGGAAAATGACTGCATTTCTTCGCGGTTACAAAGAAGTGACAATGCAATACATAAATTAGATACCTCAAAACCGGTCCATGAAGTCCAAAGTTTATGACGTAAAATGACTAAGTAAATGACGAATTATGTACGAGTACTGAGGTAGTTAAGTTGTTAGACATTAAATACTAACATAGCCCTGCTGAAGGTCTGCTGAAGCAGCTGGCAACGCAATACACAAATTCTTGTTTTATTTGAATTGCCGCGAACAGAATCAGATGAATTTAATAAATAAATAGGGATAAAAAAGAAAAAAGCATTTATTTCAAATTTTCGGCTTAGCATCAGGTGGATAATTTCCGGCTAGCTCCTTCACTTTTCACATAAAACTTTACTTAATTCAAAATAATATGATACTGAACTATACCTATCTACATAGCAATAAAATTAGTAATACAATGTTTAAGCCAACATTTTGGCGAATTACTGAATTTGACGCGTTTTCTTTTGTCTTGGTTTTGTTACTTTTCTCACTTGAAACTTTGCTAATTGTATCATTTGTAACTTCTTCCCTTTTCTCGTCAGTAATTGTGCTACTCTTCTCATTTGTATGTTTGCTATTTTTCTTATTTGTATCTTTGTCTTCTTTGTTCTCTTCAGTTGGGTCAAAGCGACCGTCAAAAGTGTCGATATCTTTAACATCTTCAGATATAAAATCAGTAAAAAAAGCTATTGTGTTTGGATTATTTTTCAGTGTATTAATATCGGGTTCGAAAACCATTTTCAGAATGTTTGGTTCTATTTCTGTAAAAGAGATAAGTATAGGTATTTAACTTAAATTATGACTGCTTTTTATTTTAGGTACAAGGCTTTCGGATCCTGTCCTGGCTTGTCAGTAATTTCATATAAAGCCCCATGTCAGAAAATATAGAGTTATGCATTAGAAAGAAAGGGGCTTTGTATGTAAAAAAAAAGTTAACAAGTAAAATAAAGGTACCTTCGGTAGACGTTGAATTCGATTTCAATCCTTTTACATTTATCGTGAAAAATATCACAAAAACACCGAAAATAAAATAGGATTTCATATTAAAATTTATAATAGGAGAGAACACAGACTTCAACAACGTTATTTTATAAAATGAATCTTTTAAGGATAAATATGTTTATTATTTTATTGTGGTTTGTAATTAATTTGTATTAAACCCAAGGATATCGTTAACAATAATTAAATACTTAAACTATTTACACCGCATTCATACTACACACCAGATTACACACTTATTTTTGTTGAGCAACGTTTACTGGCAACATCCGGCAAGAAAATGGTTTTGTTACAAGATAGAATAGAATAGAATATAGTTTATTCAAACCAACACACTGATACTGCGGTTTTTTTTGAAAAGGTCAACAAATATTGTTGTTACCTCGAAACGGCAACATTATACGTACATTATGTTATACCTCGCGCAGCTAATGGTGACCTCTGCGGTAAGTGGAAGGGGTATGCCCAGAACTCGATATTTATATGAAAACTAGCGACCCGCCCCGGCTTCGCACGGCTATTTATGCATGTATTATACATATAAACCATCCTCTTGAATCACTCTATTTATTAAAAAAAAACCGCATCAAAATCCGTTGCGTAGTTTTAAAGATTTAAGCATACAAAGGGATATAGGGAAAGAGAAAGCGATTTTGTTTTATACTATGTAGTGATCGAGTTCTGCGCATACTATGTAGTGATCGAGTTCTGCGCATACTTCACATCAGAGATACATCAGAGGTCACCATTCGCTACGCTATGTATACTTAAAGTTACATTTTGTTAGTGATAATATTGTGTTGCAGAATGTTGCTCAACAAAAAGAGACAGCTGTGTGAATGCACCATAAAAAGTCTCTTCTATTTTTTTTACAGTTCAGTGCTAATTTCAGTTATTATTGTTATAAAAATAATAAATATTTATATTTCAGATAAAAACTTCAACCAAAGCCGTACGATGATCGTGGACAACAACGTAGGTGATAGCATTGAGTGGATCCTGGACGTCACCATCGCGTATCCTGAGAGGATCCCACTCCATCTTCAGGACGTGGTCTGTGGGTTCAGACCGGCTTGCACGACGCACCTGCATTACAGACTGTACCCTAGTAGCGAGGTAAGATTATATTGATAATTGGGATCTTGACTGATTTTCCCTATTTAAGTATTTCAAAAGTCGCAAATGTTTATTAAAATTATCATATTTTCTGAAAAAGTCTTATTTAAATGAACAATATTAATTTTCTTCGTTAATTTAAATTGTCCCCCGAAAACAGTCGGCCACCATACTTTTTAATCTGTGACGTCATGTCTCATGCCTCTGGGCTGTCAACATCATGCAAAAAAAAATCTAGGAAAATGGGAAATCGTGGCGTCACCTAAAGGTCAGTCATGGCCACCCGCGTTTCGTTTCTTTTAGTCAATAAAATATTTACAATACATTTGAATGCGAAATAAATATTATAGAGTTGTTGTAAACCTCTTAGCTTCCATTTTCAACATATTGCATATTTTATCGTTATCACAGTCATGTAGCCAATTGTAGAAAATAACCTCGGCGTCAAATGGATTCTGTGGTTTAGTTCTGCGAGGCTGTTTCCGCACTTAGCCTCTTCCTTTGGGCCATTGTGCGTGCGTGTGAGAAGATCCTCCTTAGTCAGTCCTTCCAGAAGTATAATAGCCTTTTCAGACTACTATAGGCCTTCGGAAGAGATGCTGGCGATTGATTCTGTGACTATGCATATCCTGAGAGGATTCCGTTTCATCTTCAGAACTTAGTTATCTATCTAGGCATCAATTCGATCCTATGATCTTTGCATTTCCTGAGAGGATCCTGCTTCTTCTTCGTTTTTGTTTACCATTTTTAATGAGACTGGAGGTCGATCTATAAAAATTACCATGGTAATTTGAAATACTAAAGTAGTAGATTTTCAAGGAAAAATCTTCGTTTAATTTATTTCCTGACACTGAGTCAGTGCAGTGATTTCAATATTTTCCATTGTTAAAGTCTCATTTTGTCCACAGGTACCTTCGGACGTCGAAGGTATGACCCAATGGCTCTACGACAGGTTCATAGAAAAGGACAAAATGCTCGAAGAGTATTATAAAACAGGTAATTTCCCTTCAAAAGGGAACACTCCCCTAGTCATTAGACAAGTTAGACAAGACAACGTTAGGTATCTTATATTGCACTTGTTTTTTCTCGCGTCGTCTTTTATACAAATTAAGTTTTTTTTTGCTTTATGGAGCTTAATTTGGTAATGACTATAAAATTTGTAAAAGCTTTTACCACAGTGTAGCGATTAATCGCACGATATCGCGAGGTTGCGCAGTTACGACTCTTTTCTCATTAAGTATCTGAGTAAGGTAGACCGCGCATGCGTCGATTTATCGCGCGATGTCGCGAGATTACGCAGTGACGACTCATATATTTGACGGTGCACCGCGCATGCGGAGATTTATCGCGCGGTATCGCTACAGGGTGGTAAGCCTTAATTGCAGTATTTGCTGGTTGTGTTAGATATGTTGTTTCTAATACTTGACTGAATTTATTTTAAATGTTTTTAAGCTCACACAATTTAGGTACCTACGTTAAAAACATTTGAATGAACTTTAAAGATGAATTATCCTTTTTTCTCGTTTACTGGCGGGGATCACCTTCTTAGAACGTTTGGGTCAACTTAAGGCCTATAACTTAAACTAATAAATAAAATAAATTTCTTTCTAATTCAAAATACTTAAAAACAAGAAAATAAAATAAGTCAAGTATTTGAGTAATTAACTTTTTTTTGTTATTTAGTTCATTCTTTATTATTTAGCTAACTTAACATAACTAGCAAAATACGAGTAGGTACTTATGAATTTTTCGATTCTTGACTGGGTTTGAACATTTAAACATTGTATTTTATAAAGCTGCGTTCCCACGATATGATAATCCGTAACCTAAAATACAAAAAGTTATCCGTAAATTGATGGATCAAAAATGTTCAACCTCAGTCAAGTTGTTTATGAATAATATTGACGAAGTGAAGTGTAAAGCTAAAAAACTTAAATAGCTTTTATTGTTGACATTTTTTAGTAAAATACCTACTGATTTTTCTACGTTTAACTTCTTTCGTAAAACTATGGTTAGATTTTCAAATGGATTTCAATAGTAAAAATAGTTTCTTAAATAATGTGAAATTGGGCAATTAAAATTGTACTGCGGTATAGTATTTTCTACCTACTTATTTATCTACGTTTAACTTCTTTCGTAAAACTATGGTTAGATTTCCAAATGGATTTCAATAGTAAAAATAGGTTCTTAAATAATGTGAAATTGGGCAATTAAAATTGTACTGCGGTATAGTATTTTCTAAGGTTTTCGCAACTTGAACTTATAATTATTTACAAAAATAAAAAAAAACTAATATATCCGTTAAAATAAATATAATTATGTACTGAGGTATTCAGTATTTTCAACGCACTACGATTCCTTGCTCTACTAGTGATAACAATTACTTACAAAATGCATTGTGTATTTAAATAAATTTTACGCCTGAATATTTCAGATATATTTTAGCAGATAAAAAATTAAAGCGTATTTCATTAAAATCTGTCAACAGTTGAAACTATTCACGTTAAGCAAAGGTTTGTAGAAGTACATTTTGTTTCTTATAATTCTTAATGTTTAATTGGTATAATTTGTGATAATACAAAAAAAGCCAATAAATCAAGAAAAGTTGAGTGTAGAAGTTAATGTTTTAGTTAATAATTATTGTTGTGTTACCTTGACATGTCGAGTTTGATGTCACTCGATTTGTTGTGCTTTGAGCACGATACGATTTTGTTCGAACATTGCTAACAATATACACCTGTAAGGTGAGTTTTTGGTAATTTTACTGTAGCACCGCGAAATATCGATATCGAGATCGCAAAAGTTACTTAATAATGCCCACAAAACTCACTATGCACTCTGTATGGTAATCGTTTACGGATATCCGTAAACGCTAGTGTGTATCGAGCCTAATTTGTTCGTGTGTATCAAATAGTGCTGTGACTTATAAGTCAATATGTAAGAATTTAGTATTAAGGTCATGCTTCGCTCTGTACAAAAACACTTAAAATCGTATGACAATAAAAAAAATCTTTTCTAATCCCTTCGTCACGTTTCTGAGTATCTCGCTTCGAATGAAATAACTATAGCTACATACAACACGTGCATATTAAGTGAACCAGTCTAAAGTTGGTGCAAAAATCTATATTTGTCAATGAGTCCCGTTTTGTCTCAAATTCATAGTCGCTGCAAATTCAGGCCGGCCCACTTATTTTGCGCGTTTTGTAACTTTTATATCAAATTAAAATCTTCGTTTTAATATCCAGTTCTGATTAAGTATTACAGTACCCTAAGCCTTTACCCGAGAATTTGCGGTTTCAAAGATACCTAAAGTCTATTTGAAAGGATTTTTCGGAAGTAAATCCGCTTTTACAATTTTAAAACGACCACTGTATTAAGTATCTAGTTATTTTATCTTGAAAACCTTCCAAATTAAATTTATAGGATTATCTTATTACTACGAGTTCTTAAATGAATTTGTCGACACAGTTTTTGAACCGTGTAATCAAGTTCTCTTAAGAATTCTGTTCAAACGAGTCGCTAATTTTATCATGGCTATAGGTTAGTTCAGAATTACGCGCGAGATTGTACGGACCAATCAACAAGCAGCGGATTGGTGATTGGTTCATTTGAAATTGTACGAATCGAATTTCGCGAGTTAGCTAACTTCGCACAGCTCAATGACGTGGTAAGCGACGTTGTTCGCACCACAAAATTGACGATGTGAACATAGGCGCATAACGTTTGAGCGAGAAGTGGAACGATGGCGAAAGATTGCGTGTTGTTCTGAACCTAGCCTGAATTTTATTATTCAAAAGTCTGAAGATTATCTAAGTACAATATGTTCCGAATTTTTACTCAGGTCACTTTAAATTAGTCCTGTAAAATATCTGTAAATGAAACGATGAGCTTTACCCATAAACAAAATTCAATGTGGCATATGATAGTAAACTGCTTCTATTTTTATTTGAGTTGCGTGGCCACCTTTCAAACCTATGGTAATGGTCACAAAACAAAGGGTCCATTTCAAAATTTATTTCAAATATTAAAATCATTAATTACAAAGATATATAAATAAAAATTACATGTCGTATAGATATATGTCATACATAAACAATAAATGTCATGTTACAAAATTTCATAAAATGTCAGGTTTTCCTGTAATGTAGCAATTAAAAAAAATTCAATCAATATTTGTACCTACCATCAGGTTAACCTGACTTTACGAAATTTTCTTTACATGGCATTTAATTTTGCTGTTTGCATTAATGTCCTATACATTAATATCACATTTTGGCCTATACAGATTACCATAGGTTTCAAAAATGGCCGCGCAATTTGTTCTCTGTTTAAATCCTACATTAATAACATAAATTCGTGTAAGTACTTATTTCAACATAGATAGGTAATGCATTTTTCATCACAGGTCAAGTCAAATTTTCGCTTTTTGTGCACAAACCATTAAAATTGAGATAAGTATGAATAGGATTAATAAATGTCTAAATTAGCCTAAGATTAAAATTAAGATAAAAAAAACTGTTTCGTTCCTGCATTAGGTGTAAGCCTCGAATTTCTACCTATGAATTACAATCTTACATAAAAATTTGTAAATTGTCAACTTTTACAATAGAAACTTTTGTAAATACTAATTTCTTTGTAAATAAATACGGACTATTTATTCGTGAAGATATTTAATAATTGACCAAAAATTTTACACCTAGTCAAATAGACAAAAAATAAAGAAAGATAAACAACGCCGTTTTGCGGTTATTCAAAATTTAATAAGTATTTTGGATTGGGTTAGTAACTTTTTAAATATTGACGCGAATAATATAGTAACTATTTAATGCTAACTTTGCCGTAAGTGCCTAGGCTTGTCATGAAATTGCTAATTTGAATAGGTATACAGCAAAAATAGCACTCCTTGAATATTTTATATCAGTAATAGATTTTGTTGGGACTAACCACAGAAAGTTGGCCGGTCTAAATTGGGAATCACAGTCAACGACAGTATAAATGAACCTTTGAACTGTAGTTCCTAACCATTTTACACTTGTCACTTCTTTGAGGGAATCTGATTTTCTGCCCCCATTACTTTAAAGCCAACCGTACATATAAATTGACTCATCGAACATAAAAAAATTAACAGTGGGTAAGTTCTTTAGGTGGGCAGTGAATGGAGAAGAAGAGCCGAAGATCGAGCTCAGTGGCGTATCTTGGGAGAGGCCTACGTCCAGCAGTGGATTGACACCGACTGATTTTGATGATGATGATGATGATGATGAAGTTCTTTAGAATGATTTTCATTTTCAATCAACTTTTCAGCGCTGCAACCGCATCAAATCATAATCAGCTCATTACCCCCGCAGAATTTTAACCCGTGAGGGTTCCCCCAAGTTAGAATCCGTGGCATTTGAACATAAAACTTAAAACTAGAAGCGTTCTTTGCGTGTGAAACTGAAGCAACAAAAAGTCTTCAAAAACAAAAAGTTCAATTCGGAGTAAGTTCCGCTTAGCTAGTAACGGTATGTGGCGAAGTTCACACCACAAAATGATCTCTAGGAAAATGGAAGTGTGAACATAGACGCATATTGATCGGTGTGTCAGCATGCGCATTTAATCTGCAGACCGGCCAACTTAATGCGTGTACCGAATGAAAATTTGGTTTTTACTGAGGTGTGCTTCATTATACTGTCGACAATGACATTTTTTAATATATTTACTGAATTTCACGATGACCAATAATAACAATACAATGCAAGCTTACATTTAAATTATATCATAAATTTAAGTGTGTACCTAGCACTTAATTAGACTCTGTGTCCAATTTATAAAATTGTAATGTCGTAAATTTAAATTTTGTGAGTATAAATGCTGTGAGATTAAATGTTGTGAGTTTCTATCTTGTGAGATTAAACCATGCGAGTTTTAAATCTTGTGAGTTTAAAACTTGTGAATTAAGGAGCTTATAAATTGTTCAGACCTCTTATGGAACCAACTAGATTGTTTTGAAGTTCAGCTTGAAGCGAGATTAGTTTTCTTTGAATAAAAAGGTTATTTTTATAGTTAAGAATAATAATTTTGAAAATAATGTGAGACTTTTGTGATTAATTTTAGGAACATAGGAAATGTTGTTTTTTTTTTAAGTTAAGTTTGTGGTTTTATGGGTTAGTAAAGCGGGCTGTTCATGTTCCGACTGCGTATGCCTGTCGAAGAAATCTTGCGTATTTTGTCGCAGATTTTTTAAACTAAGAACGGTAGGTGTATCTGTCAATCGCCACACATTAAGTCTAATTACATGTAACGTGCCTAATTTTCAATGCTTTTTATTCCTTCGGTGTCCTGCATTTTGCTTCAAAACCTTTTATGTAAATCTGAATGGAATGGTTGTATGTTATTCAAATAATAATTGTGGAGCGAATTTAATGTTAGAAATTAAATAAAAATACATACGAAAATGCCATCAGATAGGTACGACTAGAGAATGTAAATAGCTTTAAGCTAATGATTTATTAATAATATTAAATTTAAAATTAAACTTTAATATGATATGATGTACACACTGAAAAAAGGATTTAACCCTACTCATTCACACTCTAAATTTATAATGCAACTACGGGAACCAAATGCAATGGAATGCCAATGTCAAATAGACAATTTTGACTTTGACAATTTGGCATTATTAGTATTGGTTGACAAATAAGACTTGTTAAACTAATTACCACCGCCCTCAAAAACACTGTTTAGCATTTTAATAAAAACAAATTTATTTAATAGTTATTAACTAATCACTTGCTGAGTAGTGTTTATAAGTGCGGCTGTTAAGAACATTTCACCGTATATTATATACATACCTTACCTACATGTTTTACCATTATGTCACAAAGCAGCCGCCCAATTGCCGTATTCTTATGCAGCGCGTCTTGACTGCGTTTGCGTCATAACCATAGATTTCGTATTGCTAAGACGCACTCGTCACGCAGTTACTCATGTGGTTTAGGTTTGCGTAACGTGTGCGTGACGAGTGCGTGACGAGTGCGTAACGTGTGCGTGACGAGTGCGTCTTAGCAATACGAAATCTATGGTTATGACGCAAACGCAGTCAAGACGCGCTGCATAAGAATACGGCAATTGGGCGGCAGTATTGATACTTTCACTATTAATAAATAATAATAAAATAACACAACAGTTCAAGGCTGTGACTTTTTGCATACAGTTTTAAAGTTTCGATAGAAGGAGATAATGCAATTTAAATTGGATTTATTATTAAAAAATGTGCCGAATTTATTTGTGTAATTAATTTGGTATTGAATAGGCATCTTTTTTAAACGACTTAAATGTTTATTTACATTGCAATTTAATATTAAATATATGTTTTGTTTTTCGTACAATTATATCCATCAAATGATGTTGATTAATAGTTGATTTTTATTGTGTTTTTGTCAGAAAAATGAAACATATTTTCTATAATAACTATAGGTATGTATAAAAAAGATTTTAATGTGTTTTCTAAAGAATAAAGAGCCCATGTATTTGAAGCGCTCGCTGTATATATTGAATGTTTTGTCAGTAAAGCACGTTTGTGGCACTTACTTGTTGTTTTATTTTTAATAATTGTTTCTTGTGTGAAGCTACTGGCATAGACAATTTATTAATGGTCGACCACTTCTGGGGCGCGTCGGGCGAACACCCACCTTGTGACGCAGAAAGTTGCGGATTCGAGTCTCGCCTCAAACAAGTTTTTATGCTATAGATATTTGTTTCTGGTCTGGGTGTCTGTATGTATTAATTTACAAAAAAAGTATATAATGTATTCAATTCGTTGTCTAGCACCCATAACACAAGCCTATTTGCTTGGCTTGGGGCTAGATGGCGCTGTGTAAAATGTTCTTACCTTATTATTATTTTACTACTAGTAAAGATAGAGCATTTTTTTATTTAAAAATGTTTAAACCGCACAAACTTTATTTCGCGTCTGTTTTATTAGTATAACTAACAGTAGAACAGCGGTAAAAACACCAATTAGAAGCCATTTCTTTTCGTGGGTATTTTAGAAGACAACTGTTCTGTCATCGTACAGTTTTAAATATTCAATCGACTAGTAGGTACCTATAAATATCGCATGTATATGTTGAGCTGGGGACATATTATGGCCGCGTCCGACAGCCGCGACTGATAAGTGTGCACGGTCGTTTGGCATCCAGCGGCCCAGATCGCTCTAGGACTTCCGCGGAAGTCCGAACGCTCAAGGGCGGCCCAAGGCTGCGACTTACGTCCAATAGTATGCACAGTTACATACATTTATATTATACAGATGCCTATAAGTAGCGGCTGTCGAGCTTGCCGAGCAATGTGTCCCCAGCTTAACTTATGAAATCGAGATCGACGTACCTATAGGTATAAAGTAGCAAGCTGCAGCCTTCGAATGCGGGTAGCAAAACTTCATCTTCCAAAATGTCACGAAGATTGCAGGTAGACTTGAAAAGACTTTTTTCACTACTACCGCCAACAACCTGGAGATGAATTCGACTCAAACCCGCATTCGCCAGTTGCGAACTGACCGCTGTTTGAGACTGTATCGTGACGATCGCTGTGCCAACAGTTTCTTGTGTACCTACCTATTTTCTCGAAGAATTAGTGACTTTGAGCAGCTCCAAGTGTTCTCCAATTCCTTGGACTAGTGAATCCGTCAGCGCTGATCCGGAAAGGTGGATCGTCATCGAGACTAAAGGTAGGAAGTTTTATACTTGCTGCTTTTTATCCCGTACAAGAACTCGTATTTCATCAGCAGATTACCTTTAATGGTCCGACCCTAATGTAGCTGGAAGCCACCAATATATTTTTAATTTCTGGGTGCGTATGCTACAACAACTATGGGGGTTTGTGGACTTTGTGATCTTATGATGATCATCTTTGTCTAATACAAAACATCCTTGACAGCAACATTTTGTCTGCTTGTCATCAAACCATGGAACAAGCAGGTAGCCGGCTGTATCATACTCATGTGGTATCACTACGTAGTATAAAACAAAGTCGCTTTCTCTGTCCCTATGTCCCTAAATCCCTTTGTATGCATAAATCTTTAAAACTACGAAACAAATTTTGATGCAGTTTTTTTAATAGATAGAGTGATTTCATTTATTTGCATTCATATAGTAGGTAATAATAGACGTTAAAATACATACATACATACAGGTCAAATACATAACCCTCCCTTTTGGCTTCGCCGTAGTCGGGTAAATAGGCATACAAGTTCACATATTATGACCCCTGTCGGGCGTTGCAATTGCGTGCGGTGACAGTCCGAGGCTTTTCTTGCTATTATGTAGATACTAGATATACAAATAAACTTATCCGGTTAGTTACTTGTTATATTATGCTCAATTATGCTAGTTATTAGTTAAGTTTGTCGCTCGTTTATATTCCGTATCTATACGTATATCTATGTGGGATCGTTGCCTAGGGGTTCGGGGTGTCTGGGAACTTGGAGATCGAATGGAAACACCTTGGGTCACTTTCAACACTATATTTTGAGAATATCTTCATAAACTTATATAATTACACAGCGTCGTTCGTCGTCGTCTATCGCAATTCTCCATCTTTTTTTTCTCTTTTCATTCCTCTCTCTCTTCCGGCTTTCTTTCTCATTTAACCCACTCCTTCCGTATTTCGTTCAAAAACACTTTCATACTATCACCGAACTAAGTCTTTTCATCCGTCATAAATCATTCATCGTTCTCGTGCACAGCATTTCCATTCCTACATCTATACCATATCTATATAATATATTAAAGCTGAAGAGTTTGTTTGTTTGAACGCACTAATCTCAGGAACTACTGGTTCGAATTGAAAAAATATTTTTATGTTGGATAGTCAATTTTTCGAGGAAGGCTACTTTTTATCCCGATATTCCCACGGTATCGGGAGTTACTCGAATAAAACAGCGGAGTGCTGCTAGTAATAATTAAGAATTTTGGCTATCAGCGACAGAGTTTTTCCTTTTTGCTCCGATATGCAAATTAAATAAGATAGTTCAAATTACCTTTCTTTGATAATGAATGTTGGTAACTTTACAAGACTAGGTACCGGAAGTAAAGCAAGCACTGGAGATGATGTCTCCCCAACGGAAATGAAAGTCTGTTTGTCTTCCTCCATTGCGTACCTGCCGAATTTCCGGTTGCCTCCTTTTGTGAATATTTTTTTCTGTCAGCTTCATGTTTTGAAAATATTCTTAACATTTTATTCGCGGAAATAAATGTAAAAAATTTAAAAGGTGAGCTTTGAAGTTGAAGCTTTTATTTTGGTGAGATTAATCTTAAAATTCGGTGATGTCGGTAGTTTTTAATTGACTTAAAAATGGAGGTTCTGAATTTGTCGCGTATTAATATTTATTTATATATGTTTTTAACCTAAAACCGAAATACTGCCCCGATTTTGATCAAACTTTCATATTTTTTTAATGAATTCTAATGATCATTAAGTTAAATAAATTTTCAGTTACTTATTTAGTTAAAACACAATTTTATTTGAAGTTTTAGATTTTTTTGAACCTTTTATTTAAGTGCATTTTAAGATTCCGTACCCTAAAAAGAGAAAATGCTTCCTTGATCATTCGATTGTTATGTTTTTTTTCTCTTTTTCTTCTCTCTCTATGGTACTCCAGATAGGTATACTAAGTTCTTATACTTATCTTTTTTTTTTATATTTATATTTTTATTTATATATTTTTGTATGGTATCCAAAAAATTGTTAAATGCATTGGAAACCAACAACACTTGTAATAGCTAGGGTGGCCACCCTTCCTCTAACATATGGGATACGGACACCGCGTGCATAATCTTGTTAACCATGCGACTAGAGAAAAAGTGGGATATTATCCATGCACGCTTATTGAGTTTTTATTTTTAAGATGGGTAGGAATTATTTTTTTGTGGTATGGTTCCGTACAATATTAATTAAAATGAAGGGAGAAATTACAAAAGATGTAACGAATCTAGGGGTCTTAGCAATGTGGAAGATTCTTAATTGTCGTTTTGAATACAGTTTGTAGGAGATTTATATTTCTACATTTTGATAAAATTTAGTAACGAAATTCCTCTACCTACACTAAAATTAAAAAGAAATATAATAGAATGTTTAATATTTAACGAGGAATTTTATTTTTTACTAGCTGCGCCCCGCGGTTTCACCCGCGTAAGTCCGATCTTTAAATTCTCACCGTTTAAACCTTCCCTGGACTACAACAAACACAACAAAAAAAGAATTGGCCAAATCGGTCCAGCCGTTCTCGAGTTTTAGCCAGACTAACGAACAGCAATTGATTTTTATATTATAGACTAGCTGCGCCCCGCGGTTTCACCCGCGTAAGTCCGATCTTTAAATTCGCACCGTTTAAACCTTCCCTGGACTACAACAAACACAACAAAAAAAGAATTGGCCAAATCGGTCCAGCCGTTCTCGAGTTTTAGCGAGACTAACGAACAGCAATTGATTTTTATATTATAGATTTTTATATTTTCAACGAATTGGCTTCTAAACTACTTGACTGACTTTGATGAAACTTGGTATGAGGATACATTGATTCATTGAGAATAACATTTTATCCCGATATTTCAATCGGGAGCTAAACGGGTGAAACCGCGGAGCGCTGCTATCGTTTCTAAGCCTATTCTACTACTGGACCATTATTACTATCTATCAGTGTTCAAGTTAATTATGAAATGTTCTATTCTGTTTTGGCTATTTGATAGCTCTATTTTTTGATAAGGTCGTGGTACTTATACATTCCATCAAAACCTAACAATTAAAACCTAAGTAATCTACGAAAAAGTGCGGCGTTCCAGCGAGCAAACTCGGCGCAGCTAGCTTAAAGTCTCATCATATAATTTATCAACATAAAATATAATTTATCAGTTTAATTCCTTTACCCCTACGGAACCCTAGAGAACGTCATGCGCCATCACGTCATGGCATTCAATTAGCCACGTACGGAACCCTCATGTCACGGTGTTCGCGGCTCATTGACTACCTATGTTTCAATATAAGTATGTATGTACTTTTTTTATTAAAATTAGGGATCTTTTTGAAGTGTGACTTTGTAAAATATGAAAATTTAATAAAATAAAGATAAGAAAATAAAAGTGTTGGCTTAGTGGTAGATACCTCGACTTTCATACTGAAGGTCATTGGTTCGAAAATGTGCGTTAATTGACATCGCTCTTACGGTGAAGGAAAACATCGTGATGAAACCCGTTGCTCGGTTGGCTCCAGATGTATTGACAAGGTCTCTCCTCAGGACAAGGTCGACTAAGCTGATAGGGTAGTAGGTGCTGGGCAAGCCTACTCCATCCTCACACAAAAAGGACACAATTAAAAAAGGTCTAATTGCGGAAAAAAGCACGTATACTAGTACAAGTATATGGCCCTTCCACGTCACATCATCCATAAAGCGGTTTCAATCAATTCTTTGTTAACAGTATCTTTAAAAGGCTTAATAAATTATTACGGAAATTTTCGTAGCAAATAGCTACGAAATGCTACGAAATATTCTTTCAATACTATGTTTCGAGTTCTCCAGTAAATTTTTTGTCCATTATTACTATTAAATAATTATTAAAATCGCGCCATTTATTAAATATAATTTAAAACCCTTTTTATTTGAAAAGGACCTAAAACCAAAATGTCCTATATACTCAAACACAAGCACGTCAAGCTTGTAGTAGTGTACTTATCACAGAGCGCTGTATGAAACCTTATAATCCTGGCCCTTGTTTAATCATGTGGCAACAGCAACGATAATACGTTGCCATGGTTATATACCTCGTCAATAACATGACGCGTTCCCGGAACGGGATGCATGACGTCATCTTTTTTGTTAATGCAGGTGTTCCATCAATTTGTTAGTCGTTATCACATCAAAAGACACAATATCAAAATGATATTATGTAAACTGTAATTACAGCGACGGTACCTGAAAATGAAAAAAGTTGGTGATGCTCATTACTCGGGTCGGAAACTAATCGGCAAAAATCCTCCTTTACGTAAGTTGCCAAAGTTTCACGAAGATGGCAACCTTTGAAGAAACTATCGATGAGTTTCCTTTTGCTAAGGGGTTGATATAAGGGATAGCGATACGCGAATTAAAGAAAATCGTACATTTACTGTGGCATGTACTAATTTTTACGTAATGTACTTTCTTTAAAACTGTACTTTTCTACTGACGCTTAAGGCCGAATTTTATTGGTCAACATAAATCGATTAAATATCGCTAAATTAAAACTCTTTGGAACAATAAGTCGCCAGCTCTAGGCACCTAGCCGTTAATTGTCTAGCTTCACTATCACTACATTAGTAGTAGTAGTCGCTCTCTCTGTCCCTATGTGGTGCGGTTTTTTTAATAGATAGAGTGATTCAAGAGGAAGGTTTATATGTATAATACATGCATAATATAGCCGTGCGAAGCCGGGCGGGTCGCTAGTACCTATTAAAATTAACAAGTTCGATTCTTTGATTGCTTTGGTACCTGATAACTCTCCAACCCACTATAGTCTGAACTAAATAATTGCACATCGTTCATAACTGTGTTGGATGCGCTGAGAAATTCTTAGCTTTTATAAAATCATGGAAGTTCGGTGGTAGGCGGGATCTAATGTTTAAGCACAATCTCAACCAAGCCGCCCTTAGAGTTGAAAGCTTTTAACTTATACCAACTCCCACGACACAGATCAAAGCGAACTTCCTACGATATCATTAAAATGACGACCACAACAAAACTATCTTAGAACTACGACCCAAACCTCCGAAATTTCATACATATACAGTTCAATTTCGCTTGAGAAACTAATTAATTAATTTTGTCAACGTATAAAATTACCGATTACTAAGCGACACAGAGTAATTCGAACTCTACTGACTTGAGAATAAGTGTTAAATTGGTATGTTTGTTCACAGTAATTGAATTATTTTGTTAATTGCTTTGATTTGTATTATAGTAAGCAATCCTTTGATCCTATAGTTCGTGTCTATGCCTTTAATGTGGGAATAGACAATAGGTACAGGCCGTGAGCCCAGGATCGGCAGACTTACGTCAAAACATCGATAGTATAGGCATCTGAAGTTTTACTACATAATTTAATTAATACGACCACTTGCAAAAGCCAACCGCGTATGTCATTAAATTATATTTGCCGTATTACGTAAAGTCAAAATCAAATACAGACATAGCTTGAGATACGTACCACGAATAGAGGCAGCGTCTCTGATAAATACAACCTGATTTTGTGTTATTATTTGTCAGTGGTAGTTAAAAATATTTGTAGCGTTCAATTCTAACAAGATCATTAGGTGTACAATATTAGGACTTAGCTACATTTAAATTCAAATAACACAATTATTATCATAATACAATTTTTAAAATAGAGGTTAGTTGTTTCAGCCTCGATCTCTCTACTGCTGAAAATAGACATTTCCCAAGGCGCGCTATTTTGCCCAAACTCCGGTTTTTCGTATCCATCGTCAAAAAACTTCTCGCTATAGGTTATCGCTCTAGCAGCGGGTCAGAGAGCTTCTTAATGTATACCAAATACTGCTTAATTTATAAAATGTAATAAAAAATTAAATTGGGACGACCCAGTTGGCACAATGGTCACCATGCCGGACTGCCAAACCTAGGGTTGCGGGTTCGATGCCCGCCTCAGACATGTATTTATGCTTAGATATTTGTCTGTGGTCTGGTTGTATTATAAGTATATATTTACAAAAAAAGTATTTAAAAAGTAGTATATTCGTTGTCTAGCACCCATAACACAAGTCTAGTTACTTAGCTTAGGGCTAGATGGCGATGTGTGGAATGTCCTGAAATAATTATTATATAATTAAATTAGATGACGTAAGTTTGCAGATTATAGGTTCATGGTATCGTATAGATGCCTGATTGAAATGAACAGTTACATTGTAAACCTCTCTTCTATTATCTAACAAGTATATATATGTATGTATAGTATATAATGAAGAGTAGTGGGAAATTACAGTGTAATTATAGTGATATACAATGTAGGTACATACCTATTCTAAATTTAGATTACGTTTCCATTGGAGTCGAATAAACAAGAGTTGTAACAGAGTATAAATCGTTAATTCTGTGTATCACTACTTATAAACAAAGACTTTCGAACAAATTTTTCAAGGAAAACAACATCTATAAAATTTTCTTAAAAAATATATATTTAGGAATTCCAGAAATACCTACTGCTGGCTATTCATATAATACCTCTTTGTTATGTAGTGGGTAAAGACCGAAGCGAAGCTCCATGCCTTAAAGCAAATAGGTTTATTTAGCTGCATCCGTCAAAATTGTGTTGACTTGACATAAGATGAGACGTTCCATTCATTTGGGGAGTGAGGGGTCTAAAGGAGCAGACAATCAAGCGGTGGTAGACCTTGGCCGGCAGCTTGTAACACACTCTGGACAAAGTCATGGTGCCAAGTGACTCGTGGCGTTCTATCATGTTGTCCAGGCATGCCGTTCTTCTTCTAAGCGAACTAAAATGCAAGCCTATTTGGCTTAAAATTGTATGTCGTCGGTACGTTATTCTAATACAGTTAAATTATAATCCTGAACTTTCCTTCACCCAGACAAAGTAAACTAATTTGAATATCAGTAAAAAAGCAAACATAGCATCAAACGCTGAGTTCAATCAAGTCGGGCCCTAGCTTCGTTCTACTAAAGTAAAGGTACCTACCTACAGGGTCTGGCAATAACATTGAGTAGACGAGATAAAGCTCGTGCTGCGTTTATAATGTTAAGTTACTTGGGCAAGTTACTGAGCTACTAAACTTAACGACACCGAATTGATTTTAGATAGCATCATTACGAATAGTATTCTTTGAATTTATCTAAATAAAACTAGCAGTTTTAGCCGCGTTATTGTGTGGGAATATTGCAATATAAAGTAACTTAAATTACAAATTATTATTCAAATTATTCACATACGTAGTTTAATCAAAAACGGTCCCGTCGTTTCGGAAAACAAGACTCTGAAAAAAAAAAAACTAATCTTGTATTTAAATTATGACCAGAAACTGATATTTGGTTTTGGTCCTTAATTTTCCTAATATCTGTAAACAATTCACACATGATATCCTGCAGCATGAAAGTAACTAAAGAAAGCACGGTATACCAAAGTGATTGTTTCAAATAGTTACCTAGACTCTGCTAGCTTAATTTCCTCACAGCCTGTCGAATAAAAGCTCATGAAAGTTTGCCTCAACAGTTATTGGATTTTTAGACTTAGGTACATAACGCAGACTAAGTAACTTTTAATCGGACGATCAATTATTAATAAAATTGTCCCATTGCTAAGCTGAGTTCTCTACTTTTCAAGCAACTCGGCATTAGGATAAAATTCGATTCCTCCACATTTGAATCCAAATTCTAAATAAGAATTTTAATTCTTCTTATAGAATTGGTTTTAATAAAAATCATTTTTTTTTTGTTTAAAAAATTTATTAACAATAAATCTAGAGTATGTAACTATACTATACTAAATAACAATTAAATGACGAAAACATAAAACATATTTCTTATCTTAGCCATTCTTCGTCGTTCGTTTTTGGGTTTTGCTTTTATTCTAACGTCCATCTTCCAGGACCCATGGCATAATCATTTTAGCCCATAGTCGCTTAGTCAGGTGACTTTTATTTTTTGAATTTCAAAGTTAAAATGCCGATGGTGTCGTCTGCTGTAAAAAAAAACAACTAGGTTGTTTTTTAGTTTTTCTCTTACTTTTTTGGTTGGTGGACAAAAAGTTTTCAGTCTACTAAATGTATTATTCCTTCATCGACGTTATTGATGTATTGCCTTTGACGGTAGGACTAGGTACCTTCGTAAGTAAACACTATTTTCAATATTAAAATGCTTGGAAGGGTTTCAAAATGATTGCTTACATAATTTGCTTTTAGAAACATAACTTTTGGATTATATTGTTTAATATTGTCTGTTACTTTAATGACTTACGAAATAATCTTAAGAAAAAAATCTTATAGATCGCCCTACACTGGTGATAAGACCGTCCTTTATATCACTCTAGGATGTTTTCCTAAATAGAGTTTCGTGGTTTAATATTTTTTCTCTCTCGTTTTTTTTTGTTTTAAATTAGGTGTATATTACCTGCTATGCAAAGTATTTGTTGTTGTGGGAACTATTAAATAACTTTGGATACTAAATAATAAAACTATTACCTAAAGTTTGACTATATAGGGTACCCAAAAGACTGAACTGCATTGCCTCTTTGAATGGCAATGCAAAGGATAAGCATTTCAAAGCAAAAATATGAATCAGCTTTAAATAGGTAGATAAACATTTTATTGCACAATAAAAACAAAACACAAAATAATTCTAACATGCCTAAGTAATTACATAATATTTCAGAAAATAAAAATTACAGCTATTTGGTTACTTGAAGCTAATATTAAGAAAAAGCTTTATAAAAATCTTTGGCCTCAGGTCTCCAGGGACCCAGCGTCTCTGTAGCAAAATATAGAAACATAAATTCAAAATATTATTAATACCTACCATACAACAAATACCTACCTACTACAAACTTACTATGTAGCAATTAAGTCACGAAGGCAAATAGAACAAAACAAACCGTAGCTCTTGTTAGTTAAGGCCCACAGATTACAGTTAAGGTGAGGTTTCAGGAAGGAGAACGGTTTAATACGGCTGCGTCCGCGGTTTCAGTCACATGAGTCTTGATGTTTTAATGTGAAGATGCTTTCTTTCTACATTTAAAATGTAGCAAAAGCCTGGATTACCTTAGTGTTGCCGATCGATAGCTGCAGGATATTTACCTACTTACACCCTTATTCACAATCAAAGTCAAAGTAAAAAAAAATATTCTTTTGGATGCTTAATACATTTGTATAATGATCACATAGAATCGTCTTAAAAACCCTCCGAATCAACCCTACGAGATTGAATAGTGTGCGCGAACGCATAGAGCCTTAAAAAAAGACGCTGATTCGCTAGAGAGAAAAGAGCAGCACAAAATTGACCAATCATAGGGCCACATTTAGCGCAGTGCGTTCACTTATCCAACAGCAACTTAAGTACTGTTTATGAATACGGGCGTTACTCCGTTGGTTCAACGACCCTGCGAAGTGAATCTTGGTCTTCATATATATCACTACATAGTATAAAATAAGTCACTTTTCGCCGTCCCTATTTCCCTTTGTATGCTTAGATCTTTAAAACTACGCAACGGATTGTGATGCGGTTTTTTTTAATGGATAGAGTGATTCAAGGGGAAGGTTTATATTTACAATACATGCATAATATAGCCGTGCAAAGCCGGGGCGGGTCGCTAGTATTTAATATAATACAGAAACACCCAGACCAAAAACAAATATCTGTACATTCAACTTTTTACAAATTAAACATTTTGCTAATTCAACATGATAGGAATTCAACATTTTGCAAATTGTACAACGTTCTGCGTTGCAAGCGGGTATTGCCCCACGCGCCACAGAAGCCGTCAAATTGCATGATAGCATTCAATAGTATAGGCACATGAGTAAATGTGGTATAGGTAGAAATCAATCCATAAAATCGGTTCAATAAACGGTACCTTAACAAAGGGAACGTTAACGATTTTGTTGATTCTGTGTTTGTTTAGGTCCTCATCTAATTGATCGACGGGGCTTAGTTATCTTTTATTGTGTAGTTTTGTCTGTTTGGAAGTCAATTTCGTCTGCAATTCGGTTTACAACTGAATCAAATTGAATACAGTAAAGAAACGCAAGAGAATCTGAACTGATTAAACAAATGAGGATTAAACAAAAGGGTAAAAACCTTTTAATAAGACTACGAGTTACAGTCCATCTGTCTATCTGTCATTAGGCTGTATCTCATGAACCGTAATAGCTAGTTGAATTTATTAGAGATAGTGTATTTCTGTAACCGCTATAACAACAAATATTAAAAACAGAATATACGGAACCCTTTGTGCGCAAGTCCGTCCCGCTAAATGTCACATTTTGTAAATATTACAAACTGAGTAAAAATAAGGGTAATTTTCTCTAATTAAATTAAGTGTTTTTTCTTATTTGGATTATGGCTTTATCAATTCAGGCAACATACGGCTTCTAAGATTATTTATTTCTTTTTCTTTTCTTAAATTAGGTACTTTTTTTTTGTAATTAATATATATCTATCTCATATTGTGTGATATGTGTGTGTATGATATGGCGTGTGTTTGATTGAAGAAATTTTATTATGTTCTATTTTCTAATTTTTTTATTTGGTGGGTTAGGTTTTTGTGTGGTACCTAAGAAGGGTTACATGGATTTTGTTTACACACTGTATAATAAGTTAATGGATGTATAAGCTATATCATTATCCAGTGAGACTAACATCCTTAAAGTATTCAAGACGAGAAGCGAGGGGACCAATGCAATCTATATGCAAATATAGGTACATTCCATCCAATTAGAAATGAAACTTATTCTTTACTCACTGGGCGAGTATAACGTAGCGTTTTTAGTTCGCAGACAGACGTATGAAACAACTCTCTAGCTGTCATGGTTCATGAGATACAGCCTGGTGACAGACAGACAGACAGACGGACAGACGGGGACAGCGAAGTCTTAGCAATATATAGGGTCCCATTTTTACCCTTTGGGTACGGAACCTTTAAAAATATTATGTAAGAAAAAATATTATTCGAAATAGCTATAGAGATTTGAAATCGCAAACTTCTGGTTGCCGTATGCTACCAACTGAATATTCAAATAATTGTAATTATTTATTTCGATATATTTTTTATTGTACCTTTATTTTTTTCCAGGAATTAAATAAAACAATACAAAAATCACTATAATATGAACTATTTCCTTGGATGTGCCTTACTATGTTTTTTTCTCTATCTGTATCTTTTGGTTCAATATTTTTTAGGTAGGATACTTTTTAATCATAATAACCATAACTATGATTTTGTTTTAATCTGTTTTAGTTTTTGTTAAAATCTTACTGACTTGTTGACTTGTGATTCTTTTCAGCATTCTTTGCGACTATTCATAATTGAAGAATTGATCCAAAAAGCCGATTAAAGCCCATGCACCTTTAGGGCAAACATTTTATACATAAACTGTAAGACGTCACTTTTTGCGAATTATGTACTTAACTAAAAAATGTCTATATTTTTCGGACCCAGTGCGAACTAAAGTCACCATTGCGGTGCGGCGCGAATAGATTATTGCATTGTCACGTCATTTACATCTGTGATTGCGAACATTTGTGACCCTAAGAGATTTCGTACTTACACCCCCTCCGTGATTATAATAGACTCTATTATTTTATATTATTGTTGTTTATAGAGTGGTAATGGTCTATTTCTATTATGTGCGAACGTACAGACTTGAAATAAAAGCCGATAAATTTAATAAATTTCAAAAACAAAATTCGCGCCGCGCCGGTTGGATTTGAACCTACGAACCTTTTCACTGTAGCGAACAGATATCAGCGATAGCGTTTGACTACTATCGCATACGATGATAAGTGACAATGCGGTCTAAGATATAGCACGCGCCCCTAGAAGATACCTATACGCTCGTGACTCAAAGACTCCCAAATACACGGGGGCCTTCAAGGGATGCAAGTGAAGACGGCAGTGGAACAAACACTTTTTGACCCATCCTCCTTTTTTGCTTGCACCGGCCCACTTATAGACCTCGGGAGCACAAACTTCAAAGGGTTTCGCGTAAGAAGGTGGTTCTAAATGTCTATAGGATGTCATAAACGGACTACTATCGCATATCCAGTTCCTTTTTCTGCCCTTTTTGGAGGCAGAGTTCAATGAAAAATCGGGTTCGGTGCGACTGCGGCGCCCCCGAGCAAACTATGGTTCACCTCTTGACCTGCCCCTCCAGTCCTAATAGCTGTACATTGGCTGACCTGATGTCAGCTAATAACAACGCCAGGGACCTGGCAGCTCACTGGGGTGGGCGGATCTCTACCTTATCAATTCCCCCCCTTTAATTTGTGCTATCGATACGAAGAAGAAGAAGAATGAAAAAATCGCTGTCGACAAAAACTTCTATAAAATAGTAAAACCTGTATACCAAATTTAGTCCAGATCGGCCGAACAATACGACCTGATAGAGAAAAGCAAAATTTACCAGACTTGAAGTAGAGATGCTTCGCTCGCTCGGTCAAAAATAAATCTATCCGTTATTTCGACTCGATGAGACATCATACGAATACCTCACTTTCCCAAAATGAAACCATTAAACCCTTTTGTAATTTACACAAAGAAATAGGCTATTCCACTAAACGCACAACTCGAATAAACCCGAAAATCTAATTAATCAACTTCAATCAAATTAATTCGAATCAATCAACCCTAACTTAGGAACATCAATATCCCCTTTTGATTAGTAAACTTTTTCTTTGTTAATTTTAACTGTTTGAATTTCGAACAGTTCAGCCGTTTTGTTTATGGAATGTTTTAATTGGAGCGTTCTTTAGGTGTTTGTGTTATTGTTCAACTTTTTTTATTAAAATACATAGGTACGCATAAAAATATAAAATATTATTGTTATGAGGGTTAATCTCTGCGAACTCTAACACAGTACTTAGACGAAAAACTTTTTATTTGCCTGTCAAAACTCAACAAACTTTTACATAAGTTAAAGCACCAGCTTATCATAGATTACCACAGAATTTGGTACTTGACAGTTGTAAAGATACATTAAAAAATATGTTGGAAATAAACGATATGTTTTGCATTAAAATATGTTACATATGTTTTAGTTTTTAAAATAATTAATACATATCCAATCCAATTATTTATCTGTCGATTACAAGATACGAAACGCGAAGGCTACAAACAACTTTGACATAATTTCTCAATATATATACTTGCAGTACCTAACTTTTACCGGAAAAATATAAAACCTTCATGCAGTCAGCTTTCAAATATGGCCTTATAGATTGATTTCGTATGAGTATTTGCGTTTTTTTTTTAAATTAATTAACGTTAAAGATGTTTTAATTAACGGATTTTGATAACTATAATATATGGATATAAGGAGGATAACTGGACAACTGCCAAGAAGCCAATTGGTAGGAATATGTTTTTAGCCGACAAAAAGTCAGTCGTCTGCACAGTAGGGCCACAATAGTCCCAACTTGGATGTTCAAACAAGTTTCATAAGCGTATTGGAACTTTGAAACTCAGGTAAATGTGCACTTCCTTGAACTACCTACGTCAGAGAATAATATAATTATCAGAGTTTGCTTGTCTTCTTCCCCTGCGTGTCGCCGTTTTGGGTCGTTACTCTTTGTTCTAAATAAAATTATTAATTTTAGCGCTTAGCGCCGCGATCTTTTCCCATTCGCTCAAGATGGCCAAGACAGCAAAGACGCAGCAACTTGATATCGCCGATGATATTCGGCTGCGCCCCCACTTCCTTGATTACCGCATTTTTCCTGATCTTCTCTCCTGTGGAACGACCCAGGCATCGTTGGAAGGAGACAGTGGAAGCTGACCTGAGCGAACTTTAAGTCAACAATTGGCTAGAAATTGCTCAGGACAAGGAATGATGGATAACTCTCGCTTCTTAGGCTAAAATTTGCTGAGCCAGAATAAATAATTTGCTTAACTTTAAACAGCTCTATTTTCAAGTTACCTTCATGACGCCTAACCACTTATGCCTTGTCGAATTATCACTTCACTATCACTACATAGTATAAAACAAAGTCACTTTTTCTGTCCCTATTTCCCTTTGTATGCTTAGATCTTTAAAACTACGCAACGGATTTTGATGCGGTTTTTTTTAATAGATAGAGTGATTCAAGAGGAAGGTTTATATGTATAATACAAGCATAATATAGACGTGCGAAGCCGGAGCGGGTCGCTAGTAATTACTAAAGCTAAAAGCAAAAAATAAAAAGAATACAACAACAAACTAAATTACCCCATCAAAAGTCAAACTCGTCTCGTATTTTATATCAGACAGTCTTTTAAAAACATTCTAGACATTCTAACTAAATAAATGGCTCAACTTTACTGATTTTATCAATAAATTCTTCAGCCTTCGCTGCGAACTTTTTCGAGGCTCAAACGAAATTTTAGATTAGGTATTTGAAATATAAAGAGTTTATAGTAAGTTTAAGTACTTTTTGTTAAATATTGCTTTTCAAGTTAATGAAATTAGTAAAAAAAAAAAACAGCGCACTCCGGGAGTGCAGGCAGAAGTGAAAACTGTATATCTGTGTAAAATCTCATCTGTCGCGAGAACATACGCAAAAAGAGTTTTAGATGAAAAAAAAAAATAGTCCAACAAATAGTCGTCCGTCAATAGTCGTCCGTTAAAAAATACCATATGTACGTCTTAATACACTCACAGCCAAATTAAAAAACTGTATATCTGTGTAAAATCTCATCTGTCGCGAGAAAATCTGTCGTCTGTCGCGAGAACGGCTGAAAATGCTCACCTACAAAAGTGCCCAACGCGCCATAAGAAGTTTTCACTTCAAAAATATTTTTATCTTTTCGTGATTGTGTTTTAGGTCTAGTTCAAACATGCGATATGCTTTAAAAAACCTACATGCAATTATTATATTACTAGCGACCCGCCCCAGCTTCGCACGGCTGTATTATGCATGTATTATATCTAAAAACCTTCCTCTTTAATCACTCTATCTATTAAAAAAACCGCATCAAAATCCGTTGCGTAGTTTTAAAGATCTAAGCATACAAAGGGACATAGGGACGGCGAAAAGTGACTTTCTTTTATACTATGTAGTGATTAAATCTATTTTTAAATGATAATTACGAATACCTAGCCAAAATTGACAATTTATTAAGTTGTCCTATTCATTACTTAATTCTTATTCCTAAATAACAATTATGCAATATTACAATTATAATTACTTAGAATGTCAGATTTAATATAACATTAATTTTAATTTTCAAAAAATTTGGTAGTTAATTATAATTGTTTTGTAACAATTACCTAGATGGGAACCAAAAACTAACGTGAATCTAGAAAATATTTTTCCAACCATTTCAATTTTCAAAATGATAAAGCATTGAAACTGTTTCTTAGTAGATATTTAAAATTATGTTTTATTAATGTTAATTGACTTTAAATTTACATGAAAGGAACATTAATTTCAGGCGCAACGGTAACACACCTCCTCGCATACGAAATGACAAACTTCCTATAGCGTCAGCAAAATACTATTGAAATTTGTTGACTGTATTCCCAGCGACCGACTCGTCGTCCAACTGCTCGACCAATTAATTGCGGAACGAACTAGCTGGTAGATCCATCGGACGACTTTGTCGAGATAAATTAACATTTTGACGATATGTTGCATAGATTATGAAATATGGGATAATTTAATTGACTAACTACTGTGACTGTTGACATTTTGTTTTGTATATGAGTTGCTGTTTTCATAAATGAAGGTAATATTCTATCCTAGAGTACTATAATAATTATTGTAAATGTAAAAAGTTGTGAAAGAAAAGTATTATAAAGTATTCTATCCGCTGTGGGATCACCGTAACACAAGCCTAGTTTAAGGCTAATAAAGCAGTGTAAGAATATACGTTTGGTCGGAACTACCTATCTCCGTATATCTGTCTTTAATGATCCAAATTAGACTTCTCGAAGTCGCTTCTTTTATTGATTACTAGCTGTCCCGGCAAACGTTGTTTTGCCATTTACAAAAAAAAAACTGAAAGAAACAAAATAAAAAATAGATGTTGGCCGATTCTCAGACCTACTGAATATGCTCACAAAATTTCATGAGAATCGGTCAAGCCGTTTCGGAGGAGTTCAACTTCGAACCCCGTGACACGAGAATTTTATATATATAGAGATATATCACGCTTCTGTCAAAAAGGAAATCTCCAAACAAAATGGCCACGAGAGAGCGGCTTTAATTTGAATATAATATAATTTTCTCCGCCAAAATGCGCTTATCCATTCATTTCCAAGGGCCAATAGGACACTTACACAAAGCATAATATCCTTAGTTACCATCCAATATTCCTATAATAGGTTTAAATATCCTTCCGTGCAATAAAATATGATAAGAGCTTTCGTAGACTACGTATCTTGATCGGCAGACTAAACGCAAATTGTCTTGCTGTCGCTATACCTTCACATAACACACTATCGGTTAGTGGGTTCGAATCCTCTCCATCAATAGATTTTTCATAAAAAAATAATATGTAAGTACGCTAACTAACCACATGAACTGAAATGGTAGCTTTGGAGTTTACTTATTTTAGACCTAAAATACTTCTGGTGTCTTTCGAGACTTTTTCATTTCAAAGTTATATTTCGTTGTTGTTCTCGACCGATTTTTATTTACGAATTATTTAATGTTTTTAAACTTTGATCTTTCTCCAGGTCGTTCAGCGTGAGTGGTAGGAAATTGCGCTTTCGGCGAAGTAAAATATCATGATCTTATATTTAAGTCATTTCGCGATTTCGTTTTTTCCAGACGTATTTACGAGTTCTTTCCTCTGAATATGTTCGACTAAGCGGAGAGCTTAGTATTGGTGCTGAGCAAGGCATCCCAGGCATTATAGCTCCTTGAATAGTTCCTGGCGCTGTAATCATCTATATGTTAAGGTCATTATTATTATCTGGTATTGGTCTGTGGTCTGCGAAGACATTAAATATCCTCCCGTACAATAAAATATGATTAGTGTCCGGTCCGGCTTGAAGAGGCTTCATCTTCCTACAATGACCGGATTGAATTCAATCCTCTTGTATGTGGACACAATATCAAAATCCCATTACGGGGACTGCTGGCTTATATCGAATTCAGACTGGAGACAGAACAGTTGGTTGAGTTGGAAGTTTTTATTCCACTACCGTCATCTTACCTTTTTTAAGGCGGGTAAATAAGCCTTATCAATTATCCCGCCTTCCCCTCTTCCCGGAGGGAGGGCAGCGAGGGTATGTGGGGCTCTTACTGGCCAGAAAATGGTAAGCGGCCACAGTTTATCCACTAAAACTTCACCGGTTCCTCTCTCGCCATGATGTCGGGGCTGCGGGAACGTGGTGCGATTCTGCACACGCATCCCTATAAGTTCTTTTTTTATTTGGTGGTCTTTGAGTCACGAGCGTATGGTTAAAGAACTTTTTAAAATTATTTATTTTAGGAAAGCATGCTACATCTTAGACAGCATCGCCATTAACCATCGTGTGAGGTACTGATGAAACGCTGACCTAGACTAAAAAAAACTTTAAATTTTAACTTGCCTCTCCGACTAGCAAAGGGCAATTAGTCTACATTTCTGGCGAGGAAAAATCTAATCGTGTCCATTCCCAATTATTACCCAAACAAGTAATAAAATAATTAAACAAAATTCAAAACAATTTTACAATGTAAACTACGAGTTAAAAATACAAAAACAATAAAACATAATTTGCCTGAAACTAGAATGTTTGTTGTTTTTCTTTTGCTCGTTTCTCCTTAGTGACGTTTGTTGGGAAAAAATATAAGTGGCAGTTTTACTGGTCGTTGAGAGTAAGCGTCTTCAACCCTATGGAGGCAAAAAACAGGTGAATAATCCTTTGGCTGTTTTATCATTTCTTGGCCGATTCCAAGTCGATGGTCTGCGCTCGCCCGCACTGGGCACTATTCTGAGGAATGGCTGAAAAATCAGTTTAAATAAAAAGGCGGAATTTGAGAGTCGATTTGCTAATTCCCCTATTAGTTCAAAGTCCAACGCTTACAACTTGTAAACTTTAACAGACATTTTACCCCTTTAGTGGTCGAATTCCCAAAAATACTTTCTTGGCGCTCCTCGACGTCTACATGTGAAGTTTCAGACTTGTAATTCTTATAGTTTCAGAGATTTATCGATGAGTATTTTTCTTTTCTTTTATATTAATAGGTAATAAATATGTACCTGCTTGAACTCATAATGAAACTTTTGGGATCTACAAAGTTCTCGAAACGTCAGGTCAAAAAACTAAATAAACGCTTTCATGATGAACTTTTTCACAACCTACCATTAAATCTGCATCAGTTATTTTTCACCGAAAGGTTGCCTGGAAGAAATCGCTTTCAGCGATAAGGCCGCCCATTTGTGCAACTTATACTTTCTAGCTATTACTTTGCTTTGTGTATGTCGTCTTTTGTTTCTTCCTATGTACAAATAAAGTTATCTATCTATCTTTATTTACGTTGAAATATCGTTCCTCAACATATCGCCTTGGTGGTCAATTTGACATTTATATTAAAAAAAAACACTCTGATCTTTGCCACATTATCTCTGGTGTCAATAAAGTGGTATTATTGGTATTAGACTAGGCTTTAACTTAGTCTAGACTTTATTCAGTCTAAGCTAGGATTTTATAAAGAGAGAATTCTTTAGGATTTTATTACGAAATAGAAGGTTTAGTGTTGATACAAGCAAATCCTTTTAACCCTCCAGATTTTTTCGTTAAAGAAAATCGCTTTAAAATCGTTTATTTTTGCCTTTTGAGGTAGGTACCTTACATAATATCGTTCTGTTACATGAATTAATCTGCCTTCCCCTTTATTTCAATTATATTATCAACTCAAGTCCAAAATTATAATTGTTATTTAGTATAGTTTAGTTACTTTATCTAAAATAAAAGATAAGTCCAAAACCACAACTTTTTGCTCGAAAGGTCTATCCCCAATGCCACAGTCAAATTATTTCTTTAATTAATTGGGGGTTGTTATAATTTCACCCTAAAATCGATCTAAAAAGAGCAAATGCAGATTATACAGAATAAAATTTTTTCATGGGCCTTCAAGGCTCTATCCTAAACTTTTGAAAGTTGCCTGATGTTGATAGAAAAACTAACACTGCATTATTAGATTTTTTTAAAGTCATAGTTAATTTTTAAAAAATACACATAGTTTTTGTATTGGTCGATAGTGTTGCTAATAGAGATCAATTGATAGAAATAAACGTAGTATGGTGAATCAAAGGAAATATAGGTTATTTTTTTTACTTAGCCTGTTGTGTCCCACTGCTGGGCAAAGGCTTTCCCCATTTCCCTCCATGTGTCCAGATCTCCAGGTAATTTTGGGTCTACCTCAAAGATACTTGCTGTCTTGTGGGACCCACCCACTGGGCGACTTTGTTGAAAAGGAAAAATCGGACACGCAACTTCTTTCAGAATTTTTCACTATAAAAAATAAATAGAAAATATTGCAGGACATTCCACACATCGCCTTCTAGTCTCAAGCTAAGTAACTAGACTTGTGTTAAGGGTGCTAGATAACGGATATACTTATATATACTTTTCTTTTGTAAATATATACTTACTTATAATTAATAATACATAGCAACAACCAGACCCCAGACAAATATCCAAGCATAAATACATGCCTGAGGCGGGAATCGAACCCGCAACCCTGTGTTTGGCAGTCAGGCATGGTGACCATTGTGCCAACTGGGTCGTCCCACTATCTCTTATAGTTTAGTCTAAAAATTGACACTGTATAAGTGCCTGTAATATTTTTACTTGTTGTAAATAGTTGAAAAATAATTAATGTCTCATTGTAACGCGTTACATTTAAACTTTTACGGTCGGTATTTTGGTATTATAATGTACTTTGTTGATATATTTAGGGTTCCGTACCCAAAGGGTACAAACGGGACCCTATTACTAAGGGCGTGTTCAGATGACACGCGTTGACCACGCGCCCGCCACGCTCATCACACGCGTTGACCACGCGTTGAACACGCTCTGAAATTTGTTCTATACATAATTTGAGTCTTATGACACATCAATAGATCTCAAATTGCATTTCTGCAAGCAGGCGCGGGGCGTGCGCGAGGCGTGCGCGGGGCGGGCGCGGGGCGGGTGCGGAGCGTGCGCGGGGCGGGCGCGTGACGTGAGCGGGTGGACTTGATAAATGCAATTTCAGATCTATTGATGAGTCATAAGACTCAAATTACATATGAAACAAATTTCAACGCGTGTTATGCGCGTGGTGGGCGCGTGGTCAACGCGTGTCGTCTGAACGCGCCCTGACTCCACTGTCTATCTGTCACCAGGCTGTATCTCGTGAAACGTGATAGTTAGACAGTTAAAATTTGGCACGGAACCTTCGTACGCGAGTCTGACTCGCACTTGGCCGGGTTTTTATTGTTATATTTTGACTTTTTGCATCAATATAACTATTTATACCTACCTAGTACCTACCTATTTGCTTTTATTCTTAATGTTTTAATGGGCGTTATTTTACGATTATCTCAAATTATTTGTATGCGAATGCTATTATAAAAGATTATGTAGGTAATTAGGTAATAAAATGGGGTAAATATTGTTTAAAATTACAAGGGTTTATTTTAGTAGTTTTTTGTTGTTTTAAGCAAGTTGTTCAAGCATTATTTCGGGACTGATATGTGTGTATGTGTGTCTCTTAAATTGTTCTCAATATTTATTTACCTATGTCGTGTGCTTGTCCAAATAAATGTAAATGTTTGTTTGTTTGTTTGTTTAGAGTTCATTTAACAACGCAGAAAAAGGACACTTCTGCTTCAGAACTAAAAGTCCATAAAACTGGTATGAGTATACATTGATTAATAAATTGTGAGTAACATAGGCTACTCTTTATCCCGATATTCCTACGGGATCGAGACTTATGTGAGGAAAACCGCCAGTTGATGCTAGTTTAAAATACTAATAGGATTTATTAAATTTATATTTTTGTACTTGTATACGGGCTGTTTTCCGCAATTAGACCCTTTTTAATTGGGTTCATTTTGCGTGAGGATGGAGTAGGCTTGCCCAGCACCTACTACCCTTTCAGCTTAGTCGACCATGTCCAGAGGAGAGAACTTGTCAATACTTCTGGAGCCAACTAAGCCGCGGGTTTCATCACGATGTTTTCCTTCAGCGTATGAGCAATGTCAATTAGCGCACATAATATTTTCTTTATGGTGAAAGGGTATGCGCTCTCTCCATACAAACGTAGTCGATTGTTTTCTCCCTAGATAATGACACTAGAGCAACTTTTTTTGGTGCATAAAACCTATAACTGCCATGACTATGCCCCTATGTTTTGTTTTTTTTTTATTTTGTTTAATCTTAATTTCTATGATAATTAGAAAATGAAAAATAAAAAAAATAAACAGTCGACTACGTTTGTAATAGTTTGTATGCAAAGAGCCCCCGGTACCCTTTCCTCTTAAGATAAATACATCGGAGCACGGCCGGCCGGGATTCGAAACCAAGGCCTTCAGAATGAAAGTCGAGGTATCTACCACTAAGCAACATCGCTCTATATCGTAAATGGTTAAACACGCACAGACATTTGGCCAGTGTATGTATGTGGTATTTAATCCTGTAATCTATTCGTTGGGCGCTAGACAGTAGGCTTAGGCCGACCTCGCAACGAATAAGCCACGAGAGGGGAAAGCTTAATTGAAACTTAGTCGCAATAGGGTTGGTGTGAGTTAGGAGTTTTGACGGATAATTTTAAAGTACCTTAGCTAATGTAGTTTTTTTATTGTTGGGCTTTAACTGAATCTAAGAGGAAACGCAAACAATTTTTTTATATATTTGGGTCTGTTACTTGTGTATGCAATACATTGCATAGACTGCTGTCAAAAAATATAATTATAATAACTTAATCCCGTAACCGAACAATTTATTTAGTGACTGCGTCAGTGTTGCTTAACCAGCCCAAAGGCAAAAAATTATCAACAGATATTAGTAAAAGGTTTTTTAAGAATGCCTGTACCTAATCTCACTTATATTTAACTAGCTTTTGCCCGCGACTTCGTAAGTTTTTTCTTCTTATACCTATTAAACAAACTTTCGTCCGGATTTCGTCCGCATAGTGGTTGTATTTTCTAAAATCCTTTCTTAGGGGATGCCTACGTTATGAATTTTTTGCCAAATTTAAGCCCGATCTCTCCCTTAGTTTAAACTCTGCGCGATGTACTATCAGGATTTTGAATTTTAATATTTATAGATTTTTATTATTTCCCTGGTAAAATAAAAATAAAATAAAATAAAATATATATATATAAAATAAAAAATAAAATAAAAATAATATAAAAATAAAAATAAAATAAAATTATCACTATCACTACATTAGGATAAAACAAATTCGCTTCCTGTTGTATGTCCCTATGTATGCTTAGATCTTTAAAACTAGACAACGGATTTTGATACGGTTTTTTAATAGACAAAAGTGATTTAAGAGAAAATTTCTTTAAAAAACATTTAACTGAAAAAAACATTTAATGTTTTGCAACAGCTAGTTTATCGATAAATTATTTTGATTTTCAAGAACCATGGTACCCCTACGTACGGAGAGGTTGTGTCGACAAGTTATTTCGAAGATTAACGTACTTGTATCCCTGTAACATGAAGACTGTTTTTAAACCCATCCCCCTCTCATCCCCCTCTAAAGTAAGTTTGATTTAATCACAATGTAAGCACTTACTCTGATCCTAGGAGCTGTAGCATCCTAACTCGTCTAGACAGCAAAATTAAGATGAAACCTGAGGACTGTTTTTGAACTCCTCCTGCCTCCAAAATTTGTAAATCTAAATTTTATTCTCGTGTCGCGGTATCAATTACTAATACCCACGTTGAACCTATTTGTATGATATATTCGTTAGGTCTGAGAATCGAACAACATCTATTTTTACCTTTTTTTTGGTACCTAATTGTAAATCAACATTCGCCAGGTTAGTTACTTATAACCAACTTGTTTCTTGAAAGCTCCATGGCCAAAGCGTTCATAATAATAATTAACTGCGCCGCGTATGTTCCCATCACGTTGGAATTTTGATGTCCTTCTCCATCTAAATCGGTTAAGTAGTTTAACCGTGAAGAGGAAACAAACAAACAAACAAATAAATAAACTTTCAGATTTATAAAATTAGTCAGGATGGTTTATTTACTACGCCGACGCCGCGTCGTTTCACGCCGGTAAGTCAGGACAGCAGTTACCTGATTTCAATATAAATTGGCCCTTATAAAATCATGAAAACGATACCTCAATCCACAGAAAATTAAATTTGCGAAAACACAAAGACATTTGATACAACTTTTTGTTTTTGTTATTTCAATTGAAATGTAATACCATACCTTTGAGATTTCAATATTATATTTCAGTGAAGCTGTTGATTTTCGTATTACCTATTTCAACATTGTTTGTTTATTTTGTAAGTATTCTGTTTCGTAATATTGTTAGAGCTAGAGTACATAATGGTTCCTTTTACTTTTGTTTCTAATCACAATTTTTATTTTTCCTGGTGCACTAAAGGGGGGAAACGACAAAAATAGAGAGCGAAATTTATTAGGTATCGTTTCGTATCGATATCTATAAAATAGCACCTACCGTTTTTAAAGTACAATGACTGAATTATTTCGCTCTGCTTTTGAAATTCAATATGTAAGGCAAGCATTTGTAAAGTAACACTACCACTTTAATTGATGTCTCGTAGGTAAATATTAAACAATGAAATTTTATTTTCACACCCATGAAACTCAAATAAGGTTTTAGCAAAAAATGTATTAAACGTAAAAATGTTTTCAAAAGCAAAATGATTTATTTGGACGTTCTTAAAAATTTACGAAACCGAGACACCGATTTATTACAACATGTAGAGTTAAAAATTTAATAGAAAGGAAGTGTATTAAAATAAAATGTAATAGCTAACATTACAATGCAAAATATAAATTGATAAAACAAAAATAGAAATTGCAAAACAATGCAATCTAAACCCTAGGAAACTTAGCATGTGCATAAATTTTGTAATTATGGAAAAATATTTTTGGTCCTTCAAGTTCAAGATTATTTCATTCATAATTGTGCACTAAATAAGTTAAAAAGCATTTAAACTTACACTTCTTGTCATTTTATTTTAACGATTAAGTTTAATGAATAGTAAGTAATGTCATTGGATGTTTCAATTATTTGAAAAATATAGGAGCAAGGATGAAAACAATCATTTTTTATTCAATAACAATGAGTTTTAGTAATATGCGTGAGCAAACTTAACGGCTTTACCCAGCGCGTTCAAAAAGAACTACATGTTCATAGTAATTATTTTCCCGGGTCTTAATCGCGTATTTTTGTTTTTTATTTCTCTTACCTCGACGTTTCGACTATGTTACAATAGTCATGGTCAAGACCCATGGTCATCCATGGTCCCATGGTCATGGTGATGGATGGAGGTGGTTAAGACCCGGGAAAATAATTACTATGAATACAAATCGTGTGAGTTTAAAAAGTTTATGAACTACATGTTGTCCTTTTTTTACCAATAGGCTCTCTCTTTTGGTAAAAAAAGGACGTAACGTTTTTAAACGTCCGTAGTAGCATTTCTGAAAAGTACCCCACGTTCAAAAACAAAGATTTTAATCTGTTTGCCTAAATTTATCTACACGTAGTATATAAAAAGAAGGAAAGATTTTTTTTGTATTTTTGAAACTTGGTATGAAGATACATTGATTCATTTGAAGTAACATTTTTTGATTAATTTGAAGTAACAACAGAAGGCCACTTTTTATCCCGAAACTCCCATGAGAGCGGAAATTACGCGGGTGAAACCGCGAAACGATGTTATATATAAGCTTAAACTTAGCCTATTACTTTCTAGAAAATTATAATAATGAACAACAACCAGATTTAAGCGCTAACATAACTTGACATTAAGTTTAGTTTCAAAGTTAGCACTTAATGTGAAATAGAGGCATTATAACGACGCCCCGTAGAGCTCTGTTGTTTTCGAATCTGTTGCTTAGATATACCACAGTATATAAATGTAACAGTAATATAATTTCATACAAACCGGTCAAATTGGCCCTCTGATTCATCCTTTAGTAATCTTAGAGAACACAGAGTGCAAAGTTTTGGTTGCAGAAATATACCTAATTGAAAGAAAAGATAAAAATACCTAGATAAAAAGTCAAGCCTATATAAAAAACGAGTTTTTATTACTTCACTGTACATCTACCGTTTTACGAATCTTCCATTTTAAGAATCTGCCGAGTCTGACATTTTCCGAATCTGCCATTCACCAAATAAAGGATGATTTTGTCAGCAATATATCTAAAACTACTCCGTCAACCGATTTTACTCCCGTAAGTCCCAATCCCGCGAGAATTTCGGCATCAAAAATATTTTATGTCCTTTTCCGTCCCCTAAATTACCACTATGCCGATTTTTTTTGAAGAGCGAACAAACAAACAAACTTTAGAATTTATAATATAAGTAGGATTAAATTGCATTACCAAATAAGCAACGGGGACACAGTCAGAGGGCAGCCCTAGTGAGTCTTTATTTACCGAGAGGCAGTAGGTATGCAATGAAGAATGTTAACTAATTTTGAAAATGAACTCTGTTGGGGGGGGGTGAAGGCGGCGAAGAGAAAACGACGGTCGAGACTTGACGTACTTTTATTAATTACTTGTACAGTAGGTACACTTTATTTGTAACCAACTAATTCGGAGGCCCAAAGTCAGAGACGTCCCAGTAGGATTCGTCCCCGAAGCAGCGAGCTCCTAGGTAGGTGGCGCTAGTGTGCTGAGTTTCCCCTGAGTGTCCCAACAATGGTGGATTCACTAGTGGAATGCTCCTCACAGTCCCTAACGAAGACAAATGTTCATTGAAGATCGGCTATCACCTTACTATTTTGTGTGAAATCTTGACAGCGCGATCTAATTTGCATAGTGCTGCCATCTAGTTGTGGCTTTGGTAAACTTTAACTCTAACTTAAACTATATTGGTTACAACTCTCCATATTCTTTGTCAAAAATAAAAAATACAAGTGAAAGAATTACTCCGATACGTCAATGAGTTTTCGATTTAAGGTTCCGCTGGTCGATCGTGTTTTCCATACAAATGAATTTAGAGTGTTATCCATTTATTCTTTATGGAATTTGAAAAAACAAAAGTTAAATCTACATAACAAGTCTATATCTATCATAGAAAAATTATATTTAATTTAATATTTAATATAAATAAATATAATTTGTCTATTTCGTCGCCTACATGGGCTACATATAGACTTGTTATGTAGATTTAACTTTTGTTTTTTCAAATTCCATAAAGAATAAATGGATAACACTCTAAATTCATTTGTATGGAAAACACGATCGACCAGCGGAACCTTAAAGAAGTAATCTAAACGGAGCGTTATAAAGTGACGTCACAATCGGTCTCGTGACTGTTAGCGGGACTCGATATTTATCGTAAGATAGATAGATAAACACTTAAGTTAATAAAATACGCGCAAACGCGCGCCACGTAAGTTTAATTAAATGCCTGTAAAATCAAAACTAATAGGTATTTTTGACTACAACAAATACTAGTGTATTTTTTAATATATGTTTACATACAAGCTTTACGGTAACAAACTTTCAACTGATTTGGCATACTTATTAAGTAATATTCTTTATTCAAAGATACAGCTTAGTTTAAATACCTACTGTTATTTTAAACTGTGGTTATACTTATAATGTATATTAGTCTTACGAGAGATTTTACCATTATCAAAAGCATTATTTTAGACTACGGTGGCTTATCTTATTTCAGTAATTATAAGCTAACTGAGCCCTGCGGTATCACCCGCGTAAGTTCTGATCCCGAGGGAATATTTTCTTAACGTATTTCTAGGACTTCAGCTAACATATTTTTATCGTAATCGGTCCAACCGACATTGCTGATAAAAAAACGGGATATTGACCATGTTTTTAAGGTACCGTGCCTCAAAGGAAAAAACGGGACCCTTAAGAGATCAGTCGTTTATTTGTTTAAAACAATGTTTTTGTTTATAATAATTTTATAATCATTATTAAAAAATAATATAATAAAAAAATTATCATTATTATTAAGATTATTTGAAAAATTTATTCATTTAAGTTTTTTATAAACACGACGTTATTCTATTTATACAGAAAATATTAAAGATTTTTCAATGTTTTTAAACCATACTTCGAACATAACGCTCGATGATTTACGTTACATTTTATTGAAATGTTCATGAAAATGGTCTAGTCTACACTCACCTCTAACAATAAAACATAATATTTTTTTGGGCATATCTAAAAATTCATAAGACAATAATATGTTTGGACGTTTCTAATTTAAACGTCGTTTAATAAAAATTTGTTCGTTTTATTTAATAGAAACATATTTTTTTCAATTTGTCCCACCACACCACACTGAATTTAATTTGTATTATTTGTGCTCTGTTGAATTTTGGTCGGCAATTTTTATTAGGTTTATTTTATTACAGTTTGTGTTTATGAAATAGATTAGTTTCTGACGGTCCTATTATTTTAGTTCTATTGATGCGGAAATCAAAATGTATACCTCTATATAAAAGAGAAAAAGACAAATAAATGAAATGAATGAAGACTCATCATGAAATTTCTAAACTAAAAGAGCTATGAATCTAACACTCCGCCTTCAAAATAGGGTTTTTTTGGGCAAATTACTGAAAAGTTTACGTTTCCATTCCATCCAGCGAACTTGTTCTGATGTATCTTTAAACGTGACCATCTTTACATGGTGTTTTGTGAAGACTCGCAATTTACATTATAAATATATTATTATTACTAGGGACCCGTCCCGGCTTCGCACGGCTATATTATGCATGTATTATACATACAAATCTTCCTCTTGAATCACTCTATCTATTAACCGCATCAAAATCCGTTGCGTAGTTTTAAAGATTTAAGCATTCAAAGGGAATTAGGGACAGAGAGAGCGACTTTATTTTATACTATGTAGTGATGAGCCTGTTGTGTCCCACTGCAGGGCAAAGGCCTCTCTACCTACTCCCCTTCCACTGATCGCGATCTTGTTCGACGGATTGCCAATCTGTTAGAAATTTGTCCAAGATAATATGAATAAAAAATATATGAGATAACTTATCTAAGCGGTTTCAAATGGTGTAATTTTGAAAAACAGTTGGCTCGAATCGTCTAATATCGATCAAGACTCATTTCGCGCTAAAAACCACCAAAAAAATATCGAAAAACAGTTGAAATAGAATACAACACTTATATAATGATTAAGTCACTTAAGCCAATTATTTTGTATAAGCTCATTTTTTTCCTTGAATTTTTTTCCCTACATAATACTCTCAAAGTAAATCCAGAACATTATTTATGAAAATAAAATGATGTCAACATTAAAATTCGAGAGAGCACCCCCGCAGGTGTTTCAAGAACTCGGTGAACAACTTCAAAGATCAGTGTTAGATCCTTCTGGCGGGGCGCCAGGTTAAGCTGACGGTCCTATTCTGGACACAAAGTAATTGAACAAGAAATTCTACTGAAGTCTATAAACATTCATTTATTTTAGGCTACAAAAGCCCATAGGCACTTTTTAGACTAACATACATATTTTCTATGAAGACATACTTGTACTTGTTTACCTCACATCTTTAGTTAGTTCCTTTTTGCGTGAGGATGGAGTAGGTTTGGCCAGCACCTAGGCATCCTTTCAATTTAATCAACCGTTTCCAGAGGAAAAATCTTGTCAATAACTTTGGAGCCAACTAAACCGTGGGTTTTATCATGAAACCCACGGTTTAGTTACGTTACGAATAAAACTAAAACTGCACCGATTTTGATGAAACTTTGTATGAAGATTGCATGCTTAGGAGTGACTTAGATTTTTACTCCATATTCCTACGAGAATGTGACCGCTGCTAGTGTCATAGTAGTATTAAAAGAATCAAAATAAATTGGCTTAAGTAGTGTGTCAAATAGGATGGCTGCAATGTCTTTTTGAATGGCAATACCGATCCGTTTGTCAATGTAGCGAGTGCGGGGTGGTCCAACTATTTATAGGCCAGCCAGCCTTTTGGTCACTAGAATGCCAATTTTCGTAAATAACATTGGTAAAGTTACATTACAACAATATAATTCCGATAGCATTTCACACAAAATACCCTCAAAGTCAGCTTTTGGTGTTTTCAAGATTTTTTTGTAATCAAAATGCAATCGGAGTGATATTGCAATGTAATGTGATCAATTTTATTTAAAAGAATTGGCCTTCTGGTCGATTCTATTTTCAAACAATATATTTCTTTCTCATTTTGAAATAGACACCAACCGCAAGACCAAGACATCTCAATGCGATACAGCCATGTATCCAGAATACACCTGCCAGCTTGAGCCAAGTTGCGTAATCTGACAACTTTAAAATTTGTCTTCAGTTTCTACCCTTAAATTAGTCAGTTGATTTTGTTGACTCCCAGTTTATTTTGTATCTACTAAGTTCAACCCTGTGGTTTTATTTGCGTAAACAGAAAAAAAAGGTTTCTTTAAAGCAAGAAATACCTAATCGACTCCAATATACCTTGACGCTACAAAATAATTTCTTGGTTTTAGTAAAAATCTTAAAATAATAGGTATGCAGGCATTTTTAATTTAAAAAACATTATTCTTGTATTAAGATTCATAAAATCGTTTATTTCTGGTAACAGTCTTAAATAACGTACATAAAGTAAGATAAAGTAACATACATACATGATAGCGACTATTGGTTTTAATATTATTTTGTTAATAGAAAAACGTTATTTCAAGTTGCTAGATTGACTATGGCAGCGACTTGTTTACCAAATCAATTTGACTACTTTTATTTTACGTTTTAATATTTTAAATGTTTAAAAATTCAAAGTTCCTATCAAAGTGATTGCAACAATTTACTATTAATTTTAAAGATTACTATTGAGCCCTTAATTACTTATTTAGATTTTAAAGATAGAAAAGTGACGTCACGTCTGTCAAACTTGTTGTGGACATTGCCAAACTCCACCACCGTCTATAAAAGTACGCGCTGAGGCGATCATGGGATCTTTTGCTGCTCAGTCTTCGGTTGGTAAGGTGGTTGGGTTCGACGATGCATAAAGTAAGACCATTCCATATTTTTGATACAGTGTATTATTGTCTAGTTTGTTGAAGTTAACAGTTGTTGCTAATATTCTAAATAGTTGTTGATTTAGTAATAAAAGGTCAAGTGTGGTTCACTTGGCCGTCCACGACAGTGGTTTATGTTGGAACCGTTTTATCATGTTATTTACCCGTTGTTTGTGTTGTGTACCTATTACCATTAAACTAAACTACCAAAAGATCTAGCTTCTCTTGTCAGAAGCACCTTTTCTCCAACATACATAATCGGATAAAAAAAAAATATAAGTTTTATGGTTTTGTATCTTCGGTATACATGCCGGCGGGCGGACCAGAACCACACTAGTGTGACAGGGTGGTGTGATGGTCAGTCTGGCCCCCCAGAAATCTGCCGAGAAGAACATGTCATTCACCGTCGTTGCTGGAATCCGTAGCACGTAGAACTTAAAATCAATCTTCCTTTATAACAGAAAGATGGAACCATTTTACTAACAAACCACAATGTTAAAAAACTAGTTTATTTATTATATTGACGGCACTAATTAGTGAAACAGAACAAGTAAAAATGCGTTTTCAGTATTTCATACCAATTTATTTTGGAAAATATTCATTCTCACTTAAGCTGCAATCAATTTTCAGATAAAAGCATCATTGTGAAGAAATATGCAGTTAATTTCACCGGAATCGAATTAATAATCAACTAGCGACCCGTCCCGGCTTTGCACGGCTATATTATGCATGTATTATACATATAAACCTTCCTCTTGAATCACTCTATCTATTAAAAAAACCGCATCACAATCCGTTGCGTAGTTTTAAAGATTTAAGCATACATAGGGAAATAGGGACAGAGAAAGCGACTTTGTTTTATACTATGTAGTGAAGATGGAACCAAATATTTGAATATTTTACCTAACAAACCACCATGTTAAAAAACTAGTTCATTTATCATATTGACCGGCACTAATTAAGTGAAACAGAACAAGTAAAAATGCGTTTTCAGTATTTCATACCCATTTATTTTTGGAAAATATTCATTCTCACTTAAGCTGCAATCAATTTTCAGATAAAAGTATCATTGTGAAGAAATATGCAGTTAATTTCACCGGAATCGCAATTATTAATCAACTAGCAACCCGCCCCGGCTTCGCACGTCTATATTGTGCATGTATTATACATAATATAAACCTTCCTCTTGAATCACTCTATCTATTAAAAAAACGGCATCACAATCCGTTGCGTAGTTTAAAGATCTAAGCATACAAAGGGATATAGGGACATAGGGACGGCGAAAAGTGACTTTATTTTATACTATGTAGTGATTACGCTGAATGTGAAACAGGAATTCCATGTTTCGTACCTAGTGACGAAATAAATCAATATTGTAGGGCATTTCACACAGCGCCATCTAGACCCAAGCTAATGACATAGGCTCGTGTTATGGTGACCTGACAACTGATACAATAACCAAAGATCCCTTGAAGAACGCATTATTCCGATCTGTCACCATGCTTTGTCCCCTTACGACCTTCATCGAACTGTTGTAATGGAAGAAAAGTATTTTATATCAAATTAAATACGTCAATAAATATATTGGAAATGGGTTGTCTAAAAAATTTTAGTCCAGAATTTGCTTAATATTAGTACCATTCCCCTAAAGGTGGAAATCAATATCCTATTATTAGTTACCGAGGGTTAAACTATCATTTTTTGACAGTCTTGCTATGTAAGTTTAACCATTGGTAACTATATGTTATTGATTTTGACCATACCTCTGTTAATAAATAAACCTCTGTTAATAAATATTGCAGGACATCCCACACATCGCCATCTAGCCCCAAGCTAAGTAACTAGACTACCATAGATACTTTTCTGATTGATTCTGGTTGATCTCTAAAGCTTTCTATAATATTAAAGAATATTTTAATTTTAGTCAATTCATTAGTTTCATTACATATTTTACTAGATACATGAGCTTAATATGTAAACTTAATGTATTCTTTTGTATAAATTATTTACTTAAGTAACTCATTATTATATGTCCGGAATGGACAAACTGTTGATACCTACCTACTATAATATGTCATCATGTACACAGTTTTTTAATAAATATTCTTGATGCTAGATTGATTTTGGACTATTTAACAGACATGTCAAAAGTACAGTTCTTAGTTGTGTACTTACCTAACTTTTTTTTACTTCATTTTTCTAAATTGAACAATTATTATTATAACTAACTGCATGGTAATAAAAATCATGTAACAATATTCAGTGGGTATCGTACAGGTCTGTCAGTAGGTCCATGGGGCCACGACGGGGCCACGGGTGACAGGGGTGGGACTCTCAAAACTTTTTGATTAATTACATTTCGCTCGCTTAGAAATATTGCCGCATACCTGTAGGTTGAAGTTATGCGATGGTGTGTAGAGTTTGAAAGGCGTAGAAATGGCTTGTTGACAGCAGTTATCCAGAAGGTAATTTGTTTATTTTCCACTGAAAGAAGCGTTACATAAGACAATAATTAATAAGGAACAAAAAAACAGTTTTCTACATTCATTTTAATTGTCGCACGAAAACTATCTTTGAAGGCTTATTTCCTGAAGGTTTTGTGTTTCCATTCCATAAAATGCACTGCAGGTGTACGACGTCTCAGTACGTTTGCAGGTGCTGCCTAAGACACTAGAATCGAGTTTATCGTCTTGAAATCAACAAAAAAATAATCGTAAAATTTTGCAAAAATTAAAAGAGTACTTGCAATTATTATTGTTAAATTAGATACCATTTCCAACACATTCCATATTTAAAGTTTACCATACAATTGAAAAAATCCGAATTGTTTTGGTTGTCTACAAAACCTAAACAATCAACGGCGTGCAAAAGTTCAGCTAAGGGCAGAGGATTGCATGTTGGATTCCCGTCGTGACATAAATATTTGTTTGACAAACAGATATGAGTTTCTTGTCTAAGTTTTTCCGTATGTATGTATTTACAAATAAGTTTTCATTTCAAATGAATGCCACGATGATGAAACGAGACGATGAATGACAAAATAAAAAAGAGCTTATCTGAAGAATCATTAATCCGATGAATCGTAAAAATGATGGACTAATTTTGATGACTTGCGGAACCTACAAAGGCAGATGAGAATTTAGAAAATAACATAGGTTATGTCTTAACCGGTCCTGAACTGAGACCTACGTAGGCATAACCGTAAGGCGAGGCTATATAGTAAGAAATAAAATATTAAAGTAGGTACTTCTAATCGTTATTAAGTGCAAAACGGTGTGAGACTAAGTTTATTACCTGACGTGTCTGAAATACCGGTTTTTGTGGGGGGACAGATGGGGAGGAGGGGAAGGGAGGGAGGGGGGTACATCCCTCTCTGTTTGGATGAGAATTAAAAACAGGTCAGAGAAAATATATATTCTAACTAGCTGCTCCCCGCGGTTTTAACTTTGCAAGTCCAGATCTCTTGGGAATATTGAGATAAAAGTATTCTATGTGTTAACCCAGGTCTCCAGCTATCTACATACCGAGTTTCATCGTAAATAGACGAGTACTTTTGGCTTAAAGGCGTAATTAACATACACATATACTAACACAAACTTTCACTTTTATAACCTTAGTAGGATCATTGTACTTAGTAATTATTTCTTTTTGTTAGATTTATTTTTACTTTATAATTAGTTATGTTTAATACGAATAAAGTGCTGTTGGCCACGAGGCTAACAGCACTTTATGCACGATACGATTTTGAACGATCTTTGGTCGATCGATCGATCCACTAGGTTACCTCGACTTTCATTCCAAAGATCGTGGGTTCGAATCCTAGCCGGCCGTGCAACAATGGATTTACTACTAAGCTGAGAGGGCGGTACAGGTTCTAAGACTACGGTTAAATCAGTCCGGAAGAACAGGGTCTTCCGAACTGATTTCCGAACTTCCGGACCTAAAACGTCAAAATGATTTTACTATCCACTTTTTGTAACCGCCAAAACCAATAAATAATCATTCAAATAGACCTATCTAAAGTTTGGAAAACCGTAGCCCCCAAAATCCTATTACAGTTAGTAAAATCGAATTAATAAAAGGTTTCTCGAAATTTGGTTCACCCTTTGAACAAAGTACACCAACTGCTAACTATCATTAATGTTTCCTAATTGAACTGACAACTCGTGAACTGTTTTAAGGTGTTCACCCACTGAAGCACGATCATTTTATAACACGGCCGTTTTAAAAACTGGCGCACCTATTGCTCTTGGTTCTCTTCTTCTTTCCTTTATCCCGGCTTATCCAGGGTCGGGTTTCCTCGTATTTTGCACCAGTTCGTACGATCCTGTGTTGTCAAGTGGTTTAGGTTCTACGACTCATCAGCTTGTCTATGCTTGTCCACCATGTATCGGGTAGTCTTCCTCTACCACTTGGTTCCACTGGGATGTTCAGTGCCTTATTTACGGCGTGATCTACTTCGCGTCTAGCTAGATATTATGAGACCGTACCATTGCACCTCTTGGTCCACAAGTCCATATTTAAAAGCAAGTTGCTCGTGGATGATCCTAGCTACCCGATTATGCCTGTGGAAATCACCATTGGCAAGATGAGAACAGCAGGAAGTAATATGCCTGTGTGACTCCACAAGACGGTGGCATGCGCGACAAATATCGACCGAATCGTTCTTCAGTTTTTCCAGTTACCTTAGGCGAGGTGTCGGGGAGTAGCGACCCCGCGGTTCCGAGTGTTGCAGGAGAAGCCACTGTTCCTCATCTTCTGACGACTGAAAACTGACGAGGAAGCGATGCCCCCGCTCTGGATTGACTTCATCGGTCGTTCAGTGAGAAGTAGAAATGCTCGAAGTATAGATGCCAATCTTAAGATTTCTAGGACTCTTTGGCTGGAGTTTAAAATTCAGGGAAGCCTCTCATTACTTCAGTCACTCACGTCCCTGTTACCCACTTGTAATTTGCTCAGCCTGTATCTAATTGATCTACTACATCAACAAAAACCGCACAAAAACCACTTAGTAGAGATCTAAGCGGAAGTCAATTTCCAAGTGTCTCTCCCAGTAGAGATAGGTGGAAAAATTTCTATTCTTACCCACCAGGAGGGATACGTTGGGAGGGACTAGTGCACTAGTCCAAATAAATTGGGATAAAGGTAGGAAGAAGAAGGACTCCTGTTTGTCGAAAGCTTAAAACAGTTTTATTTACTCGAAAAACATCACTTAAACTTTGAACCAAGTTATTTCAATTATAATACAATTAAATTGCAATTTCGGGGATGTTAAACTCGTCCATGGATTTTAATTAAATTTTCCCTTCATTAATGTTGAGGTATGCGAGGTGAGGTCGGAGGATAAGCCTTGTTTAGTTAGATTACACCTGCTTGTACATTATTTAGAATAGGGTGATATAAATTATTGTGTTATTGTTGTTTTTAGAGGTTCCCGCTGCAAAGATCGGACAAAAAGACAGACAGACGAAAGGGCGTGTTCCGTCACACATCGTAACTCCGTAATTTTATGCAGCAAAATTGCAATATCTAAATCGTGATTTGTCTTTAAATTTTTGAAAGTAAAAAAATTTCGATTGTCAAATTGGCGCATAAGTTCGCAAGTGAAATCACGTTGCGGTGCAATTTTCGGATATACATTTTTCTTAGAAAATATTTTAGGACTACTATAATAATACTGCATAGGTGTATGAAATTACACATAGAGGTTATCATATATATAATATATTTTAAATGACAATATAAATTAGGTATCAATTATGGTAGAGAGATTGAAATTACAACTAATAGAGATATTAAGCCAATCTATACATATCAAATTCTTTGTCCTGACTGACTGACGGATCCACGCACAGCCTAACCTGCTGATTTTAGAGACCTTAAACTTGGAGGGTGTGTTCTTTGTATGACGTAGGCATCCGATAAGAAAAGATTTTCCGAAATTCTACCCCTTAGGGGATGAAAAGGGGGGGGCAACGTTTGACCACGTGATTCCATGATTCATCTTCGACTCAAAATACCTATAACTTCAGAGACCTATTCTTTGTATACAAATCAATTCTGAGTATAGGTAGTACTAAAGTACTAATTATTTTCCCGGTTTAAGATTCCTCTTACCGACCCGAAAACAGACCCGGCATAATAATAGGATAGTCTTTATTTATCTAATTTAATTAATTATTAATTTAAAAAAAAAAGAAAAAAAAGGAAAAAAAAAATTCTATAAATACAAATTGTATGAATTTAAAAAATAAATTTTGAGTATTTACTAGCTTTGGTAGCAAATGCAAAAAAAAAGCATTTCTCCGTAAATCTACAGTACAACAGACAAGACTTACTGAACTCATTTAAAGAATTGATGAGTACAATTTAACATGGCGCGACGTACGTACGAAGATTAAATTAAATCTCGACCTAAAAAGTGACTTTTACTTAAGCTGTCTCTCTTTATTGACTCAGATTTCTAAGGAACCTTTGTTTTATTAAGATACTGGGATTTTCCTTAAAACGTTCTTGCTACGACAGTGATATCCTTTTAAAGAAGTAGGTACGTGAGATTTGATATTCTATAAAAAACGTCAGATATATTTTGTGCTTAATCAAAGCGTCACAATAACACAAGCTTAGTTGCTTGAGACTACAACACAACTATAAACACATTACATACTTCTTAAGCGTAAATAACCAGAAATAAATATCTGTACATAAATTTTGTTTGAGGCGGGAATCGAACCCGTAGCCTTCTGCTTTACGGGCTGGTTTTCACCCATTGCGCCACATAGATCGTCAAAATGACTCACCCAATACAAAAACTAATAAAAAGCACACGTAAAAATAAAAATAAAATAAACAACAATCAATTCCACCTTATTAGACACTCCAAATGAACGGGCGATATAAAATAACTGGTTATTACCAGTTATAAGCAGTTATAACCGGTTATAAGTGGAAATAACTGAATACAACCGGATAGGAGGATGGTTATAAAACTCGTACATCGCAAATAGGCCGTAAAGAGTACCGGATGCGACGGACGGGTGAAGATGGTAATGTACAGAATAGATTCTTCGTTTGATATTATACCAAAAACAATATATTTGTTTCATAATGTTGATGATGATGATAATGTTCGCTTTTTTTTAGATCTACAAAGTCTAGAAACGTCACATTTTTACAAAAAAATCATTGTATATTGAATGAACCCTTTTTAACCCGGAATTCATACGGGAGAAATGCACCTTTCTATACATCTTCTCGCTGCCGTTCTCTTTGACCAGTAGCGGTATGCGGCAAGAACTCTACCTGACTTTACCAATATAAAAACTTCACGCTTGCCACGATATTATGTCAAGATGTGGATGCTCTCCGCGACTAGTTATTGAAGGCCAAAAGTAAGTGAAGCAAGGGAATGGAATCAGTTACCTGCGTTTTTCTTTCCGCGAGTGAATCTTCTATTTTAGTTAACCTTGCTACATCTTCAGCATCGTCACCAGGAGCAGGTGTGTTAGTGGTCAAACACTGACCATTTTTTTCTTATTAGCCTAATTGTCCCATTGCTGTGAACAAGTAGCACAATGATTAAACAATGCAAGTAGTTCGGTCCTACGCTACGGTTCGCCAGTCTCCGTCAAATGCATCGAGATCGTCAAGCCATTGTTTTTGGGCAATATACAATAAAAATTATTAATTCGTTTTAAACGTCACATCTGCACCTGTATATACTCTAGATCCAGGCGTCCCTATACTCGTGCTAGGCTGTATTCCCGAGTCTGAATAAGAAAGGGTAGTTTTACAGCGCTCGAGGGAAAACTTTACGTGTTAGGGGTGAAATTCTCCCTTTTATTTCGGGGTTGTAGCCACTCGTGATCGTCTCGTACACGTTCTGTTTCATATTTTAGGAATTTTTACTGGGTTTTTGGAATAAGTTACTTTGACGTAGGTGTTTTTTGTTATTTGTGTTCTCTTTTATCAATTTGTCTAGTCGAGATCTCCAGCACTAAATACCTACACAGAAGGTTCAATTTAATTATAGAATAGAATAAACTTAAATCTAAAATGGTTCCATTATGCACTTTGGATTTGAGTTAATTTTATTACTAGGTATTAACAATCCCAAAAAAAAAATTTTTAGCGATTAGTTCGAAGTTTGCTTATTTGGTTTTACCCTCTTAATGGTCAAACGACTGGTTCGATTTAGATTAAAATGGCATTGTGCTAATTTAGGGGATGGAAAATGACACAGAATACTTTTGATCCCGAAATTCCCGCGGGATAGGGACTTACACTGGTCGCATCTGGGTACTTAGATTTCATCATTTTCCTGCCCTTATCACAATTTATCCGGGTACTTAGATTTAAAAGCCAATATTATTTTGAGGCACCCAGACATTGCTAATTAGTGTAACTAAGTAGACTCCTACATATCCGCTTACATGAAAGCTGGTATCAGCGTATGTTAACACATACCTACATAACATCATTCTAATTTGTTGTCGCATCTCGCGAAATACCTTACCTAACAACACCATATTACAGTGAAAGATACCCGGATGTTAGAGAAATTCCATTTATTTTTAAGATTTTTGTAAAAAAATGGTAAAAAAATAAAAAAAAATTGTTTTTATTGTAATGTTGAATTTTTGTATTTATGATGATATTAATAATATATGTATTTTTAAGATAAAATTGTTTATGTCTTTTTTATAATATTATATATATCATTATTATTAAGAGCCTATAGTGTCCCACTGCAGGGCAAAGGCCTCTCTACTCCCCCTCCACTGATCACGATCTTGTGCGACGGATTGCCAATCTGTAATTGCCGATCTGTAATCAATCGGATTGTCAATGTTTTATAATATAAATATTCTATTTAATTATATATTTTTTCTTCTTACCTATTAGGTACTTAACTCAAATGATAAGTTATGTTAAGGTAAGATAGGATCATAGGTTTTACAATAGTCTAGTTTTAAGTTTATTTTCAATTCTTATTTGGCATAAAGTTGGAAAATCACAGCTTGCGTTTGCAGGAGTTACCAACCACAACCCTGCACGTTTTCCCTGAGTTGTGCTAGTTAAACAAGATCTAAATTTATCGATAGAAATATCATACGATTAAATTTTGGTACAAAAAAACGTAACTATTTCTATCTTATACAGTGCTTAGTTTAAATTCGGTGGACCGTTAGTTCGACATCACATTACGTAGGAACTTTGTTATAAAACAATGTAGACGAGATATAAAGCCCAATTACAGTACGCAACACGTAGAGCAAAGTTCATTCATGCAGGAGCTTGTTAGACGTTCGTCTGCAGGGGTTAAGGTGAGGCTTTATTGATGCGACTTTAGCTTCGAGGAAAAGTCTTACGACAACTACGAAATATGCTACGAAAATTAAAGAGGGAGGCCTATAAATAAAAAACAGTATCTTTGTTTCAAAGCAGGGATACTATTTCAAGATATTTATCTCGATTCGTGTTTGTCCGATTTCAGTTTTACGATTTTGTGGTTTTACGGTACGTTTGTAACGTAAATTAAAACGTCATTATTCAAATAATCCGAGAATAGGAAAGAGAAGTGTGGGCAGACCACCAGCTATATGATCCGACGACTTAAAAGCACATGCTAAGGCAGCGTGGCCCAGAAAGACTAGTGATGTTGATGGTTTGAGAGGCATATGATATTCTTCAGTGGGCTGATACATGCTGATATAATGCATCTGCTGCAAATCTTTGCTCCTAGAACAATCCGGAGCAAAGTCAAAATCATTTCTTTATACACTTGGAATCATGCTACATTGAAATATCTTAAAAATTGAAATTGGTTGGTAAAGTCTAGGTCGCTCAGACGGCGGCTTATTTGCCTTACAAAAACCACGGCTTTCTCCGCCCAAGATTTTCACGTTTTCATCACTCTGCCACCGAACATGCCGACCAACGGCCATTGTTTTTTTCAAAATCGCATCAGTAAACCAGCTCCTTAACCATGGATGTTGAGGGGCGATCACCTGCGGGGGGAGGGACGCCAGACGTCAGCTATCGATTATTCCAGGGTGAAAACACACCGAGACCTGGCAATGCGTTTCCTTAACAAACACGTTCAAACAACTCCTACCTTATTCTGAACGCAATGGAGTTCAAATTACCACAGCTCAAATCATAAATCACTCGTACCCATCAATGTGTATGACCGGCAATTCCTTTTCATACGGTGAAACTACGAACTAAAATATTATTGAAAAAAATTACAATTTCGCAAAGATACTAGCGCCACCACAAACTGTAGAGTTACGATGGTCTACTCGTTTCCGTAATGACGTGTCAATATGTCAATTTTATAGCTTAAATCGTCGTGTTTAAGGTCGAAAATAGGTTGTTTGTTGGAAATCAATTTGCGTATATGAAAAATCAGGGAAATGATTTTCTTGACTGTTATTAGTCGAGTTGAAGGAGATCAGATGGGTGGAAGGTATTTTTATGAATATTCCTCGCTTAGATGTTCAAACTAACTACATCCCGCTGCTTTACCTGCGTTTGGGATCTCGATAAAGTAGCCTGTGCCATTATCTTTCGACTTTTAAGTTGTTCTAGTTATTTAAGCGAACAACTTTTGTTCTACGACTTTTGAAAATTAAAACTTATTTTTTCATTTTGAGATTTTAGCAAGACTCAGGCGTCTTTTGGAAATGGTAACCTAATTAAATTTTGCCTAATTAAGGATCGTTTGGAAATGGGAGTTTTTAATCGACTTAAAAAAAAGAGGAGGTTCTTTATTCGTAAACAACTTTTGTTCTACGACATTTGGAAATTCGAACAGTTTTGAAATTTTTTTAGCCTATTTAAATTAAAAAAATTAGCAGATTTTTTAAAACAAAGGCCATACAGACTTAGAACAGTGAATCATAAAGTAAATGACCTCTCCGTGTTATAAATTATTATAAATCAGTTTGTTTAATAATTTTGTAATATTTTTAACAAATAACACTATATACAAAGTATTTAATATATTTGTTGTTTATCGAGTATTTCAAGTAGCTCATAACAAGCTCATAATTTACATAGAATAAGGCATTGTCTCCACCTGCCGCCGCGTCGTCTAGAGATACTAATCGAGTTGCAGGTCGGTTTCAAACTGTTGGCAACGCCTCGAGTTTATTGAGTACACTTGTATGTACTATTTAAGAGCAACTTGAGCATATATATACGCATATTGAAAAAATATATGATACAATTCTCCGTTTTCTAGACTACAATGAAATTGACAGTATTTCGTGAACATTTTCTTCATCAGCATCTGATACCATTACACTTATAAATTGTAAAAACTTCAAGAACCAAACCTTCTTGTAAAAAAGTTAAGTTTTTTCGAAGATTTGCCATTATTCTGTGATTTTAAGATTTGGCGTTACGATCTCGATGCATTCGACGGTACATCTTAGGGCCAAACTACTAGGAATAGTGAACGGAAATAAGACAGCTAGGAACGATGTTAAGAAGGCTTTTGCTTAGCAATAGGACGTTAAGCTAACAAAAATGGACGTATAGGCGTGCATATTTGTCGTGAACTCAGGCAGAACTACAATTTTCTTATACTTACTTATAATTATGTTATAATATTGTATCACATTAATTAAAATAACTGAACGTGCCAGCTTTTGACAATCAACCTGTACCTTCTTACTAACCTTACTCCAGGGTGTAAAGAACTAAAATTTGCATCGAAATGAGATAAATAACGGAGATTTTTTAAAATTGAATTCTTTGAAGATACTTTTGGAGGGGACATTATGATTTTCTTAATATTAGAGAGTCGGGGGAGTTTGAGTGAATATCTATCAACCTACCTACTCAAGTTTTATTTTATTTTTTGCATATTAAAATAAGAAATATAATAGAATAAGAAATATGTAAGTAAGTACCGAATCTATTAATATTAAAAAGCTAAAACGTTTGTTTAGTTGAACCCGCTAATCTCACAAACTATTGGTTCAAAATTAAAAAATATTTTTGAGTTGGATAATCCATTTATCAAGGAATGATATGGACTGTACTGATATTTTTTAGGCAATTCATTTGCAATATATTTATTTTCCTATTTAATTTGATATAAAATACTTTTTTTTATCCATTAAACAGCTTGATGAAGGTCGTCCTTATAGGGATCTCCGACTAAAACGAATAGAGGATTTACTTAGCATTTTAAGTTTCCGATTATATAAGGTACAGTATGGGTCATAAGTAAATGATCAGTATGCTACAATTGTGTTTCACGACGTTCATTCAACGCGGTCTAACATATTGCATTAGTGTTTGCACTATGCGGCCTTCACAGACTTTTAAAGCTTCGCGGGCTTTTTTTTTTTTTTTTTTTTTTTTTTTTTTTTTTTTTTTTTTTTTTTTTTTTTTTTTGTGTGTGGTATCCCTGTACCTACGGTTGGTACGCTTGATACCTTCACTAGCGCCACCTACCGATATCGACGTTATCGGATGGATGCGAGCTTCTTCATTCTGTGTTTGTCTGCCGGTCTTCACACAAGTCACCTCAAGTTTGAAGCAGTACCTATTGGTCTCTGAAGATGGGAGGAAGCAAGAAGAGGAGAAAATAAAGAAAAGGATCGCCGAGTTACAACAAGAATTCAAGACTAATCATCGTCGCATCCGCGTCATCGATTCCTCATTAGAGAGTGAATCCGAATGTAAGTTTCATAAATACCCTCCATTTTATGAATATGTTCTCAGATGCGCATCATGTCCAAGAACTGAAGTCCTTCTACCTGCGGTGTGCCTGCGGTTTTTTGTGTCGAAATATGACGTGTTACTGCCTATACTGGCAAAAAGTACCGTCATTTTGTGTTTTACACGCAATGTCGACAAAACGACACCATCTTGACCAAAATCTGACGAGTTTCTGCCTCTGCGCAGATAGATACCGTCACAATAAAAATTGTGTTCTAACACAATTATTTGGTCCCACAGCACTGGTGGACATGGACAGCGAGGCTTCTGCGTCCCGACCGACGGACCGTCGCGTCGTCGCATCGCGTCACCACACAGCCGACCCACGGCCCACGCCCACGCAATGACCCACGCCTTGGCCCACGGCCCACGGCCACGCTATGGCCCACGCCCACGCAATGTTCTACGGCGTAGCCCACCCCGGTCGTGGTCGTCGAACGACGAGGCCGACGACCGGAAGCTGCCACCGCGACCGCCGCCATTACTTCGATCGACGACGACGCTACCAGCCCAACTGCTGACGTCACAACGACGCCAGGCTATGATCTCGACGTTGAATCCGAGATGGAAGATAGATGTGAAATCCTCGAGTTACTAGGTGACGTAACGACACCAGAAACTATCTTAGGACTGTCTATCCACAAAGATGTTGCCATCTGCTGGCAAAATATTCTTGCCAAGGGCCTCCAAATAGTAGCCAAAGAATAACTACTACGAGGACTACCTACTTCACACCCACAAATTGTGAGTTTATCCTTGCACCAGAACTCAATCCATTGGAGTAGCCTTGTCAGGCTTAGCAGTGACAATGGACAAGCTGCTACTATTAAGCAGTAAGGAGCAAGAAATTTTGAAGCCGCTTAGCGTCGTCTGCCGAATTTTGTGCGACGCTCACTTCTGTGAGACAAAAACTAGTAGAAAACTAGTTCTTGCAACCGTGAATTCGAATGATAGAGGAAAATTCCTTTTCGGTGACAATGTCACTGAAAAATTGAAATCAGCAAAATCGATTCAAAAATCGGGAGAAGATTTTAAAAATTGGTCATTTAATCGAGCTGCGTCGGAAGCCGACATCCAGGGGCAGAGCGCGCGGAGGGACGGCGCCCACGACCAGGAACAGCAGCACGCGCGGGCCGCAGGACCGAGCACGGCCTCCGCGAGCATCACCACCACTTCGGCGCGCTCCCTTACCGCTCACCGGGCAAGCTTCGACGCGGAGATCTATAAGGTACCTGGTACGCTGGTCGACTCAAATATTTTATTTATAAATGGTCTCAAATTACTGATGATTTACTGTACTTCAATGGATAAAGGGTTATAAAATCCCTTTTAGTCTAGTACTGACCAGTACCTTATCAAAATTTTGAATCTAATATAACACCCCTTCGTTTTTGCGTCGGGGGTTAATAATTTCAAAATTAGTTGAAGTAAATGTAGAATTTGCAAAAGCTCTAAAAATAAAATAGCGCGATATTTATGCCATATTAACCTTTATATCAATTTTTGTCTGGCATCTTTCTTCTGCCTAAGCCAAATGGCGACAAACGATTTATTTTAATAAGTTTATTGATATAGCTCATTTTGAAATGGAATACGATAGTATTGCATCAAAATTTGTAACTTATTATTATCAATGGCCTCTTTAGATATTAAAGACGCATATTTTCTCCTAATTAAACATGAATCAAATAAAAAGTACCTACCTCAGATGTAAATATAACAATATTCTGTACGAATTTAATATTTGACCGTTTGGCTTGTGCAGTGTGCACTGCACCCTATGTTTTCACCAAGTTGATGAAACCGGTTATGGAATACCTACGATCAAGTTATTTTATTTCCGTAATATTTTTGGACGATAGTTATTTAGAACCTATTCGCAGTGTCAACGTAACGTAAACAAAACAGTTATGTTAATCGAAAGCCTCGGTTTTAAATTAAACTGCGAAAAATGTGCTTTGGTTCCAGCCACTGTGTGGAAGTTTTATAGAATTTGATTCCAAAAACATGATTTTAACATTCAAAACCAGAATTAAAAAAAAAAAAAACAAATCTTAAAAATTTTGAACTTATAAATCGTTAATCTTGATTGTATACAAAGGAATTCGAGCACCTTATGTACAAGTGTTTATTAAAAGATCCTAGTTACGAACAAATTATTAAAATACCCACTAGTTTAAAAACTGATATGTGCTGGTGGTTTTCTAATCTAATTTTACAATGAACATACTTTTACTTCTCTAAATTCAAACAATTTTAAATCGTTTTTGTTTCGGATACCTACGTCCCTCAGTAGATAATAAAAATAGTTGTGGCTATTGAAAAGAAAACGTACTTAATTTACACATAAATGAACTGGAACTAAAAGCACATTTTCTAGCGTAAAAATGTTTTGCTTAAAATGAAAATAAATCGGAAATATTGTTGCGTTTAGATAATATTACGGCTATTTCTTGCATAGGCATTAAATACTACCCATCCTAGCTACATCTTAATAAAATAGCTCAAGATCTGTGGATGTGGCGTGAAAGGCGTAAAATCTGGGTTTTTTGCGTCGCAAATAAAATATATTAAAGACAATCACGAGACTGATTTTTAGCTCGTAATTTTTTATTGAGAATTAGCTTATTATGCATTTTAATTACATACAGTTTAGCTCAGCCAAATGTCGGTTTGTTCGCTAGCAGATGAAATGCAAAATGCCCTATCTATGTAACGTGGAATAATGATCCCGACTCATGGGAAAATCTATTACTTTAGCCTTTCCGCCTTTCTCACTAAATGTAAAATTATTACATACAATTATAAATGACGAAGCAGAAGGTATCGTAGTTGTTCCATACTGGCCAATCCAGCCTTGGTTCCCCGTTTTTAAGCAATAATTGTTTCAAGTTTGATAATCTACGATCCTGATGTTCACCTAACAGATCGTCACACAAACTGTACTGAACTCTAACGCTAGTTGCCGCGAAATTATCCGGCAGACCTTACTAGTTATAAAGTTATCACCTGCATTTTTAGAAATAATTTTGCATTGGCTATCAGATAAGACCTGTATTCAATACAATAATTGTATAAACAACATGTGACATTTGTGTTACAGATGCGCGCGCATTAAAATTTCACTCATCATTTTTTTATAACGCGCATAAAGAAATATAACTTCAAAAATTTGATTGCATATTGTGTAGAACATCAATATGATTATAATAACGCATCTGTTTCAAATGTTATAGATTTTTTAACTTATATTCAATAGTGATGTTAGATATGTGTTCTATATTATGTAATGCACCATAAATTTTTATAAATCTGTTTTGTCTCTTATTACACAAAATCTGTCAGAACATGATGATATATAACGTTTTATATGAGGGGTGTTTAGAATAAGACCTCCGGCACCTAGGTTTGAAATAATCTGGGATCCCGGTATAGTACTCAATTATTAGGTGCAAAAATGCCCAAATAATAGTCTTAATCTAGAAACCCTATCGAAGAAGACACGGACTTTATTGGCTCTAGTGACTGCACATAGGGTATAGATAGACCTTTTCATTTATTAGATGAAGTAATATTCAAATTAGTACATAGTTCCCGTGACTGTACATATATTTATTAAAATACCAAATATCAATAAAACTACTAAGACCGAATTGTCCACAACCGATATTAAAACTACCGTATTTTGAACAAAGACCTGAAATTTGCCCAGCTAGATGTTTAGAAACATATTTAGTTAAAATTATTCATTACGTTCAAATACAAACGAATTATTGTTTATAAGTTTTAGGCTTCTTTATTCTAAGTTAACATCTCAGAGATTAAAGTCACTGGATTAAAGATATACACTTGAAAACAATGGAATTGATACTAAGGGGTTTGGTGGTCATAGTACTCGACATTGCAGCCAATAGAGCCGGTGCGCGGTGTTAACATCGAAATTTTAAGGAAAACCGCTGGTTGGAGTGAAACATCAATTGTATTTCTAAAATTTTATAATCGAAATGTTGCTAATAATGGTGTACAATTTGGATAAACGATTTTATCCAGTAATAATTAGGTTCCTATTTATATAATTCATTAAATATATCAGTGATTTAAGTATAGCTTAAGTTGCTTTCAGTAAGTGTAATTCGTTACGAAAAATAAATATGTTTATTTTTGTTACATAATCCTATTTTATTTACTTACCTAGTTCTCTGAACATCATGCAATATGTTAGACCGCGTTGAATGAACGTCGTGAAACACAATTATTGATCAAACGAACTTACCAAGTGAAGTTCGATCACAATTGTGTGAACGACTTCATTCAACGCGGTCTATACTACAAACCCTCCCAAATACCTACTTACTTAGCAGTAAATAGGTTCATACAAAAATAACCCTAATCCCTAAAATAAAATGAGGAAATGTAGGTATGTAGTTACATATAGGTAGGTATAGCTCTGAACCAATGAAGAAGCTCGCATCCATCCGATAACGTCGATATCGGTAGGTGGCGCTAGTGAAGGTATCAAGCGTACCAACCGTAGGTACAGGGATACCACACACAAAAAAAAAAAAAAAAAAAAAAAAAAAAAAAAAAAAAAAAAAAAAAAAAAAAAAAAAAAATAAGCCCGCGAAGCTTTAAAAGTCTGTGAAGGCCGCATAGTGCAAACACTAATGCAATATGTTAGACCGCGTTGAATGAAGTCGTTCACACAATTGTGATCGAACTTCACTTGGTAAGTTCGTTTGATCAATAATAATACTATCAACAAGTATTGGAGTTACGACCTTCTTCTAATAGACGTTACACACAAACCTATATACTTGAATTAAAAGTACTCAGTATGATTATTATTTTCAACATATTAGCTGTGTATTTAGTTGTGTGAGTGGTATGAGCCGCCACCCGCTACACCAACCGACGTGGGTTCGATCCACAGGTTACGTTGTTATAATGTTGAAATAGTGCTGCACGGGATTGTTAGACGACCTCTGTGGCGCGTCGGGCGAACACCCGACTGCGACGCAGAAGGTTGCGGGTTCGAAAAAAAAAAAAGTATATAAGTAGTTTATCCGTTATCTGGCACCCATAACACAAGCATTAAGTTGCTTAGCTTGGGGCTGGATTGCGATGTGTAATATGTCCTGAAATATTTATTATTATTATTTATTATTAAACGTAAAGGTGGGCAGAGACTTTTGACCGTGTATTGTACCTACTTACTAACCATAATATATTCTGTACTTGAAGGCAGGTATTTTAACACACGCCTCAGAAGGGTACTTTAAACCTTTTCACTCTTATCATGTAATTTCTATGTGAACGAACATAACCGATTTTTCATCTAAAAAGGTGGTTAATGTGACAGCTTCTCACACTTTCAGCCACTTATCAAGATATTTTTTTCTTTTCTTTTCTTTAACTTTAAGTGAGTATGTTTCATCATGATGTTTTTTTTCTTTCAGTAAGGCCAATGATAATCAGCGCACAATTTTTATTTATAAAAAATCTATTTGTGCACGACTGGCCACGATTTTCTAATCATCTATTTATTAAGTTATTGCATAGCTTTTATCGCGGGCTTTGAGCGCGGCGACCGAATCAAGAAATTCCGTAACGAAAAAAAAACCTAACACCCCCACTCCGCCTGCCATGTAGCTCGGCCGAGCGTTCGCTTAACGTGTATGTATATGGTACGACTGTACAATGCTCGCACGATGCAATAGCTTTACCGCGGCAGTCCCAGATTGCCACAAGTTTTTTTTTAAATTATTACTTTAGCTGTTCCCCGCGACTTCGTACGCGTGATAGTTTTGTTTTATATACTGCGTAAGACAAAATATCTACACTAATATTATAAAGAGTAAAGATTTTTGTTTATATGTTTGTAAGGAATAGGCTCCGAAACTACTCCGAAACTACCGATTTTGATGGAACTTGGTTTGAGGATACATTGATTTATTGGAAACTAGCGACCCGTCCCGGCTTCGCACGGGTATATTATGCATGTATTATACATACAAACCTTTTTCTTGAATCACTCTGTCTATTAAAAAAAAACCGCATCAAAATCCGTTACATAGTTTTAAAGATCTAAGCATACATAGGGGCAGACAACGGGAAGCGACTTTGTTTAATACTATGTAATGATGGGTGGGTCCATTTTCTTATTGTCTGACTAATACCTATCTTGTTTTAAATTGTGACGTGTGTCGTACTTAGCCACCTTTTTGCCGGCAAAATATAACCCCCTAAGGGGTCGAAATAACTACCAACTCAGCATTTCCACCCTTCCTAATAAAAATACCAAACCAAACTTTGACCATTCTTAAAAGAATATTAAGTAAAAAGTATTTGTAAAAAATTCAGTAATATCTACTGTCAGTAACAAAACGAAAACGACTGAAGGAAGTCAACAATACAGTGCTTCATTTGATGGATACGTCAGGGCGCCGCCATCTTGACTACTGTTTTGTGTCTATAAATAGGAATAAAATGACGGAACGTGGTTCAGTCTGTCGCAGTAGCTTCATGATGTCCGAACCTTTTTATGGTCGTACCATTTATTTGAGTTAATTAGTTTAATACCGTTCAGTGAGTGGATTAAGCGTTGTGGTAAAATAATGCCGATGGGTATGTAATTTATATGATTAAAATATGTTCTGATGATAAGTGCCTTTATATTTACGTAACCTTACGCTCAGATTTGCTTAAAATAGCTGGTCCTTTATATCAGAAGTGCGATGACATAGTGAAAATCGAACTTTCACGTGGCACGTTTTCGGTCTTGCTGACAATAAGTGTTTTTTGGTTTTAATATAAATATTTAAAAAAAGGAGCGTGTATAATATTGTGAATTATTGTGTTAAATATTAAATATTGTTTCAATAAATATAAAAACGCAAATCTATTGAAATTTGTGGGTAAGACAATAATAAAAATAACGGGTAAATAGCCTAAATATTTTATTGTGATAAAAAAATTACAGTGTAAAACAGTGATAAATACAGAGGTTCCATAAAATATTATTTTGAATTGAATTACCGAAGACGGGGTCATATTACTCCTTCTTCATCTGTTTATTTGAAGATGCTTTTAGTAATTTTGCAGATTGAATAGCGAGTGAATGTAGATGACTTGTAGATGGTGACACAGGTAAAAAACCGTGAAAACAGCACGGGGACAACACGTGTTTAGCAGAAAACACATTTCGTAAGCATTTTGTATAAAATGATGAGCTGTAAAGATTGTATAATTAATGTGTTCATTTTTGTTATAATACAGTTGAACTATGGACAGGCGCAAATGATGGGCGCAAATGCTGGGCTCAAAATGAAGCGTGAAAACAGCCCGAGGATGTAGTAAAATGACTATGGTGGAAAATGGTGAGCTGTATCGTTTATAATTTGTATAATGAGCTGAATACTTTGTAAAAAAGTATAATTACAAAAATATCGCTAGGTTTGAAAAATTTAGAGCCAGGAGTGGCCGATGCAATCAATAAAGTGCTAAAATATCTTATCAAAATTGGTGATGCAAGTAGATTAAATCCAGATTTTTACATGGCTGTCTGAAATATTGTTTCTTATGAAAAGTTTTGAATTAGTAATGGTCGCTAGTATGGATATAACAAAGAAATATGCCATATAATTAGCGATGCAAATGGATTAAATTCAGATTTTTTAAAGCTGTATCGTTTACAATTTGTATAATGAGCTGAATATTTCTGTTGTAAAGTATAATTACAATTAAGGCTAGATTAAAAAAAAGTTAAGAGCCAGGAGAGGCTTATGAAGTCAATTAAGTTCTGAAATATTTTATCAAAATTGGTGATGCAAGTAGATTAAATCTAGACTTTTACATGGTTGTCTGAAATGTTGTTTTTATGAAAGTTTTGAATTAGTAATCGTCGCTAGTATGGATATACCAAGGAAATATGCCATATTATAATTAGCGATGGAAATGGATTAAATTCAGATATTTTAGATGTTGCATAGAAATATTTTAGTTTTTGAACAGTTTTGGTCAGAGTAGATAATTGCCGCAAAAAGTGGATTCATGGGTAGATTCATATTTTTGACCAATTAGTCGAGAGTGTGAATTTGCAGATGAATTTATTTTAGTAAAGGTGTACATGCTATAAGATGTTGTGAAATAAACTCGATACGCTGTGAACGCAAGTCATTCTTAAACCGATAATATAAATCATTCAGATATGGGTGTCTCTCTCTCACAAGTGAAGCGAAATGTTCTTTGTGAGATGTGTAGCGAGAAATCTAGAATGAAGAGATCTGTAAATGTAAAAAAGAAATGGCGTTGCAATATGGGTTCTAATGGCAGGAAAAAGAAATAAAACTCAAATTAGAAATTCCCATGCAGTTGCAGTCACTTCAAACATTTTTCAACAGAAGTAGAGTGACATAATTGTGTATAGTAACAGATATCCATGGTGAACACTGGTACTTTAAATACATGGCGATACACAACTAAGCTGATATTGAACATCACTTGGTTTAAGCCATTTGGTTGAGTTGGTTGGCCGGCGATGGGATAGCTAGCTCTTCCAAGATTCTGTCCCTTTTGCTCTGGTGTGTGGATGTGGAAGTATTGCGAACTGTAGATGTCTTTTGGTCGAGTTAGTTGGCCGGCGATGGGATAGCTAGCTCTTCCAAGATTCTGTCCTTTTTGCTCTGGTGTATGAATGTAGAAGTATTGCAATCATTTGATGTCTTTTGGTTGGGTTGGTTGGCCGGCGATGGAATAGCCAACTCCTCCAAAATTCTGTTTGCTCTTCTATATCAAAACGATCAAAAGTTGTAGAATCTGACTTTATTGTGTTGTTCTCAGCTTCCAAATTCGACTACAAGGGTGTTCGAGGGCGAACACAACCGCAGGACGGCCGTGTCAGTAACAAAACGAAAACGACTGAAGGAAGTCAACAATACAGTGCTTCATTTGATGGATACGTCAGGGCGCCGCCATCTTGACTACTGTTTTGTGTCTATAAATAGGAATAAAATGACGGAACGTGGTTCAGTCTGTCGCAGTAGCTTCATGATGTCCGAACCTTTTTATGGTCGTACCATTTATTTGAGTTAATTAGTTTAATACCGTTCAGTGAGTGGATTAAGCGTTGTGGTAAAATAATGCCGATGGGTATGTAATTTATATGATTAAAATATGTTCTGATGATAAGTGCCTTTATATTTACGTAACCTTACGCTCAGATTTGCTTAAAATAGCTGGTCCTTTATACTACCTACAAAGGGTTGAAAAAAGGGTTGAAATCGGATGAAACAATTTCTCGTTTATTTTCAAGGGAATTGTAATTAAGTGCTTAAAGGTCTGCGCCGAAAGCAACGTTTTCAACATCTTCTTCTGCCTGTCAGTTTTACCTTTATTCACCTCTATTAGTCGTCATCTCATCATTCACATTCATCTCTCTCATATCTTGTCTCACACACTCTATATAGATAGAGATGGAGAGGAAGAAGACGACCTGAGAAAAGCTATCTTTCTCAGGTCGTCCTCTTCCTCTCCATCACTCTTCTAGTCATATATGTCTCCTCTCTCCTCATCATATTATGTCTAGGAGAAATGAATAACAAAACTTGTAAAAATCGTAAAATGACGTGAGATAAATTTTAGTTCACTATTAGACAGTGGGCGTATGTCATTACATAATATAAAACAAAGTCACTTTCCACTGTCTGTCCCTATGTATGCTTTTATATATTATATTTAAAACTACGAAACGGATTTAGATGCGGTTTTTTTTATAGATCGGGTGATTTAAGAGGAAGGTTTATATGTATAAAACATGCATAATATAGCTGTGCGAAGCCAAGACGAGTCGCTAGTAAGGAACAAAATAAAATAACACTAAGTAATACAAAATTTAAAACAGCGGTATCTATTACAATAAGTTCAAACTACCTACATTGCTACATAAACTGTGTTGGTGGTAAAATTTAATATAACGCCATCTTTTGCAATCAGCTCGAACTACACTGCAAGAGTAGGTAACTGTGTTACTGGGTAACTCCAGCAAATTGTAAGTGTAATTTTTGGCTAAGCGAATAGATGCCCCTGGTAACAATTTTAAATTGTTAACAATGAAAATAAGTTTTTATTATTTTACCTTTGTCAGTGATAGTTTTTATTTACGATGTAATAAATTCTATATTTAATTTGAGAAACAAATTCATGAAAGTTTATATTTAGGTACGTAGGTAATTTGATGTTGTCCCAGTACCTGAGTGACTTGCTTGCAAATAGTTTAGCATGTATTGACAAAGGTATGGCTTGATTAGGATCGAATTGACGAGCAAACGTGAACAAAAACGTCTTCAGTAATCCAAAAATTCAACAATTTGTAGCTTATTTAAAAAGGCAGTAGGTAGGTACTTAATGTGTAGTTTCTCAAAACGAAAATTCTGTAAACACTATTTTTAACCTTCTTCAAAAAAGGGGATTCTCATTTCATCGCGTAAGTATTTATTTTTTACTTATTTGTCAATTCAAAATCAACCCTTAACCAAAACGTGCCCAAAACCATAACACCAAAGTCTCAAAACAAATAAAAAAGATTTTCTCTCCACCTACTTTTCCTAAAGACATCAAAATATTAAACTAAATTCAACCAAGTTTTTCAAGTTTTTAATCATCAAGTAGACGGATAAACGTGGAACTAACATTTAATGGAGAAGTGACGTTGATACTAGCACCACAGGTAACTGCAAACATAATTTCGTCGAATGGTAAAGCATTCAACAGTAAGGTACCATCGAGCAGAACGTCAAAGATATTGCAGCAGTACAGTCGTTTCAGAAGTGATAAAAAATAAACGTGTTTGTGTATTAAGTTTTTTTAATTTTGGAGAAATTTTCTTTTGAGTGAGGTGTTAATTTTATGTGAGTAACTTAACTAGAATAATACATTTTATTTTTAATTCTTGGGTATTTTGAGTAAATTAGGTAAGTTTTTTAAAATACACAAGATTACTTAGGTATTCTAAAATGGATCACTAAAGAAAAGTTTATTAAAAAGGAACCAAACTAACTCACTTAAATGAAAAATAAATAAAACAAATAATTAAGAATCATAAGATCTTTTATTATTAAGATTTCGATTAATTTTATTTTACTTAAGTGTCAATAAAAGTATTTTGGTTTAAAAATGATTAACAAAATGCACGTAGAAAGTAAAAAAAAACACTTTGAAAACAAAATAAATAAAATAATGTGAAGAGTTGATATGGTACTTATATGGATGCTATGGTGTCAAGTGTCAATACATACCTACTTAAAATATAAGTTGCCCTTACGTACTCCAATTCGATAGAAGGTAGTACCTAAATTCTCTCCAGTCAAGTGTTTATACACAGAGACAGCTTCGTTTACATTTGTAGATTCCTCAATTGAAATCATAGAAATCTATTTATGCAATGGTCGTTTCGTAAAAATAAATATTATTAGGATTTAATATTAACTACTCACTGTATTTATTTAAAAATACATTTAGACATAAAAGTAGAATTGAATTAATATGAATTTTATTTAGTTCGTTTTCTAATACCTAATTGTTGACCTAAACTAACGGTTTATTAGATGACCGAAGAGTCTGAAAACTGTGCTGCTTTGTTTGATGTTTAGTGCCTTTGAAATTACCATCAGTTCGTTCCATCACTTTTTCCTATAAAATCATTTCAAATATTCTAGAACATAACAAACAGTGAATAGGTAAAGAATAAAATGTAGAGCGGGTCAGAAAAGGCAATGCAATTATCCACGCTAACCTCCATTATTGAGATAAACATCAGTCGCTCGGTTGTCACAAGCTATGTCTCGTATATATGACTCCATTATGGTATAATTAGTTTAAATAAAAGTTATAAATATATTATCACTAGTGTAACTAGATACACAAAAAAGCTAGGACGAATATAGAAATAACCATTTTGCAGAAACAAGCTGAAATTCACACAACAATCATTTTAAAGCCTTAGGAGATATTATTATAGTTTTTGCCAATAATAACTCAAATACAAATCAAACAGAACCACAAGTGTAACTAGATCTCAGAAAAAGGAAAGAACTAGATACACAAAAAGCTAAATCGAACATAGACAAATGAACATTTTATAGAAACAACTGAGGAGATATAGTTTTTGTCAATAATAATTCTAGTACAGATCAAACAGAACCAAATGACTCTTATTCGACACCCAATAATTACCTAGTTGATATAATAATAATATGTTGATATAGGCGGAATGTTGTATACTTTTTGACTAGTTTTAGGGTCATGGTTATTCCTATCATGACCCTAAAACTAGTCAAAAAATCCAGCATTTAAAAAAAATCTACTTTATAGACTAAATTCCCAAATAATAATTAAATATACAATTTATATCGAACGAAACAGTTTAACCCATTTAAATAAACAAAATCATTAAATAATTTTAGTACCTACCTACTGACTTACTCAAATTGCGGTTAAAAGTTACATAAAAATCAGATACAGAAAAGTAAAATAGTTAAATAACATCCTGAGCTTATTATCCATTTTATTTCCACAAGCCTTTAATTTGTAAATTAATAAGTGTTTAATTAAATATTACGTAAGTAGTAGTAGGTGCAATGAGTAATTAACCGATTAAATGTTAACATTTTCTCGGTTTCAAGCAAAAAGTTATATAAAAACTTTCATTCAATACCACAGTTTATTGAATTAACTTAATATGAAGCAATCAAAGAATAACAATCACAAATACACATAACATCAGCTACTAAGGAGAGTAAAGCGTACGTTACATAGAACATAACGGCAAGTACCTACATCACTATTGTTTGAGAGAAATGATTAATAATTATACTTTTATTGCTATTGTTATTGAAATATAAAACGATGATTATTTTTGTTCTATTTATTATCTCCTTCTTTTTTTTCAATTATTACTTTAATATTGAGTGATTGTCCAATAAACACTTATTCCATTTTGAAACTTTTCATCTTAGAATCTTTCCATCTTAGAATCTTTCCATCTTTGAATCTTCAAAGCAGCAGAAAATGCCGCGTAACATCAGGTGAACTAGCTGCAAATCAAAAATAACAACTTGTATTGACATTTCTTGACAAATATATGATTTTGAACTACCAGTTATTTTCACCATTAAAGTAAGTTAAAACGGGATATTTACCATGTTTATTGTTTTTATCCAGAGGAGCTCGATATTTCGATAATGTTACAAAATCGATCTTGACAAATAGATCCGCTTTCAATGTAACGTACGCTTTATTGGAAAGTAAGTCCGTATGTGGATAGTCGAAATTATCCGTAACTTGATCTGAGAGTGAGATACATAGAAAATTACCAATCACTTGGTAATTGTGCTGTCAAGGTTGTCAGGGACTTGAGTAAACTAATCAATCTTGTTCGATTCGAAATGTAATTTAAAATTAGGCTCACAATACGACTAGTTCTATTATATTTAGACAGATGGCAGGACTATCTAACTATACCGGTTATCTGCAAATATCCCTATAAATATAACCAAAATTATAGACAGGACTGTATGAGCTCAGAACCCTTTGTAGGTATTCCCTGAACAAGATAAAAAAAAATATTGTTTTTAAACACTGAAACGGAGATCACCCTGGAATTAGATCCCAACGCTATCTATTGAGGAATTCGGAACCATTTTACAATAAAAGTGAGTTTAGTGAAGCTTAGCATGAGACTTATTTATATTACTAGCCACTAGCTGCCCCCGTGGTTTCACATACATAAAATTGGTATTAAGTAGATGATATCAATAAAATGATGTCATTGCGATGTTTCATCGATGAGGGAAAGAAGGACAAAATCACAAAACTCTCTAATTTAAATGAATTTCTATTTATTTCCGATAATTTCAATTTTAAATAAGTATACTTATGACGCTGCTGATTCCAATTTGTGATTGTGACAAAAAAACTGGATTTGGTAAAGCACAAAAAAGAAACACGAATTTAGAAATCACAGTACATAATAAACTTACAATTTTCTTAAGGGAATCACAAACCAATGTCATCTTTTGATGAAATTTAGAAAAAACATCAAAATGACTAAAGTATTAAGAGGAGATAAGAACTATTTATTTTGTATGGAAAAGTATGCAGAATGTAACGCTCTCAAATAAACTCAAATCTATGGACTAATTGAATCTATTTACAGTAAATTCAGAAATTAAATTTCTCTACAATCTATCAGTCTAATAAGGTGTATCATGGTAGAGATATAATAATAAAGATTGTACTGAATCTATTATTAAAATTATCAAAGCAATATCAAGTTAACAAGCGATGCGAGTGGCGATTATTTAAATTGCTCGGAAAAAGTTAGAATGGAACGTGATAGGGCAAAAGTTATGCAGTAAGTTACGTTTAACGAATAAGAAACGTTGCTTGTTAAATTAATGTACTCTTGCTATTTTTGTGGTCAATTTGACGTTGAAATTCTTTACAGATTACTAAATGGCTATTATTCCTAAAATAGAAAAGATATAGAATTAAAACAAAGGGCAGTAACATCCTACTAATATTATAAATGTGAAAGTTTGTGTGTGTGTGAGTGTGTGTGTGTGTGTGTGTGTATGTTTGTTACTCCTTCACACAAAAACTACTGGACCGATTGCGATGAAACTCGGTATCTAAGATAGTTGGAGACCTGGATTAACACATAGGCTACTTTTTATCCCGATATTCCCACGGGATCGGGACTTACGCGGGTGAAACCGCGGGGCGCAGCTAGTATAATAATATTTGCAGAAATTGTAATTTAAGAAATGATACTGAACTGAAATTGTAATTTATGTATTTGTAATTTTTAGGAAGGTAACCCATCATAAATTAGATAAATACCTACTTAGGTAATGACGACTTGGAAAGAAAGCTGAAAGCACCTAAAAGAAAGAAGAAAATGACCTGTAAAATAATGACCAAGTTCTCATATTATGTAAATAGGTATTTTGCGATAAATCTTGTTCAGATCAATATAACTTTGATAAAAATCAATAATATTATAACAGTTATGAATTAAGTCGTTAATATTACCTATACAGTTTTCAATTACTATTAACTTAGCTATATTAAAATTCGCCTGCAGGCACAAATAAACAAGGAGCAGGTACTCGACTGACTCGATAGCCTAGATAGCCCAAAGACCAACTTTCTAAGGACTGCATACACTATGACCTACTTTCAGATCAGATGCATCCATTGTTAGATTTCCCCAATGAATGAAAGCTATGATTTCATCTGCATGTTTTGAATATATAATTAGTAGATAAACTACAGCTTATATGATTTATAACACATTATATTCTGTCTGATCCCTTAGGCATAATATCGGAATAAAAAGAATTCTGTAGCCATAAAATATGAACTACTTCTGTATGAGAATTTTCATCTAAATCAGTTGAGCTTGTGCCTTCTAGCAAATAAATTAGCATATAATATTTATAGGATTGAATACATTCTATATATAAGTAGTAGTATTGTAATACAGCTTGTATGAATGAATGTCTTAGAATCATTGGATTATAAAAGACCAAAACGAACAACTTGTGTGGCAAGTTAAACCATGTAAAAGATCGTAATTGTGATATTATTATGTACCTAACCTACTCAAAAGAATTTCATTTAAACAGAAGTTGTTATTGACTGCACTGAGATGAAAATGAGATAAAGAGAGACAAAGGAGGCTTGTTGTAAAATAATACATTAATTATTGTTATTAATAGTCACAATCGTCTTGAGTGGAAATTACCTATTTAAACTTACTGATTGAAGATAAAGAATAGTTAAGATAAGGATCACCAAGTTAACAAAACAATCAGTTCGTAAGATTTGTTAATTAGTATTCTGAGAATTTATTGACTGTCAACATACTGTCAACGATTTCTTTGATGGAAAGTGATAGCGTAGCTCAGAATTTAAATTTCAAAATTCGCATTTGGGATTCAACATGCGATCTTTACCAAAATACTATAGGTATTATAATATTTTTCTATAACAACATATATTGGAAAATATGATGAAACTAGCAGTTGGTACACCTGATGATAAGCGATATCTTCTGCTCCAAATAATAGGTAACAAGTAGAATCAGAAATCTTGCATCACATAGTATTCCTCCCATCACACTGTAACTTGGAGATGATAATTGTTATTTGATGATAAACATCCAACCTTAGCAGTGTTTACAAACCAAAAAGATAAAAATATTCATTTTAAGAGTTTAACAAGGTATAAACCATTTTCTATTCGTGACTTAGCTGCTTTTCCTAATTATTTTTGTCCCAATTTTTGCATAAGTCGTGCGTAAAACGTCCTCAATGTATGTTTTAGAATGACAATGAAAGTTTTTATGATTAACAAAAAACGTAAATGTAGAAATTGGGAGTAAAATGTTTGAATGCTTTTGAAAAACATTTTTTAATTGAAATTAGTAGATTTCAACAACATAAAACATGTAAATTCTATTCTAATAGGTATAAGTATATAAGACTTAAAAAACTACTTAAAAGTACAAAACGACATGCGAAGTTGCAGCAAGTAACAACGTCAAACAATTTTAATAGTATTGATTCATGTCTTCACAATATTTACGACGGTGTTTTTCTGTGGACACTTGACACTTGAAGCTTGAGGTTTGAGATACTGTTGATAACGACATCCATTAAAATACAATGCATTGTTTTTAATATATTTCACATGTTCAACAAATAATGAGGTTTTAACACCTCACTACAATCATTTACGATGTAAGTATCCCACGATTCAAGAAAAGAATTGTGGAAAGTAAAACTGCTATAACTTGTCGAAAAAAACACATGTTTTTGTAAATAAATATATGTTTATCAGAGATTGAAAGTGAAATTTTTAAACAGGATAAAGTACTCATTAAGTCTTTGCTAAAAATCTACACATTGGTTCGCATTTGTATTTAATTTTTTAATTATGTAAATAAAACTTTTATTATTGTGAATGTTCTATTTTATGGAAACATTATCATTTTTATTGCACATTTAATTGTAACTGTGTCAATTTTAAAAGCAGAAAAACCCGATAATACTGAATTTTAATAGGATTTTGTCAATAAATTTCGATTACTATCTCTCTGTCTGGTTTTTTTGTAAAATCTTTATAAATATTGGAAAGCATACATAGTCATATATCAAATGGACAAGTATTCTAATGATTATTATGTTACTCGCTTTATTCAAGTGTTAGAGCACAATTTGCGGCTATTCATACGGCAAGAGCCCTTGCAGACTACAGATTATCTGTACGCCGAAAGGTATGGGATAAATTATTGACGATGATTCATCGCTTGCTTTCAAAAGTCAACTTCAAAAAGTTTTTAGTCTGCGGGGGCTATTATTATCTCTTTTACACAATCATACATAACATAATAAAAAGCACCGTTTTGTTATACATCATACAGGAAACTTGTCTAATCATGTGTTTCTTTTTGCAGCATACATCACTGGAGGTCATTAGACGGATGACAAGCACGCCTTTCTACATTATCTGAAATAATCGCCTTGTTGAGTTATGACACTTATGACAGTTGGAAATTCTGCGAAATCAGTGAAGAATGTACATGTTTTAAAATTCTTTGGGAGAAGACTTTGATTTCTCTACATTAGTAACTTTTATCATTATGAACTAAAACATACAAAATAAAAATAATCTTATATAGAAAGTAATGAGTTAACGAGTTTGACATTCACTAATTGAAAAGATTAATATGGACGTAAATATTATGTGATCATAATTGAGTTACATAAAAGCAAAACAAAGAAAAACGAAGCCAAAGTTCAAAAAACCAACACAATCATCATAAAATAAAACGACCGCATAAAAAATAAACCAGTGACTGTACTTTCATAAGAATCATCTCATGCGATAATGTGTAAAATGCACGTTGAATAATATCAGCTAATGTTTATTGAGCGTCTTGGATTATAGCAAAGAAAGCAAGTCAACGATGATGGAGCTAAAACCAACATAACATGTATAACATCCCAAGAATACTACAGCCGTATTCTAGGACAAAACAAAGTTGATAATAGTAAAACCAAATGAAGTTGTAACAGTAGTTATAAAGTTGTCTTAAAGTGACCTTTACAAAGGTTAGGCAAGAAATAGTTTTGGAAGTAGAGACGTTATGAATTGACGAGCAAAAAAATAGTGCTTTTACTGTAACAATTGAGGTCCATGACGGAATGGGTTAGCAGAAAGTGAGACATGCCGAATGGAATGGATTCGAATCGGCGACATCGGTGGAAATAGGTGCAGATGAATCCTGGTAAGCAAATCCCTTCTTTATTCTAATACGACATAAGATCAAAAGGAGATCTAAGAGTCTTATCACGAAGTATTTTCTGTACAAGCATGCTACATCTTACATGAATTAATAACAATTTCATAAATAATTGACAGCTTTGCCCAAATAACACATTAATATGATTTTTTGTGAGTAACAAAGTTATCGTATTTCGGACTTTACGGAAGAGTGCGTATCGTAACAATTTACACCCATTTAAGTCAAACTACACGTTATTTTGCACATCATTTGTAATTCAGATATTTCATTGTGCACTTTTTTACGGTAGACTGATTCTTGTTTAAATTAGTACTGTGTTTTTTACTTTGGTTTCCCTTAAATAGACTTTAATACTAGCTTGAGATGAATTGAAAAATCTATAGATGTACCGCTGAAGTTGTTTTGGTGGATCCTATTGACCTTGATTCTGTAAAATTGAATGGCAATGATTTTAAATACTTTCAACTTGATACCTTGATGCTTTTTTATAATAAAGTCAATAAATTCTTTACCCTAAAAAAAAAACTAAGACAGCTGGTAGATCCGGTAAAGTAAAACAGATAGCTATTTCGTAATAACACTAAAAAAGTTAAAATGAAGTTGTTGTCGGAATCGCAAAGGGATTTGTTACAGTTTTTGTTATCGTTAAAGCAAGAAATGTTGAAGAAAGTGTGGGAAAAGTATAGCTTCCTAAAAAAGCTTATTTAAATACATGAAATACAAACTTATAAAAACATAACAAATAAATTAAACTAACCCAGATAAATTAAAAGAACCAACTAAAATATATCAATTTTTTGCTTTAGCTCATTTCATAAATAACAATTTTATCTTTGATAAAATTCTATTTCATTTATTTCCGCCATATTATTATGAAACTCTTACAAATATGTTTTATTAGCAAAACAACATTATTTATTTTGTTACCAGTTTTATTTTTACCTATGTTACAGTAATGTCTGTTTTCGTACCTACATCGCCATCGTAATTTGTTCTAGATCTAACTACTTATACTTAGTCCATGTAAGGGCCTCTTTATTCGTTAAAACACCTGTATCTCAAGTAAGAAACCAGATTCCTTTAGACGATTATCAACTAATCTAAGTTTCTGGTCACGAGCGTTTCCTCACGATGCAATGTTTTCTTTTATTGTCACTTTCACTGTTTCTCGTATGGATTTAATGTTTCTATTGATATTGTCATTTTGTTTATTAAGTGTTTTTTGACGTGTACTTTAAAATTGATCAGAAGAATCCCTACTCTATTGCTTATATTTGAAGAAATATACAAAATAGTAATTAATTCATAAATACATGATAATTTGTTGTTACTTGATGATTTTTGATGATCTCTGCGCGTTATAAATTAAGACATATCCTATTTTATGCGTTAATTTATCGATTTGTTATATCGATACCTCAAGAGGACAAAAACAGGACTTTTATTTAGATCAGTGGAAGTCTGTATGTGTATCCTTCTCCGAAACACTTTTTACCATTTCACCATTCCCACAATAACCCCATTTCACCACAATAAGGCAATCATAATAAAATTATTGGAAATGGGAACTTTACCATTTGGGAACTTTTACGAGGCAATTCACTGCCGCGCTACTAGTACTGTAATAGTTTCTTCTTCATTCTCTGTGGTTTCATCCGCGTAAGACCCGGTCCCGAGGAAATACTTAAAAAAAAAAAAAAAAAATCTCCAGGTTTTCATGTATCCTTCAATCAAGTTTCATCAAAATCGGTCTAGCAGTTTATAAATTATTTCAGAGTAGAGCATACAGATAGAGAATATCCAGAAAAAAATCTCATTTATGACTGACATTTTTTTTTTCAAATTGTCTTACTTTGCTATTAATTTGTCTACGATATTTATAGTAATCTTTGGTAGTATTCAGTACTTAGTATAGAATGAAGTACTTCTTAATTAGGTAGGTATTGTTCGTTGTTTAGACAATTTGTTAATGGTAGTGACAGGATTAAGAATTTGATCACAAGATAAAATTAGAATAAGTTTACCATTGATATAATCTGAACGAGCTTACAAAATTACTTGATTAATTTGACGAAAAGTGGTAGCGCCATCTCTGAGTAGTGAGCAAAAGTTTTACAACAATTGACGACGACAAGAGACGCGACGACAGTAACGCCATGTTTATAAACTATTTCGTTCAACCACGTTAACATAGATGGCGCTATTTTAACTTTACCGAATTGTGATTATAGATACTTGTTGCCTTGTATTTATTATTTTCTGTGGCTGTGGTAGAAATCATTTATTTTATTTTATTATAGCGATTAGGGTATTAATAGTAAATAATATTTCAATTAGGAATTACGTGTTGAGAATAGTTAAGTAGGTAATTTGATTGGGTGCTGGAAGGCGGACCTCGAAATCGATGCACACGGTTTCACAAACCGCGGTTTCACCCGTGTTAGTCCCGATCTCGTGGGAATATCGGGATAAAAAACCTATGTTATTCCCAATTAATCAATGTATCCTCATACCAAGTTTTATTAAAATCGTTCCAGTAGTTTCAGGGCCTATTCGTTATAAACATAAAAACAAGTAAAAAAATTATTTCATCCTTATAATATAAGACTAGCTGCGCCCCGCGGTTTCACCCGAGTTAGATTTTTTATTTTATTTTTTAAGAACCTTTTCCAGATACAAAATACAAAAAAAGAATTAGCGAAATCGGTTCAGCCGTGAGCGCGTGATGCGATGACGAAAAAAATAGGGATTCATTTTTATATTATATACCTATAGATATACAGGGTTATTGGTAATTATACTAGCAAGCCGTTGAGGGACTTCTGTGCACCTTAACAAACAACTTTTGTTATACGACTTTTAGAAATTCGAAAAAAAACTGAAAGTTTTGAGTTTATGTAATTTCGAAAAACAGCTGATATTTAAAAACACAAGTCATTTAGACTAAGAACGGTAGATAAACCTTAAAGTAGGTATATGTAAAAAAATTGAGGTTAATGACCTCTCCGTGTATGGAACAGCTGATTTTCAGGTAAACCTAACCTCAGAATTTCCAAAATAAAATCGAATTTCCAAATGTCGTAGAACAAAACTTGTTTGTTTCGGTGCACAGAAGTAGCCCTCAACGGCTTGCTAGTATAACAACCAATAACCCTGTATATCTCTATAGATATACAGGGTTATTGGTTGTTATACTCTATCTATAAGTATAGATTAAAATTGATAAAAAGTATAAAGTTGGTAGTTAAGTTCATGCCTTAAAATAAAGTAAGTATTAGTCTTAATATATAAACTTAAGATATAAACTTAAGATACTTACCTATTGTACCCTCCCCTAAACGGTTTTGATTAAGTAAAAGGTGGTAAAAGGGTGAATAATAATTTTAATTTATTGGTTAAAAACTTTTACATTAAATGATAGTTTATATTGAATTCTTTAATATTAAAATTCACTTGTATATCTCAATACGACGAAACAGTGTCATGCAACACGTCTTTTAAATTATAGTCCACGCGCGGCAAGTCGCTTGCAAGAGTTCCAGTAAGTGCTATCGACTGAACTGCCCCTTGATAACAGGAAGTAGCACTTACTTAATTTAGACAAAGTAGGTAAATACGATGCCCCAAAAACACTATTTAATTTTGATCTTTGTGAAAAACTAGCTTTTGACCTGGGACTTTTTCCGTGTAAAGATGATTGAAAAAAACTTTTCATTACTCATACTCCGAAAGTAGGTCTAAATATGCCTGAAGAGCGTGTAGAAAATAAAATTTCCAGCCCTAGGGCTTTTCACTTTCACTGACAGCTGTCATGTCAAATTATGGCTTCGCACGACTTGTGCAATCTGCATGTAGCCAGTATCAGTATCATTACGCATTAGGAACTTCAAAAACCTAACCTCCTTGCTGTTTTTTTTTACACCAAAGAATAATAATTATGGCTTGTCACGGCTCATGCATACTGCCAGAGTTTAGTACTAAGTAACTTTTTTCTCAGTAATCAAATTCAAGTAGGTACCTATATATAGTTCAAGATATTTAATAAAATAAATGTAAAGACGAAAATGGTCAAAGCGACCTATGACCATGCCGCGCCGCCCGCCCGCGCCCTGTCGATGTTGCTGATGCGTACGTTGAGTAAAAAAAAAACTGGTGGGAAATGTTCATTTCCAAATTATTTTAAACGTTTTAATTAGTACTCTTTTTTCTTATTTTATTATTTTTTTGTGTTAAGTTTAATCTGGTTTTTCATTTATGATTGTGTATTTTGTGTAAATAACATTTTCTAGACAAACCGTGTTACAAAAACTGTAAGTTAAATCTACGGACTTCGCGTCATTTCCCAATGTTGGATTACCTCATTAATAAAAACTTCTTCGGTAAGTAGGTACCGCCGTATTTAAGTATTGAATACAAATAGCAGAAACCTAAAAAAACACTACATAATGTATAACCTCTTTGGTCCCAATCTTGTAAGAGGATCAGGTAGTATGGACACATGAGTACCTACTCATGTGGTATGGACACATGAGTATGGAGTCTCATTGTCTCATTCACTCTCGTTGTTATGAAGAATTTTATGTATTATTCGTAATGAAAAGCACAGTGTTTACCTCGGGTGAAAGACTCATTAAGTCCCTCGAACTATTAGCGCCCTCGCTACGCTCGGGCGCCAAACTCCGTCTCGGGACTTGTAATGAGTGACTTTCACACCTAGGATAACAATGTACTATTTTTTAATGGTTTCTGAATTTTAGCCCGATCTTTTCATAATATCAGGAAGTTTGGACTTTGAATTTCTGTAACTAAACCATTTTATATTTATTTGTAACTAGCGACCCGCCCCGGCTTCGCCTTTTATGCATGCAAATTATGCATGTATTATACATATAAACCTTCATCTTGAATTATTTTATCTATTAAACAAAACAGCATTAAAATCCTTTGCTTAGTTTTTAAGATCTAAGCATACATAGGGTCAGACAGAGGAAAGCTACTTTGTTTTATACTATGTAGTGACGAAAAAGCTCCGAAATTACAGCAAACATTTTGATTAAACTTGGTATTAGGGTATATTAATAGGCTACTTTTTATCGCGAAATTCCCACGGGAAACTTACGCGGGTAAAACCGCAGTTCGTTGCTAGTTATAGATATGTATTTAATGGTAAAAATCTAATAATAATTATTTATATTTCCGGTGAAGCAACTGGCTCCAGTAACTTGCTTAGTCTGGAGCAACCTTTAGACAACAGTTAGGGAAGTAGCACATAACACCGTTATTCGACTTCGCTCGTCAGTTGCCCGGTATTCGTGGATGCGCGCGCGCACCTTATACGATTTGTGAACGATTTAACTTTGATAACGGTAAGTTTTTCGTTATGATTATTATTAATGCAAAAAAAAGCTTTTCATTTTTGTTTGTAATGAATGTCTGAGACTTATTATCCGTTTTTGATGGAACTTGGTATGAGGATACATTAAATCTTTGGGAATATTTTTATTCCGATATTCCAATAGGATCAAAACTTATTCGTCTAAAACCATGTGACGCTGGTAGTTGAAAATATTTTATTTGATATATATTTGCCAGGGTAGCAAATAATTTGAGGGAAAACTTATTTTAAGTTTGTTATAATTTTCCAATACATTTGGAAGAGATTAGTTATGTGGTGTATTTACCTAGGTACGTAAATTAAAAAATAATAGATTCTTTATAATCTTTTGAAATTACCAATTTTTGGATGAAATTATTTGGATCTTATTATAACTGTTAAATAATTATAACAACTCAGGTATGAAAATTAATTTATGACGACTTCGTCAGCGTAGCAGTTAAATTTTCCAAAATCTTCAATTTTCCAAATCAATCAAAAACCAAAAATTATAAAATTAAGATTAAAAGTATCATACATTGTGCTCTGCGTTTTCATCTACGTAAGTCTTAGACCGAAATAAATTTCTAACGTAAATAATCTGCTAAGAAATTAATATTAAACAAACAATATGGCACAATTGGCGGGGTCAAATCATTATATTTTATTTTTAACCGACTTCAAAAAAAAGGAGGATGTTCACAATTCGAATGCATATCACTACATAGTATATAAAACAAAGTCGCTTTTTCTGTTCCTATTTCCCTTTGACCGTTTAGATCTTTAAAATTACGCAACGGATTTTGATGCGGTTTTTTTTAATAGATAGTGATTCAAGAGGAAGGTTTATATGTATAATACATGCATAATATAGCCGTGCGAAGCCGGAGCGGGTCGCTAGTTTTTTATACTTTTTCTGTCCTTCTGCTAATCTGGGATTTTGCTATTCCGGGATTTTGCGTATCTGTCCTTCTGCTACAGATACGTTGGTCGGGCATAACTTTGTTGTTAAGATTGAACCGATTTGACAACTCCTTTTTTTGTTGGGATTGTGATTAGTAAATAATTTAATTACTGAAAGAGCACACACACTTTTCATTCATGTTTATCCTATAAAAATAAATATTGCAGGACATTGCAGACAGCGCCATCTAGTCGCAAACAAAGCAACTAGGCTTGAGTTATGGTGGTCAACAAATATAATAATCTATTAAGAGGAAAGGGTACCGGGGGTTCTCTCCATACAAACGTAGTCGACTGTTTTCTCCCTGGATATCATTATCACCAGAGCAAATATTTTTGTTGCATAAAACTTATAACTGCCATGACCATGCCCCTATGTTTTGTTTTTTTATTTTTTAAATCTTAATTTCTGTGATAATTAGAAAATGAAAAAAAAAACAAAACATAGGAGCATAGTCATGGCAGTTATAGGTTTTATGGCACAAAAATATTTATGCTAGTGTCATTATCCAGGGAGGAAACAGTTGACTACGTTTGTATGGAGAGAGCGCCGGTACCCTTTCACCTTAAGTATTTTGTAAGCTTGTACTAACACATCAAGCCCAGATACAAATATCTGTAGATAATCCACCACGGGAATCGAATCTGTTACCTTCTGTGTCGCGCCACAAAGGTCATCAAATGCATTATGAAATTACTAAATGTTAAAAACAACTAACATGTAAACAAACAATGTAGGTGTTAATAAAAATGCACTTTCAAAAGCTACTGAATTCTTAAAAACATTTAAAAATGAACATTATTGCCTAACTAAGTGTTAACTGTCTAAAGAACTCTAATCTAAGACAAGTATACTTTGTTTAACTTTAATTTAGACACGCGTTATTTCATTTTCTTTATTCTGAGGGGTGGAGGTTAACCCCTATTTCTGTCTGTTTGTTTGTAAAGAATCAGAATATACAGGGTTATTGGAAATTAATTGACACGGCGTTAAGGGCTTCTTCTGTGCACCTTAACAAACAACTTTTGTTCTACGACTTTTGGAAATTCGAACATTTTTTTGAAAATTTTGAGGTTAGGTTTACCTGAAAATCAGCTGTTCCTTACACGGAGAGGTCAATAACCTTAAAATTTTACTTATTTTTTAAGTTTCATCTACTGTTCTTGGTGTGAATGACATTTGTTTTAAAAAATCAGCTATTTTTCGAATTTACATAACCTCAAAATTTTCATTTTTTTTTCGAATTTCCAAAAGTCGTAGAACAAAAGTTGATCGTTAAGGTGCACAGAAGAAGCCCTTAATGCCGTGTCAATTAATTTCCAATAACCCTGTATAGTTTGTTGAGAATGTGGTTCAAATTTGTTCAGATGTCACACTTATAAATTAAACAAATTTAATACCTAAGTAAATTAAATTAAATAAAAAGGGCTGGCTTGTTACTTTGCCCTACCAATCGGCATTGCCATTCAAAGAAGCAATGCAGCGAGCCTTTTGGGCACCTAGGTACCTAGGGAAACTTATTTAGATTTTTAATATTATTATTTTTTCCATTAAATTAGTGATAATTATGTAAGTAGGTATATAGGTAATTAAAATAATTATAAAAATTTAGTTAACAAAATCTCCGGCTCCTATTATACTTGCCATAGACTGGACATCTTTCAAATTTTTTATCCTATGGCAAACTGGGTCTAGCCATCTCGAACTAGTCTTTTTTGGAGTAAGCCATACTTAAGTCGATTATTATCAAATTATCGGTTAATAATTAACACACTAACACCTACGGTTGTGAAAGTTGTGCGAGTTATTTCCAATAACAGGGTTATTCGTACTTTCGCTGGATTTTGTAGCATTAAGGGCACTTTCCTTCAGTACCTAGGTACCTATACCAACCGTATACCTAAGCAGTGTAAGCAAACATACTTCGTGGTTATTCATGACTCCACTTAGCTGAGGAGAAAGCTAATGTCTTGTATTTATTTTATTAGTCACTGGTCCTTTTGTAGAACGAACAAGGTATAAAATGCTTATTTATCAAATTTTGAAGAGTTATGCGAATATTGCTGGCTCCATGTTTTTAGCTAGAGCAATCATTTTCCTAATATTACTGACAGTATATTGTATAGATGGCTCTGTAATTTAACGTTTTATAATACCCAATTATCAAATTAAATAATTCCTTAATTTTTTTTTCAGTAAAATCTATTTGTTTAATTATGTAACTATACTATACTAAATAACAATTAAATGACGAAAACTTAAATTAATTAAATAAACTACATATGTACTTTACTTATTATACTAAATTAAAAGTCGAAATGTTCCAAGGGACCCCTAGAAATTTATATTCCATCAAAGTCCTGACAAACTGATATATCAATGTACAGCAATATGGACGGATCGAGTCGATTTAAAATAACTGTCCGTGGCTTTAGATGTAAAAAGATTAAATGTATATTTTAGAACCCAGAAAGCAAACCGAACAAAGTATCTACTGGTACCGGGGCAATCATTATATGGTCGGTGAAGGATCTCTTTTGGCATATAGATAGCTGTTATAATAACGTTGGCATCCGATAAGAAAGATTTTTTGTCTTTTGGAGGCCAGAGACATAAATTAAATATTAAATAAATAGTATCATTTTTCTGTGGAGGATTGAGACCAAGCCTTTATTTTATCGTCTATGTCAAAGAACGACAAAGTTTTAGTATGAAAAATATCCTAATGTGGAAATTCTGTTGGTTCCCTCCAAAAGCCAAACAGCTTTATAAGAATTTCCATAAAAATTTGTACAGGGGTACTCCATACTGTGGAGAAGGACCATAAGCAAGTAAAACCGCGTGCCGCAGTGAATATATCTAACAAAATGGTACCTATGACCTAGAAAATACTAAAAACAATAAACAAAGGATTAATTTTCTTTGACTGTGTCGCTCCGACTGTGTAAGGCAATCTGTGCCAAAGAACAAAATACAAAATAACATAACGGGATCTAATATATTAAATCAAGACAATTGTCTGACATAGATTCTTTTAGTTTTGAGGTGTGTATCATCATTGTTACAGCTTTTTTTAGTGAGCTTTTGCATTGTAAGTAACTTTATTAAAATATTTATTGATGGGATCGTGAAAAAACACGGCGTATTGTACCATTATATATTTTTCGTTTTATTTGGTGTTTTAAATAGCATTAGGAACCTTATATAAATTAAAATAACACTATTTAAATTAAAGTATAAAATAGAAAAATAATAATTATCGTTAGATTTATTAAAAAGATTAATCTAATAAAGGTAGATTACAATAAAAATAAAAAGAATTGGAAAAAAAAACATTACGTATTTTAAATTTTACCATTTAGATGACTTGTTATTTAATTTTATTCATAAAACTTTCACAAGTGTAGGGAAGATTAAATTAAAAAGCAATATATTTTGTCCCATTGTGTGTTTTGTGTCAATAATTATCATGATATTTCGCGATGTTTCAAAGCTAAATCTAGCTATAAAACCAAGTCAACCGACTCGAGTTGGTTTTAGACATCACTGAAATAGGTATTTTTTTTGGACGAAAGTGTAACTTCAGATATTTGCGAAATTTTGTTTGGAATTATCCTTAAGTAAGGTTATTATAGGTACTTTCTATTTTTTTAATGACATAATCAACTCATCAACGTCTATTACTGAATGACCCACAAAAAGATACTCACCTTTAATCTCACACTTACTATTTCCCATTCCAATTATTCTACAATTCCTAAAATTACACCATACTTTAAATGAATTATTTCCTATACTTTTTCCAATTATAGCGTCTAAATTATAAGCTATACGAATCAAAATTGCATAAAAAACTAGTCAAGTCTGAGTCGCACTGCTCCTCGAGGGCTCCGTACATTTTTTTTTTGTGAAAAATGTCCTATGTTAGATCCATCATAGATTTGATAACATGCTTCTGATCATAATATCTACCTTATTTGTTAATTTATGATAATGATAAGTGATTTAGTTAGAAGTAGGTAGAACTCTTATTTTGGCTTTACTGTAGTAGGGTCAAAAGCATTAAGAACCAAAGTACTTGACATTAATATCTACTTAATATCTCTTCTCGTTCCCGGGAACTAAAGAATAGACAATTTAACTCGTAATCGAGTGAACTTTGACCGAAATAAATTTTTGACTCTCGAAAAATATCTATCCTAGAGCGTTGGCGAGGCGAAGCGAAGCCCAAAAAAACCAAGATCCCACGGTTTTTTGGGCCTCTTTTTGTGTCAGTCTGGGTCCGACAAAGTACAAAATTTAAACTAACGTAGGCCTTTACTGACTTATTTGTTGGGCAAGTTCTATTTAGCTTGCTCTACCTAATTCAAAAGTGTTTCGCTTGGCGTACGTATAAAATTATCCTTTTCGATCTATCGCATGTATTCAGTTCCGCTTACAGGGTTATAATTTTATTCTTTACATTACGGAACCCTAAAAATTAAGTGATGTCAAGCATAGAGTGACATAAAGTGGAAAGTGTTTCCGCCTTCGATGAACTAACGGTGTTGCAGACAAATTGACATGTTGATACTGCAGTACCCACCTATTAGGGTGTCTTGCGTTTATGGAGTGTCGTCTTCGTTCAATTGGTATTGTTATTTGGAACGTGTTATATCATATTTGACACAGATTTCAGAAGTACCAAGAATGTTTAGTCAAACTAAACGCCTATTAGGTTAGTTTGATATTCATTTCGGTATGCGTAATCTTATGCTTAGAGTTCTATCGAAATGTAGAAAGCAGGAAAATAACAACGCATCATCTTCTTATATATCTTTAATTATGTTTCAGAGAATTATTCGAGATATGTTTTAAGAGAGAGCTTTCTTTTTATTCAGTTGGCACCCTCCACATTGAATCGTCTTAAATACTTTGAAACCAATTTGACGCATATACTATTTAGTATCACTTACAGGGTTTATTCTTTAGATTTTATTTTGAATTCTAATCTGCAACATGAGCATCACTACCATCCACACATCGTAGACGTTCAATTTTATTATTGCATACAAAGGATCACGCATTTACTTTTCTCGTGCGCATTGCAAATAAGTGGAGTTCTCTGCCTGCGTCGCTATATCCCCAAGATTACACAACCAACATTCTCGATCTCATAGTCGCATCCCATCACGTGATTTGAGGTCAAATTCCCTGCCCAATATCCACTGCAACTGCAGTAGCGTTGCCCTCCACCAGGTCCTTCAATGTGCAGGTATTAGGGCACAATGGGCGTTGGAGTAGGTGCACCATAGACTTTGATAGGACATTCGCATTGCTCCTAAGTCGGTGCAATATACCCCGCATTTGCTTAAATTTTGTCTGCAACGGCCCAATTAAGTTCCTTTAAACTGAATAAACTAAACTAAAGGAAAATTAAGCATCTCCAACCTAAGTCTTGGAAAGTGGTAGAGGCCGATATAAAAACAAGAACATTGGTAGAAATGGGAACGAATGCCGACGCGCACGCGCACACTCGCCCACCAGTTATATCATTAACATAATAATCATGCGCAACTAGTTTCGAAGATCGTTCTATGGTATGGACTGAAGCGAACGGGAAGAAAAATTAAAATAAACGAAAAAGCGTAGCAGGTAAAAGTTATAAAAAATATTAATTAAAAAAAAACTTCTACTAAAGTAAGAGAGCTTTCTTTCCGCAAACACCAAAACACAATTTAACTTCCAAAAAGCCTTAAAAGCATGACGTTGTGATTGCAACATTGATTTTCTGCGGTTGCTTTGTTAAGTCTGTTTTTCTCTTTAATATTTTTTAAGTATTTCTATTTCTTGTTGTACTATAGCTTCTTCTTTGGTGTAGAAAGCGTAAATATTCTAATCAGAGCTATTTCTTATATGTACAAAATTTTACTACTTTAATAACTATAAACCCTTCTAATTTTTGATAAGACATAAATCTTATTTTCCATTTATTTGTTGTTTGTTAATTGGTTTACTTATGTCTGTTATATTATAATTTGATTTACACTTACATTTACAGCCTCTACATTCAATTATAAAATGTCGCTTTTCACTTAAGCTGTTTGATCAATGTCAATGCACCTGCAAATATTGCCTGCAATTATGCTGGTTGAATGTTACGGTCATGTTGTAGTAGCTAGTAGGGAAGTGTTTTTAAATAATTATTGGATTGTACCTGTTTTACTAGTTTATTTCTAGGTGGTAAGTGGTAACTGTGAAATGGCAGTATATACCAATCTATGGTTGACCAGTAGATAAAGCACTACTTTGTACCAACACTTCTTCTTCTTTTTCCATTCTTATTTTCACTACGTGACGCCGGCAACCTGTCATACTCTTCCACTCAAATCTATTTTCCTTCAAATTTACGTTTACTCATCTTTCCCCCATATTATTATCCTCCCCAACACGATCCCTCCACCTTTTCTTTGACCGCCTTCTCGGTCTAAGACCTTTCCTTTACTTTCAAGTCTTGTATTCTTAGGTTTATTAATATTGATACCTATGTTAATGAATATTGCAAGTACCCTTAAGATAAACGCACCCTACAAATATGAAATCAGTCGAAAGTTTTATAAAACAGCTAAATATTGTTTACTTGTTTATTTAGTTTGTCTCATAGAAATCGCAATAAAACTCCTAATTCTATGTGTTTCCTTTATTGACGGTCAGCGAAATAATAAAAGCTATGCAATAGCTTAATAAGTGTTATCGAAAATTTGCTTTAACTATATATTTAGGTAAATGAAAATCAGTGCTGCAGTTTCGAAATATACCCAGTATAGCCATCAAAATAATTTTACTTTTTCATTAAAACCACTCTTTCCAATCGTTTGTATTTATTTCACTCTATTTTCTTCCTTCAAATTCATTACTTTCTTTTCTACACTATTCTTAATCATCACCTTAACAATACCATCGATGTTTTCAATCGTGACTTTTTCTACGAGTTGAATAACCTCACGACCATGACCACCAACTGGTCGGTCAACTATATACGGTCCAACCAAGTTATATTTTCAATTAGTGGTGGCGCTAGCGTCGGTGGCGAATCGTAAATTGTCTTGGTAAAATGACTTAGTTTCAATTTTGACCGCCAGGTTATTTTGGTTTATGTTTTATATTCAACTAAGTTATTTATTCAGTTAGCAGTGGCGCTAGTGTCGATGGTGTATCTTATAATGACTAAAAATTGTTTTAGTTTAAATTTTATCCGCTTGAACATGTTAGTGGGGCTAAATATTTATACATCGCATCACTAACCCAGTTTCGAAACAGGCTTTTCGGGGTTTTTGGTGCCGTTACCTTGTTTATTTGGGATGAGGATGTTTTTCAACTGGTTTTTTGATGATTTAGTAGAATTTGATTGCGAACAAATTAATATTCAGTGACCTCTACAAGAAAAACAATCGTTTACTGCAACTGATAATATATTATTTTGTTTAGTAATCATAATCAATTCCTTTCAATAAACCTATTTTTAAAACCTACAGGAACTATGGGTTAGTAATGATAAATATTTATTTATTATTGTGAAAAGACATTATTTTACATTATAAACACATATAAATGAAGTCACCAATTAGTCAAATAACCCGCGCCTTATCGTTCCCAGCATAAAGGTTTCCACAGTGCTAGAAGCATAGGGTTAGTTGGTTTAGCATATTATAATGGCAATTTGTATTGCAGGGCTGCAGGTTCAAATACTAACCAACGAAACTTTTGTAAAATTTACCAAATTTACATTTAATTTTTACACATATTAATGTTATTTGAAATTGATTCTAACATAGAGAACCAATTTGGATATTTATACAAAATATTAGCTATCCCGGCAAAAGTTTTGCCATCTACAATAAAAACCTAAAGGAAACAAAATAAAAATTGGTAGTAACCGATTCTCAGACCTACTGAATATGCATATATTAAAATTTTATAAGAATCGGTCAAGCCGTTTCGGAGGAGTATGGTAACTAACATTGTGACACGAGAATTTTATATATTAGACTAGCTGCCCTCCGCGGTTTCACCCGCGTAACTCCCGATCCCGTGGGAATATCGGGATGTAAGCTATCCTATCTCTCAAGTTGGATCGAACTGCACATGGTGTGCGAATTTTATTATAATCGGTTAAGTGGTTTAGGAGTCCATTGAGGACAAACATTGTGACACGAGATTTATATATATTAAGATTACAAAAATTGCTAAGTAGGTGCTTATTTCTACACGATTTTTCCTTCGTGAAGCAAGAATGGTAATAGCACGACTCGTTTCATTGGTGCATGACTATAACATACACCTACAATTTAAGATTGCACCTAAATACCTGTCAATTCAATGCAAACAATGCATGTATGACACACTAACTTCGTCCCGCGGTTTCACCCGGGTAAGTCTGGGATCGGAATAAAATGCAAAACTATATATGCAAAACGATTTAGCAAAAAAAAAAAAGATTTACGCTTTTAAACAACAATTTTTCAGATTTATTAAATTGGTAAAGATAAATGAGTATGAATATAGAAGGTAAAACAAATATGCGTTGTCGTGAAACCCAATAGTTTTAAAATAATATTTAAAGCTTTTTGCAATAAAACAGGTAAACAATGATGTTGTGATGACAACGATAGATGAATCATAAAAATACCTATACGTCTCATGTTGAGTGAAAGTAAAAATTCCAATATAATGTTTTAACCACACAAAGCAATCAATAAATTCAATGTTTAAGATTCGTAATAAATGCGGTTTGAATACTGATTAATTATTGGTATATATTTAGGTGGTTATTTTAGGTATTATAATAAAATTAAAGAACTCTGAGTAAGTGGAGCTTTTAGGTACAGCTTCAAAAATACTTACCTGTAAAGTAAATAAGTATTTTTTGTATTATAATGGTCAATCGAATTTTTGTTGTTGTTTCAAAAATGAATGTATATTTTATGATAATTCAGTTTAAAAAAGTCTAGTAGAGACATACAACATACCTATCTATGTTATATCTTTTCCGAAATGTGTTTTTTTCATCTTTAAACGTCGACCCGAAAAGAGTGGTATTAAGTTTAAGTTTGTGTTGTATTAAGTATGCATGTAATAATGTTTTATTTCTTTGGTTACAGGTAGTATCAGTGCTTACCACGATGGCAAGGCGAAAAAGTGTTTGTACAAAGTGGACTTTAATATTATTAGTAGTTTTAGTTTGTCCGTTAGTTCACGCGCGACCTCAAGAGACAAGTGTTAAAATTGATTTATCAACAGAAAATTCAATAAGGTATACATTTAGAAATAGTAATTTAAGTTCAGGTTCGTTATATGAAGTCATTAGTTTAAACAATTCTAAACTCAATAGAACAAATGTAATCAATATTGATACTGGTATAAGTGTAAATTCTACAAGAAATCTAAAAATTACAGATTTAGGACGAAATATGAGAAGTATTCGTAGATATTCTTCACAAAACAGTCACAAAAAGAATGGCAATAATAAACTATCACTAATCGACAAAAACCGAATAAAAATTTCCTCAAATACAGCAAATAAGCCGAAACCTGCTATTCGAAAGGTTGTGACCAAATGGAAAGATAAAACCAGCTATGACGATTTGAACTTTAGTTTAACCACAACTTCGGATGAAAAACTGTCAACTACTGAAGAAAGTACAGAAAGTATTAAAGTTGTAAGTTCAGATAAACATTTACCGCAAAATTACTTTACAGCAACTTATGAACCTAATTATTACAGGCCAACAATACAAACTCAACCACAGCATCAACAACCAATGCATGTATATTCCGACAACATACAGATAGTAGATTATCATACTCCCCAACCATACATACCTTCACTACACACACATCGACCAACACCCACACCGATCATCACAAATGTAGGTTACCCACAACCATGGCAGCAAAATCCACATGTTTACGAAAAACCTACAGTTCAAAAACCGGTCCACGTGACAAAACCGTTAAATTACAACTATCATAACTCTATACATAATTATCCGGGGAATTTTGAGGTCACAACTTTCCAACCAACGTCTGCATACACAGAAAGGATTGTTATAAGACCGGAAGAATATAGCGGATCGCCTGATGAGTGTCCAACAATATTTCTAACTTTAAACAATACTTTTCAAGGCAAAGAAGGGAAAGAGGCCTGCCCTGATTTAAACATAGCTGTAAACACAAACGTTATCAATAAAAATAATGTTATAGAAACAGAAGAAGAAGATGAAGAAGATGACAGTATATTTCCAGCAGGTTTTGGTTTACCAACTTATGATGATTCGTCATCAATACCAGAAGATTCAAATGAAGGTAACGGGGAATCCTTCAATGAACTAGATGAAAGTCAAGCAGAAAGCGCTTCCGTCGAAGAAAGTGGACTATCTAATTATCAAGCTGCAAATTCTGAAACCGCTGAAAGCGTTGAACCGGGAAATTCTGCATCTCCATCTCATCTGTCTATAAGCAGACCTGGTCGTCCAAATAAAGACGAAGACGATATCTTTGGCTTCTCACAACTTATGCAATTCTTTAGACCAGCTCTAGGTGCTTTAGGTTGGCTAACGGGTGTAAATCCCTTTGCCATAGGACTTTTCCCTTTATTCCTAACTCCTTTAGCTTTTCTTTTTGCAGGGACAGGTTTAGCTTCGTTATTTACTCCATTCTTTTATCCTTTAGGCCGAGAAGCTCCTAAAATAGTTCATGTCCACAGACCTTATTGGCATTGGGACGATAAAATCAAAACTTGGCATTTACATTCTTTCCCTGATAACAGACGGTGGAGAGAATCTAGACATAGTAAGGAGAGTCAAGAAAAAAGTTATGTGAAACCAACTCTTTTCTACAGGCTAAAAGAATTAATGAAGTTGACAACAAAAATGTTAAAGGACAGAGAGCAAAGTCTAAAAGAGAATGAAAATAAAAGAAAGAAACGCGAGGTTTGGACGTTAAGAGTAAAATAATATAAATAGTGGCAGTGCATTAAAATTTCTAAAGACTTAGATAATATTTATAATGCACTTATCCATTTGAAAATTGTTTGTATTGCATGTAAAAACGTAATAAATTTACGAAAGAGGAGATTATTGTTTTGACTAATGACTTCATAAATACATACTATAATTTTATACATCAACTTATAGAGTCTAAGCTTAATGCTCCTAATTAATATAAAAAATGATTAGTTAAAATTATTTATTAATTATTATAATAATGCTAAATCATTGTTGTCACATGTTATGAATAGGTAATCATTTTTGTATTTGTATTATTTTTATATACAATTTTATTATATAATAATATTATAATTTAATAAAATATAATAATATTTTAGTTTTGTAGCGTTATTTTAGTTTTGTAAATAAAAATAATCATTTTAGTACCTTATAAATTAAAAATTTCTTTTTTGTTTTCTATATTATTACTTACTTCAACAAAGCTACTATATTTGATGACTTTATATTATTTTAGTACTTTTGTGAAAATTGTTGGGTATGTTATTAATTACATTTTTGAAATAATTATTTATTAAAACATTATAAAACATTAATTTTTATTTTTCTCAATTTCAGTGCCACGAGTGAGAAAAATATCAAAGTGGAATCAAAACCCGAAGTTTCATCAACAACACCCGTTGCAACCGAAACGCCGAGAGAAGTCAAGACAAAACTCCCTATTCGAGAGTCAATTAAACTTGTAGCCAATCAATTACTAGATAAACCTAACATCACAGATACACCAGTGATCGACTCTCGAATACCGCCTAAAATCAAAACTCAAGTCAAAAACAAAGTAAAAACTAGAAATGATCATGAAGATGAGAAAGCTCATGCTGGAGTTGCAGTTCCTATTACAATGGAAGATTTAGAAACTGAAAAAGCTGTACTTGACAGTGAATCAACAACTACTAATGAAGGAATTTCAACTTGGGTTCTTGTCAGCAGTCCATTGAATACTTCAGTCGTATCTACAGAACCAACCAAAACCGAAGATACTAAGAAACAAAAGCCAACTGCACCTAAAAACAAAAATAAGAAACCACCCAACAAAGCTGGTGCAAAACGACCAGTCATTGGAAGTACTAACAAATCAGATCTCATAGCAGGAGGTTCAGCTATCAATGAGAATGTCTACAATAAAATTAAAGACACAGTCCTAACTAACGTACAAAAGAACAAAATGTCATCGACTACAAAAACAACAACTTTAAAAACGACAACTTTAGCTCCAACGACTGAAACCACAACTAAAAAAGAAGAAACGAAAGCACCAGCCAAAACAACTTCTAAAGGGACAACAAAACCTAAAAAGAAGAACAAGAATAAGAATAAAGTTAGTGTTAAAGAAGATGCTGTTGTAAATAACTCTGCAATGTTACCTATGGAAGCTAAAGAACAGGAAATCGAACTAGAAGTTAGCACACCACCTATCACTACTAAGAAACCGAAACGAAGCTCAACGAGAAAGAAGACTAAGACTAAGAAACGTAAAACGTCAACAAAAGCAAAGCCAGATACGGAAACTGCAGTCTCAGATATCAAAACCAATACTAATAAGACTAAATCAGCTAAACCTGCAAAGAAACCGGTAGTTCCAACTACAGCAGTGACTACAACGCTATACAATTACTTTTCAAGAGAAGTAATGCCCTCAGTCGGTGTTGGAGTTCTAGGTCTGGCGAGTTTAGTTGGAATTGCTAGCTATTTCTTCTATCCATTCTCTACTCCAGTAAGGCGAACATTCGAAGTTGACAAGAGAGATGATCTGTACAAGAACAATGCAGAGGAATATGCAAGTGAAGGAAACGGTCAAGCTGAAGAAGAAATGTTGGGAACTGTTTTAGCTGGAATGCCTGCTCATGCCAAAAATAAGCTTAATCCATACGCTGGACAAACAGCATACGTTAACAGATATCCAGTTAAAAAAGAACAAGATATCAGATACCGTCAAGTTGCTACAAAATATGAACCAAATTATAACGTCAGATATCCTCAACAAAAGACAGGTATAGCTCATGCTGCTGTTTATTCAAAGCCTATCAACTACAGTCCTCATTATGAAACTAGACATGCTTATACTACAGAAGGAAAGTTCAACTTTGATAAACTACCATCATCTTATTCTAATTATAATTATCCCACAGTAGAACCTATTTATACCGCACCACAGGTAGGCCCATCGTCTTCAGATGTCTCGTCTTATGGTAATGATGCTTCAAATTCAGTAGTCTATGGAGTCAAACCTTCGTCAGAAACTGATTTCAAACCAGTTTATCCTTTTGAGGGTCACTTTTACAGTGAATCTACGAACAGTCCTGCAACGTATGCTCCAACTTCTTTGTATTTAGGTTCTGATAATGAAGCACAAACTGAAGAGAAGATTGAAACTTCTAGTTTAAGCGCAGAAGATTATGATGAAAGTAAATTCGTTGTAGGTAATGTACCGAAAGAGTTAGCCGATTCTGCTACTCCAGCTGTGGTCCCAGAACATGGTCCTAGAAAATTAAACAGAAAAAAGAGAAACGCTATAAACCGACGCAGCATTTCAACCTCTCTTGAAGAGATTATGAAAAACGAAAGAGATAATAATATTTTTCTCAGCAACGAAATTGAAGATTCCTATACGATTCCTATTAAAAACCTAGTATCTTACACTGAAACTATGCCGGTGAAAGAAGACTTACCAACTGCAGAAAAAAATGAAGTATTCCCTGTTTATACTACCTCAGTTGACGCCTTAAAAACTGACGAGATAACTGCTAAAACCGAAATTATTGAAAGTGTATCAACTGTACCCATTGACAATAACAAGGGAGAAAAGACTACTGAATCAAATACAGCCAACGAATTAGATACTACTACTAAATCTTTCCGCGTTTATGAGGTATTCTCGTCTCCCGATGCTACATCAACATCTATTATCAAAGAAGCTACAAAGGAATCTACTACAGTTAGAAATATGATGACAGAAACCACTACGGAATTAAAATCAGAGACGACTTCCACCATGCCATCCACTGCTGCGTCCATTACAGAACTAAAAGACCCCCAATCATCAACTTTGAGACCTACTCCCATATTTCCTGATGTAATTACATATCCACCTTCAGACCAATCAGGAGGCTTTTTTTCGTTTCTAAAACGACTTGTCGACTTTAAAGTACGACTTGGTCTAAGCATACTTCAAAACACTTCAGAGTCTTTAAATAGATTCCTTAAGAGTATGGAAAATGGTCCAGTTAATAGTACACAGACTGCAAGAAAAAATCTGAAGATTAAAGAAAATTAATTTACTTATTAAGTATTACATTGAAGTATATTTTACCTAAAGATTCTCATCGTAATATTTTAATTGTTGCACTTTATTTACAAAATATGTACTGTGACTAAAATTGAAAATATGTTCTCATATTACAATTTCTACAGTCATCAAGATGTACCACACACTACCATATTCTATAGATATAGCAAAATGAAGAAAAAAATTAACATCATACAAAAATTAAATAGCAGAACTACAAGCACAGTTTAAGTAATGAACCTAGCTGAAAAATTATAAGAAAATACTTACATAAATAACTTAAAAGAATACCAATTACATTTACACTCTCAGTCGCAGACTGTGCCGATGGATGAGGAACTCGTAGATATTCCATGTCCATAATGGTCCGGGGTATCCCTGTTTTATAACTTAGATTGCAAAAAAAATATTATGTTATTTATGTCAATCGCTTGAATAGTTTGTATTCTAGGCTTATATTATCTTTATTATAAGAAAAACATTAACTAACTTCTAAGTGACTTAGAAAAATTAAAAAAAAAGAACTAAAAGCCTACTTTGTAATAAATAAATTACACAAAAAATTAAAACACTGAAATCGGAAAATATCAAGGGGAGAAAAGATCTTTTTGTATCGATAAGCACGGGGTATGTAACCGTCAGAGTTTTACTAAAATAATTACTTTTAGATGTTTAACTACCCACTCTTATCTTAAAATCTACAGGGAATATAAAAACACTGTATTATTTTTTATATAATTTTGGAAACTTAGTATATTTTCAGAATGTTTTCCTCGGATTTTCATTAAATAAAACTGAGGGAAGCCTACTGATTTTATATTGTGATAATTTTTATGTATTAGATTACACAAACTGTACTTATTATTTTAGTCCTCTAATATCATAAAGTATTTTTTCGTTTCTATCGTAGAAACTTCGTCTTTTATATCGTCCTATTTCGTCCTATTAATGAAAAAGACAATGTAACGTTTTTTTTATTATGCTTAAGTTTTTTAATACGATTTTGTTTGTAAATATTGAATAAAATTATTATTTTTAAACCTGAGAATGTTTCAATGTTTATAAAGGTGCTGCCATCTGGCGAAGAAAATATAAACTATTACACAAGTACTGAAAGTTTGCGTTGAAAGTTTTAAGCAGTAAGTACGCCTGTTATTTCATAGATGGCAGTGTGCACAATTTAATATTATTTTCTATGTAGCAATTCTATTTTAAAACTATTTTGAAGTGGTTAAAAATACCTTTTCATTGCTCATACTCCGAAAGTAGGTCTAAATATGCCTGAAGAGCGTGTAGAAAATAAAACTTTCAGCCCTAGGGCAAATCGCTTTCACTGACAGCTGTCACGTCAAATTATGGCTTCGCACGGCTTGCGCAATGTGCATGTAGCCAGTATCAGTATCATTACGCATTAGGAACTTCAGAAACTTAACCTCCTTGCTTTAAGTAACACCAAAGAATGACACTACATGTAGATAACCTCTTTGGTCCAAACCTTGTAAGAGGATCAGGTAGTATGGAGTCTCTCATTCACTCTCGTTGTTAGGAAGAATTATATGTATTATTCATAATGAAAAGCACAATGTTTACCTCGGGTGAAAGACTCATTAAGTCCCTCGAACTATTAGCGCCCTCGCTACGCTCGGGCGCCAAACCCCGTCTCGGGACTTGTAATGAGTGATTTTCACACCTAGGATAACAATGTACTATTTCATTGTAGAATGACGTCTTATAATAAGTATTGAGTTTGTCGATTTGTTTGGGTCTAATAGAAAACCCTTTTTTGTTGACGTCGGCTAAAAAAGGTAGAAGCCATTATACCTATCATTTGTGCAGAAGGTAGATAAGTAATTTACCTACCCTCTTTATAATATTGTGACCCGAGGCCCTGACATCGCTATAGGGACAGGGAAGGGTTAATAATCCCTTATTCTGACTTAGTGAGACATTCAAAGAAAGAGAGGTCGCTTCTGATGCAATTTCGTTTTATTATGGTAGGGTATTTGAGGGTAGGTTTTTTGAGAAATAGGAAGAAAGATTTTAGCTTAGTTTTAGTTTAGTTTTAGTTTTTGTAGCAGTGTTAACCCAGTGGTAGATATAGCTACTATCATTCCGATGGCATTCCGACCCTCAAAATGCACCAAATGATTTTTTAACGAAAATGTGCGCTAATTGATACAAAGTGGAGAAAAATATCGTGATATTATAATATGTTTTTTTTTGTGATTATCTATCTACCTATTTATCTTTTCGTCACTGGCGGGTGTTCGTCCACCACGCCACAGATGTCTTGACAGTTTGCATTGAGCCTGTATCCAGAGGTAAATACTGTCGGAAAACTCATCTTTGAATCATTAGTCATATAATTAAGGAAAAAGAGAGACAAGAAATAAATACGGGTCATAATCAGCCCCGAATTTTACTCTCAAATATTTAAATATTACGAGCTAAGAATTCTTTTCCTTGAGAATTTCATTGTCCTTCGTTTTAGTATATTTTGATTGAGATTGTATATTTGCAATGCAAATGCCTTAAGAAAAATACATTATATATTACTAGCGACCCGCCCCGGCTTCGCACGACGCATGTATTATACATTCCTCTTGAATCACTCTATCTAATAAAAACCCGCATCAAAATCCGTTGCGTAGTTTTGAAGATTTAAGCATACATAGGGATATAGGGACAGAGAAAGCGACTTTGTTTTATACTATGTAGTGATAGTGATTGTTCGAGTGAGAGAAGCGTCTCGGCTTCAATTCACTCCTAAATTGCTCACTGTTAAATATCTACCATCGACCCTTTAACCATAATGCTTTAACTAGGTTGAAATTGAAGTAACACGCGCAACCACCTTCTCATTATGAAACTCCTCAATTCTTATCTACATGTGCCGCTTCGGCCGTCTAAAGAGCCGAAGTTTTGGACCTGGTCCCGTACCAGGCTTTTAATTTACTTGTATGCAACTGGGCAAAATCAAGTGTGCTAACACAGTAAGTAAGTATAAAATTTCTGCGAATGTGTAAAATCCTTGACCCAGTTACTAATCGAAATCTAAAGATATTTTAATAATCAGCGACTCTAGAACATACTATACCTAATTTCCTAACTATTCAAACCTTAGGTTGAAACTAGTCTAAATTTTAATATGAATTCCATCCAGGGATTGATTACTAATAATCTAATATTATAAATTTTAAAGTAATTTTGTCTGTCTGTTAAGTTTTCACGCTTAAACTGCTCAATTCACTTTGGTACAAAAAAAGACCTTTGGAGGATATTAACATGTGGTTACGCCACGTACTATCATAATTTCTTAATAAAAATTCCCATTTAAACTTCGTTAAAGTTGGTAGCTTTAGTTAGATTAAAAGACTAATCGTTAACATTTTTTTTTCCTTTTGCCCTCCCTAACCTAACCTAACCTACCCCATATAATATTCCCTATAATCCTACTCCACGCCATCTTGGACATCAGCCCTTTAGATAGCAATTCGTGCGTCTTGAGGGCTTGTGGGAGTCCCCGGCTGGAGTTTCTGTGTATCTCCATCGGTTTCGCGCCCTGGGTATTGCACCCCAGGTGCCCACGAGGGTTCTGATAGCCCTCGCTGAATTTGGGTCTCAAATAGACCAACTACCGCACCGCGCCGTTACCGGTATACGAAGCAGATGCGTGCTGACAGTGAATCCTGTTCTGGAGCCTACCATCTACATTCAGAGGAGAAGAAGATAGCAGAAGACAGGTTAGTGCGACATTCCTTTTGTTGTCCCTGCTCTCACGTATCGTATGCCTACGGTTATATATTTTATTAATTAATTGGTTAATAACCAGCCCTGGTTTAGTATTTGTATTTTGTCAACTCGCCAACGGCTAGGCACGTCCTTTGACTCCTGGCCTTAGTAGCCTGTTTTTATCTCAATTCGAATCCTGCATTTACACGGCTAAAACCAAGGGGCACAGATGATTATTAATAAAATTATTTGATGGTCAATAATCTTTATGGGTAAATCAAATATAATATCTATAAATATAGAATTGAAGGTCCTGAGTGACTGACTGACAAACTAATTGGGCGGATCGAACCAAAATTTGGCATACATATTATACTTTTTTAGGAAAATTCAAACCATATGCGAATAAAGTCACGGATAAAATTGTAGTTATATATAAATATAAAATATAAAGTCCGGACTGACTGACTAATATATCAACGTACATCTCAAACCAGAAGACAGATCGGGCTTAAATTTAGCATACAGATAGCTGATATAAAGTAAGCGGATCTTCAAGTAGCGAATGAAGGCGTGTTACATCTTAGGCCGCATCGTCACCTATCATCAGGCAGGTGTGATAGTGATCAAACACTGACCTATCATAATGTGTGAAAAAAAAGCATTCACTAATAAATAATATTGAAAAGCACACGGATGAAGTCGCAGGCAATATCTAGTTATTAATAAACGAACCTGCTAAATAATCTTCAACAGAAACAAACACTTGCTCATCTCAAAGTAAAGTAGGTATCTATCTACAAATAATATTCATAATAACATCCTGAAACAGTGTGACATATCAAATTTCTCTGGAAACCTCAACTCGGGTCGTTACAAACAAAATTGTATACAAAATTAACCCCCAAAATAAATTACGGCCTATTGTTTGTTAACTACAGAATGATTTTAGACCGATTTAAATTCAAAACCTTTGTTCCCTTTTGAATTTTAAGACTCTGAACTCATTACGTCAGTTTCTCACGTAATGTTGGATATTTGCCTTGTCTTTAGATGACAATAATAGGAAAATATACGTATTCAAGCCTGTATTTTGTTATTGTTAAATATTCATTTGATAAACTAATTTGTGATGTTTTTATTTAATATCTAGCTGCGCCCCGTGGTTTCACACGCGAAAGCGAGCCTGCATTATCCCTTATGTGTATAATTAAAATTATCTTGTCGCAGTGTTAGTTGTCAAACTCCACCTAAAAGGCTGAACGGATTTGTATGAATTTTTTGTGTATTTGTTATCAAAAAAAAAAAATCAAACTCTATTATATTATATCATTATTTTTTTTATTTTTCCTTTATAAATTTTTTGTATATGACAAAACAACATTTTCCGGGACAGCTAGACTTAGTGTTGTAGTAAAATTAATAAAGTAATTTGTGATCTTTTACAATAACTTGCTGCTTCTCGCGTAAGTCCCTATCCCGCGGGAATTTTCAGATCAAAGTATCCCATGTCCTTTTCCATTCCCTAAACTATCACTATACTTGTTTTCATCTAAATCTCTCGAGTCGTTCGTAACGTGAAGAGAGAACAAACAAACAAATAAATAAACAAACTTTCGAGTTTATAATATACTAGCGACCCGCCCCGGCTTCGCACGGCTATATTATGCATGTAGGTATTTTACATATAAACCTTCCTCTTGAATCACTCTATCTATTAAAAAAAACCGCATCAAAATCCGTTGCGTAGTTTTAAAGATTTAAGCATACAAAGGGAAATAGAGACATAGAAAGCGACTTTGTTTTATACTATGTAGTGATAGTGATAGTGAAGTTAGGATTAATATCAGGCATTTTGCCATTATGACAAATTTGTCTTTAGACATTGATTTTAAGAAATGCTACTTAGACATTTTGCGTTTTAGACGTAGGCGCTCCTGAGGGCAACCAACATTCATAATTGATTAGAATTGAGTTTTGAGACTAAATCAAAAACCTTCGCGCCGTTTCTATCAACTTCGGTGTAATGTGTTGAGATTTAAATCAATTTTAAAGTTTGGTTTTAGTGTTTTAGTATTAGGTCACTGTTTAGACCCTAAAGTTCAGCCTTTGTAAAACTTCGGTTTATAAATTACTCGACTTCGAAAAAAGAAAAGTTTTCTAATTACCTAATTTTGACTTTTATTGGAATTTATTAATTAATTAAATATAAAGAAACATTATTTTCTACACTAATATCACTCTCACTACATACTCGTAGTATAAAATAAAGTCGCTTTCTCTGTCCCTATATCCCTATGTATGCTTAAATCTTTAAAACTACGCAACGGATTTTGATGCGGTTTTTTTTTTAATAGATAGAGTGATTCAAGAGGAAGGTTTATATGTATAATACATGCACAATATAGCCGTGCGAAGCCGGGGCGGGTCGCTAGTTTATAATAAAAAATATAAAAAAAATTGTTTTCTTGTTTGTACTTAACTGAAACCACATGAGTAAAGAACTACTAGACCGATTTTGATAAAACTTAGTTTAAGAAAATACATTGGTTCATTAGAAGAATCATAGGCTAATTTTATATCCCGATATTCCCACGGGATCGAGAGTTATGTGGGTGAAACCGCGGAGCGCTGCTAGTCGACTATAAATGAAATAATCATTCGTAAATTAATATCGGTCTAGAGAAACAACGAAAAATAAATCAGAAATGGAAAAAACTCGAAAGACGCCAGAAGATTTTTAGGTCTAAGATAAGTCAACTCCGAAGCCATCATTTTAGTAAAAGTGGTTAAAAAAAAGTAGTTTAAAAGTGGGTACAGTTGAACCAATACATACGGGTTAAAAACATAATTTTCCTTTTGGCTATACCATAGTCGGCAAAAAAAAATGTGCTACTAATAATTCTACAAGTTTAACTAGCTACCAACAATTTTATAGTCGATTACTTAAAAATTAAAAGAAACTAAAATACAATGACCTACTAAAGTTACTTTTTTCTAAGGTTTTCGCGACTTGAACTTATAAATATAAATACTACATTTAGTTAGGTTTCAAGCCCCGCAAGCAACAGCTGCAATACCTCGGGACACCGTTAGTCAATTCTGCGTTAGATGAAACCTTTTTATTAATTTTAAGTAGACGGTAGTTTGACAGCATTTCACATAATATTTAAGACGAATGTCATCTCAGTCTGCCTGTGACCATGGGAACTGCAAAGTTCCCGCAACGTCAGGTTTAAAATTAAAATAAAAAACGCGAATATATCCGTTTTAATATATTTATATTTATTAACACTTTTATTTAAAAAAAAGTTTAAATAACGAAACGCACAATTAATTAAAAAATCTTTATTAAACGAACAATGAGCATACGTCAAGGCTATTATTTCGGTATAATAAATGATTCGTCTCATTAAAAATTAACCCTTTACAGCTACGCAATGAGTTAGGAGATAATTGAGTATGTTTCTTTCATTCTAATTTTCAAGAGTAAGCGAGAAAGAAAGCTCAACAAAGAACAAAATTATGAACACAATAAGTTAGTGAATTTTGTAGTGAATTAAGCTACAGTTTTTAAGGTTCCGTACCTAAAGGGTAATAAAATTAAATTTAGAATTTAAAAAGCCCCCAATTTTATCCCCCATAACTTTCAGACGGCTTTACCGATTTCGATCAAACATAGCTAAGAACACTCCAGACTAGTATACCTTCCAAACAAAAGAAACAAAATCAAAATCGGTTCATCCATTGGGGAGCTACAATGCCACAAACACACACACAGACAAGTCAATTTTATAACACCCCGTCGTTTTTGTTTCGGGGGTTAAAAACAGGACCCTATTACAAAGACTCCACTGTCTGTCTGTCACCAGGCTGTACCTCATGAACCGTGATCGCTACACAGTTGAAATTTTTAAAGATTATGTTTTTTTAATGCTGCTATAACAACAAATCTATACGAATATTATGAAGCTAAAAAATTTATTTGAACGCGCTAATCTCAGGAACGACTAGTTAGAAGTGTTGGTTAATCCATTTGTCGAGGAAGCTATAAGGAGGCTATAGGCTATCTATACTAATATTATAAAGCTGAAGAGTTTGTTTGTTTGTTTGAACGCGCTAATCTCAGGAACTACTGGTTCGAATTGAAAAAATATTTTTGTGTTGGATAGTCCATTTATCGAGGAAGGCTATAGGCTACTTTTTATCCCGATATTCCCACGGGATCGGGAGTTATGCGGGTGAAATTTTATTATATTTCGATATTTCGGATCCACGGAGCGCTGCTAGTACAAAATATAATATTACGGAACCCTTCATGTGCGACTCCGACTCGCACTTGGCCGGTTTTTTCCGTTGCAAGAGTCGACCCCACAAATCTGGTGACAATAATTTATTCGATTCATGGTCTACTGAATACTATTCGATGCCCTTTTGTGAATTGTGGACACACTACATTACCTCCGTTTTAATTAATAACATTTGAATTGTATTGCAAATTGTACATTTATACAATAAAATTGTACAATTCGATGCGGTTGTGTTGATTATTTTAGATTTAGATTGGAATTTAAATTGCCCGGAAACCGGGGGTTGTTGAATTATTTTTGAATGAAAATTTAACGAACTGAATCAAATTAAACCGGAATTTATTAGTCTCACGTCACTTAGATTAAACACAGGCTAACAGATGCCATAATCCTTTTCTTATTTTCTTATCAGTATTTCATCGAACTTTCTATATTTTCCCTGAGTAATGGTTGGCAACTCCATTGCTGAATTGTAGTAGAAAGTTAGCCTCAGTTAAGTTCTTCAAAATGCAGGTGGTTGGTACGAAATGGGCATCGAGACTTGGTCTTAAGACGACTTGTATGTGGGTATAAGAAGAGAAATAATTAAATAGAATACAAAATATTGTAGATCTGAAATCACAATATTTTTGTTGCGCTCCTTTTAATTTATGTAATCCCAATTTATTTTCATAGTAACCCTTAACACATAACAACAACATTGTTAACTAAGCGAACATTAAATTATCATAATAAAAATATATTAACATTTCCCACACGCAATATTTTTCAAAATAATTTCCATAAAACAATAACGACTCACGTCTCGCGACAACAATAAAGCATTATTTTTATTGTAATTTTTTTAATAAAACTTATTATTTTAATTTAATGTACAGTCACATTATCAATTAGCTGAACTCCACGTGACCCAGAGCTAATTCGCATTATGTGTAAAAATTATAGTATTTGCCTATTTTGTTATTTTATTTTTAGTGTATATTGTATTGTATAGTATATTGTTAAAAAAAACAATCAGGTAACATTACTTTACAACCTTACAGATTTGGGAGTTAGCACAAGGTCACGTGGGGTTCAGCTAATTTATAATGTGGCTGTGCCTATTTAAAATTCAAAGTCCTGACAAATAATAAAAATTAATAGTTTAAAAAAACTAAAAAAAACACGCTTTAATAAAAAATTCAACTAAAAAAATCTCTACATATAATAAATTCGAAGTTTTGGAAGTGAGCGTTCTACGTCCATAATGATCTTAGCAATCTAGAATTCGCTAACCTTACATAGCTCCGGTAGAAAAAAATCTTGATTGCGCGATTCAGGTTTTCTTAAATTTATAAAGTCACAAACTAATTTAATATTCTTTTTGTTAAGCTTAAAAATTTTGTACACTTATGTATTTTAAGAATACATAGCAATGTCCACATTTTTTAACTAAAAAATAAAGTAATTAATTTAATAAGATATTTTTTTAAATTTCAAGTAACTAGCGCCATCTCTTCGGTTTTCGCAGAACTACCATTTTGTTAAGTTTGTTTGTTTACCTTTTTTGTGCACTCTATTCTCGGGAACTAGGAAACAGATTTTAACACAATCTTCACGAATGTGTTCAGAAAATATCAGAAGAGGTTTAGGTATTTCAGGTAGATTTATGTTACTAATAAAAATATGATATTTGTTGGTGTAAAAAATAAACCATAATATTATTGCATGAAAACGTACAGAACTTAGAGATGATGTCAAAATTGTCATTTTGACATATAGAAAGAAGCATCTAGCGCCATCTTTTTTTTATTTAAAATTATGGCTTGACATTATCGTGCATAAAGCCAGTGTTAAGTTACTATTTTATTTACGGTCAAAGAAAATTAAAACTATTGCGTTTTTTGAATTTAGAACATTACAACGCTCCTGCAATGAAGCGGCGTGCTGGGATTATTATATACTTAAATACTCTTTGATTGGATCTCTTTTATCGAAGTATAGGCACGTATAGGCACATGAGTAGGAAATAGGATGGAAATAGGTACAAAAGTCTCTTTGCTTAGTACGAAATGCGTTCTCGTGGCTATATAGCTATAAATGCGTTTGCCTTTCGGCACAGATGATATACATAAAAAAATTACGGCAAAGCTGAAAATTCGCCTTGATTTGTTATTTACTGATTTATAAAACTAGCTGCGCCCCGCGGTTTCACTTGCGTAAGTCACAATCTCGTGGGAATATCGGGATAAAAGGTAGCTTATATTCAATTCCATCTAGCAGTTCCTGAGATCAGAGCGTTCAAACAAACAATGGAAGCCCCTAAAGATGAATAATTTTCCCCGTATTTTCCAAATTTCTCACTGATTCTTCGCTCCTTTTGGTCGCAGTATGTGATGTTATATAGCCTAACTAAAGCCTTCCTCGATAAATCCATCACCAAAATAATTTTTAAATTCGAACCAGTACTTTTTGAGATTAGCGCGTTCAAACAAACAAACAAACTCTTCAGCTTTATAATATTAGTATAGATACGTTTAATTATTAAAATTATTTCGGTTCAGAAAATGAAATGGTGATTTACCACAATCACAAATGGGCAATGGAAAACCTGCTTCCAGCGAAGTCAAAACAAAGCTACATAAAAGTATCTAAATATATAAAAATCCCATTTTAACTTGGTCACGGCATCACGTGTGAGTGGCTGGAGCAATTTCGCTAATTCTTTTTTTGTTGTGTTTGTTTTTGTCAAGAGAAGGTTCTTATGAAAGAAAAAATTTGAAAGTTGCGCAGAAATTATTACGCGGGTGAAACCGCGGGGTGCAGCTAGTAGAAAATAAAATTTAATAAATTTGGATTAAGAATATTGTAAATAGTAAGCGTGTTACATTGTGATGCTACACCATTGCTACACCTTCATTATTTTTCTTTTCCAATCACAATGTAACACGCTTACTATTTACAATATTCTTAATCCAAATTTATTAAATTTTATTTTCTATTTTTTTAGTTGGATTTTTTATTAAAGCGTGTTTTTTTTTAGTTTTTTTAAACTATTAATTTATTTTATACTTTTTGGTCTTCATTACCGAAATATGTTAGATCAGACCCTGGTTACCATTGAAAGTCAACTACTCGTCAAGACGATTCTAACGAGCCCAAACTCGATAGGGTTGTGTCGTTTCATTGCGAAGTTCCTATGACCACCTTCCAGTTCCATCATCAGACCCTGGTTACCATTGAAAGCCAAACTACTCGTCAAGACGATTCTAACGAGCCCAAACTCGATAGGGTTTCGTCGTTTCATTACAGAGTTCCTATGACCACCTTCCAGCTCCATCATCAGATCAGCACCATGTCATCATAATATTGCATTGTCATCGGTCTTTGACAAGTGTGCAAAGTTTGAATTAAATCTGATCATTCTAAGTAGGGCAAAATCGTGCCCAAAGGAGTCGGTTACATACAAACAAGCAAACATACAGGTGAAACTAATAAAAGCGTGTTAATATTTGCCTCTATCATCTGATCTAGATAGATAGACAGATAAACACTTTATTGCACCATAGAAACAAAACGCAAAATGATTACATCTTAAAAAAATCTACATATACTTAACTATCTGCTAAAAGAAAATTATTAATGTACTAGCGACCCGCTCCGGCTTCGCACGGCCATATTATGCATGTATTATACATATCAACCTTCCTCTTGAATTACTCTATCTTTTAAAAAAAACCGCATCAAAATCCGTTGCGTAGTTTTAAAGATCTAAGCATACAAAAGGAAATAGGGACGGCGAAAAGTGACTTTATTTTATATTATGTAGTGATTACCTAGATGATTTATACAGCCCTAGTAACTTTAATCCTTGCTTGTCAGGGTGTTGTAGTGCCTGGGACATGTATAAATTTATGTATAAAAACCTCTCAGCTTAGTCAACCATGTCCAGATGAAACAACTCGTCAATATGTCTAGAGCCAACTAAGCCGCAAAGTCAAAGTCCTGAGTAACCTATGTATCAACGCACAGCTCTAACAAAATGGACGAATGGGGTTAAATTTTGGCACACAGATAGCTGTTATAAATGTAGGCATTCGCTAGGAAAGGATTTTAGGAAGGAAAGTTCAAATTCTACGCTTGAAACACGCCGGACATAATATAGGTAGTGAAGCTTACATTTTTTTGTCATAATATATTCATTTTTTCATTTTTTCACAAACGTCATAGTTTGTTATACGAAAAAAGTCGCAGTTCATAAAAATATGGTATGACATGAATACTACGTATTTTATGTATTAGTGTCGCACCTATTTTTTTAATTTGCGAAAAAATTGTTTTATTGATAGTCAAAATTAATTAAAATTGAACATCATTAATTTTGTATCGTTAAGTTAAAATTTAATAATTGAAAAATCAAACTAGGTATAACATAAAATCAAAATCCATAATTAGAATTAAAATTAAAAACAATAAACATCAATAAAAAATAAATAAATAAACATAATAAATTTTGTATTACTTTAATAGGTAATAGGTACTACTTAATAAATACATATAATATGAAAACTTAAAATAAAACTACAATTACAACCACAATTTTGTATTTAAAATATTAATAATTATGAAAAGAAAATTGATAAAAATAATGCAATAAAATAATCCTAGTACTTTTGTATCTCCGACCTTCGTACACAAATAGAATAAAGAGACATTATACTTAACCAAGTAACACGATATACATACAACTGACTTAGTGACCCGATTATTCGAATCACAGTTCATTAAATCAACAAATTATGTGTCAAAAACTCGTTCAAAACGCCATGAAGGGATAAACCGTTCGATTGGAAACGCCGCGGGTGGTGGGGGGTTAATAAAATAAAATGAGAATATTATCGAATTGCGACTGGTAAGGTTAATGTGCCGTGGATAAGAACTGAAAAAGACAAAGAGACGTCGTTACGCTATTTCCCACTAAAATTAGGTATAAATGTTGGTTACGTCTATTTTAGGTTTCATCCTCAGCAGCACGTTGCTAGAGCTAGAAGCCCCAGCGCTCATTTTCAGGACGAACTTTATTGAGACGCACGGGTTTGTGGAGAACAGTGATAGGCATGATAAGGTGATAAAATACAGACACGTAAGGTATACTTACATACACATAATAATAAGATGACATTAACAAGGTGCAGTAGTATTACTAAACACATCAAACTACATGAAAAAACTACTGAACCGATTAGTTACTATTGCGACATTTCGCATTTTTCTATTGTGATATTTTTTTTACTGATGTGGGGCACCGATCATGGTAGAAATACCTGACATCCGCACATTTGTAAAAAACCCATGGGATTGCGCGGCGAAAACCAGGAACAAAGTAGATAAAAAATAAATGTACTACTAAGGTAGGTAAAATACTGGACATATGGACTAAATTTCTGTGGATCAGGATCCAGGTGTAAATTAAAAAATATCATTATATAGATAGATAGATAAACACTTAATTGCACCATAAAAACAAAATACAAAATTAATTAAAACAAAGTACTTACAAAATAAACTTTTTAAACTCACACGATTTGTATTCATAGTAATTATTTTCCCGGGTCTTAATCGCGTATTTTTTGTTTTTTATTTCTCTTACCTCGACGTTTCGACTATGTTACAATAGTCATGGTCGCGAGGAGACTCAAATAGGACTCAATATATAAATAAAAAGGTGTCTCCTCGCGACCATGACTATTGTAACATAGTCGAAACGTCGAGGTAAGAGAAATAAAAAACAAAAAATACGCGATTAAGACCCGGGAAAATAATTACTATACTTACAAAATATTTGAAAAAAATGTAAGATGTAATGAAAATCTGAAAATTTTAACAAACTAAAAATGAAAAAAAAATATGAAGACAATTATTTGTTCTGTGCGGTTAAACATCACAACCTAACCAAACTCTTTGAAAAGCAATATCAACTCCACAGCTTCTCTATTCCACTTCAAAGGTCCGAAATGTCTCGTAAATCAGTTGTCCCCTCGCTCTATCGATAGTCAACTACTTCGTCGATGCTGTCTTGTGGTGTACATTTGGGCTAACACAGAACGGCGCGGGCGGCGAGGCCATGGTGGTCGCGTGCTGTGGTATATGGCTCGTGATCTAAAGATATTTATAGCTTTATTAACAGACAGGATAGGGAATCTGTTTTGTATAATGGATAGAGATTCAATGGTGAGAAATGTTGAAATGGAAAAGAGATTTGGGAAAAAGGGGTGGCTGTATCGAATCACTATCACTTCACTACATAGTATAAAACAAAGTCGCTTTCTCTGTCCCTATATCCCTATGTATGTTTAAATCTTTAAAACTACGCAACGGATTTTGATGCGGTTTTTTTTCATAGATAGAGTGATTCAAGAGGAAGGTTTATATGAATAATACATGCATAATATAGCCGTGCGAAGCCGGAGCGGGTCGCTAGTACATAATATAATAGAGACGCGAAAACGTTTTGCCAATGGGTATTAGTATTTTTTCTTATAAAGTCTTATAAATCGACGAACACCTGCACTCACCAAAACAAGGTAACCATAGCAAAGTATTAAAGTATGCAAAATGTTAATAGATAGAACGCTTTATTACACACACAAGTTACAGAAAATTAAAACAAGACATTAATTTAAATTATAAAAATAAAAACAGTGGCACAATAGGCGGCCTTACCGCTGAAAGCGGTCTCTTCCAGGCAACCTTAGGATAGAGAGGATTAGGAAAGGAGGAGGAGGTAAATCAAGTGAATCAAGTGGTTTTGGAGATAATGTCAACGATACACAAGAGTTTTTATGACGTTATCAAGTAAAATTATCGTCCGTAAACCATAGACAATTTTTTTTTATTGCAATCAACATAAAACCAAAGAGTTTAGATTACAAATTATGAATTATTTATGACCTCATCCGTGTTTTGGTTTTTACAAGTGACCCATGAGTACGAACGTCAAATTTTATGCCCCTATGTAGGTAAGGAATATTAACTAGTACTCTGACGTGTTAAGGTGCGTACGGATAGCGCGTACACTGGTACGCGTAGTCAGTTTACGCGTGTCCGGAACGTCATGTCCATACTTGCAGCTACGCGTACACTCTTGGGGAACGCGTACCGCGCGAGCTAGCTCGCAACGCGAGCCGCCGTCTGTCGGTTTTTGGTCGCGCGTCAAAGAGGACGCACACGACCGGGTACGCTATATTTGGACGGCAAAATGGATAGACACGCGTGTTCTTGGAGTTTCAATAATGAAATATATGAGGCTCGCGGAGCGCTCTGGATCGATTGACCTCGCGTACAGGTTCGCGGCGGTCCGTACAGGAGCTGTACGCGTATCCAATGTACGCGTGGACAGTGTTTTCCAGCTACGCGTAACACAGGAACGCGCTATCCGTACGCACCTTTAGAAATACTAGTTTATATTACCTCTTTAACACAAGCGAATGAATTGCATGCATTTAATTACTAACATTTTATAAGCTTTACAAATTAGGAATTTTAATATAAACAAAATGAATACGATCCAAATGTTTCAATTGTTGTTTTCGAAATGCAACCTACTCTAAATCAATAAAATGCTACTTTAACCTGAGATTTCGTCCATGTTTTAGTTAAATTTTCCCAAACCTTTTCTATTTTTAAAGGGTTTTGGATAATTAAATCATCATAATAGTGATAATATGTTAGGACTTTGAACTTTATAAATTTATCTTGTTAAAGCACCAATTCTAATTGATGCTTAGGTTAACAAGGATTAATATGAATTAACCATGTTATTCGAACAATAATATTAATAACTTATGTTCATTAAGTACCTACGTATAGATAACGGACCGATAAATTAATCAGAGTAAAGTAAAGCTCCGTGTAATCTCAACTTTGTGCATTTACGAGCAATGACTTAGAGTCGGTCATAAAATATCTATAAATTATTTAATTGTGTACAACACTAGGTAATAATGCTAGAGATACCTTCTAGTAAAAAAAACTTATTTTAAAAGATTTTAAGCCTTCGTTAGTTAAAATCTGTACTGTCACTTTCTCGCAACTGTCATCTGTCAAAGTGCAAAGTGATAAAACACATTTTATGGTTAAAGAATTTTATTTCTCAAAAGAACTTATTAAAAAGTTTACATATATGAGAACTTAATTTTTTTTGTTAAAAAAAACCCTTTATTTAAAGAAGGCTTATTAAATCTTTATAAATAAAGGGCATAGTGTTTTTACTTTTTGTAATAAAAAGTCAGTTCTGACGCGCGACTGGATTATTTACGTGCGATATTTAATCTTACGTTAAATCGATACAATTCTAATCTAAAAGATGTAGCTAAATCAACATTTATGTAAGAAGGTGAAGGCAAGAAGCAAAGAGATCAATTGCTTAGTTTGGGGCTAGATGTACTGTGTCCAATGTCCAGCAATATTTTTTACATCAATTTATTTTTTTACATTGAGACAATGATGTCCTCCGAAATCTTATCCTCAAACATTTAGGCAGCCTGTTCACAGGAGCGGAGAGGAGCGGTTTCCACCAATAGAATTGCATAAAAACTCTGCACACGAAGTTTTTGTGGAGCGCTATTGGTGGAAACGCCGCCGCTTCGCTACCTCACGCCGCTGTATACAGGCAAACTTAGCAGCCTATCCAAATTATTTGCTCGCGACTACAAATCATAATTATTAGTACCTACTAACAAAAACGCTGATCGTAGTTAGTTTAAGTAGACAGTATCAGCGTATGGGGTATCACTATTTGTCCTCATTAGATTTAAGCGTGAATCTGCTAATTGATCTGATTAACATACCTATCTGGTTATTATTAGAGATTAGTGAGATAAGCGATTTGTATCTATTTGATGTATTGTCAACATTTATGTAGAGTAAGGAAAACAATAGAAATGAAAATACTTTAAGATTTACTTCATATTTTTAGGGGAAGCACCATAGTAATTGGCATATGTATAGTTATTGGACATTTCTATTTTACCTTTAAAAAATAAGAATCCTACCATTTTGGGAATTATTTTTAAAACTAAACCTGGTAGCACAGTTTATTATCTGTCAAAATAGCATTGGTTCATTCTTGTCAGTCGTCCGAAGTATCGTCAATCCATCGGTTTTGTGTGTCGTAATAAAAATAGGTAAGTCTCTTAAAAAAATGTTAAGACTTCACAGGTGTTGTTTAGGTCTTGTTTAAAATAAGTTCAGATCATAACGAAAAACCATGAATTTCACATGGACACCAATTAGTTTTATTATTCAATTATTTGACTAAAAACCTTCAATAAATAAAAAAAACTTAAATTATAGAGGTGGCTAATTACTATATTAACGGTTTTGGTTGTTTAACAGTTATTGGCCCCTCATGCCAAATACTGTGAAAAAATTAAAACCATAAATGTAGCTAAGTAAGTGTCAAAATAGTTTAGGAATCTATTGACGAATATTCGTTCAAAAATTTGAGTGGCTCTAGCCTTTATAGACAATTATTGGCCAGGAGGCCAATAACTAAATTTACACCTCGGCCAATAACTGTAATTAAAAATTTTCATTACATGTTATACCTATTTTAAACTTTTTTGTTTCCTTTTGCGCAGATTATTTAAAACAATAGTCATGCCAAAGCGACCACAATACACAAAGGAGACTCTAGATGAGGCTTTAGAAAAAGTTCAAAGCGGTTCTATGTCCCTAAGAGCAGTAGCTAAACAATTTAATATACCTAGAGCAACCTTACAATTCAAGTTGAAAAATCCTATTACAAAATCAGCGTTCGGTCCGTCACCTTATTTAACTCAAGAAGAAGAAGATGCTCTAGTTCGTATGTCGTCGATAACGTCGTAATTATCAAAATGTCGCGGAAAGGTTTTCCTACATTCTACATTCCTAAACATTCTGTACTAGCGACCTGCTCCGGTTTCACACGGCTATATTATGCATTTATTATACATATAAACCTTCCTCTTGAATCATTCTATCTACTAAAAAAGATCGCATCAAAATCCGTTGCATAGTTTTAAAGATCTAAACATACAAAGGGAAATAGGGACGGCGAAAAGTGACTTTATTTTATACTATGTAGTGATTTTGAGCTTCCTTTTATATAATTTTTAGTGTTAACATTTTACCTATTACTTAGTTATTAAGTTTCAATACAATTTGATATTTTAAAAGAGATATTACCTACCTATTTCTAGTTTCTCGTTTGTGGCCAATAACTATTACACGCAGAGGCCAAATAATGTAACAAGGCGGCCAATTACTGCAATTTTCTAATTTTTATTTTTGATGCCAATTTATTTTTAATTATTTTAATAAATTTTGTAATTCATTTACATTAATAAATAAACACATCCTTAAAGATTTGCTACAAAGTAATTTTATTTGTCTCCGTGTAAATTCAACACTACAGTTAAGAAAATAGTTGCTCAACATAGCTTAAACGGCCAATAACTGTGGTGTTTCCCCTATATGACCGAATTTTTTTATGTGTGATGATATTTTTATATTTTTTTTTAAACCGGCCAAGTGCGGGGTCCCACTTAAATATATTTTTTTATGTGTTTAGTATTTGTTGTTATAGCGGCATTGGAAATACATAATCTGTGATTTAAACTCTCATTCATTCATGAGATACAGCCTGGTGATAGACAGACGGACAGTTAAGTCTTAGTAATAGGGTTCCGTTTTTACCCTTTGGGTACAGAACCCTCACAGACTCATCACAAAATTTCTGAAACTACAAGTCTAAAAGTTCGCATGGGGATGCGTTTCAGGACGTAGAGGCGCATTTTGAAAGGATTTTTGAAAAGATCTCTACTTGAGTCGTCAGGCCATCTAGTTGGAGGCCGTCCCGCGCTGCGTTTTCCGGTACGTGTTCTCCTATCGAGAATTTTTCGGGCCCAACGGTCATGAGGACGGTGTGCCACATCACTACATAGTCTATACTTCTATACTAATATTATAAAGAAGTAAAGTTTGTGTGTTTGTATATTTGTTAAATTGTAAGGGGTAATCTCGGAATCTACTGAACCGATTTTAAAAATTCTTTCACCAATAGAAAGCCACATTATTGCTGAGTGTCATAGGTTATATAAAAGACCAAAAAATAAAAAGGCTTTTACATGGTAGTCCGTTTTGCAAAGTGAATCAGAGAAAAAACGGTCGAATGAAAGCGTTTCTTACGAACGCTGCCTTAACTATGAAAGATATATTTTTGAGTTCTAGAGAAAAGATGTGGAGCTTGAAAATGCCTACAAAAAAGTCAACGACAGCATATGTCTAACTTTTATATTTAAGTTACAAAAAGTATTTTTTTTAAATATTAGTATAGATAATTTAATTTATTAACATTATGCCCAACGAAGTGGGCACGGGTCAGCTAGTATAAAATAAAGTCACTTTTCGCCGTCCCTATGTCCCTATGTATGCTTAGATCTATAAAACTACACAACGGATTTTAATGCGGTTCTTTTTAATAGATAGAGTGATTAAAGAGGAAGGTTTTTAGTTATAATACGTGCATAATACAGCCGTGCGAAGCCGGGGCGGTTCGCTATTGCACAATTGAATATGTACGGAAAAAAATGTGTACCTACCTACATAAAGATTTGTTTGACGGCGGGAATTGAACCTTATGAGTTATATTCTAGGAAAGCTTGCTTCATCTCAGGCCGCATCGTCGCCCTGCCATCACGCGGGTATGGTAGTTGTTAAACGAAAGGGAATGACCTATCATATTATTTAAAAAAAGAACCCGCTTACCTTCTGCGTCGCAATCGAGTGTTCGTCCACCGTACCACAGAGGTCGTCAATGATGTACTTACCAATTAAACAACCATTTTCCTAAAGCCACTGCCCACTTGACAATGCACGTGATCGGTCCACTCCCTAAGGTACAATTCTGCCCTTACTTAGGGACATGTCAAGTAAGGGTTTCAGCAGACTTCTGACTCTGCATTGTCCTGACTTCTGTGTTATACGTGCACATTTTCAGTACATAATCTCACAATACATATTATTTTATATGTGTTGGCACAATGGTCACCATGCCGGACTGCCAAAAACAAGGTTGCGGGTTCGGATAAGTATTTATGCTTACATATTTATCTGTGGTCTGGTTGCTTCTATGTATTTTTACAAAAGAAAAGTCTATAAGTAGTATATCCGTAACACAAGTCTAGTTACTTAGCTTGGGGCTAGATGGCGATGTGTGGAATGTCAAGCAATGTTTATTTATTTAAAATTGTTTTTTTTTTTTCTAAACAAAAGTAGTTTAACCATATTTAACGAACAATGTAATCTTAATGAAGAACATTGGAAGATGATCAAATAGAACCTGATTGCAAATACGTCGCTGTAAATAGAACCGGGCAAGGCATACTCTATGATGTCACGGCAGTCATATCCCCCAGACAATTAGCAGGGGAAGTGAAAACGTGAACGACCAAAGTAGACGTTGGGACGTTACTGCAATAGCTGAATTAGCTGAACCATAGAACGACCGGTGTTTACACCGCGGTGTATTGATCTCTGTTGAGGTGAGATCAAACGCGATGCCTCTGAGAGATATTGTGCCTGCTTGTTCTTCTTGTAGGCCCTAATAGGGCCTAAAATAACCTTGTGTTGCAATAAATGAAAAATAGAATAAAATAATAATTTATTCAAACAACCCCACGACATAGTATACACACAAATAAAAAACCAATAAGAGATGGTTACAGAGGAAAGTAAATACAAAGAGAATAAATTATAAGTATCTGAGAAGTCGTGTGTTCTCGAATGAGAAAAGCCTCAGCAATCAGCATGTGCTGCAGATACGCTGCACATCTGCAGTGCTGGTCTTCCAGCCGCACCATGTGTGTGACTTGTCCGCTCCCAGGAAACAGCTTGGACACCAAAAGAAAAAAAAAATTAAACCTATATCAGAAACGAAAAAATAATATATTATCTGCTATTTTACAGTTTATCGATCATTAACATCCTAGAAATAAGACGGTATTCTAACAGCGCTCAAAATGCAAAATTGGCAGACTGCATTTTAGGTAGTACTCAGCAACTAAAGGGGAAACATTTGTATGGAATAAGCGATAATCGCGTCTTTATTATTAGTTTGACCTGTAAGTCTGTCTGTTTTATATGTTCTTATGAGTTTAGTTTTATGAAAGTCGAATGTATCCTAATTTTTCTTAGGAATGTGTCAGTCATTAATTTGTTTTATGATCTTCAATTAGATCTATCGGTCGATAAAAAATCTGAAGTCCGTCTCCACCCTTAGGGACATGTCGACTTAGAAAAGGGTCTTCGGACAACTTTGCTTTGATCCGAGTTTATAGTAAATGTACGAGAAATAATGTAAATTGAGTTGCTTCAAATTGTCCGTGTAGTTTCATTCTACCTTTGTTTTATCCTGTTATAATATACTATGTTCAAAATGAAGCCATCTTTCAACTTTGAATCGGTAAAACACAATGTATTTCACTGTGAGTAATTTGAAAGGAAGTTTTACACGTCTAGACGATAGGTAGATAGAAATTTCTTATTGCAAACATAATTTTTAAATTACGTCTATATCTATAGTCATAATAATAATATGAAATGCTTTGTCCTGACGGATCAATGCACAGCCTAAACTGCTGATCGATGAGACCTGAAACTTGGAGGATATGTTCTTTGTATAATTCTTAATTTGTATAAGAATTTTCCGAAATTCTACCCCTTAGGGGGTGAAAAAGTAAGTAAGTTCGTTTAATCATTAATTATACTTGCTTCGTCCTCAACATTAGTTAACATGCATATCTTTAGAGTTGTATAAAATTGTTTTATATAAGCAAAAAAGGAATTATACATACATAGGTGACTTTTTTATGGGACAACGTGATTCCTTGGTCCATTTTCGACTTTTACGCGGACGGAGTCGCGGGCAGAAGCTAGCATATGTATATAATTCTACTGTATGAATGATTTTTTAAGTGAAAACTTTTTATGGCGCGTTGGGCACTTTTGTGGGTGAGCATTTTCAGCCGTTCTCGCGACAGACGACAGATTTTCTCGCGACAGATGAGATTTTACACATATATACAGTTTTTTTAATTTGGCTGTGAGTGTATTAAGACGTACATACTACATATGGTATTTTTTAACGGACGACTATTGACGGACGACAAATAGTCGTCCGACTATTTTTTTTTTTCATCTATAACTCTTTTTGCGTATGTTCTCGCGACAGACGAGATTTTACACAGATATACAGTTTTCACTTCTGCCTGCACTCCCGGAGTGCGCTGTTTTTTTTTATATGTGTTTGGGTGGCGCCCTGGATAGTTTAGATTCACAAATCAGCCCGGTTTTTTTTTAAATGGCTAAATAACGTTTGCCGGGACAGCTAGTTAAATATAAAAAACAAAGTTTAATTCTAAGTGTTACAAAGGGCAGCTTTATCGAAGCGATCTCTTTGGATGTACAAGAAGTTGTAGAAGGGAAAGTGAAGGGTAGGGTGTCCAAACTTAGAAAATACGATTCAGAATTCAGATTCGAGAATAAAACAGATTGCCTTTATTTGCCGGATATATTACGAGATTTAAATAAGTTTTCGTACATAGGGATTATTATTTTTTCCTTTAAAAGGAAAGGGTAACGGTTGCTATTTCCATACAAACTATTACAAACATAGTCGACTGTTTTCTCCCTGGATAACGACACTGGAGCAAATATTTTTGATGCATAAAACTTATAACTGCCATGACCTTGCCCCTATTTTATTTTATTATTTTTTTAATTTTAATTTCTTTTAAATTAGAAAATTTAAAAAAAATAGGAGCATAGTCATGACAGTTATAGGTTTTATGACACAAAAATATTTGTGCTAGTGTCATTATCCAGGGAGGAAACAGTCGACTACGTTTGTATGGAGAGAGCGCAGGTACCCTTTCACGTTAATGTGCCATAATGAGTGCCTCTAGTAATCGTATTTCTTTCAACAACCTTTTGTTTATATAGCTAGATGTTGAATAAATCAATGCTGAAAGATCTTTACCGTCATACAAAACGATAAACTTTAAGAGAAAAGGGTACCGGGGGCTCTCTCCATACAAACTATTACAAACGTAGTCTACTGTTTTCTCCCTGGATAATGACACTAGAGCAAATATTTTTGGTGCATAAAACTCATAACTGCCATGACCATGCCCTTATTTTTGTTTTTATTTGTTTTTATTATTTTTTATTTTAATTTCTATGATAATTAAAAAAAATAGGGGCATACTCATAGTAGTTGTAGGTTTTATGGCACAAAACTATTTGTGCTAGTGTCATTATTGACGACCTCTTTGACGACCTCTGTGGCGCGTCGGGCGAACACCCGACTGCGACGCAGAAGGTTGCGGGTTCGATTCCCGCCGGGAACAAGTATTTATGCTGACCATAAATTCTTGTTTCTGGTTCTGGGTGTTTCCTATATGTATAATATGTATATATTTACAAAAAAAAAAAAGTATATAAGTAGTTTATTCGTTATCTGGCACCCATAACACAAGCATTAAGTTGCTTAGCTTGGGGCTGGATGGCGATGTGTAATATGTCCTGAAATATTTATTTAATATTTATTTATTTTTTATTATCCAGGGAGGAAACAGTCGACTACGTTTGTATGGAGAGAGCGCAGGTACCCTTTAACCTTAAGGAATTAATATGTTTTTTACCAAAGTGGCATAAGTAATTCTGATAAGACCCTAATAGACCTAAATACCAAGCCTACATCGTACTTAACTGAAACAGTAAACCCATATTTTATTAGCTACCATAAGATATTACATAAAACAAGCCCGAGATCTCGACATCAATTGCATAAAATCATAATTCGACCATTATTATGTTACTGGAGAACATAAATTATAGCGGCCACCTAAAGAGGCAGCTCTTTGATCTCAAAGGACGTACAAAGTAACTGATTCTGCTAACAAACTGGACCTACCTGCCCATCACATGCAAAAATTAAAGTAGTGTTCTTATAATACCACAGAATTAACGATAAACGAATATCGACAATATTTTTTTATCTTAAATCTATAATTCATTAAAATCGAGCCGTTTCAAAGTACTATAATATAAAAATACTTAACAGTCAAAATTTTGAATACTAGATACAAAGTAACGCATACGAAGAAGAACGTAAATGAAGTGTTTGATACCTAACCTAATCAAACACTTATCTAAAGGTAAAGTATTAACTTTTACCTACTATTGTACATCCATAAAGGATAAACTACTAGGCACTGTATCATGTAAAAACCCCAACACCATATTGGACCCAGTTCTTCTTCATTCAGTACAGTTCATTTCATTTTCTGGTTCTGATTCCGTGAGTTCGTTAAAAAACTAAAAATATCTCAAAAAAAAACAATTTAGCATAAGATAATATACAATAGACAAATATTTTCGTGCATGCAACATCCGCTTGACTGTTTGATCAAGTCCAGAGCTGCACATACAAAACAGCCGTACTATAGTACCCCCACTACATCTTGCATTTATGACGTACTTCATTAAGATTAACGACTCTAGAATGTTTCAGTATAATCTAGCTATAGATACTAATTTAGAACACCTAGGACATAAAAATGATAAATGGCCAGTTTTGTAGCGTAAAATTACTGAAGAAAAAAAGAGGTCGGTTTTGAAGACAGTATTTTTTATTTTTTTCCTACCAAATTGCTGTCAAGTTGGAGATAAATGATATTATTTTATGTAAGGGTTAATATGTGTATGAGACAAGAGGCGGGGTCATACAGACAGGACGTGGCGTGGGCATTTTGAAAATCCTCTGTTAAGTTTACGGTTTTTGTGTGCATCCATGAAAATCCTAGTGTTATTTTTTCATAAACCATAATCGCATGTTATAAGTAATAAAGAAATATCAGGGTTTCATATTTTTCTTTTGAATACATCGGGTGAATTAAAAAGCCATAAAAATATTTCAAAACTCAGTACATTGTAATCCAGGGATATTGAAAGCAGTTTGTTCAGTGCAGTTGTACTTTCAAAAATCTTAATTAAATTGATTTCATAAGTGACTTGTCATTTTGATCGACCGACTTAGCTGCCCTGTTAGTTCAGAGCCTAATAGAAAATTATATAATTTAGAAAGATTAAAACCTCAATCTTAATAAAATAACTGAAAAAGATTGCATCACACATTCCCCGAACCTTTCAGTGAAAAGGTATCCAAAAGTCCCCGAGACAATTTAATCGAAAAATCCCTCAGCGAGACCTTTAATACCGGCCTTTGTTCTAAAAGACATTATTAAGCTGTTAGCCCAGAAGTACTCGGGTAATCAAAGTCTTAGCAACCTTGTAGACAGCGCACAATGGTGTGAAACTGAGACGGCGACCAAAACTTCAGACAGAAATACACGTAATATACTTACTAGGTTAGTAGGTACTACATTACACAATGTCTGTGAGTTGTTGTAGTTGTAGTATTAGTGTATGGTAGACCAGTCGAGCTTATATAACAGGGGGATTATCACATGGAGCTTCAGAAAGTATTTCAAGATTTAAAAAAAATGAAAAAGATTTTGGTACCTTACATTTGAAAACCCAAAATAACTTACCTAAAATAATCCTAAAAACCACAATTTGTAGGATTTCTTTTATGGATTCTATCGTTTCCATTTTTTTTTTAATTTAAAATCGAATGCAATTCTCGTTTTTACTGATGAATAATCTAAGAACTGGAGTAGATGTTTAAAGCTCTGAAACAGTAAAACATTTCGAGTACAAAATCTAAGGACCTAGTTAGGTAGTACCTTAAAATTCAAAATCTTTATTAAAAGTGTAACTGTCGCTTTAATCTTTCCTAACATTGTGAACCACAGTTTATATTCCAACCCAAAAAATTCCATCGAGTTTGCCTCATTAACTTGTAGGAAAAAAGCCCAACGAGATTCCGCTTTGCAGAGCATAATAATTTATTCAAAATTTTAATACGAACCGGCCACAATGGCCAATGGAAACGGCATAATGGCTGCCAATATCAATAGACTTGTGTTTAACGAAATAGGGGAATGATACCTAGTGCGGGGAAAGTAAAAAATTATCGATAATTGTTGTTGGCGACATCTCGTCGTGGTTAAAGTATGAGTTATTGTGAGTCCTCTGATCTCTTAAGCTATCTCCAAGAAGAAGAATTCCCGCGATCGTTTCCCAGAAATTTTAATTCCCAGGCACTAGCTTCTGCTTACCATTACGCCCGTTATTTCGCCCAGTTAAGGGTGAAATTTCAGAAAAACTATTTCTTAGTAGATACCTTCACTTGACAAAGAGCACACCCTCCAAATATCATGTTTCTTGAACCAGCAGTTTAGGCTGTGCGTTGATTTATATCAATCAGGACTTTGAATTTAAAATTTTAATTAGATATTGCAATCATCTACCCCAAGGTACAGGATCGTCTTTAACCTATTGGAGGCAATGGGCATAATGGGATAATGGGGCCCCTAAGACTTTGAGATAGGTAGCATTCACAGGTACTTAAGAGAATTATGAGTTTTCGATACGCGGCGCGAGTAGGTATTTTCAAAAATGACCCGCATCGAGCGATAGAGAGAGTTTAAGTTCGGACGTAATTGCCTTCATTTTGCTTTCAAATAATGTTGCGGGCCGTAACGTTTTTACCCCTTTTATCCTTCACAAAATGAAATAAATTTGGTCTCATTTAATTCACTGCATCTTATTCTAGGTTTGAACGTTTTTCTTTTTTGGTAATTCAGTTTATTTTATTAAAAAACAATTGAAACGCTAAAATAAAATATAGATATTCAGATACCTACTAATAACTTTTATCTTAGGCAATATTTCTTTAAAATAAAAACGGTTAAACCTAGTTTTCCATTAAGATCTAGAACATTTTCAAAAATTATCAAAATCGGATGTCGTTTATGGGGGGGGGGGGGGGGGGAACGTTACCGCTTTTTGTATGGAAATTTACAGCCTCACACTGGCTTTAAGAACAATCTATGTTGATTGAAGAGGAACCTTTCTAGATTTAAAATGGGCAAAATAATTAAAAACTCCTTCAAAAAAGTGATTTGGCAGGAACTAGGGAGCAATCACAGGGCCCTGCGTGCCCAGTGGGTAAGAGGGGCCAGCCAAGGTAAGCACCGAGGCTGGTGTTATAAATACTAATTACTACCTGTAGGTACAATGTGTTACAATAAGGGTATTGTAATACGAAAGTATAGTCAGCTGCATAATTACAGCCCTCGGTATAGAGTTCGAAAATTACTATTATTGGAATGTTTGCATTCTAATAACTTTTGTTTGATTGATTGATGAGTTTCAAGACTTTAAACTTCAACTAAAGCAGGTGCCTGTAATCTTGCTTGTGTTGAAAACATTCTTATAACAGCCGTTTTGGACCTCTACGATGGGTCTGCAATTATGCAGCCGACCGTACGTCTAAGTAAGCAACTTTTGTTCTACGGCTTAAAAGAAATATTTTTTTGAGGTTATGTGTTTTGATGTTTCCGTTAGCATATTTTCCCAGACTTTGCTCTCGCATAAATGCAGAAACACGTCGCGCGCAGACGGCCGCTGTAAGATCATAAAAATATATTGTTCAACAGCGGAAATCAAACTTGCAAACCTATTCACAGTGTCGGCACTTTGCCCGCTGCACCAGCGAGGACTACCACAAAATAATAATTTATTAATCGATATTGTCGTTCGACGATGTGTGACGCGGAAAAAGCTTTAATGAGACGAACAACGATGCATTTATATACAAGGAATTATTTATTAACTCATGCATATTTTAGGGTTGTGTATCGACTCATTTAAAAGTTTAAGCTCTGCACAAACAGAATAAGTCAAACGACCGAAATGACGCAGCGTTCTGGACGTCTTAGCAAAAAAATAATGTAGAGACACTTATTTCCGTGGTGTTTTCTTCAAGGTGAACTGCAAATAACAAACAAAACTAAATTAGATTTTTTTAATTTCAGTAGGTAGGTAAAAAATTAAATTAGGTTAAATTAATTAAGGTAAATAAAAATAAAAAAAAAAAACCGAACTTTTTCTTTAAACTGCCAAAATTCCTCGCATATTTTGTATGAAGACAAATAAATTATGAACCTGTGACCAATTAAAAAAATTGTTAATGTCAGAGTATTTAAAAAAACTTCATTTTGATCCGTATTTTTTATGTGTCATGTCGTTATGCACCATAAAAACATTAAAAATTTCCAACATTTTTTTGATATCTTCCGAATTCCCTATTTACCTACATACTTAGCGTCATCTATCGAGCGATTTAGAACTGCTTTAAATAAAAACGAAGCCGTTTTAAAAATGCCTTATTTCCGCGGTTGTTTAGTTTGCGCGATTTATCTTTCTGGTTTGTACAGAGCTTTAAATTAGTTATTGGTTGATATAATAAACATTGTAGCAATAATTATTATGAAATGTTTAGTATTCTGTTTGTATAATTGCAAATATGAAAGTAAAATTTATAATGAAAAAGTTATAATAGAACCTATAGAACCCCTTTCAGCTTACATGTCCAGAAGACATAACTCGTCAATTTGTCTGGAGCCAACTAGAAGGTGTAAATTAAAAAAGAGGTGAACTGAGTGGAATTTCAATTAAGTGTAACTTAAATTTAATTTGCTTTATTTACACCGTTAAAATGAGATCTTATTTAATTAGATTTTAATCATTTTTCTTTAATCTTTAAATGAGGTTTTAATTACAATTTTTGAATAGATTTTCAAAGTAAATTCTAAACTATAGTACTAAGCTATAGTAAGTAGATAGTGAACAGTTCTCAAAGGATCACTGATAAGAATCAATATCAACAAGGCTAGGCTATTTATCCGACAAAAGAGGTACGCTCTTGCAGTAGTTTTAAGACAATGGAGATATCCTCTAGCACATTACCAAGTAATAATAATAAAAAAAATTGTTCAGATAACAATATAAGCCAATTATTGATTTCATTATCTAACGAGTCAAATAATAATGATTGCTGGAATAAATGCCCTAAAATAAATAAAGTAAATAAAAATTATGAAAAAAATATTACCCTGGTGCATCAAAATATCAGAGGGATGACAGAGGGCAAAATACTAACACTGGAATTGTACATGAACGCTGAGGATATTGACATTGTATGCATAACCGAACATCATCTCCGGGCTCACCAGCTCATGTTCAATTTCAGCAACCACCGGGTTGGCAGCGCATTCTGCAGGGTAAACACGGCAAAGGGGGGGTCTCTTATAATACTGAACAATAAATTAAAATATAAAGAAAGAAAAGATGTCGTGTCTATGTCTGTGGAATGTGTAACGGAAATATCTTGTGTAGAACTGGAGCAATTAATAGTAGTATGTGTATATAGACGACCTGTTTTTGAAAATTTTAAAGAATTTATTGAGATATTGGATGAAATGCTAACAAAATTATCTAAATCAAAAAAACAATTACTTGTATGTGGGGATTTTAACGTAGATTTACTGAAAATAAGCACCTTTTCCACGAAACTTCTGAATTTGTATAAATCACACAATTTATCTAACGTGTTTCTGGAGCCTACTAGAACCACTGACACTACTGCGACATGTATTGATAATATTTATATTACCGATAATATATCCACGATTAGCAAATCTATCATTAATAAATTAGAATCAGACCATAGTGGTCAGTTTGTCAAATTTGCTATTGTCATAAAATCGATACCAAAAAGGAAAATAAAGTACGTACCGGTGACTGCTGCTCGTCTGGAGGAACTTAGATTGAATTTAGCTAACGTTTTACCGTTTCTGCCTTGTGATACGGATCCAAATGTATTATATAATAACTTTTTTTCGGTTCTTAATAACCAATTTCAGTCTATCTTTACATCCAGATCTATGGTAGTCTCCGACAAACGCGAGTTTAGTGACTGGGCAACGGTTGGTATTCACCGCAGTAGACATAAACTATATGAGTTATACGCGGAAAGACAGAGTAATACATCAGAGGAGTTTGGAGCCTACGTTAGAAACTATTCAAGGATATTTAAAAGAGTGTGTATTTTGGCAAAATCTCTCTTCATTAAATCTGTGATTAAAACTAGTGATGATAAAATAAAAGCTACATGGAAAGTAATTAACGCTGAAACAGGGAGAGTCGCAGCCAAAAACACCGAGTTTAAATTGAGTATTAATGGAAATATAACTAATAATGATCAAGATATCGCAAACGAATTTGAGATTTTTTTCGGTAATGTAGCTATTACTTTGACGAAGGCTTTAAATTCTTCTACCCCCATTGCAGAAGCTTTGCTAAAAACGAATGTACCAAATTGTAATAAAACATTTAAATTCCAATATGTTAAAAATCATGACATTATTGTAGTGCTTAAGCAAATAAATCTCAAGAAAACTAAAGATCTATGGGGGATGTCTGTCCCGATTGTTAAATCAATTATTGAACTGATTATACCAGAACTAGTCATTATATTTAATCGATGTATAGATTGTGGTGTGTTTCCTGATTTAATGAAATTGAGTAAAGTAGTTCCACTGTTTAAATCTGGTAGTACCTCAGACCCCTCCAATTTTAGACCAATATCAGTACTACCCACGTTAAGTAAAATTTTTGAAAAACTTATTTTAAAGCAACTACTGAAACATTTCCATGATAATAATATCTTACATAATAAACAGTTCGGGTTTAGTAAGGGGCGCTCGACTACTGATGCGGGTATAGCGTTAATTAAAAACATATTTGATGCTTGGGAGGAGTCACATGATGCGTATGGCATATTCTGTGACTTATCCAAGGCATTTGATTGCGTTCAACATAATACATTGATCATGAAACTACACCACTACGGTATTAGGGACGGCGCCCTGGATCTTATCTCTTCTTATTTGAGCGGTAGGATCCAGAGTGTTGATGTTAACGGGAAACGATCCCCCGGATCTGCGATAGCAATGGGGGTTCCTCAAGGATCCATATTAGGACCTTTCCTGTTTTTAGTTTATATAAATGACTTACCTTACCTTGTAAGGGACAACCATGGGATAGTGTTGTTCGCAGATGACACCTCCTTGGTGTTCAAGGTTAAAAGGCGTCAGTCCAACGTTGACGATGTGAACAATGCTCTCTCTAGAATAGTTGATTGGTTCAATTCCAATAATTTATTACTGAATGGATCCAAAACTAAATTAATTCGGTTCACACTTCCAAATGTAAAACAAGTAAAAACTGTTGTAAAAATTAATGATGAGGAAGTCGAATTAGTCAGTAAGGCTGTCTTTCTAGGTATAACTTTAGATCCTAAGCTTCAGTGGGGCCCACATGTGGAAGCATTGTCCAATAGACTTAGTTCTGCCGCTTACGCCGTTAAGAAAATTCGCGAATACACGGACATTGAGACTGCTCGCCTAGTCTATTTCGGCTACTTCCACAGTGTCATGTCGTACGGCATCCTACTGTGGGGGTGTGCTGCAGATATTGATGCTATTTTCATATTGCAAAAGAGAGCTGTCCGAGCTATCTACAAAATGGGCCCCAGGGAATCACTTAGAGAAAAATTTAAAGAGATAAATATATTAACGCTCTATTCACAATATATCTACGAAAACTTGCTCTACGTTCACAAAAATCCTGATATTTTCCGTAAAAACAGCGATATTCATAATTTCAATTTAAGAAATAAGGGTGAACTTACCGTGCCCGGTAGCAGGCTCCGGAAAATAAACAGGTCGTTTAATAGTACATGTGTGCTCTATTATAATAAATTACCTAAAGATGTATATGACATGTCCATTAACAGGTTCAAAACTTTTATAAAGCATAGATTGTGCAGTAAGGCATACTATGATACTTCGTCTTATCTTAATGATAAGAACCCATGGACATGACTTTAGTTGCTCCATTTCAAATAATACTTTCAAATACTGTAATATTGACCATTGTGAGCGTGACCACATGAAAAAAAAAAACCCCATGAGTTTCTTGTGCCTTCTTCTCATTGGTGGGCGCGTTCCGAAGGCACACATCCTAACTTAGTTTTTAAGACGTTTTTATGTGGTTCTGTATACTTTTAAGTATTAAGTATCCAAAGAAAATAAAGATATTTGATTTGATTTGATTTGATTTATTTATCCTATATTAAAGTGGCCTTGTGACTTTGATAAACAACCAGATACAGATAATTTATTGATAACGTTAAGTTAATGTCAAATGGGTACAGAGTAGGTATTACCTAATAATTAGAATAAAAATAAATTAGCATATAAAATATATTAAGTATTTAACTATACAGGGTGATTTTTTATGTGGGCCTTCAGGGCTATATCCTAAACTTTGAGAGATAGCGAAAAATGCTGAAAGGAGTTGCGTGCCCGATTTTGACAAAAACAAAAACTGCATCATTAGATTTTTGATAAACTCATTACCCTAGCCAGGAATCGAACCTGTTGATTTTGCAAAAAAATAATCATCCTATATTTTTATACCAATCAATGGTGTTGCTGATAGAGATTAATTTCTGGAAACAAATATGGGATGGTAAATTTAAAGAAATAGCTCATTTTGGTATTTTTCTACAATTTTCATGTTTCCGTCTTTGGCAAAATAATAGCGCATGAGACATTGAGAGGAAGTAATAATTTTCTAAATGTTATTGATATGTTCTAGATTCTCTACATTACATAAAATTTACAAAAACAGATTATATTTTTTGTGCAGCAGTTTGTTACATCATAAGCTATACTTTCTCAGTACATTTTTTCAGGGATAGTAGTATGAAAATTACAGAAGACTGCAAAATTTGCTGTTTCCTTTGGTTTGCCATACTATCTTTGTTTCCAAGGATTGATCTCTATCAGCAAGACTATCGATTGGTATAAAAATATAGGATGATTATTTTTTTGCAAAATCATCAGGTTCGATTCCTGGCTAGGGTAATGAGTTTTTCAAAAATGTAATGATGCAGTTTTTGTTTTTGTCAAAATCGGGCACGCAACTCCTTTCAGCATTTTTCGCTATCTCTTATAGTTTAGGATATAGCCCTGAAGGCCCACATAAAAAATTCATCCTGTATATCTAAATATAGATGTATTATATTGTATTTAAATTCATATTATATAACAATGGGTACTTCACAAAAATCTTTAAAAGGGTGTTCTAGGGGCCACTTTCTTAGTTCTTCTTTCTTTTCACTCAACCTATTACCACGATAAAGTTCATTTTTATATATAAAAAAACCATGGATAAAATATTAAATGCTTTTCTTGATGACTCCGCACAAAAATATGGGACAAATTTAATAATATAAATATTACTCTTTTTTGGTCCCTCGAATTCATCTTAATTGGGCTGTAAGCATTTGGGACGAGCTCAAGGGCCATCTTTACCTAAAATTTTAAACAAGTAGTTTTAAAAGTTGGTCAAGTAGAACAAAAACTTTTAACTCAAAATCCACTGAACTGATTATAATGCAGTTTTCTTCAAAGACAAGTTTTTGGAGTGACCCAAAAACCCCTTTCTTCTTCAAGGACATCAAAGGGTCGAGTGATCAGAAAATATAACACTATTTTACATCAACACTAAGTTTGTTAGGGTAGTATATGAGCGCATTCATAGAAAAAAAAAGTATATTTTTCACACCTGCAGCACTTTAATCACGAATTAAAGCCCTATTAACATCAACATAAAGCAAGACTTTATTCCCAAGGGAGATAATGGTGTATGAAACTCCTAAGGGAATAAAGTGATTTGAATTTGGAACGTTGAAATTCGTGTGAAAACTCTTGGTTTTAATTTTGAAGGTCTCAGCAAATAGGTTTTATTTATAATAAGTCATTTGATTGGTGTACAAAAATCTAGCAGGCCACGATTTATGTTTTTTATTTGATTGTTACGTTAGGTCTAAACAAATAGGTTTTGCCTTTAATACCTATCATCATGCTACCATCTCATTGCAATTGCCCCATTTTTGTTTAAAGTGGATTTTTTTCAAGTAGGGAATTAGCCACCACTAGAATTTAAAAAAAAATCGACTGACGGTATGAAAAGTAGAGTATGCACGTCGGGACAAAGCATGTCTTCGTCTTGGGCGGCTTGAACCCCTCGCTTCACTCAGGACTCTACATAACTCCCTCGCTTCGCTCAGGAGTTAACTTTAAACTCCCTTGCTCCGCTCGGGAGTTAACTCAAGAGTCCCTCGTTACACTCGGGGTTCAATATGCCACCCACAACATAAGACACTGCTTTAAGCCCTTGATGCATAATCTACTATTTTTAAATAATTTTAATCACACATTCAACAGCACTTTTAAATAACAAAATAGATAAATTATTACTAAGCAAGTCTTAACAAAAACTTATCTAACGTATCATTAAAAAATATACAATTTGTTTCGACTAGGGTAACGTAAGATTTGTTTTGTTTTTTTGTAAGCCTATATCGGCCCACTGCTGGGCAAAGGCCTCCCTAACATCTTTCCAAGCATTTCGGTACTGGGCAAGGTTTATCCAGTTTGTGTCACTTGAAATTAGAATTATTTTATTTTGAGGTTATATTTTGTAAAAATTCTAAAGTTTTGGAGAATTTTGATTTTTACGAAATTTTTACGCAGGTTGAAATATTTAGGAAGCCTTGACGAGTCTCAAGCATAGAATCTGTACTTTTGAAGGTGTTAAAACTGTGAATGGGTTTTTTAAAATGAACTAATGAATATAAGTGGGTAAAATCTTTACCTACCTATAAGTAGCGAGGGGAAATTTTTGAATTCTGAAATTAATAGTGATTTTGGCCATAGATGCCCAAACTGTGGTGTAGTAGTAAAAAAAAGTTCCTAACCCCTGATCGTTCCTCTGAAAATGTGGTTTATTTTGCTCTATGTAAGCCCTCATAATAGGATGTTAGTATAGGTTAGTAGGAATCCTTTCATGTTATTTTAATAGACTACTTTGATCACTCTATTGATAAAACTTACTACCCTTGCTGAATCTAAGGTTGATTATTATTTATTAAAGAAAGGGTTGTGATAGGAAAATGATTATAATAATTAAGGGTGGTTAATTTGAGTGGATCAGTAAAGCCGTGTTCTGGATACGAGAGAACTTTTTTGGGAGACTTTCCCTTATCATTACATATTATAAAACAAAGTCACTTTCCGCTGTCTGTCCCTATGTATATTTAGATCTTTAAAACTACGCAACGGATTTTGATGCGGTTTTTTAATAGATAGAGTGATTCAAGAGGAAGGTTTTCATGAATAATACATGCATAATATAGCAGTGCGAAGCCGGAGCGGGTCGCTATTTTCGATATAATCAACTTTTTTTTATTTACTATGGAGAAAAGTAGTATTTTATAACAGTTTTTTAGGTTTAGAATTATCAACAAATAACTCCAATATAGGTTAGATTATCAAAAACTTAATAGATATCCAAAATCATTATTTTATTGGAGTCGCCTTTATGAAAAATGAAAAAATATATATTTGAAAATTAACTGAAAAAAAAACTTTATTGTCTAAATTAATCTTATTAGTAATATTGCTCTACTCCTCCTATCACACAACAGTAATTAGACAAAAGGAGAGGCGTCAACTTTATTGTTGAGCAGTGCCATTTCTGGTCCGGCACAACGCTTGATGACTTGGGTGCTTTTTTAATATATACTTACTTATAAATAATACATAGAAAAAAACGGACCACAGATAAATGTCTAACCATAAATACTTGTTTGAGGCGGGAATCGAACCCGCAACCCAGTATTTAGCAGTCCGGCATTGTGACCATTGTGCCAACTGGGTCGATGAAGTCTGTTTTGGGCAGTCGCAGACTGGAGACTTAAAATTCGCTGATCGTTACGTTACTGGTCGGCGATGTTTCGTTGCGAGTCTGTGTTGCCCTAACAGTAAGCACCAAAATAAAAACCTCATAGCTCGGACCCGCATAATTTTCGTGTATTCTTTCCAAAACCACATTTACAATTCTGATTGTGACACTAGCTGAAACATCTTACACAAATTGAGGACAGATTCGTTAAATCTGAGTATATTTCCGTTTTTATTTGGAATAGATTTGACTAAAATATTGCTGGGGTTGCAAAATAAAATTGGGAAATTTAACATCCGTTTGAAAAATTCAATATTAATTAAATGGTTGTGTCAGACTTTACCTTTTGGAACTTCATAACAACTACGGTAGTATTAGTAGGTACCTTTTGGACCTGGTAGAGGCCAACGCCGCTGCAGTTGCAGTGGCTAGCTAATAGGCAGGAAAAATATGACTGGTCGAACGTCACTGACTCGAAATGAAGAAGACGTATTAGTATTTAGTTTTAAGTTCCGAGGCTAGTGCGATAATACAAGATGCAATGTGCACTATCTTCCCGCCCAGTATATAAGGCATGCCATGAGCCAATGCAATAATTAGTGTTAATGACACCATTCATAAGTAATTACCCAATTGGCACAATGGTCACCATGCCGGACTGCCAAACACAGGGTTGCGGGTTCGATTCCCGCCTCAGAAAAGTATTTATGCTTAGATATTTGTCTGTGGTCTGGTTGTTTCTATGTATTATAAGTATATATTTACAAAAGAAAATTATATAAGTAGTATATCCGTTGTCTAGCACCTATAACACAAGTCTAGTTACTTAGCTTGGGGCTAGATGGCGATGTGTGGAATGTCCTGCAATATAAAAAAAATATATATATTTGCCCGGGTCTTAATCGCGTATTTTTCGCGATTAAGACCCGGGAAAATAATTGCTATGAATACAAATCGTGTGAGTTTAAAAAGTTTACCATTCATAAGCCTCTCAACACGTGTTTCGCGTCTACATGCATCATCAGAAACTGACTCCGACCGTGCTATTTTTTTATTGGTATTAAGTTGTTTCTTGATTTAATTTTTGACGACCTCTGTGGCGCGTCGGGCGAACACCCGACTGCGACGCAGAAGGTTGCGGGTTCGATTCCCGCCGGGAACAAGTATTTATGCTGACCATAAATTCTTGTTTCTGGTTCTGGGTGTTTCCTATATGTATAATATGTATATATTTACAAAAAAAAAAAGGTATATAAGTAGTTTATCCGTTATCTGGCACCCATAACACAAGCATTAAGTTGCTTAGCTTGGGGCTGGATGGCGATGTGTAATATGTCCTGAAATAAAAAAAATTATGATATAAAATAGGACTGGAAAATTTTATCAGGAAATAAAATAAGAGCTAAACGTTGTGTTGGCCTAGTGCTAGATATTTCGACTTTTATTCCAAAGGGGTTCGCAATTCGCATTCCGGCCAGCCGTGCACCGATGTATAAGTATTTATTAAAAAAAAAAAACTACAAAATATATGTACAGTCACATTACCAATTAGCAATTTAATTAATTTTTTATATTGTATTGTATAGTATATTGTTAAAAAAAAAACAGAATCAGGTAACATTACTGTACAACCTTACAGATTTGCGAGTAAGCTCTGGGTCAAGTGGGGTTCAGCTAATTGGTAATGTGACTGTACATGTATATATGCACACATTGTAGCTGCGTCTCAAAACGGTGTCGTAAGTTCAGAGATTTTATCTCATTTAAAAATATGCGTACCGCGCTAAAAGAAGTTTTCACTTCAATAAATGCGGTAATTAACATTATTCTTCCGGTGAAAGAAGACATCGTGATAAAATCCGTAGCTTATTTGGATCTAGACGTATTGACTAGTTCTTTTCTTTGGAAACGACTTAGCTGAGAAGGAGGCTCTTGGCAAGCCTATTCCACTTAATACATGTTCTAAGCACTACAACACCCTGAAAAGTTGCTGGCGTTAAATACCTATCATCTAGTTAAGATGATCATTTAAATTTTCTCATAATGTGTTTCCAATCACATTTCATGCTCGTAGGTACTCATAGGGCTACTACGAAAATATATTTTTGAACAAACTTACTGTCATTTTATTCAATGAAAATAGACTGAAAATAAACCACTTTCAATCGACCTACGCAAAAGTAATAGGGCAATTGGATTTTATCTAAATGAACGAAGCGAGAGTGTTCTCAATTAAGTGGTCACTTCACTTGCATGGATGACTCTTCATTTTAAATTAATAATTAATGTGAAACTTTAATCAAATTTGAATGTTTGTATGCATTGCTGTTGGTTTCAAATGTTTGTGTTAAAACTACTTGAAACATTTCAACTTGAATTAAATTAAAAACCTTTAACTTTTAATCTGTTTGGCTGATTTTTATGAAACACCAAAACAGCACCTGAATTTAGGACTCGTGGGAAAATGGATATAAAAAATAATCTTAATTAGGTTTAAGGATTTGATGCAAAACTTGATAGGCATGTATGCATTTCATTCGTACTAAACCAAGTTTCACATTTCAAAATCGATTCAGTGATTCCATACCTTATTCATTAGGCAAAAAGGGGTTTAGAAAATGTTTAAGTTAAATTGATTTTCCTGTAAACGAAAACATAAAATGTGCTGTTTTTAGAAATAAATGAGTAAAATACTCTTTGTATTCCAAACTTAAAACCAAACAAACCTTAGTTTAAAAACCTCTCACTCTAAATACAGCGGATTTTTGAGTAACCTGAACATTTCCCAAAAATAGTTACAATTTTCAAATTTCGTAGAAAAAAGTTGTTATAGAAGTCTAGATAACAAACCCCTTTGGTTTTAAAATACCCAAAAACACATTATATATTAAGCCCCCTTTTATTTTTATTTAAGTCGGTCTGAGAGCGCTTTTAAATATGTCTTGACCTCTATTTCTTGAGAAATATTCTCAATAAAAACAAAAGATCGGTACTAACTTACATAAATATCTTTCACTTTATCACTTTATACTCGATAGGGCTACATTTCTAACAATTCACGAGTGAAGATAAATAGCTTCCATTTCTTGTGTACATTTGATGTTTGATACTATCTAGGCATTTCATATCCGTATCTAAAACATACATTATTATACTGTAGTCTGTCATGATAATGAGTTTCGGGAGTTTTCATCTATGGGCTCTTATCGGTATTTAGCGAATAATTTCTTGACTACGCGTGACTTTAGCCAAACTGTAATCACTCACACAAGCTATTGAAAAGGATTTAATAAAAATAAATGATAGTGGATAGTGGAAAAAAGGTAGAAATAAAAAAGGTAAATTGTGAATTATTATCGCATTGCAAAAGTCTCATTTTGTGTGGGAGTCTATAGAGCAGATTTTTGAGTAGATTTTCGCAGATGTTTGCGATACGATGCGATTTACAGTGTGGTCCAATTTCCAATCATTTGAAATATGTGCGAATAATAATGATACTATCCATCCCTGTTTACATTATATTATTTTGAACTTTCGTTTAAGTATGGAAAAAAATCCTCGAAGTAAACACCCCTATCCTTCCCTTTGACATCATCACTAGTGACAAAGGAGACAAGTGAGCCGTGAGAGGGTTTGAATTTAGTGCGTACTTGTATCAATTTCGAAGCACAGACATACTCGAGATGCATTATTAACATCGAACAGTAGTCCGTATATACAGAGGTACTTCCGGACCCGCGTTATGTGGTGTGATAATGGGTTCTGTATTTTATTCATTATGTTTTGTATTTTCGGTCTATTAATTTGATATTCGACCTGACCTTTACGTTTCTCGATGGTGGAAACGTGTCTGAAATAAACGTCATGTACTTACCAACATTTATTAATTTTTATTTTTATGAAACCCAATAAAGCGTGTTATACATACATATCAATATTTTTTAAATTGCACCATCCTTTTTTTTCCGTCTCTTTCCAACCATCGTGGTCCTCAGACACTTAGGGCCAGTTTGCCTCAAAGCGATTGACTTCGTTTCGCCAGCTTTACTATGTACCTAAATCACTTAGCTTCTTTATTTTATTACCATTATTTAAAGAAAAGAAGCTACTACTTGGTACTGCATCGCTGGCGTAAATGGTGGTTCAGGTTTTCTTGCTCCTCTAGCGCCAGGCAGGAGTTACACCGAGGGCTAAATCCTACGAGTTAGCCCTCGGTGTAACTCCTGCCTGGCGCTAGAGGAGCAAGCATACAAGCATTGATACACCTTGGCCAGGGGCTGCTCACACCCTCTGGACAAATAAATAGTGCCAAGTTACTCGTCGATTTCCATCATGACGTTATGCTGGCATGTCGTTCCCCTTCTAAATGAGCATGCTAAATCCTAGACCTCATCTTCGCTTCCCATCAGATGAGATGAGGTCAAATATAATTTTATTGCTAATCGACTTCAAAAAAGGGGGATGTTCTCAACTGATCTTTATGTTTTTTTCTCTCGTCCACCACATGTTCTCCAGGTAGGCTCCATCTCTTATACAGTCTACCTAACGCGTGTGATTCCGCAGGACGCAAATAGTCACAAATATTTTCACTTCAGTGTTACGAAATCATTTAGGGAGCTATCATCTACCAAATCGTTTACTGTAATGGTTTCAGCTCTAATGTAAAATGTCATATTTTATGATATGGGTCCTTACTAAGGTGTCAAACATTTTTATTTATGATTTTAGATGCTTTTAGTATGAGATTCCTATTTGATTTGATAGGGAAGGCTGGGATGTCAGTTTCAATGGCTTTTTTATGGTTAGGAGGATGTTTATGTTTAAATTGACACGAGGTAGAAGTGGAAATATCGACATAAAGCATACGTCATTCAAATAGGGTTCAATGTAACCTTATACCAAGTTTTATCAAAATCAGTGTTTCACACATTTCACATCAACATTTCTTTACAAACAATTGGCTTGCATTTCAACTAATCTTACCTGATGGGAAACGGAGATGAAATCGAGGATGTAGCATGTTCTCTTATATAGTTGGAGATCCGTTTTATGGATGTACGGAATTCGCCTATTGACCAAACTAGTGAAAAGTTTAAAATAAAAAAATAAAAATAAATTAAACATTCTGGACTGAATTTTTTTAGGCAACCCATTTGTATTATATTTATTGACCTATTTAATTTGATAAAAAATACTTTTCATCCATTATACAGCTCGATGAAGGTCGTTCTTAAAGGGATCTCGTACTATTAGAAGGGTCTAATTTACTCTAGACTTGACTAGGTATGTGTGTTTAGTATTGGCCCAGGTTGGCCTGGGCTAGCCTTCTCCATCTATTAAATGACATGTCCCAGGCACAACAGCGCCCTGAATAGTATAGATTTAAGTCGTTGGCACTGTACAAATCATCAGATGTTAACGCCTATATATGTAAACGAAGTTATTGATACTTGGTTGATTTGCTTTGCCGCGCATTCACTTGAGAACTATCTGTTTTTATGTAATCTGTGGTAGTATAAGAAGATCTGTGGAAGGATGAGAGACAGTTTCGAAGGTTATGTTTACGTTTTGTTTAGAGGAATATAATTTACTAGCGACCCGTCCCGGCTTCGCACGGCTATATTATGCATGTATTATATATATTATAAACCTTCCTCTTGAATCATTCTATCTATTAAAAAAACCGCATCAAAATCCGTTGCGTAGTTTTAAAGATTTAAGCATACAAAGGGATATAGGGACAGAGAAACGACATTGTTTTATACTATGTAGTGATAGTGATTTAGAAACGTTAAAATATCGTAAATAAGTAGAGTGAATTAATAGCTTTAAATGTTGTTTCTTTTTTCAGGTAAGATTAATAACTTAGTACATAATAGTAATCTAAGGGATATGTAAAATATTGTGTAAGATGTAAGGTTAATAAAATACCTATTCTCTTTTCAGAGCAACTCAATTTGGTTTTTGTTTGACAATTCTAAGAATTCCGACCCTGTGTATAAAACTACATTACATATATTATATACAGGGTTATTGGTAATTATACTAGCTGAGGTAAATAAAACCGTTGAGGGCTACTTCTGTGCACCTAAACAAACAACTTTTGTTCTACGACTTTTGGAAATTCGATCATTTTTTGGAAAATTTCGAGGTTAGGTTTACCTGAAAATCAGCTGTTCCATACACACACAGTAATCTACTGTTCTTAGTCTGAATGACCTTTGTTTTAAAAAATCTGCTGTTTTTCGAATTTACATTACTTACCTCAAAATTTTCATATTATTTTTTCGAATTTCCAAAAGTCGTAGAACAAAAGTTGTTTGTTAGGGTGCACAGAAGTAGCCCTTAACGGCTTGGTAGTATAATAACTACATAGTATAAAATAAAGTCACTTTCCGCCGTCCCTATATCCCTTTGTATGCTTAGATCTTTAAAACTACACAACGGATTTTGATGCAGTTTTTTTAATAGAAAGAGTGATTCAAGAGGAAGGTTTATATGTATAATACATGCATAATATAGTTACCAATAACTCTGTATAGTTGCTTAACTTGGGGCTAGATGGCGCTGTGTAAAATGACCTGCAATATATATTTAATCTTTTATCCCAAAGTATAATATGTACCGTAAACAACGTATTGGCAGGGGTTAATCGGCTGTGAATAAAAGTTTTACCAAACTTCAGTCGGTCGGTTCGCGAACAGAATATTTTTTCCCGTAAAGAATAAGTTATCCGTTTTTTCTTGTCATTTGTTTGAAAAACAAGAATTATGTTATGTCGTCGTATGAAATATGTATCTTTTTCGATGGAAAAATAATTTGTACAAGCTGTATTATATGGTTTTACTCGTTATACCTATAATTTACCTTTCTAATGTTATTTAATCATTATACACGCCCGTGAGCTCTATACGTTAAAGCTTGACGTGCACTTCACTGTAGTAGTTTGAGAAAGGGACATTCCAAAAAAAGCTATCATGCTACATAACATAGGCCTCCCTAAAAGACCTCCTAAATGGTCGGTAGCACTTTTACCTGTGACTTCGTTCTTATCGTGAGAGTTGAATTCTCAAAATTCTTTCTTAACGGATCCGTCCATTGATTTAATAAATTTCATTTATTTGCTTTCATATTGTATAATGAATCTAATAGAGGCATAATAGTCCAAATATGAGCCATGTCGGGCATCGTAATTGTGTGGCGACAGATCGAGGTTTTTCTTACTATAGGTACTCGATAAACAATAAACTCGTCTAGTTAATACATTGTTATTTTGATGTTCAATAATGAGGTAAGTTGGTCTATAGTTTGTTTAAGTAATGCGTTGATATGTTAGTCCATCAGGAATTTGAATAGTATCTATAGCTCTACTTTTTGCTATTACTAGAAAATGGTCTATGTTTTGTCAATCAGGTAAAAAAATAATATCTTCAGCATATTTAAGAAAAATAATTTCCAAAAAATCAACGAATAAAATTAATTCACTACTAATTCTTATCTGTCTCAAGATCAAATAATCTGAATTCTGATTCAAAAGACGCAAAGAAAATCCGTTTCAATACAAAAAAATTGAGAGTTAAAACCGTCTATATAATTAATTCCTTTTTGAATGAAACTAATTATTAATTAATAGGCTTACAGGCTTAATCCTGCATGTTGTTTCAGCAATACTAATTAAAAGGGATTTGATTTAATCAATTAGATTTTGAAGAATCAATTAGACGTTGCTATGGAATTAGTAGTTAGGCAAGTACCTACTTGTAGGTACTTGTATATGGGTTTTTTCCTCTCTAGTTAAGCAGAAGCGCGATAGAGGTGTCTCAGAAACAGTTTTTTGGTAGAATGATATTCCTACTGTCGTAAAGGTGAAAAAATGCTTTGTATTGTCATACACTTCGAAACACGATTAGAGTGATTTGACTATATAGAAAAAAATCGTTAAGACCCTAACAAATCTTCATTTTTTTGAGCTTTTTCAATTTTACTGCGATTGTAAAGAAAAAACAAGTAGAAAATTTATATTTTCATAGACTTTACATCGTATCTCATAAGGTAGTACAGATGGTCAGAAAAATAGATGTGAGTCTTTTAATTACATAAAATATTTAAAACGGCCATTTCGCGGCACGCGGGAGAATGGGATAGAGTCATCGCGCAGTGCGCGTGTGGGAAAGGTATAGGTGTTTTCAGGTCCTACTTCACCTTAAGTCCTTTTTGTAAGGATGAAGTAGGCTTGCAGCATATCACCTATAACTACTCTTTCAGCTTAGACGACCATGTCCAGAACAGTCATCAATAGGTCTTCTTCTGCTTGATGTGTCATCTGCTACCGAAGATCGGCTATCATTAGGGTTATTTTTTATTTTGATTCATGGAAAAGGGTTCTAAAGCTTTGCTTGAACTATGTTTATAGGTTCTTGACTCATGAGATGCGTCTTCTTCCAGGTCAATATCAATACGTCTGGATGCAACTTGCGGGTTTTATCACGATATTTTCTTTCACCGTAAGAATAATGTCAATTAGGCGAAAATTCAACAAGCCAAATATGACTCTCAACAGCGTTTAATTGTAATATTTGACTATGTTTTCGGGCTGCCTAATAAGAGAAGCGTAGGTAGTTAATTTTCGGTCAAACAACAGTAACACCTCATAATGAACTATCTGTAAAAGTAAAAATAGGTGAAATATAAGATGTTCGTCAAATTTTGTTTCCAATAACTTGTTATGCGAAAAATATTATTAAATTTTTCCCGTGAATACACGAAAAGACCGCTTTTCATGCAGTTTATTCAATAAAATTCATATTGAAAAGTTTCATGTGAATAATGTTTTTGTAAAGGCTTGCACTATTATATTTTCTGTGGTAAAAGTGTGAGGTTGAAACATTTTTATACAATATTAAAGGTTTTAAGGTATAAAGGTTTTTGTGTCATTCAACCTAAAAACAGACGGACAAGAGAGTGATCTTATAAGGGTTTCTTTTTTAACCTTTTCAGGGAAGGATCCCTAAAAGATCTGTGTTTTAATAAATTAGACTATTTCATTGGTAGGTGAGATCTTCGTCGACATTTCGGTTTAATCTTAAGCCAAAAATTTATCACCGGCTGCTTTTGCAAAAATGATTCACAAGTAGTTGCTATAAAAAGGAATGATAGGTAATCGTGGTATGCAACCCGATGCGTTAATTGAGTTGCCTGGAAGAGATCGCTTTGAGCGATAAGGCCACCCTTTGTAAAACTTAGACTTAAGCTATGTTTTTATTCAGATAAAAATGGTGCTTACTATAAAGAATAATTTATCTATCTATTTATTTATTTTGCAAAAAAACACATTCTGTTCACCGCAGCTGACAGCTAATTCGTTATCGTTTAGAAGTTTTAGTCAAAAAAATATATTTTAGACTAATATTAGGACTTTTGACTAGGTAAGTAAGTCTTCGAAACTACAAGTACCTAATTTTCGTCCAAAATGTAGATAGAGATTTTACCTACAAATTGTATACAAAATTTGGATTACAAAAACAACTTTTCATGCAATTTTTGTGACAATTTTAGTTATAAGCGACGGGCATGAGGCCTTTGGCGGATACCCCCTTAATACCGTCACAAAATTCCTGTAAACCGTGAATAACAATTAAATTCCGTATTCGAATTCCGAACATGAATATTTTATTAACCTTCATTTCATCTAGAAGATATAGATACCTATTACCATTTAGGCAATGCCCTAGCACATGAGTAGACTTTACTCATGTGGCCCTAGTGCCCAAAGTCATAGACGTAGGGTATGGTGTCGCGAAGTTGTAATGGGCGTGGGCCGGACTTATGTTTCGAAGGGGAGACGGGAAAGTGGAGCAAAGGTATTCTTAAATGGAGATCAAGAATCGGGAAGTTAATTTGGGGCAGAACACTAGCCAGATGGTCCAACGACATAAGAGTTCATCCCTAAGGCAGCGTGATCTAGGATGACTGGAGATAGGATGATGTGGAGACACATTGGAAAGGCATATGCCCTGCAGGTGCAAAAGGAGGTAGTTCAATACGGTTGCCTTCAATAACTATTAAGATCTACCCGCAAACTCCGGTCTCGTTGAAAATGATGTTTGTATCAACATCGAAATATCGAGCTCTACAAAGTAAACATCTACAAATCTCACACTACGCGCAACTATCAAAGGCATTGAAAATGTAATTTTGAATAATAAAAAAAATTGTCAAAAATTCGATAAAGTGAATGGAGTGCAGACTGACCTCACACGTAAGGGAGCCGCTACAGCCTACAGTTTTTATCCTCCCGCCTCCTAAGATGGCTCAAACTGTAGCTTAATTCAATTCCAAGATTTAATTATTCCGTTTCTTAAATGGCGAGCTCAAAAAATAGTTTTTGGGAAATTCTCGTTCGGATTATGGGAGTTCAAATTACACTTTGAAGTGCAATTTAGATTCCCAAAATACCTACTCGAGCACAAAAACATCAAGATTTTTTATTGTTAAAATAATAAACGTGCTAAATATAGTGAAACTATAACCATGTCAGTTTAAAGTTATAATAATATACCAAAAGATAACTAGTAGTTCGCCCCGAACTGAGACCTCACGAGTTTTTTTTACCGATTTTTACTTTTCAGCGTAAAGTATGATATAACGGCGAAATACTTCATATTCTTCGGTCTATCTTGTTTAAATGATAGGTGCCTAGTATCACTATCATCAGACCCTGGACATCGCTGACTCTATTATACTTTTAACGAATCCAAACGCGTTAGGCATTTTCTAGACAAGATACCTATATCTTGTCTAGAAAATGAGTTCCATAGCCTAATTTTCTTGGTCTCAATCACGTATTTTTTTATTTCGCGTTTTATTGATACTCGAGAGAATACGTACCTACAATGAATGTGTGTGAACGTGTATGATTAAAAAACTCCTATAGCCTTATTCCTTCTATATCACCATATCGTCTGTACCTAGAGTACTTCCTCATCAAGTGAACACGATAGACCTAACTTATCTAGAGATTAGTTCATATAGCTTTCTTCCGGCTATATTACCAAACCCCAGATATGAGTTGCTTGTTTAACAGCTAGAGTGCCTACTTATTAAGACAACTTTAACGAACTTTAACGATAGACTTATCTTGTCTAGAAGATGAGTTCATATTTCTTTGAAGTTGAGTGCCTTCTTCCATCTCTATCACCAGATCCCAGATGTCAGCTGATTCTTCAAAAGCTATAGAATACCTACTTATCAAGGTGCTATGAACGAGTACAAACATGATATGACTATCTCGTTCTCAAGATCGTTAAGTTCTTATTGTCACCTTTCTCATCGAGTCTTTATCATCAGACTTAACACTCAAATTTTTAGTACCTATGTAGTATGTACTCATCTATACTTCTATACTAATATTATAAAGAAGTAAAGTTTGTGTGTTTGTATATTTGTTAAATTGTAAGGGGTAATCTCGTCTATACTAATATTATAAAGAAGTAAAGTTTGTGTGTTTGTATATTTGTTAAATTGTAAGGGGTAATCTCGGGATCTACTGAACCGATTTTAAAAATTATTTCACCAATAGAAAGCCACATTATTGCTGAGTGTCATAGGTTATATAAAAAAAACAAAAAAATAAAAAGGCTTTTACGTGGTAGTCCGTTTTGCAAAGTGAATCGGAGAAAAAACGGTCGAATGAAAGCGTTTCTTACGAACGCTGCCTTAACTATGAAAGATATATTTTTGAGTTCTAGAGAAAAGATGTGGAGCTTGAAAATGCCTACATTAAAGTCAACGACAGCACATGTCTAACTTTTATATTTAAGTTACAAAAAGTATTATTTTTAATATTAGTATAGATAATTTCATTTATTAACATTATGCCCAACGAAGTGGGCTCGGGTCAGCTAGTCATATTCTAATGAAAGAGGTGAAGAGGAGAGAGGCTCCTCCCTCGATACAAATATATTAAAAAAGTTTGAGACCTATATTATTGGTGGCCCTATTATTATACTTATGTCCTATATTAAGTCCCTAACCTATTATTAAATAAAATTAATAAAAAGATTAGTCACAAGTTTTTTAATTAGAATCTCTAGATCAGCAAGCAAACTATAAATAAATAAATAAATATAAATAAATATTTCAGGACACATTACACATCGCCATCCAGCCCCAAGCTAAGCAACTTAATGCTTGTGTTATGGGTGCCAGATAACGGATAAACTACTTATATACTTTTTTTTTTTTGTAAATATATACATATTATACATATAGGAAACACCCAGAACCAGAAACAAGAATTTATGGTCAGCATAAATACTTGTTCCCGGCGGGAATCGAACCCGCAACCTTCTGCGTCGCAGTCGGGTGTTCGCCCGACGCGCCACAGAGGTCGTCAAAACTATACCACAATTGTTAACCAAACCAACCCTTGATTAATTATGAATATGAAGCAAAGAGAGGTCTGACGATATAATAATATGGCAAAGTAGAATAAGTAGACGCTTTTAATCTACAGTCTTCACCCAAGGTAGGTGAGTAGGTACATCCTGAGTGGCCCAGACGACGTCAACCATAGAAGGATTGTCCAATTTTCGCTTCGGCTTCCGTTTAGCTTGATCAATAGCTAGTTCAGGCAGCTCCTTCGAAGACCATCGGGAACGAACACAAGAGTGCATGACTTTGCACTCTAAACTTATACGAATTATTTGAATTTTATTTAGGATGACCATATTATTATATAGATAGGTACCTATAATCAATTTTAAACATAATCTCAAAGCTAAGACAGAAAGAAAACATGTCATTTTGATTTTTGACATTTTCATTTTTGAATCATGAAGGTCTAAGCGTTTTTATCCTTCTTGATACAAATGAGTTTGATATAAAAATGACCGCTGAGATAATAAATTCCTGTGGATTCCTTCGACCTCCATCATCAGATCATTTCCATGGTACCATATTATTGTCACCGAAGTTACGCCCTTTCATTTGATACCCCACTCGGGTATATTTGCCCTATAGTTCGCCTGTCATATAGGTAGATACCCTATTGCACCCCCTATCATCGAAGCCCCCTAACCGATCCCTCTCATGTTCGAACTTAAAAATTCTATTGACCTCAACTACTCGTATACTAAAAATCATTAAGATCAGAGCAACGGTACTCAAGTTATCGTCGAACAAACATACATAGATACATAGATATATAGATACATAGATACATAGATACATAGATACATAGATACATAGATACATAGGTACAACCGACCGACCGTCTCGCCACTAGACCTCTCTCGCTTCGCTCGTTCGGTCAATTATATTTCAAAGATCATCAACTAGGTACAAATTAAACCGACAAATAATACATCTAACAAATATTTGTAGTAGAGATCCCTATAAATGTTAGTCTTTGATGTCTTAAGTAAATATTTTGGCCGGTAGTTTGACCGAACTGGCAAACGGGGGTGCCATGCGGTTTCGATTGACATTTGTTTTGATAGGGGGTGAGATTTGTAAACACTCGTACAAGGTTGAAAGGGTCCTTGCATTTTTAATACCCGATGGAATAAAAAGGGGTGCTATTTGTTTAACCTAAATGTCTATATTATTATTGTGTAAGGGCAATATTATAGACTGCAAATAAAATGTACATTTTTGAGGTGACACTTGCCGAATGCTTGCGAGATACATTGTGTTTTCATGCGATTGCCAAGTCAATCTATTTATTTAAAACATAAGAGATTTTTAATATTGATACGGTCACTTTAAGATGTTGTTAGGTTAGCGTATTACGAAATAACTTAGACAGAAAGTCCCTTTAGTAGGGACTGAATTAATTAACCGACTCGGTATTACATGGATCTCACAACTTTTTACGGTAGAAGAACTGAGTTGCGAGACTTGGTTTTTTTACAAGTTATGTTTTTGATGGGATGTGCAGTTTGAGGTGACATTTTCCGAATAGTCGCGGTGCAATTCGGTTTATATATAAAATCACACACAAAACAGGTTAAATCTAATTCGTATTATAATTAAATTTTTATACGACCCAGTTGGCACAATTGGCCCATGCCGGACTGCTGAACACAGGGTTTCGGGTTCGATTCCCGCCTCAAACAAGTATTTATGCATAGATATTTTTCTGTGGTCTGGTTGTTTCTATGTATTATAACTATATATTTACAAAAGAAAAGTATATAAGTAGTATATCCGTTGTCTAGCACCCATAACACAAGTCTAGTTACTAAGCTTGGGGCTAGATGGCGAGGTGTGGAATGTCCTCTAATATTTATTTATTTATATTCTAATATGATTTGCCGGAACAATTATTATTTTGTTCATTGATTCCTAATGAATTATCACTAGCTAAAGGTTCAATTGGAAATAAAGAAAACTGCAGACGCCGAAAAATTGACGTGTATATACAATTTAGGGATTTTCATGCCGCTATATAGTGAACAGGTATTTTCTAGGAAAGCGTGCTCCATCTTAGGTTGCATCGTCGTCATCTACAATTAAGTAGGTGTAATAGTGGTCAAACGTTGACCTATCATATGTAAAAAATCGGCCAAGTGCGATTCGAACTCGCGACCATGTTGTAAGGGAGCCCCACTTAATTTTTTTTTCTATTTTTAGTATTTGTGGTAATAGCGGCAACAGAAATACATAATCCGTAAAAATTTCAACTGTCAAGCTATTACAGTTCATGAGATAGCTTATTCCGAAAGAAGCCCAAAATATCTATAAATCCATAGTTCTCTAAACTTTTGAAATTCATACAAGTATGTCTAACCGTCCCGGGAAATATTTTCTACTATATAAAAATAAGTCGGGTTTTCCTTCCTGCCGCTATAACTCCAGAACGCACCAACCGATTTAGATGATTTCGGTTTTGAAATGTTTGTCGTAGTCCAGGGAAGGTTTAAACGGTGAGAAAGATCGGACTTACGCAAGTGAAACCGCGGGGCGCAGCTATAAAAATTTAATTATAAATATTTTCATACATCGTTTCCAATTTGTCCCACTTTGGTTCTAGTACGGTCAGCAAGACAAGTTATATACAAGTAAATTATTGATTTGAATATTTATTACCTTTAGTTCTACCTAGGTTAAAAAGGGTTTAAACGTAGGTGTACAATGAGAAAATAATATTGCATGAACTTTGGACATACCCAATGTTCATAATGTTTAGTGACAGCCAGACAGATGGACGGACGGATAGACTCACGGACAGTAAAGTATTAGTAATAAGGTCCTGTTTGCCTTTTGGGTACGGAACCCTAAAAAAGATTAAGCACAATAAAATTGAAAAAATCTAGTCCAATTTTTTTTGTAAAAAAGGCACCGCCATTTAATATGAAGTACGAAATGCTCATCCAAACGTACCCTATGAAGGCGATGACATCTGAACCCATTGCTTTTATATTGGTTTATCTCGATTCGCTGAATAAACACCGTTTACAAGTTACGATCGAAACCCGAATATCTTAAACTGGAGTTGTACTTGGTTTACGGTCTGGATATGACTTAGATGCCATACGATTTACCGACTTTAAAGAAAGACGATTACCTACTTTATCGACCCGGTAATTAAATAAATAAAAAATATAATGATTATTTTTGTCATGTATATACGTCCTGTATCACGGGGCTATGGAGCCCCGGACCTTTGAAAGGCGTGCGTGGAGTCGAAGCCAATACGTAGAGGCCTTTTACAATAACAAATATAATAGCAAACTATGGGGTGAATTCAATTCAATTATCCCTGTCTACACTATAAAGTGCAACCAAGGACAACCTCCGGTTTGGATAAAACTATTGATAATCTACAGGACAAAACTACTTGAGCTATTGTGATGGGATGGTAGTGGACTAGATACTGGGAAACTATTGATACTATGGCGCCTGCCGCAACAATGTCCAATATTTATTTTTATTAAGTGTCTAATATTACAGGGCTATGGAGCCCTGGACTTTTGGAATTCCGTTCCTAAGCTTATCACCTACTTTAAAAAATAGTTGTCTGTAAAGTCTGTTTCCGGACGATAATTTTACGTGATAACGTCATAAGAAAACATTGATGGTAACCATGGCAACGATAAAACGTTGCTATAGTTACCTTGTCAATAACATGAGGCGTTCCAGTAACGACGCGTGACGTCACACTTTTTTGAGATTGCAGGTGTTCACCAATTTATAAAACGTTATCACGTCAAAAAAAAAACTTTCATCTAAATCGATTCAATAGTTTCGGAGCCTATTCAATGCAACCAAACAAACAATCAAATCTTTTCTCTTTAAAATATTAGTTTATATAAATAGGTACACTTTTACGCCAAACAGACCATACATAAAACTAAGTCTAGACCTTGCTCTGCATGTTCTCTTACTAAAACCTATCATTATTAGACAAATACTTGCAATGTATTAATATTCTAGTCATGTTTATGAAATTCAGCTGAACGGAATAGTTGAACGCTTGAAATTCAAAGGGTTCATTGTATGTACGAGCATGAATAACAAGAACTAAGGAGTGTTCTAGATAATAAGAATTGTGCGTTTCAGCAAGGATGTGAACCTGTTAATTTTTACCGGTTTTTTTAAGCCCCGACGCAAAAACAACGTGGTGTTATAATTCATACTTCCTAGGGACCCCCATTTGGACTTTTAATTTAGTATAAGTAAAGTAGGTAGTTTATTTAATTAATTTAAGTTTTCGTTATTTAATTGTTATTTAGTATTGTGGCTACGCTTAATCACATCGCCACCAACAGATGGCGCCACTGATACGATCGTTGATCCTAGATCGCGCAAGCGAAGTTTTTCTGAAGATAAGCTCATATACAAGTTCCAACGAATCAGCGTTGGGCCGCGGCCTACCGGGTATAACACCTACCCGGTGGAAGATCTTCCCTTTGGAGGTACTACATACCACCACGTACCTCCAAACTGGTGACCCTGACATGACGGGGCTGTATATTATAGGTACTTGTTCAGAACCATGATAATTAAGTATACCTACCATATTTCTAACAAAAAAAAAGTCATAGATGTGTCTATAATATGTGTGTATGCAATGGCATCGTAGGTCCCGAACGGACGAACCCATTTTGATTTTGGTTAAAAGGTGAATTAGTCGGGTTCTAAGCTGTTTTTGATGGAAATCGGTTCAGTCGTATTTAACTTGTTCTTATTTTTTGGTTTTTATTAGTGTATACAGCTCGAAGCTCTTAATACCGCCCTTAATAAACTAATAAAGGTTGCCTGAAAGAGATCGCTTTGAGCGATAAGGGAGCCCTTTAATAATAATATTTACTCAGGTGCTCAGGTTTCCTGTAAGCACAGACCAGACTTGTGTTAAAAGGTGAATTAGTCGGGTTCTAAGCTGTTTTTGATGGAAATCGGTTCAGCCGTATTTAACTTGTTCTTATTTTTTGGTTTTTATTAGTTTATACAGCTCGAAGCTCTTAATACCGCCCTTAATAAATTAATAAAGGTTGCCTGAAAGAGATCGCTTTGAGCGATAAGGGATCCCTTTAATAATAATATTTACTCAGGTGCTCAGGTTTCCTGTAAGCACCTGGCCAGGTCCTTAAAGTAAAATAGACCAATTAACCGATATCCCAGCACCGAAAATCGACCAACAACTTTATTTTTATCGCAAAACAACGTTTTTATTTTCATTATGTAATCACTACATAGTATAAAACAAAGTCGGTTTCTCTGTCCCTATATCCCTTTGTATGCTTCAATTTGAAAACTACGCAACGCTTTTGATGCGGTTTTTTTTTTAATAGATAGAGTGATTCAAGGGGAAGGTTTATACATGCATAATATAGCCGTCGCTAGTTTTACTATAAATGTTTTCAACAGAATTACCAGCGCTATGCTACATCAATAAATTCAAACACGGATTAACTTCAAAACCATTTAAATCTTCGTAACTAAAACACAAATTATGAAATCCATTTCTCTCTCTTTTCTCCTATTTTTTCTACATTTTATTATGAGTTGTATTTAGTAAGATATTATGTAGTCATAGGTAGATATTAAGTACGCACTCAGAATCTCTGCTCCATGATCGGAACAGAGCTGTGCTCTGCCAAAAAGCTAAACGCATGGTTAGAAGCTAATGGTTAATTCCTGCCAACTGCCAATGGGTTAGCTTTTGGCAACTTGTCATAAAATCTAATTCCGATACATTTTAAGATTTATAGCTTGCTTTCAACGAATTTCTATGAATTTAAAATTTAAATTTCGACTGACTGATTTAACGTGATAACGTATAATACACAAAAAGTTGACGTTATTGTCACGTTCCCATTGTGTGACGTCATGTTAACGATGGTGTCACGTGGCAATATAAACAAACTAGAGACGCGGCACGCGTCTCATATTTGTTTTCTTGTGTTTAATAATAATACAGCTCATCTGGGCTTGTGTTGTGATGACGAGTGACGAATAGAAGAAATATAGGAAAAAATATAGATATATGTGAAAAGAAAAATCATATAAAAATAAAAAAAAATAATAAAAAAATATACTTAAATACAAAAAAAAATCATCGTTTTCTTATGACGTTATCACGTAAAATGATCGTCCGTAAACCGACTTCACAGACAACCATTTTTTTATTTAGGAATGATGCATTTCATTACACCTGTCTAATAGTGACAGTGTGTTTTAAGGTGTAGCACGCTTTCCTAGTTCACTTGCGATCTGGAGCAAGACCCCCAAATAGTACCTACGTACAGTAAGGGTCATAAGTAAATGATCAGTTTGCTACAATAATACCATCAACAAGTATTGGAGTTACGACCTTCTTCTAATAGACGTTACACACAAACTGTGATTAAAAGTACTCAGTGTGATTATTATTTTCAACATGTTAGCTAAGTCTTTAGTTGTGTGAGTGGTATAAGCCGCCACCCGCTACACCAACCGACGTGGGTTCCATCCACAGGTTACGTTGTTATAATGTTCAAATAGTGCTGCACGGGATTGTAAACGTAACGGTGGGCAGAGACTTTTGACCGTGGATTGTTAGTTATGTGAGTAGTATAAGCCGCCACCCTGCTACACCAACCGACGACGACGTGGATTGTACAATCCACGGTCAAAAGTATCTGCCCACCGTAACGTTTACAATCGTGTGCAGCACTATTTGAACATTACAACGTAACCTGTTGTGGATCGAACCCACGTCGTCGTCGGTTGGTGTAGCAGGGTGGCGGCTTATACTACTCCCATAACTAACATTATGGCCTTGTTGCTGCAATAAATGATTTGAATTTGAATAACTAAATACATAGCTAACAAGTTGAAAATAATAATCACACTGAGTAATTTTAATTCAAATATTTAAGTTTATGTGTAACGTCTATTAGAAGAAGGTCGTAAGTCCAATACTTGTTGATAGTATTATTGTAGCAAACTGATCATTTACTTATGACCTATACTGTAAACGTCAGGCAAGATAGACGCAGGCAACTAATTCTACTGATACCTACCGACTGACTGATATTAATTATCAGTGCATAACTCAAACCAATGAACGAATCAGAGTTATAGTTAGGAAACATTTTTTTTGTTAATTACACTCCGAAAAGGGCAGGTAAAATACTTTTAACCTATACAGCCTCAGTTTGACATACAATAATTTTAGGGATTTTTGCATTTTTTTGCGCGCATCAGGGGTAAAACAGATTATAATGGTACGGAAGACTTCATCCGCGACTCCGACTCGCACTTGGCCGGTTTTTATTTTTTTTATCATCTGTGCCGAAACGCAAACGCATTTATGGTTATATACAGCCACGTGAACGCAATTAAATTTTTAATTTATACTAAGCAAATAGACTTACTTTGGTGTGCTTTGGTGTACTCTGAAAAAAGAGATCCAATCAAAGAGTATTTAATAACCCTAGCACGCCGTTTCATACAACATTGTTGGAGCGTTGTAATGTTCTAAATTCAAAAAACGCTCCAGCAATGATTTTTTTTGTCCGTAAATTCAATACTTCGCGTGTTCTTTTAACGAAAATAATGACAATATTTCCATGCATGTTTGAGTAACTATCTTGCTGGCGTATTTTTTCGCTTACTACCCTCACACATCTTATGTTGTAATTCTAACCTGATCTAATCGACTTTTATGGAGTATGGAGCAGAAGGAGCTCCCTGAGAGGTTCGTGTCTCTTAGAGCTGGCTCCTTGGGAGAACGGTGGCTCCCCAAGAGAGTGGTCTCTCCCAACTGTGCGTCTTGTTGGGAGCCGTGGCGGTCGGTCGAGCTTTCGTTGCGAGTGTAGCGTCTCCAAGTGGTGTCTCCCTAAGGGAACGAAATGCAGTGTGGTGTGTTTTGTGGACGGTCATCGTGTCGTAGATGGTGCCTCACCATCGAGAATCGCCGAAGCTGGGGTGAGGAGCAATTTACTTAGTGAGTTCTCCTCCGGAGACCCGAGCGATCCTCCTCCGCCTCCTCATCCTCTAACGTAGTGATGAGGAGGGAACTCCGAACAGCAGTCGTCGGTAAGTTGTAATCAAACAGCTTTACACCAACAACACAATGGACTGTCATCATGGGGGGAGTGTATTATTATGTTTCTTGTATTATTATGTCCCGTGTATTATCATGTCTCCCTCTCTCTCTGGGCAGACCCAGGACTCAGCTTACTTCCACTTTAGAACCCTAATTACATTGCGGTCGCTACACTTTCACTTTGAAATCCCAATTAGCGCGTTTTGCGCTTCCGTGGTTATGCTCGTTTTCATCATTATATTTATTAAATAAGTGTAATGTATTATATAAATTGATTTTTATATATATAGACTAGCTGCGCCCCGCGGTTTCACCCGCGTAAGTCCGATCTTTAAATTCTCACCGTTTAAACCTTCCCTGGACTACAACAAACACAACAAAAAAAGAATTGGCCAAATCGGTTCAGCCATTCTCGAGTTTTAGCCAGACTAACGAACAGCAATTGATTTTTATATTATAGATAAGTTGGTAGGTAGATGCTTTGAACTCTCATCGCACTCGGCTAAGGCTACTCCTTGATAGTGCTGTTGTGTATGCAAATCAATGATGGTCAAAAATATTTTCTTATCGGATGCCTACGTCATACAAAGAACACACCCTCTAAGTTTCAGGTCTCTACAATCAGCGTTAAGGCTGTGCGTTGATTCGTCAGTCAGTCAGAACAAAGCGTTTTATATGTATAGAAGATAGCTAAAGACTTTAAAATGTATACTAGAGAAGATCGGAAAATAGTTCTACGACACCTTTGTGTAAACTAACTCTATGGATAAAACCAGTACTTACCTTAACTCTCTGAACAATTAAAATACCAAAGCTCAGAAAAGGTAAAATCTATTCGCTCGTAAAACAGACAATTAGTTTAACTCAAACAAGACCTAGCAAAAATGTGTTAATGGAGTAAACACACTTGTAAATCAATCGAAGGGTACTTGTCTAAATAAAGGCGATTTTTGCTTGTCTTCGGTACACTGTCGGGCGATTTACTGTCGTCGCCCTTTTAGTCCAGAGTCTGCTATCGCCCTAAGCCAAATCACCCTTATGTAGGCGATGGACAAATACTTTTATTCTACTTTGTCTCTTGCGATCAGTATAATATTTAACATGCTTACCTAATCTACACTTTATTTTCTTCAATTTGTAGTAAACACAATAAACTGGTAGAAAACTAAACGGTTCAAATATTATTGAAGTAACTTGAAGCCACTAAGACAAGCTGAACCACGTTCAGTCATTTTATTTTATTCTACAAAAAGACAAATATTACAGTAAAACAAAATGATGCCACGGCGCTCTGATGTATATTTTGATTAACCATTATCATCAAGACCACTTTCCATCATTTACTTGTCGATGACGAATTTATTTTTTAAATGGCTTAAAAAGTTCCGTATATCACATGTGGTTGATAAGCTACACAAGTCCAGGTAACACATATAGGCTCCACATTACCGGTGGAAAAAACATTTTGTAAGCAATTGGTCCAATTCTTAAATGGTTCACCGCGGTACAGCTACTGCGCACGTGGTTCACTTTGCACATGGTTCACTTTGCAAATGATCCACATAACATACCACGTGCTCACAAAGAACTAGGTTCCATAACTGTATTACAAAAACATTGGGACCACGGAACATCTGTTAACCTCTATATGGGGAACTAGCGACCCCCCGGCTTCGCACGGCTATATTATGCATGTATTATACATATAAACCTTCCTCTTGAATCACTCTATCTATTAAAAAAAACCGCATCAAAATCCGTTGCGTAGTTTTAAAGATTTAAGCATACAAAAGGATATAGAGAAAGCGACTTTGTTTTATACTATGTAGTGATGAAGTATTAATATAATTATTTGGACTACACAAGCACCCAAAAAGGCCGAAACAAACGCGTAATCACATCGTCACATATTAGATTGCTCAAAAACTTTTACTTACTAAACGAATTACTTCCAACACGTCATTGCCAATCGAATTAGGACCCTAACACAATAGTTTTAGAAAACAAATCTTACTAATTAGAACGCAGTACTAAGTTGGTTCTGCTAATTCTAAAGCTTAGATAACTGTGTTACTCAGAGATAAAAAAAATATTGGATTGTTAACCTTATTTCTGTATAGTTAAGAATGTAGTGCTGTTGAACTATGTGTAAATGTAAATTGGTTCAAGTATTAACTCTATGAGCGTTCGGTTAGATCGGTTCGGAAACCCAATTTGCATGTAAATTCATCGAAGTCAGTCGGGATTAACTTTAAAATGAGAATTATTCAATATAGCCACCAAGAATCGTGATGACAGTCGATAATTAAGTGGTCAGAGCAAAAAACGTGGTTTAAATTATTAAGTTTGACTTAAAAAAATATTATAAAACAAAGTCCTTCAGCCGCGACGCGTTTCCATTTCTATTTGTCTAAGCGCGATAAATTAAAAAATATGTAGGACATTACGCACAGCGCCATCTAGCCCCAAGCTAAGCAACTAGGCTTGTGTTATTTCGACAGCTTTCAGACTAAAAGTCAATATTTCTGTACAGCAAAATGAGCATTTAGATACTTAGTAAAGTATTCGAATGTAATTTTTGTAAAAAATATTAATAAAACAATAGCAAACCATCTTATTTCATCTCTCAATACAGCCTACTTATACCGGAAAAGGAAATGCTGAAAACCTGAAAATCAACCCGGAACGGGTGTTCCATTAGCCGGTAAGTACGGTCCCATCAAAACCTACTGTAAGTACGACGTTGAGAATTCATCTCGTGAATTATTAACTATTATCTACGTCACGATAATGATAATATTTAATTTAGAGCTGTTACAAACCATAGATACGTTAGTCCCATTAGTGCAGTTACAAGTTAGCTTAACCCAAGATTTGGATATGATGACACAAAATGTCAACAATTAAAACCGTGCTAACTAACTCTGAGTTACCCAATAGCCTGTCTAACTCAAAATGACAGCTGACTTAATAGGTTGCATACCTATATTATCTACTTTGTGAAATTAAAAAAGAGATTGGTGCATAGAGGTACTACACCTTTACCGAAGACCTTCATTAGTATTAGGAAGTTAGTGACTGGCCGCGATGTTATTCTTCTATCTCTAATTAGATAGTTTGATTATAAGTTAGAGCAGCGGAAACCTTTGAAAATACTAGATATTTTTGCAAAAATCTATTATTTATTTTGTTTGAAGTAAAACTTCTTTGAAAAGAAGTTTTACTTCAATCGTGCGTAAAGGTTACACGCACACACTTTTTTATATCTAGCAAATATATAAAAAATACAGTAAATAAAATAAATTCATACATAATAGGTATATTATAAAATTATTCATTTAGTATATAAGTTTAATATATTGCATGCCTGTAATGGGTAAGTTATTGTTACGAATTAAGCCTATTTTAAGATCCTTGTGTACATAACTTTGCAATAAATGTCTTGATTTCTTGAAGTACACCATGATGAAACTTGATGTAAAAAATAATAGAAATTTAAAATATGACAGGAATTTATTAAAGTATGCATATTTTCAATTAAAAGATCAAATAAAAATGCCTTAAATTAAAAAAAGGTCATAAAGAGTACAAAATACTTAAGTATTATCGACGACCTCTGTGGCGCGTCGGGCGAACACCCGACTGCGACGCAGAAGGTTGCGGGTTCGATTCCCGCCGGGAACAAGTATTTATGTTGACCATAAATTCTTGTTTCTGGTTCTGGGTGTTTCCTATATGTATAATATGTATATATATTTACAAAAAAAAAAAAAGTATATAAGTAGTTTATCCGTTATCTGGCACCCATAACACAAGCATTAAGTTGCTTAGCTTGGGGCTGGATGGCGATGTGTAATATGTCCTGAAATATTTATTTATTTATTTATTTATTATTATTCGTATGAATTCAGAGCTGCATTCTCAAAATCGTACAACTGTACTAGCTTCGCCTTCGAACCCTGAAACCTATTAAGCCTCTGATTTCCATCAGAGAAATCCGCAGCATCATCAATGTCGCATCTTATGAAAATTTGTTTTTAAAATTGGAATCGGGTGCCTTTTAAAATGTCTGCTCCAAGTTAAATTTATAAACTAATAGCAGCTCAGAGACGTCACTTAAACTGACTTTAAAAATCGAGATGGTTAGAAGTCGGGCTACTACCGTAGTACCTAAGGAGTTTTTAACTTACTGACTTTTTGTTTGATTAAATTCAGTCAAATATAGTTTATTTCGTTAAAATCCAATCAATATGTGCCTGTAGTTTTGTCGTTATCTCAGTGCGAGACTTTATTTTATTTGCTCACTTTTGCGGTAAGTATATGACGTCATCGCAGGAGATTTAAAGGGAAAATCAAAATATTGATGTGTTTCCGCTGAATAGATTTTCACAAAGATACAACTATTATTTTTGTAAATTTATTACTTTAGGAGTTAAAAGCTTTCAAAAATATATGAATTTATGTCGTATTTTTCTGGAAAGCCCGCTGAATTCGATGAACGTCAAAAGTTGGGGAAAGTCAAAGGTTAGGAGGGAAGAGAGATTGTTTTACCATGTTTTAGAATTAACTAAGAATATCGTATTTATAGATAAATAAGTAAATTCCATTAAAAAGTTTCTATAAAACGGAAGGACGTTCTTAAGAAATTGAAAACAGGCTTAATGGTAAACTCAGACTGCAAACTTAAATATAACTAAAGAGGTTTTAGGTTTTAACAAAACAAAAAAAATATGTATAGTAATATGCGATGATTTGAGAATCTCCTGCTTTTTTTAAATATTTAATAAATGGCGAATCGTCCTTGTGATTTGTTGTTATTTAAATATAGCTTTTTTCCGCGATTTCAAAGGCGGTTAGGGGTTGAATTTTCTGAAATAATTTCTTAGCGAATGCTACGTTATAACATATTATATGTAAGCCAATTCTTAGCCTGATTTGTCCATTGGTCCTGACTGACATTTTACAGTTCTGACATTTTTTAACAGTCAGTCAGGATAATAAATTTTATAATTATGGATAGTTTTAATTAAATTATTGAAATACAAAGGGTATAAATTATTAAAAACATAACGTAATTCTATTTTGTTATAAACTATCTGCGCCCCGCGGTTTCACCCGCGTAATAATTTTCTATGCAATTTTCTTAATTTTTTCTTTGAACCTGACAATGAAAAACACAACAAAAAAAGAATTAGCGAAATCGGTTCAGCTGTTCTCGAGATTTGCGCTTAGCAACACATTCAGCGATTCATTTTTATATTTTAGAGATTTATTTCTTTATTTATTTAGCTAAAGAGTTATTTATAGAGTAAAGTTACATTTTTGGCAAGCTTAAAGCTGAAGCACTTCGCTCGCTCGATCAACTATTTGACACTGGCTATACCTTATTGGGCAAAAAAACCTTAGCTAAACTATCAGTACCGTTTTATTCTAGGCGTTTCGCTAACCAAAGAAAGTAAACAGTTACTCACAGTTTGTGTTTTTAGTATATTTATTGTGTAATCAAAGAACAAAATCAGTCCTGTCATCTGATTTCGGGTACCGTTTGAAGGTCCTAAATAAACAACCGTGTTGACTATCTAAAGGTGATATGGCTATTCAGATAGTTTAGACCAGAGCTTAGACAATTGATATCCCATAGTATTAACTACGCTAGATTTGGAGACCATAAAATAAACGTCAGTTAAATGAGCTGTATGCTGAACGACCTGGAGAAAGGCTTGGCCTAAAAATGTATTGCGCTTGGCGTAAAAACTGCGGCAAAGAACGCTCTGCCGTATATAGTTTTATATCATTCTCCTAATAGACTGTACTTGTATGATATGTACTTTTAGATTTTCAACGCACCTTTCCAAAAATCGAATGTAGGTATAGACATTTTTAATCTATACCTAGTCATTGGTCAGACCATTGCAACTGTCAAGATAAAGACTGGACATTGGCGCGCACAGCCATAACTTCGGTCTGCGACCATAAAAAGACACATAATATAGAATTTAAAAAATACTTAGGTAAATGACACCAATAGTTTTTCTGGTCTACAATAAGTCAATACAAATGCTACCAGCTCAGTTCAGCCAATAATCAAAGCGCATAAACGCTAGCTGAATATCTTCCGGATACAAAACAACAAATGTTCAGGATGCTGTTGAGACTGCCTCGCTCCTGTTGCAGTCAGTGGGAAATGTTTGGACAGCATATCACTGATGGCTTTCATGGTGTGCTGCGCAAGAAAATGGCTTCTCTGATATAGCATTCTAAAGACAGGTAGCTGGCAGGTTAAAGAAGAAACCAATAGATGGTAAAATATCGAAAAAGAACTTTCCAAAGGAGCAATGTCCTAAAATCTATTTAATATTATATTTATGTCATAGACTTACTAACTCAATTTAAAACTAGACGGTGTTGTGTAAAACATCGTATTTATTTTTTAATTTAATCATAAAGGTTGAAAGGCAAGCGTGTGTCAAATCTAAAAACCCTATCTAGCCTCAGTAACATATTAACAACAGTCTATCAATTCGTGCGGAATAAATAACAACAGTTTTACTGATGAAAGTGTAACTTTAACTGACGCATGACGTTGTTGTGGACGCTTTGACAAAGAATAGTATTATGCTAGTTAGAGTTCCGTACACAAAGATTAAAAACGGGACCCTATTACTAAGACTCCAATGTCCATCCATCCGTCCATCAGTCTGTCACTAGTGTCTCATGAACCGTGATAGCTAGACAGTTTAAATGTTTTACAGATTATGTTTTTTTGAAGTGAAAACTTCTTATGGCGCGTTGGGCACTTTTGCGGGTGAGCATTTTCAGCCGTTCTCGCGACAGATGAGATTTTGACAGATGAGATTTTAACAGTTATTGTGCTTCTACTACTATGCAATATTGAAAACAGCGCCATCTCTGTGCAAACGGCCGAACTACGATACTCACTTCTGTACAACAGTGTTAACAGTGACATCTCTCGGTGGACAGATGAGATTTTACACAGATATACAGTTTTCACTTCTGCCTGCACTCCCGGAGTGCGCTGTTTTTTTTTAACAGATAATACTTTTCTTTTTATTAAAAATTATACATATAAACCTTCCTCTTGAATCACTCAATCTATTTAAAAAAACCGCATCAAAATCCGTTGCGTAGTTTTAATACTATACTAAATAACTATACTATACTAAATAACTATACTATACTAAATAACTATACTATACTAAATAACTATACTATACTAAATAACTATACTATACTAAATAACTATACTATACTAAATAACTATACTATACTAAATAACTATACTATACTAAATAACTATACTATACTAAATAACTATACTATACTAAATAACAATTAAATGACGAAAACTTAAATTAATTAAATAAACTACCTACTTTACTTATTATACTAAATTAAAAATCCAAATGGGGTCCCTGTATTTTTGTTGCCTTTATTACAATAAATACCTACCGGTTTTTTATCTGCTAAGAGAACAAAATAAAGTATATCTAGCTTTGGGATCAAAATATTCATGTTTCAAAACGTCGACATCGCCGTAACGTCTGAATATTAACACTTTGAAACAAGCCACACGAGTCAGGGTAACATTTATGGCTCCATACCTCACTCATCATATCAGCTACACGTCCACTGCTGAACCTAGGCCTCCCCAAAGACCGAGCGATCGGTCGCTTGCTCTCTCTGCGTACAACGACTTCCGTCCATCTCGTCGGAGGCTGTCCCGCGCTGTGCTTTCCGGTACGTGGTCTCCAAACTAGGACTTTCACATCACTCACATTGTTGAAAAAAAATATGTTGTTAGCACGTGGCCTAATTCTTATACGGTTCACTGCGATGCAGCTTTTTTGCACATGTTTCACTTTGTACGGTCGGCTGCATAATTACAGACCCACCGTAGAGCTCCAACACGGCTGTTTTAAGAATGTTTTCAACACAAGCAAGATTCTAGACACCTGCTTTAGTTGAAGTTTAAAGTCTTCTAACACATCAATACATGGTCCACTTTGCTTATCGCACTTATTATTGCACTTTCCAAAACTACAAAATTATCGTTCAAAAACTATACGTGAAACCACATAAACAAATATACCTTAAATCCCAATAACGTACCCGTCCGTAAACACTATTCAAATGGTTTCACTTACAAAGTAAGATTTCATAGAAAAAAGTCTATAAAACATTGTTCAATACAGACACTATTGCTTCGGGCGTTTGGGGATTTGGATAGAGAAAAAACAATTTAGTTCTGGTCTGAGTCAAAATATAGAGAATTCGGCAAGTACTTCATAGTTGTAAGGATATAAAAATATGAAATAATAGCTGCGCGCCGCGGTTTCACACGTGTAAGTTCAAGTTGCGTAGGAATATCCTAAAAAAAGCCTATATTCATCCAGGCTTTCAGCTGTCTACATACTGAGTTTTAACGCAACCAGGTCAGTAGTTTTTGCGTAAAAGAGTAACAAACATACACACAAGTAACACACAAACTTTCTCATTTATATACATTTTTTTTAGTAGGATATTGGAAATGGTGGCCGATATGTTGATAATAATAACCCAAAATTCTCTCCGTTTGCCGCCATCGATGTATCAAAACGTAGCGCCTGACTAATTAAATAAATTATTGATAAATCGTTTAACTTTTATTTAGTTTTTCTCCAGTAGATAGTCACGGCTTAGCTTGGAGTAACGTATTTTTAACCCCTGATGCAAAAACGACGGGGTTTTATAAAATAGACGAGTCTGTGTGTATGTGTGTGTGAGTGTCTGTTTGTAGCATCGTAGCTCCCGAACGGATGAACCGATTTTGATTTTGTCTTGGTAGGTCAGTCTTTTGTAATTTTAGTTAATCAACATCTACAATATTTTTTTCTATGGCAGCCCTCTATATTGAGACTCCAACGATTCGGAAAAATAATTTCCTTGAACACATTCAAAGAGCAAGCGTGTCTTTTTATTCGAATTTCGACTTTATTGTTCTAATTTTAACGATACGTCTAGTCATTTTCGAACGCAGGCGCAGACTAAATTCTTGAATTAGACAAATTGATCGCTTAGACCATAAGAATATACTATTACTTCATTGACATAATATCTATCTTTATGCGAAAATATTTACATGGTACATATGTTTAAAATCATTTAACTATATAATAGTAACTAAAAAAATTATAGTACCTACTGTTTGTTTAAAGTTGAGATAAAAAAACCTGATAGTCGGCGAATATCGGCCGATCATTTTGCATTCACTCTAACATAATTTGACAGAATTACCTTAAGATTTTGCCACAAAATTTCAAAAAGTCTCCTTTTTTACGAAAAGCTCTTAATTTTAACGTTAAAATCCTCAAAGTTTAGTTTAGTGTGACGTGGAACCAATGTATTGGTTTTCTGATTTTAGGGTTCCTTTGGTTAAATAGAAAGAAGAATTCTGTTATAAAAAAGTCAAGCTATGAAAAAAAGTCAAACCATGTGGTCTTGGATTTGTGACTAGATGACCCCTAAGCTGTCCCCATATAGTGGGGAAAAGCACCAAATTTTGATTAAATTTTTTTTTTCAAAATCACGTTTTATTTGTCAAATTTTACTTAAAAAAACGTAACTATAATAACTTTTCTGTATTAGCTACGTATACATAATTTTTACAATATTTTGTACATAGGTACGCAGAATAATTTAGTACCTACCTGTCTACTTAGTATTTTTATTACATTTTGAACATCAGAGTCCCAAAAAAAGTCACCATTGAAGCTAAATGATGTTTTTTCTGACCAATAACTTGCAACAGCGGTGGCAGTATTATTGGCCTCGTAAATGTCATCCAATGTACAGGTGTTAGGACATTGAAGAAGGTGCTCCATAGATGGCATTAGGGCCCCATAGTAACAATGCAATAATTTGAAGTAAAACTCCATCGACTCGTATAAAGACTCGACGACCCAGTTGGCACAATGGTCACCATGCCTGACTGCCAAACATAGGGTTGCGGATTCGATTCCCACCTCAGACAAGTATATAATATGTTTAAATATTTGTCTGTGCTCTGGTGGTTTATAATATGTATTATAAGTAAATATTTACAAAAGAAAAGTATATAAGTACCTAGGATATCCGTTCTTGTTCTTCTTCTCGTATAATAATAGTGGTGTGGCTCACCTATTGTTAGAGTTTTCAGATCGCCTTAAGGCCTCTAACTTGACCTAACACATTTTTGCCACACTACTAAATGGCCACCCATCGAAGTAATGACCGCGCCAGGCGTCGCTTAACCCGCACGACCGTAAACGATCAGCGAGCGTGGCTTGGCTGTGAGCCTCCTCTATATCCAGTTGTCTAGCACCCATAACACAAATCTAGTTATTTAGCTTGGGGCTAGATGGCGATTATGTGGAATGTCCTGCAATTTTTTTTTAAATTATTTTTTACATAAAGATCAACAACTTTAAAGTAACTATTATTATACGGAACCCTGCTAAAAAATATTTTTCGACGCAGCAAGTTTTTAATAAATTTTTCGATAGAAGCTTTCATCGACATAATCCGTGACTTGGAACTTTCCAAACGTCACCCAATGAAATGACACTCGCCCTTTATACAATTTTTCAGCACGACCACACAAAAATGTATCTTATCTAAATAAAATAAGGTTTATAATGAAACACTGTATTTCGACACTAAAAATTTTAATGTCCTAGAAAATTTTCTATTACTAATATTTGAAAGTAATAAAACCTCATTTTGACTGGCGTATCGCACCTGTAGAGTGAAAAGTTAATAAGTTAAGGTTAAGAAGTACGGTCATCTGCATAATTGCAGACCCACCGAAGAGCTCCAAAACGGCTGTTATAAGAATGTTTCTAACACAAGCAAGATTCTAGACACAGCTGTAGTTGAAGTTTAAAGTCTTCTAACTCATCAATTTATTACACAAACATTAATATATATATATAGTCGTCCTCATCGATTTCGACGACGGCGACCCAGCTATTCATTTTATACGTTTGCACTTCTATTATGAGCTCTAATATGGCTCGCAAGACCGAACTTGCTTTTGAATACCCTATCACAAATTACACAATAGGGTTGGCTCCGGGAGTTGAAGGTATAATTATATGAGGGCTTAGGTCGCTCTTTTCGTACTTGACGCTTCACATCAAGCGTTTCGAGCCGGCTTTCCTCAAACATTAATAGAATGAAAACATTCTACTAATAGTAATTTTCGAACTCTGCCAGAGGCTGCAATTATGCAACTGACTGTATATCTTAAGAGCAAATGTCATTTTAAACTATTAAAATCAAAATGTAGGTGTATGTAGAACGGCACTTGGACATTATTTTTTAATGTTGTCAGTTAGACATTTTGACTCTATAGGTATTCTAACTTAGGTTAAGATATTTATTTTTACAAAAATGCATAAATATTTACTTTTATCTAAACCCACGGCGAATAAATAGAACAGGGTCTATCTTTAGCTGTACCCGCTTAATTCCGGAATCTATAGGTACTAAAATAATAAAGCTGAAGAGTTTGTTTATTTGTTTGAACGCACTAATCTCAGGAACTACTGGTTCGAAATAAAAAATATTTTTGTGATGGATAGTCCTTATATCGAGGAAGTCTAATTGGCAACTCATTTTGATATTCCCACGGAATCGGGACTTACGCGGGTGAAACCGCGGAGCGCAGCAAGTCAAAATATAAAATCAAAATTAATTCCGGGAATCGAGATAAAAAAGTCACCTGGATATATCTAATTACAAAACACGAAATTATCATCAAAAAACAAATTATGTCGTACCTTAAACCAAATTTACCAATAAATTTAAAGCCAACTTCGAAATTAAAGTTGAAGTATTTACCACTAGGCCAACGCAGCTCTTATACTTAACTAGCGACCCACGCCGGCTTCGCACGGCTATATTATGCATGTATTATACATATAAACCTTCCTCTTGAATCACTCTATCTATTAAAAAAACGCCGCATCAAAACCCGTTGCGCAGTTTCAAAGATCTAAGCGTACAAAGGGAAATAGGGACAGAAAAAGCGACTTTGTTTTATACTATGTAGTGATTCAACGAAAGACATTTACCTATCTGTCTAATAAACAATTAGAATTAAAATGAAATCTTTAATAAAAACTGAAGCCTTGCATAAACTGAGACCAATTACGATTTAAACGAGTCATCAGAACGACAGTCAAGCATAAAGATCGACGCCCAATGTACTGTTAATATATCTATCATAGGCAATATAATGGTGTGATCATTTTAATTTCGATGACCTCTTAATCGGCGAGTAAGGTTGCAGGTTCGATTCCCTCCTCAAACAAATATTTGTGAATATTTGGTTTTGGTGTTTTTATTTGCTTAGAAAAGTAGTAAAATAAATATTATATCCGTTATCTGGCAGCCATAACACAAGCCTAGTTGCTTAGCTTGAGGTTAGATGGCGCTATGTGAAATATAATAGATACAATATTTATTTTATTATTATGATGGAATGCTGGACCGTGAAGAAGAAGGATGAATGAAGACTATATGGGCGTAAACCGTTATCATTAGCAAGCAAACCGTTCGGAAACAACCCTTGAACCACCCTTAACTCAGACTTAATCACTGTAGATATTAAAAATTCATTTCTTCCCTCTTCCTTTGTTAATTCAAATAAACTTCTTCAACGTAACCGCTTATTGAATTAATTTTATTCTGTTGATTGTAAATTGAAAATGGTCGAATCAGAATTGCAAATACGACGGGCGTATTCCGAAGATTCGGGTTAAATTCGAACGAGTGAGGTAGGTTAATGCGTTTTCACGAATCGGGCATTCCATTTTCGTATGATTACTGACGTTCGTACACAGTGAGCTCGTCGCACACTGACCTACGTAAAATAAAATAAATTAGTACTTTTAATAAAAATGCAAAAAGCCCCATCTAGCCCCAAAGTTAAACAACTAGTTAGTAAGATAAACTTATGTTGGTCAAATAACTGATACATTACTTTTTTTATATAAATACAGTACCTGGGTGACCGGGCTTTGCTCGGTTAATTTACGTCTTTTTACCTCGCCCCCGGAACGCCTCGCATACTTATACTTACTTAAGTATCCTCAATTATATATATCCAAGAATTGCTCATTTAAATATATTCGATACCTACTTATAATACATAAGTACAAAAATATCCAGACCAGAGACAAATTGAAACTGCAACTTTCTGTAAGTGTTATCCCAGCTCGCCACAGAGGTCATCAAAATGGTTCGTTGGTACATTTTACACAGTATTAAGCAGCGTCGTGCTTATTTTGAATACACTGTGTCATTCTATTTATATATTTTACAAGTTACAAAACCTAATTACTTAATTAATACATTTCAATTTTTAATTTCAATAATATTATTATCTTGTTTATAGTTCTGGATGATTTTAAATATTTACTTAAGTCTGAGTATCATAAGCTTTCGGTCTATGATGTTCGTATTATTTAACGTTTTCGGAGTTAAAATTTCATGTTATTACGTTGTCAATGGAGAACCGTACCCCTACCACGATACGAGTTGTGATATTATTCGACAAACGTTAATATTAAACGGTTGATTTCGTCAGCGACGGTGGTATCGACTCGCGTGGCCGACGACTAAGGGCGCGTTCAGACGACACGCTTCGACCACGCGCATCACCTGCGTTGTCCACGCGTTGAACACGCGTTGAAATTTATTCTATATATAATTTGAGTCTTATGACATATCAATAGATCTCAAATTGCATTAGTCAAGTTCACCCGCTCACGCCACGCGCACGCCCAACGCCCGCCCCGGGCCCGCCTCGCGCACGCCTCGCGCACGCCCCGCGCACGCCCCGCGCACGCCCCGCGCCGGCCCCGCGCCCGCTAGCAGAAATGCAATTTGAGATCTATTGATGTGTCATAAGACTCAAATTATATATAGTACAAATTTCAACGCGTGTTCAACGTGGGTGATGCACGTGGCGGGGGCGTGGTCGACGCGTGTCGTCTGAACGCGCCCTAATTTGTTAGGCATTGGTTTTTTGTCTTTATGTCCTCCATAATTTTGAAAGGTGACCGCGAACCTAAAGAAATCCAAAATCGTTCGTAGATTTTCTATATAGTATTAATAAGGATGCATCGCCCATCTCCTGCAACATAGCCTCAATCTTTTACTAAGCCACAATATATATATTAAATATATATATATACTAGCGACCCGCCCCGGCTTCGCACGGCTGTATTATGCATGTATTATATCTAAAAACCTTCTTCTTGAATTCCTCTATTTATTAAAGAAAATCGCATCAAAATCCGTTGCGTAGTTTTAAAGATATAAGCATACATAGGGATATAGGGCTGTCCCTATATCCCTATGTATGCTTGTATCTATGTATGTAGAAAGCGACTTTATTTTATACTATGTAGTGATAGTGAAGTGATGATAGTGATAGTGATATAAATATATTTAATATAAAAGAAAGACTCATCAAGAAAGCTCTGAAAATACTAGAGCTATAAGTCTGACAAACTTTGTTAATTCATTTTAGGACGAGAAAGGATTTTTGGACATAAAACCTCTAAAGGTGTAAAAAGGGTTGTGTCAAAGTAGTAGCTAAATTAACTATACTGTGTTTGTAAGAAATTAATATCACTTTTAAGAGTAAAGGGTACCGGGGGCTCTCTCCATACAAACTATAATAAACGTAGTCGACTGTTTTCTCCTTTGATAAAGACACTAGAGCAAATATGTTTGATGCATAAAACTTATAACTGCCATGACCAATAATGACCATGCCTCTTTTTTCTGTTTATTTTTTATTTTTTTAATCTTCATTTCTATGATAATTAGAAAACGAAAAAAAAATTATAGTGGCATAGTCATGGCAGATTAAGGTTTTATGACACAAAAATAATTGAGCTAGTGTCATTATCCAGGGAGGAAACAGTCGACTACGTTTGTATGGAGAGAGCGCCGGTACCCTTTCACCTTAAAGTCACATTTACCTACGCGAGTGAAACCGCGAGTTTGTAATTGTGGCATAATAAACTGTTATAAAAAACCCTTTTAGAATTTTCCAACCGTTAGTAGGGGTATAGCCGGTATATGGCCGGTATGTTATTGATTGATTGAGCCCATATTGAGCCTTTGTACCGCGGTCTTTACGCGAATACTCGCTTTTTTCATTGGTTTATTTTTAAACTTGTATGCTGTAATATCTACTATTATTATAAATGGGAATGTCTGTTCTGTTTGTCTGATAAAATATTGAAAGTAGGTTGATTAGTTGATCACTTAAAAAATTAGGATCATCTCCAATTTGCATAAAAATGCTCAAAAGAAATATCAATTGTTATAATATGTCCGACTATTCCAACTTCAAGGAAAACCTCTGAATTAAATAAAAAAAACTCTTAAGGAAATCCATATTATGTCGCAAAAGCAAAAAATAATAATTTATCTAGAATTTTACGTCAATTGAGTCTCAGATTTGAAGATTTTAACATAGCCTTAAGAAAATTGTCAGTCAAAACAAGAGTTCTTTTCTCATTTATCTCGCAGTCTCTCTCTTATGAATTCACGCAGGTAAAACCACGGGATGAAGCTAGTTGTTGCAGTTGTTGATATTTGCGCGGTTTTCTCGTTGCGTTTGTTTGTTTTTCTATGGTTATTTCTACGTCAAAGAGAGATAGGTATCCTTTACAAAGAGCTGTTTTTAAACTAGTATTTTGAAAAATAGAAAAACGGATGGTTGGACTAACAAACTTACTGACGAACGGATGAACGGACGCATGAATAGATGGAATGAATTGAACAGTAGAGCTTTGTACAATTTTCGAGTTAAACTTATCTTAAAGTTTTTTTTTAATTATGAAAAATTGATCTGAAAAAAAAATAATAATACGTAGATAACTTATCGAAGAAGAATAAGAAGAAGATCCAATGATGGACATTATTGGAACATGTATTAGATGGAGTAGACTTGCCTAGAACCTAAATCAACCTCACTATTTTACTAGGAAGATAACGGCTTACCTGTACCATTATTCACTAAGGTTCAAGTCGTTGGGCGCGCGTGATTAGGGGCGGAGGGGGAGAGGTTTTTGTATGGCAATCTCGCCCTAATCACGCGCGCCCAACGACTTGAAGCTTAGTGAATAATGGCACTGGACCACATGAAGGAACGCGGCGAGTCACTTGGCACCATGACTTTGTCCAGAGCCAGAGACTTTGGCCTACCACCGCTTAATTGTCTGCTCCTTTTACGCCATTCGGGGATTACGCGTAGGACGTCAAAGGCTAAATCCTACGGACGCAAGCAAACCTTAACCCCCCAAAAACATTTTTGCTGTGAAGCATTATGGTTTTTTCTTTTTGTTTTCATAAAATCGTTGAGGCTCGTATGAGTCGAGCACCAATCTCAATTAACTTTATCAATTCAAAGATAGTATCTTTAATTCGACATTGACAATAGAATCTAATGTGTAAATGCCATTTTATCCTTCTACACCACCGCGGCGCTAGCAACTTTACAATTTCAAGGAAAATTTTCAGTTCAGCAAAAATCCGTTCGCAAAGTTGTCCTGGTTTCTATTATACAGTTTTCCGTGGCTCTAGTATCTTTGTATCGTCTTGAAAAATATATAGTTCCGAAAAAATCCGTTTGCTTAATTATTTTGGTTTCTTAGTACAAACAGCTTCACTTAGCTGATTAAATATCCACATAGTGTAACAGAATTAATTGTCTTGTTTTCTTTGTTCTAAGGTATATATTTGCAAGTCAAAAGCTAGTCTTTGCATTGTCTTGATTTTGGGTTCTATTTTCGTAAGGGTTTGGTTATAAATTTAAGTGGAGTACCCTATTTTTTTACATATCTAGAGTATAAATGTCTACGCTTATAAGTAGTTTTTTTTACCGACTTCAAAAAAAGAAAAAGTCTTAATTTGATCGAAATGTTTTTTAATGACTTTTCGGGCATAACTTCGTTGTTTATGGACCAATTTAATGATTCTTTTTTGTACTTCTTTTTTGTACCTCAAGGGTGGTCCCATTAAAATCAAGTAAGGTTTTGTTTAGGATTTACGGAGTGAAAAACAGAATTTTAGCCCAATAGTGTAAAAAAAATTCAGTTAATTTTTTTTACCAGTAGACTCCTAAACTAATTATACTCCTATACTAATACTAGGGTTTGGTTATAAATTTAAGTGGAGTACCCTATTTTTTACATATCTAGAGTATAAATGTCTACGCTTATAAGTAGTTTTTTTTACCGACTTCAAAAAAAGAAAAAGTCTTAATTTGATCGAAATGTTTTTTAATGACTTTTCGGGCATAACTTCGTTGTTTATGGACCAATTTAATGATTCTTTTTTGTACTTCTTTTTTGTACCTCAAGGGTGGTCCCATTAAAATCAAGTAAGGTTTTGTTTAGGATTTACGGAGTGAAAAACAGAATTTTAGCCCAATAGTGTAAAAAAAAATCAGTTAATTTTTTTTACCAGTATACTCCTAAACTAATTATACTCCTATACTAATATACTCCTAAAATAATTATGAGGTACAGACAGATTGAAGGTGCACTAAAATACATGAAAAAAAACCGACTTAAAAAAAAGGAATAAAAGTGCAGTTTGGACCTTCATAATCTAAAGTCGGGCAGCCAAACTATGAACTTGATAACTGGTGCCAGATTTAAAATTTAAAGGTGATTTTCAGAACAGATTTTCAATTTTTAAAATTTTATTTAGTCATTTTCCATGCACCACAATCTGTTAGTTTAAGAGCTAAAAAAATATTTTATTTACGAAATTTTGGAGGCATGGAATGAATTCTTTTATTATTCCGGTCATTTTAGTCAAAAAATAAAACTGTACGAAAAATACAGTAGATTGCTTGCATTGCAGAATGGATGATGCATATTTAAATCAAACAAAGATACGCCAGAAAATATAAATCATTAATGAAGAGAACGGCCAGAAACTCAACTGCAGTTTTAAAAAATGAATAACGGATAAAGTTTTTTCGTGGTAAAGTTTTGTTGATGGAGATTGGAGATGCTTGATGAAAATAAGGGTCAAGTAATCTTTAAAATATATAAAATTCTATATCAATACTTCAATTCTAATATTATGAAGAGAAAAGATTTTTTAATAATAGGCTCCGAAACTACTGGACCGATTAATATGAGACTTGGCATGAGGATACATTAATTCATTAGAAGAAACAAATATTACTTTTTGTCTCGATATTTCCACGGAATCGGAAGTTACTTGGGTGAAACCGCGGGGCGCAGATATTTTTATATTTTTGGTTAAGTCCGTGTGTACCTTAGGGGTATTACAGGATTTTTGTAACACACTATATACCTACCTATCTTTTAGTACCGATAGCTTTAGCGTGTGGAAGTTAAAAGAATTCTTTTGACGTATCCTGTTTAGAATATTTAGAAGACTAGGGTCGTATTATGTAAATTGTTCGCGAGTGTTAGCGAGAATTGAGTGTTAAGGTAGCTGAATTTATATCAGCATCTCTACCGCCTAGAAGTTACTTTCAAGGAAATTGTTGTCAGGAAATAGCAACATTTTTAAGGTTCCGTACACAAAGAGAAAAACGGGACCCTATTATTAAGACTTGACTGTCTGTCCATCTGTATGTCACTAGGCTGTCTCTCATAGTAGAGAGTTAAAATTTTCACAGATTGTGTATTACTGTTGCAGATATAAAATCAAATACTAAAAACAATAAAATAATATTTAAGTAGGGCTCTCATTTTACATGGTACGGAACCCATCTTCATCCCAAGGTTCCTATTTTTTTTTCTATCTTGTGGTCAATTTACAAAGATCAGGAGTACAATGTTTTCGAAAGTATAGGTATATTTGAAATGTCGCAATTAAAGTCAGGGCCATGGGCACACCATGGGTTCTTATCATTCATTAAACGAAGTATCATAGTAGTGCTTGTTAGCTGCTCTGCAGACGATCTCAACATGGCAACAGATAATGCTGTTGGTGTGGCTAAGTTATATTCAAGGGTAGTGAGGACATCACGTCCTCTCTACATGATAGCACATCACTGGACCAGCAAGATGGCCATGCGATGGTGGAAACGCAACTACACGATGGTCACGTTCAGTCATCTTTGCCCACTTCCTTTAATGTGCGATCACCGTGGCCATCCAGTCGTCATCCTACGAACCACTACGCCCTATACATGCTGGCTTATATTAGTGGGCCAGCATGGTGGCCCATCGTGCCATAAACAAATTATATTGACGCCCTTGACACGAAAAAGATGCAGGTGAGACTGCAAGTCGCCGCTAGTAACAGAATAAACCTGAAAAACTATAGTATTACAACATCATGAACCTGAATTTACAACCAACCTACCAAGTTCCAACGTTAGATCTTACGACATGTATAAATGTGTCTTGAACATTTTCAAGTTAGGTAAGTGTTAAGTTCGTTACCCACTGCTCACTGTACTCTAGGGGGTGTGATTTAGGCTTATGGAAGTTTTATGCTTTTTTTACTTTAGACTTTTTTTTGGCGTATAATACTTTTATCAGTAACTAACCGCGGTCCGCGGTTTCACCCGCGTAACTCCCGATCCCTTGGGAATATCGGGATGAAAAACCTATGTTACTTCGAATGAATCAATGTATCCCCATACCAAGTTTTTTATTAAAATCGGTCGAGTATTTTCGAAGCCTATTCGTTTCAAACAAACAAGCAATGAAACCTTTTCTCTTTATAATATTAGGAAAGAAGTTATAGACTAGCTGCAACTTGCAGTTTTACCTGCTTCTTCTTCGTGTCAACGGCATCCTACTAAGTTTCATTAAAATAAGTTCAGATGTTGGCCTATTCGTTACAAAAAAAAATCTTTATAATATTAGTGTGTACCAGCTTCTGCCCGTGACAAAATTTTATTCTGTGAATCAATGTATCCTCACATTCAGTTTCATACAAATGAAACTCTTGGATTTCGGAGCTTTTTGTTACATACAAAAAAAACAAAAAAAAAATTTTACTCGTTATAATGTTATACCTAGGTTATCATAGTATAGATTAAAAAAACTACCGAAGAAGTAAGTCCAAAAAAAAGTAACATATCTGTCATAGCATTTTCAATTTCCGTTCCATCGACTCCGTAAGTCGTTTAAGAAACGGCTGATACAAAATGAAAGTTTATATTAAACTTTTAAATTTTCATTTCAATTGAAGCTATGTGCTTTATTGTATCTTATTGAATATTAGCAACGCCCCGCTGTTTCATCCCTAGAGCAGTTAAATAAAATTAATATTGTATCTGCAAAATTTCACTCAGCTCCCCAAACTAATAATCCTAGTAAATGTAAAAGTTTCACGTAAAAAATACTTAATATATTACACTGAAACTTGGTTTTTTAGAACCACACAAAGATAATGTAAACATTAGATTTTGAAAAAAAAAAAAAAAAACATCGCACTCCGGGAGTGCAGGCAGAAGTGAAAACTGTATATCTGTGTAAAATCTCATATATCGCGAGAACATACGCAAAAAGAGTTTTAGATGAAAAAAAAAAAAAGTCGGGCGACAAATAGTCGTCCGACATTTGTCGTCCAACAAATAGTCTTCCGACATTTGTCGTCCAACAAATTGTCGTCCGACATTTGTCGTCCGTCAATAGTCGTCCGACAAATAGTCGTCCGACATTTGTCGTCCGTCAATAGTCGTCCGACATTTGTCGTCCCTCAATAGTCGTCCGACAAATAGTCGTCCGACATTTGTCGTCCGACATTTGTCGTCCGTCAATAGTCGTCCGTTAAAAAATACCATATGTACGTCTTAATACACTCACAGCCAAATTAAAAACAGTAGGCCCAGGCATACATTTTCGCCACGCCGTAGAGAAGGGATAGCTGTCTACTCTCCATCCGTCTTACGCTTTTTCGATCAGGTCACGTGTCCTGACGCGAGTTTAAGATTTTATACCCATTACAGAAAAAGTGCTCAACGCCGCTAAAGAAGTTTAAGTTTTATAATTAATCTAAGACTCTGATTGGTGTAGGGGTACAAAAGGTATACTATTGGACTTGTTTCACAAAAAAGGCAGAATCGCAGACTTGATAGTTTGGCTGCAATTACGAATTTCAGGCTGAAATCTGATTTTGACTAAAATTTCACTTAAGTCCAAATAACTTTTGAACCACTCATTATTGCAGAACACACAGGGGAGTTAAGTCGATAGGTAATGAGGTCCCCCACCCCCCCCCCAGCAACCGATGATCTACCCCCCCTTGTTATACCGTGGAGACTTTAATCTTCCTCTTCAATCACTATCTACTTAAAAAACGAATACGAAAACGTTTTAAAGATCTAACCATACATAGGGACTGACAGACAGCGGAAAGCGACTTTGTTTCATACTATGTAGTAAAGATAGATATAGAAGTGTTAAAACAAGCTTAACCTCCAGTGGGCTCCGGTCTTTACAAGGACAGCACCAGAATTCAAAGCTTAAAGATTTGAATAGAGAACGTGTTGTTGTTCGGTGCGCTTTGACGCGAATGTATAGCTGGTTTTTACTGGTTTTCACAAGTTTAAGCTGGTTTTAACCGGAATTTTCGGGATTTACATTTTGGGATTGTATAGAATAATGAAATTGTTGGTACATTAGTGTCTTTGATGTATGAATATATACTTAAGAAAAAGACTAGTTTTAATTCGCCATGTGTATCCTATTTATCAACGACCAAGGACAAAACTGACATTTTTCTGATATCTTTCCAAAACTATCTGATAGGTCACGCAAACCTGAATGAATTTCTTCTATCTTCTAATGAAATAGAAATTTTAATTTCTGTGTGTAATTTCCCTTAAAAAGCCTTTTGTTTGGAAAACTATACCTAGGTATTTCTTTGTTGCAAAACCAGAGATATTAAGTAATTGACATAAAGTACTATAGTTCACCAAAATAAAACAGTATCGTACTTTATACATTAAAATTTCGATACGTTACTTATAAGAAGTCGATACTTGAATGAATATTTGACGACCTCTGTGGCGCGTCGGGCGAACACCCGACTGCGACGTAGAAGGTTGCGGGTTCGATTCCCGCCGGGAACAAGTATTTATGCTGACCATAAATTCTTGTTTCTGGTTCTGGGTGTTTCCTATATGTATAATATGTATATATTTACAAAAAAAAAAAAAAGTATATAAGTAGTTTATCCGTTATCTGGCACCCATAACACAAGCATTAAGTTGCTTAGCTTGGGGCTGGATGGCGATGTGTAATATGTCCTGAAATATTTATTTTATTTATTTATTTATTTAAATAGAAAGGATTATAATATTATGGTCAATTAAAAAATGTTTCTTAGTTTTAAATAAACTACAAAAAGAAATTATCAAAAAAGAAATATCATCAAGAAATGCTTTTCTCGATAATAACAACACCTATTTCTCTTAAACATTTGTCAACAGTAAATTCAGAACTGAGTAACAAAAGAAGAAATAAAAAAGTACTCTTGATATATTTACCCAAATGGGCTTGAACGAAACTTTTTGGCAGTTACTCCGTCTTTCTCCGTGACAGTGGGATAACAGGACAATTTTTTTCTTCCTTCTCGTGATATTATCGAAGTTTGTGTTTCGGTTGTTATTAGTTTTTTTTCTGATGACGTCACGACATGACTCCGACATCGATTTTAATAAAAGTTATAGGTTAGGTTTTTGATGGAATCGTGAAAAAATATGACGTGTTATGTTTTTAACATGTAAACATCTTTAGTTCAGAGTTGCAAAAACCAAGACCGGACGTGACGTCAGAAACACGTCATAATTTATTACAAATGTCTAATCTAACTAAATCTAACTCTTTGGGTTATTAAGTTTAGTCAATTCAAAGGTTTTGGTTCTATCTACGAACACAGCTACGAGTGCTACGCACAAAGCTACGAATGCTACGAACAGAGCTACAAATTATTATGATTGTTTAGAACACAGCTACGAATGCTACTAACAAAGCTACTTAGTGCTACTCGGCTACATCCGAGGTAAAGGTGCGTATCAGTTTAAAACATAATTGTTAGCGCGGTGGTCGCGCTTTGTTTTTGTCCCTGCATTTTAATAACTTATTGCAATTATAATATTTATAGCTGTACGTTGGCTGACCTAATGTCAGCTACTAACAACGCCGAATACCTGGCAGCACACTGGAGTGGGCGGATCTGATCCTACCTAATCAATTTCCATTTAATTAATGCTATCGATACAGCAAAGAATTGCAAATATATTATTTAATAATAAAAATGGAAAAAACGTTTTTAACTACGAGTAAATTAGTTTGGTACCCGCTCTAGTCTCGTAACATGACATAGCTTTCGGAGCACTCTAGAAAAACGCAGCTGAACCAAAAATTAGCCCTTACTAGACTAGAGGAACCAATAAGAGTGTAAATTCTCATCGGTTCCCCTAGAGGATCCGTTGAAAGTCAACTAAAATATCAATCTCCTAGGTCTTATCTAAAATAATAATTAATCACTAGAAAATTTTGTAAAATTTCGATTGCTTACGAAAAAGTTCCAGGTTTCAAAGAACGAATGAAAACCGTAATTGATTGAACAAAAAATGATGAGTTTCAAAAAAATACGTGATTGAATACTGAATGAACACCTGACCTGATTGGTGAATTTGCAAAATCAACAGCTTTTTTAATAATTTAATAGAAAACGCTTCTGTTAAACCCTTTAGCAGTTTAATCCTTATTATATCAGCTTTTATCAAAGACTCTGCTAGCCTACGTCATAATAGCTATCTGTATGCCTTTCAGCCTAATCCGCCCGTTGGTTTGACTGACTGACTGATATTCTCAGTCAGTCAGTCAAAATATTTGTAGATTATATACCACAAGCCATGCGAAGTCATAATTGTTATTAAAAAAGTACGAACTCACACGTAGATGATTCGTATTTTTCCCCATTCGTCATTTTTCACGATTCGCGTTTTTTTACGGCGGTAATGGTTTTTAATAGCCGCGTACACACTAATCGCGAATCGTGAAAAATTACGGATAAAACCTTATTACCAACAGTCTGTTAAAACACGAATCGTCAATAACGAATCCCGATTGAATGGACCGTAAAGTAATTAGAATATGCCAGCCAAATATGGCTGCTTGATTTTCAAGAACAAAAATAGAAACAAAACAAAACTATCCTATCAATAACCTGTCAAAATCATCTATTCCATTAACGCTTTCCTTCAAATATTACCTTTCTTCCGATTCAAATATCATCCTTAATCCAACTCAAACAAAGTACAAAATCGAATCAACTATCCATATTAAGACGTATTGCAAAAACTGATATCGGTTCTTTGAAATTTCGCTCTTATTCCGTTTGTGGTAAGATTAAGATTAGTGTAAAAGTGTCATGTAAAAGATCTTTCGCAAAAAAGTATCCCTTATATATCAGGATTGACCGAAGAATTAATTAATGAGGCATCCAGTAAGGTCATTAGACAAACCCTTAGGAGGTTCTTGGCCTTTTTGGACGGAAAAAATCATGTCCAAGAGAAATGTGGGCAAGTTAAGGTATTATTTTAAGATTGTGGATTTTAGAAATGAAAAATAATTACTCAGTGTCTGTTTTAAAATATTATTTCAAACACGTAGGTATAAAAAACTATGACAAGTTATTTGTCAAACAGTTTTATAAAACAAACTAGGGTTTTAACATTTTTTTTAATACATCTCTTTCGTTTTTAGTGTAATATAGTTATGGATTAGCTATTCATAATTATTATGTTTCACAAAAATCGACTTTATATAACTTTTCGACGATCTATAACAATTGAGTTTTTTTTTATTTTTTTAGATAATATGCTTGCAATTTTTTTTACAGAGGTCCAACTAGGCCACAAGAATTTGTAAAGTCTCGAGGTCAAACTAAAAAAAATATATTGTGTATTAATTACCTATACAAAGTAAAAAAGTATTATATCCGTTCTCTGTATAACACAAGCCTAGTTTCTAAGCTTGGGGCTTGGTGACGCTGTTTTAAATGTCCTGTAATATTTTGTAAGTATAATAATTTTTTTGTCTAAAGATGGAGAGACGAATTTGAGTCATACACGAACAACTGGCCCAGCCTGGCCCTAGACAGAAGGGAATGCAAAGAAGGAAGGGAGATCTTTATCCTGTAGGATAGAACGGACCAATAAATAAGATAATCTATATTTATACCTACTAATTACTAATCTATAAAAGTAATTCTATAGTCCGCTGTCCTATGTATGCTTAGATTCCTACGCAACGGATTTTGATTCGGTTTTTTTAATAGATAAAGTGATTAAGAGTTATTCCGGCCGAATCCCCTGAGCTGATCCCCTGCTGGTTATTAGTATTTTTTAATTCCAGTCTGTTCCACTATAAACTTTATCATTCCGGTCCGATCCTTACTCTTTTTGACAGGTAAGTACAGTCAAGAGCAAAACAGTTGTTAATGTATTTTATTTTTATTTATTTTAGTGTTTTAATAGATAATGATTTAATAGTGATTTAAGAGAAAGGTTATCTATACATATAATAAATCTGTAGACATAAAAAAATCTGTAATTGTAAAATATCCAGAAAAAAAATACAGAGGTCGTCTTAGAATCGTTAGCTGAACACGATAGGGTAGTTTTTAGAATTTTTGTTTGTCTGTTTGTCTGTTTGTTTGAACCAGGTAATCTCATAAACTAGAGAACAGATTTCAATGAGGTCCACACCAATATGTTTAGAAAATACCAGATTAACATTTAGGGTATTTTTCAATTTAACTTTAATACAATAATTATGATATTTGATAAAAAAACATTAAAAAAATGGGAAATCGAAATATTTTTCCGTGTAAAACGTAATCAAACGTCAAAAAGGAACAGTACGCTTAGCACTACTTTTTTACGTATTCGATCAAACATACTATATTGAGTATTTACTATGAAACTTCCTAAAAATCAACTTACTAGATCCACCCGTCTCTGAGAATATCGGTAGTGACACACCGACAGACAGACGGACAAGAGAGTGACCTTATAAGGGTTCCTTATTTTCGAGTGCTTCAACAAGTCATACTAGGCGTACAGGTACATGCTTCCGCTCAAGATGACAGTTGTCATAAAACCAAATAGTTTGCATATATCTACTACCTACGTGAAACTGAAAATGAGGTTAGTACAAAGAGGTCCTTTACCAAAGACCTCCTCGATGTTACACTTATATCGCGCTCAACTAATTTATTTAAGTCGCGGACACCTTAGAAAACAAAATAAAAAAACCGGCCAAGTGCGAGTCGTACTCGCGCGCCGAGGGTTCCGTACATTAGTTTTTATACACCTTGATTTTTATACACCTAATAGGGACCATAGACTTCAGTAATTTCAACTTGCTAAGTCCAACCGTTCCTGAGATAATCGGTGGTGACACACGGACAGACAGACAGACAGACAAGAAAGTGATATTATAAGGGTTCCTTTGTTACCTTTTGAGGTACGAAACCCTAAAAAGAATTTTCCAAATCGGTTCAAGCGTTTTCGAGTAAGTAATCGGCGAAAATACATAAAAAAATATACGCGACGAATTGAGAACCTCCTCCTTTTTTGAAGTTTTTGAAGTAAATAATTAATAGATAAGGTATGTTTGTAAAAATCAATTTTTAGGGTTCCGTAGCCAAATGGCAAAAAACGGAACCCTTATAGATTCGTCATGTCTGTCTGTCTGCCGTATGTCACAGCTACTTTTTTATTTTGTTTTCCCCAAAATTACGTAGCTACCTAATAAAGAAAATCTGGGCAATTTGGTCTAGAATTAAAAAAATTGCAAAAAGGGTCTGGACATTCAGGATGGGAGCGTGGCATTGTTATGTTTTTTGCGCTGTGATTTTAGACCCGATGGATAAATAATGCCCTTACGCTTTATAGGTTTTGTATGAGGGCATTTTTTGTTCATTTAGGTGGGTACGGGTCTCAAAGTGAACCGCACACTTTTGAAAAATTATAGGACATCATTTTTCTTTAAATATTCCATTTCCCAGACGCTTTAGTAGTTGGAGGTTGGCTTAGAGGTTTTAGATGGGAACCACACTTTTGGCATAAACAAAATGTCCTTTTGTAGTTTGGCATAAACGTTTTAGCATAATAAAATAACCCTAGGCATACCGTAATTTTACACAATTATTATTGGCATAAAGTCACCGCGCACTTTTGGAAAATCATGGAACATCACGTTTCTTCAAAAACCCTGTATCAAATACGCTTTAGAAGTTTGGTGTGAAGGCATTATTTGTTTTCTTCGATGTCCTCTATCGATAGGTATAGGTCTCTAAGGGCATCGTGCACTTTTGTAAAATCATAGGACATCACGTTCCTTCAAATACCCCGTTTCCGAGACGTTTTAGATGTTTGGTGTGAAAGCAATTTTTGTTCAACGTAATGCCCGCTATCAATAGGTAAGGACGTTATTTTATGTATAAGTAGGTATCTGTTCTGTCCATTGGCCTTTCATATTTAATCATTAATAATATTTGAAATAAAAAACAAAATTTTATTTGCACCAAAATAGATTATTATTTGCATGATTATATTGTTGTGTATTATGTCTATTTGAGTGAAATAAATAAATATAAATATTACTTACCTACATAAGTGCCTTTGCCAAATCAATCAAAAAATATAGCTTAAAACAATGTATCTATTTTGTTATTATAACTTACACCGAACGTTAAATAGTATCTATGCGGGAAAATGCTAGGCATTCTATATAAACCAAAACCACATCGCAAACGAAGTCGCGGGCAACAGCTAGTTTAGTATATAAAATAAAACTACCACCCGTACAACGGCGCTGAAAACAGCTCGTAATCTATATAAACGTATTATTTATCTATACTGATAATAGTAAAGATGTTTGGGCGAATAGTCAAAGACGGTTTAGGGAAATATGTAATATTATTTAACTAGCGACCCGTCCCGGCTTCGTACAGCTATATTATGCATGTATTATACATATAAACCTTCGTCTTGAATCACTCTATCTATTATAAAAAACCGCATTAAAATCTGTTGCGTAGTTTTAAAGATTTAAGCATACATAGGGAAATAGCGACAGAGAAAGCGACTTTGTTTTATACTATGTAGTGATAGTGTTTAAGTTTTACATTGCGTATTAGCTAATGTTTGTATGTTACAAGATGGTTGATTAGAAAGAATGAATGTGTCACTATCTATGACGCTACGTACGACACAGAAAAGCACGTAGGAATGAAGGAGAAACGGAACGGGCGCGAACAAAAGATTTTTTGTTTTTAACAAAAAGTCCCGAAACTACTATGCCAATTTAGATAAAACTTGCTATGAGGGATACATTGATTCATTTAGAATAACATTGGCTATTTTTATCCCGATATTTCCACGGGATCGGGAGTTACGCGGGTGAAATAAATCATAAATAAAAATTGTCTGAACTAATTTATTATAAGTAATTGGTCTGAAGGGACACCTTAAAGTAAGGTTTTTAAGTAATTGTCTATTAAAAAGTAGTTGTTCTTTTCATTTAGTTGAAAGGTGTTATTAGTATCAGGGGAGACGTTTGGCTAAATTGGTTTTTGGTTGTAATGGTTAAAAAAAGTTAATATTCGAATAAAATTGGTTGAATTTGTTCATTTTCTTTATTTTTAACCGATTTCAAATAAAGGTGGTAATGTGCAATTCGTCGCGTATATTTTTTTATATTCAAGTGAATTTAATCAGTTGCCTGCGTCTGTCTTTCCAGACGTGTACAATTTGGGGGTCTTCAAGTAGCGAGTGAAAATATCTTCTAGGAAGGCGTGTTAAATCTTAGGCCGCATCGTCACCTACCATCATGCAGGTGTCATAGTGGTCAAGCGCTGACCTATCATAAATGGAAGTAAATAAAAGTATTTATATAGATATGTTTTTTTTAATTATTATTATTTTACCTACCTATTAAAAAAAATTGTTAGCCTATATCGTTCATTTTTATACTATTTGATTTTTCTAAGTATTTTTTTTAGATTTTTTATCTATTACTTAATTATTATAGAGTCCTTACAACCTTATTAAAAATTAATAACCACAGAATTAATTGCTCAATGTGGTTTTCATAATTCTTAATGTTTTTAAAGCCATTATAAGTCGAGAACCAAAGTAAGTGAGGCCATACCATGATTTGTTCACGCTCTCGAGCAAACTTACCGTATTGAGTTGGTACTTGCATTTTTGAGTGAGGAAAGAGTAGGCTTGCCCAGCACCGACTACCCCTCAGCTTAGTCGACCATATGTAGAGGAACAAACTTTTCAATACTTACGTCTATTAAAGTCAAATAAGCCATGCCAATATTAACTAGATGGTTAACATTCGAGTTATATGTAATGAAAATTCATACTAACAGATGTCTAAGAAACTTAATTCGAAAAGAGGTTAATGCGATTCTTAAATTCGACTATGACGGTACTTGACTAAGTGGCGTAATTGGCAGCGCATTTGAACGGTATTCAAGGGATGCGAGTTCGAATCTCGTCTTAGTCGCAATTTTTGAAGACGCATTTTCCCTTAAAAATATTTTCAGATAGCCCAGTGCAGGCTTAGCACTTTAAAAAAAATAAAAAATCATTCAAATAAGCCAGTTTCATCACGATGCTTTCCTTCATAGTGGAGGAAAAATTAGGCTTGCCCAGTACCTACTACCCTCTCATCTTAGTCGACCATGTCCAGAGAAAAGAACTCGTCATACGTTTCGAGTCAAATAAGCTAGTTTCATCACGATGTTTCCTTTCACCGTGGTAGGAGTACAGGTAAAATTAAAAGCTAAAAATCACCTCGGAACAAATTCCTAAAAAACTTTTTAATTAGACACCTAAACATCCGGCCTCGTTCGAAATTCAAACAAAACTTTTTAAGGTTCTTCTTTCGCACTTAATGTTCAAGTTCTATGAATTTCATGCCGCCAGATGGCGTAGATGGTTGTGAATTAAGGTGATTACACACGGTAGGTAGGTAACCAAGTTAATTTAATTTCAACTTTTGATATATGTTTGCTTTGAACAACTTTTGTTTATTGTACAAAGTTCGCGGAGCTGTCTGAATTGTCTGAATTCGAAGGTTTTGAATTTGTTAATTGAATGACAAATCTTAATTAGCTATGTTTCGAATTTCGTTGTCTGTGGTGTGTATAAATCATTCGCGCCACAGATTAAATTCTATATTTAGGGAAGGAATAAATTATTTTAGTATATTTTACAAATGGTTTTGCTTATAAAGGATTTTAATTAAACTTCTATGGTTATTTTTATAACTAAAGTAAGATATTTACCATGTTTTTTATAAACCTCGACATTTCGATGCTGTATTGGGCACTATTTTCAAGAGACTGAAATTTTACGAATTACCAATTTTTTTTACTTTGCCGATGATCCTATGTCTTGTGTCGTTTTTTTTAACATAGTTTGTACTTTGTTTATATGGACGGCGGTTTTTGTAGCCAAAAAAATCCAATATTAGTATGAAAGTAAAATTATATTTACGGTTAATTCATAAACAAGAATTTTGGTACCTATAGTTTTTTATAGTTGCATCATCACTACATAGTATAAAATAAAGTCACTTTTCTATGTCCCTATGTCCCTTTGTATGCTTAGATCTTTAAAACTACGCAACGGACTTTGATGCGGTTTTTTTTAATAGATAGAGTGATGCAAGAGGAAAGTTTTTAGGTATTATATATGTATAATATAGCCGTGCGAAGCCGGAGCGGGTCGCTAGTAAATAATAAGGCAAATAAAATATTGCAAGACATGACAAACAGCGCCATCTAACTCCAAGCTAAGCAATTAATCTTGTGTAACGAATCCAATACTTTATATTTATTTTAGGTCAGATATTTTATTTTATAAAAAAAAAATATTTACAGAAATACATATCTGTACTTACACAAATATTTATTAATAACCTGAATCGAAACCGTAACCTTCTGCGTCGCAGGCGGGAGTTATCCCACCGCATCACAAAGTTTGTCATAAAATAAAAATTCAACTCAGTAAATAAAGTAAAAAGCTTAAAACACAAATGAACAAAACAAAATAAAACACCCTCAATAATGGTAGGTATCTATAATTAATTTAAATTTCGAACTGGCACTGGCTGGTAGGAAAATTTTCAAAATTAGAACGTCAGATCGCTTTCGGAATTCGCTTCGCTACGTACCTACCTATAAATTCCAAACGTATCAAGACACTGGCTGGTAGGAAAGGAAATATTTCAAAAAGGAGATGGGTCAAAAGCAGGCTAGTTTTGTGGAACGGTGGGTGAACACCCGCCTGCGACGCAGAAGGGTTTTGATTTCTACCGTTGAACAAGTATTTGTGGATAGATTTTGTTTCTGTAAACAAAGATTTATTGCATTCACTAATTTGGTACTCTATAAGTGGTACGGTCACCATAACACAAGCCTAGTTGCTTTTTTATTGTAATAATATTAAGTATATCTTAATTTTCTTATTATTTAATGTTTATTTTTCATCCTGGTAAAAGTAGAGATAGCCTAAATCTCCTTAGCAAATAGGCATTCTTCTTTAAAACCTCTCAAATCGCGCTAAAACAAACTCAACAACAAATAATGATGTACTTAGTTGATTTCTATATTTAAATCAAACAATCGAATTCCATATTCAAATGTATGAAAAACAAAACCTCCTCAATGATAATGAACGGTAATAAATAATTGATTTAAATATACAGCACGCGAAACGCGAGACACTGGCTGGTGGGAAATATTTCAAATATGGAACGTCAGATCGCTCTCGTAGTTTCGTAGCTCAGTCTTGCTACAGCGGCGGTGGGATGACGTCGCGTCACGTCGCGGTCCGAAATCGGGATGTTACGCGGAAGTGACGTTTAGTGTTTGTGTTTTTGTGGATTACTTAGCTGTGCTACTTATCTCTTTGGCGGGTGAGTTTATAAATTTATTTTGATGGATTATGAAATAAAAAAATTTACATGGTAGGCGGAGGGGGGGTGTTAGGTTTTATTTTCGTTACAGAATTTTTTGATTCGGTCGCCGCGCTCAAAGCCCGCGATAAAAGCTGTGCAATAGCTTAATACCTTAATAAAAGAAAGAATTCGGATTTGATTTTTTATATTGCACAAAACAAGAACTAAGTTCTTACAAAGTAAGTACCTATTGGTATTTTTTAAATAAATAATATTAGAATTCTATGAAATAGGAAACAGATAAAGTAAATATACCTGCTCAAGACAGCACCTGACATTTTCCTTGTAAAAGTTGTTTTGCGAAAAATCTGTCCTTTTAAATTAGATCTCTAGGGTAGACGGAGCATACAATTTTCGTTAAGTACTACCGGGACTCAAATATTGAAAGATTAAATGAAGAAAAATACTTTATTACGGACAAATCTACAACATACTGAATAAATAAATTAAAAGTAAAATAGCAAACGCTACAGTTTCAAAAAAAAATCAGTCGTTTTGTGCGTGCTAGAGACTGTGTAAAAAGTAGGTACTGGTGTTTTTATTCCACAGTTTTACCTACTGTTACTACCTACATATTATTAAGGTGAAAGTTATCGACTGTTTCCTCCCTGTATAATTGCACTAGCACAAATATTTTTGTGCCATAAAACCTATAACTGCCATGACCATGCCCCTATGTTTTGGTTTTTTCATTTTCTAATTATCATAGAAATTTAAATAAAAAAAGTAAAAAATAAAACAAAAAATAGGTGCATGGTCTTGGCAGTTATAAGTTTTATGCACCAAAAATATTTGCTCTAGTGTCATTATCCAGGGAGAAAACAGTCGACTACGTTTGTAATAGTTTGTATGGCGAAAGCTCCCGGTACCCTTTCCTCTTAAATACTTTTCCAAATACCCGAATAGGTTGGATTGGGCAACATTCGTTACAAGTAATGACGTATTAGTAACGTTAAATCCGCATTTGGTTTTACAAGTGACCTTTATTTAAACACGTCAAGACGTCAAAAAAGCCTGCATTATTATGTTAATTATTTCGTTAAATTTCTTGTTCAATTCTTTATCTATAGGTAACAGAATTGAACAATTGAATTGAATTGGTAACATACCTGCCCAACAGATCTGTATATTTTCATATTTATAAACATTTTTTTTTTGCAGATGATACCTACGATCATTTTTAAAATCTGTACAATAAGATCCGTACCATTTTTTCTGTTTTTAGTAGATATTTGTTGTTATAGCGAAAACAGAAATACTTAATGTGTGAAAATTTAAACTGTTTTGCTTTCATGAGAGACAGACTGGTGACAGACAGACAAACTGACGAACGAACTGACAGACGGACAGAGAAGTCTTAGTAATGACAGGGTCCCGTTTTTGCCCTTTGGACACGGAACCATATAAAAAACTAAGTCCTAAAGTGGAACGTTTCTCATACAAAAAAATATAAGTATAATTTAATACATTAATCACATAAGTCGGTATTCATTTTGATGTTTATTAACGGTAAACTACTACCTATATAAATAAATATGATTAGCAATTTAGATATTAATATGTATTTTGCACTTATTAACACTTGTCCATTCAACACATCTTGACTTTTGTTCAATTTGACACTGAGACTTTATTACCCATTGACATCTTGACTTCAAAATATTTCAGTACCTAATAACTATCTACCTATCTATACTTTTACACTTCTTCTTCTTCTTTGTATCGATGGCACAAATTAGAGGGGAATTGATGAGGTAGGGTCAGATCCGCACACTCCATTGTACTGCCAGGTCTTTGGCGTTGTTAGTAGCTGACATCAGGTCAGCCAATGTACAGCTTTGAGGGCTGGAGGGGCAAGTCAAGACGTGGAGCATATTTTGTTCGGGGGCCCTCACCTTTACACACTTTTACATTAATAAGGTAAAATTTGTGATTTTGTGTGGTTGTAGGGGTAATCTCCGAAACCAGTAGACCGATTTTTTATTCCAGAATTCCCACGAAATTGGACCTACTGTTGCCTCTAACTTTCGTCAATTGAAAAAACTTTTAGTGGGTGGGCGATATTACTGAAAATTAGACTCGATAATTCTGTCTTCATCAGATTTACGTCAACTGTTCCTTCGTACGACTAATGTTCAAAAAGAAAAATATCCAAACGCAATGTCCTATAGAAAGATGTCCAATATTTAAAAAAAAACTTTAAAAATGACATCAGTGAAACATAATAAAATTGACAACAGTACCATACAAATTACCAATTAAAATAAATAATTATTTGTACTTTGTTAGCCCTCATTGTAACAAAGTAATTTATATGGAAAACGTACCCCAATAACTAATATCACCGGTTAAATTTTCCACCGATTAAGGTCAAATTAACTACGCTACTACCTGTGTTACAGTGTTATAATGACACGCCAGTCAACTGTTTTATTTTAAGCAGAATTAAAATAGTTGATTGCCTTGTCATTAGCTTTAACTACTTAATTTAGTGACACGAATAACAGTTTATTAAGGATGTATTATGATTTATCGTAGTTAAAAAGTTATCATCATCATCATCATCCGAGCGATGTTCCCGGTTGCATCCCTCTCGGGGGCCCGGCGGGGTCTGCTTTTCTATTTATACGCCTCCACTTTGCACGATCTTCGGCATCCTGGTTTGTAAGGCCATTTGCATGCATATCAACTTTTACGACGCCAAGCCAGCACTTCTTGGGTCTACCCAGTCTGCCACGACCCGGCAAAAGCGCCATGGGAAGACATTTGTTCCCCACGTAACTAGCCGGTTTTCGCAAGACGTGCCGTACCAGCGTAGGCGACATTCTTGCAATTTATCTGCAATGTCTGGGACATCAAGGCTGCCCCGGATGCGAGAGTTCCTGACGCGATCTTTTCGCGTTCCTCCACACATCCAGCGCAACATCTTCATCTCCGTGACACGCAGCTCCTGCTTATCGCTTGTATCACAAGAGTAAAAAACTGAATAGGTCTTGATTGTTCATCTACTAAGTTGCTTAGTTCTCATTAAGTGAAAAACAATCTCGGTCAAGCTATCAAAAGATAAATATCTAGATTTGCCTGAAAAGTGAATACTCAACCACACCATAGTTTTCAACTTTTCCTGTTTTCCCCGAATTTTCCCTTAACCTACTGGTGCTGTAAAATCTTTCATTTTGTTATTCTTTGCTTTCGGCCATTGGTAAATTCTGGTCGACTTTAGTTTGTGGTTACTGGTTATACCCAAACGTACCACTTTTATTAAAAACCACACTTTATATTTTACTAGCGACCCACCCCGGCTTCGCACGGCTGTATTATGCATGTATTATATCTAAAAACCTTCCTCTTTAATCACTCTATCTATTAAAGAAAAACCACATCAAAATCCGTTGCGTAGTTTTAAAGATCTAAGCATACATAGGGAAATAGGGAAATAGGGACATAGGGACGGTGAAAAGTGACTTTATTTTATAATATGTAGTGATCTTCAGTAAAATACAAGCTCATAATTAATGAGTTGTAGTATGTATACGATTTCAAATAAACTTGCATAAAAATAACCATATTATTCTAAAAATAACGAGGCACCTATATGTTATTGTGCAACCACAAATTGTTATTGTTATAACAATACGGTTATTGTTATTATTGCTATCGATTTTATGGATGCTGGCGGAATTAAAGATGATTTTCAAAATTTCGTTATCCATTGTTATCCATATTATGTGTATTTTGTCAAAGTATGTTACGATTTTTTGTATGTTTTATAATGTTGAATCTAAAAACAAATAAAATCTACCTGTCTTCATCAATTTTCATTTGGTTGTTATATATTTCAAAAAATAACTATCGCATATTTCGTTGGTCCCTGCGGTTTCATAATCTTTAATCTATTTTCGTGAAGATGTCGTACTGTGTCATTTTATTTTTCGTAAATTTTAATTCGATTGGACGTGTTCCCCGTAGCTCAGTAGAAAAAACACCTTCCATCACTTGGAATTAAAAAAGAAAAATATTTCTAGTTTGTACCTACCTACTTATATAGAAGTGCACTACCTGAGATTTTCCTCGTTTCTAAATTAAAAATATCTGTGTCCATATTTTATGCGAAGAAATTGCAATTGTTCTGAACAAAATCTGTTGCAGTCTTTTATTAGTGCCACGAAATATTAGAATCGCATATTGCGGTCATAGATCAAGTGGTACGACACTGAATAATTCCTCAATACTGCTTGGTGTGTGTTCTTAGACCGAGAGGTAACCCTTTTTTAGGAGGTACATACATTAAAAAATGACTATAAAGAAACTGCACTGACATAATTTAGAGACTGGCAGTGGGTACTACGTTTCATTTTGTTGTTTGGCTGCATGACTTGAGATTATGTTGGTGCGGTCATTTTTCTCTTTTTAAACTTTATTTTTTTCATTTTATATTAGTTTATGATAAAAAAAATATAAAATATGATTTATGAATCATTCTATAGACCAGCGTTTGACCACTAAGTATCTCACCTAAGTGACAATGCGGCCTAAGATTTAGAAGAAATGTTTTTATTTGCTCTCAAAATGTGACGGTCAGTGAAATGTCGTTCCAATTTACTCATATTGAAATGTCATTTTCGTCTATTTGATTAATAAAATATAAACCATAGAATTTTCGAAGAAAAATGACTGTCATTTCGATTCAGGTGGGGTTTGTTTGATTCTAACTAAGCCTACTGAGCTATTAAGTCGACTGGTGAAATAAAGTATGATTCAAATTCAAGTCATTTTCGAGTTTATTTCTGAGTAGGTAGTTCTTATTTGTTGCGAGAGGGTGTTTCCAACGGTTGCAGCGTCATGGTTGTTGCGTGATCTCAATCGGAGCTTCTGACATAGACTTTCGAACAGTGACCTCTTGCACTAAAACTATTGTTCCATCCATTCCCGCAATGCAGATACACATTGCCTGTCATTCATCTTTTTTATTATTAAAAAAACGGCTATAAGAACAATGGACTAGTTTCAGCAGCTGTCAGACTTTGGTTGGCGAAGGAAACTGCTTAAAATGCCCGGAATAAATGAAATATTGTGTTTGAATTTCAAATTTGGTTTGGTTGAATCGTTTTTATTTTAAGTAGGTAAATTTAAGTTTAATGATAAAAGTTGTATTTATATTTCAGCAATACAGTTGGAATATAAAGATAATTCGAGGAATCTATTATCAGCTAAAGTAAAAATGTATTATGCTAAAAAAGAATGAGAATTTGATAAGAAATAGAATGATTTTATATCAACTTCAAGTTGAATGATTTCATATCAAAGATACTTCAAGTTAAATGATTTTTATATCAAAACTTCTATCATCAAACAAAATCACTTATATATTATAGCCCATTCCGTCCCACTACGAGGCAAAGGCCTCTCTTCACACTTTCCACTATTCCCTGTCTAGTACCAGCTAGGTCCAGTCCCTAAGATGCGAGTCTCACCCCGTCCGAACTTTCAACGGTGAAATTACATAATAAAGTATATAAAATATAAGACATTTTACACAGTGAAATCTAGCCCCAAGCTAAGCACCTAGGCTTGTGTTATGGTGACCAGACAACGAATTGAATACTTAAATTATGTTTGTTTTGTTTTGTATATAATTATAATAATAATTATGCTTTAGATAAATAGAGAAACACCCCGAACGGAAACAAATATCCACACTAGTAGCCAAATAAAGTGCATTTCCGTACAGTCGTTTGTGTTTGCCAGAACGCGGCGCTCTGGGTGCAAGCGGTAGTATTTTTCGTTGATGGGTAATTCAGTTTCTACTAAGTGTATTTTATATACAGGTCGACCTCATACGGTTTAGTTGTCTCCGAATGTATTGAAGAGTTCTTTCGTCCGGACAAGAGTAACTTAGCCGAGAGTGTTATAGGTTCTTAGCAAGCCTACTGCGTCTGATACATGGCATCCCAGGCACTACAGCGAGCGCCCTTAAGGCCAATTCTCGTTAATAACAATGTTCAAATTACATTTAATATCATTTCGATTGCAAAAAATACCCTCAAGTCAGTTTTTTATTTTATTTTTTCGCAAAAGGGTGACTTTAAGGTTGTTTTGAGCTACTTTGAGGGTATTATTTGAGATCGAAATGCAATCGAAAGGATATTGAAATGAACAACAACAACAACAACAATGATTTTTACGAGAATTGGTCTTCTGAATAGTACTAAAGTTGCTAGTACTGTATTAATCATTTAGATTTGATATCAAGGCCTATATTTTACAGGTGTATTTATTGGTTATTCTATACATATAAAATCCTTTGTCCTGAACGACTGACTGACTGACGGATCAACGCATAGCCTAAACCGCTGATCGTAGAGACCTGAAACTTGGAGGGTGTATTATTTGTATGACGTAGGCATCCGATAAGAAAGGAGTTTCTGAAATTCTACCCCTTAGGGGGTGAAAAAGGGGGTAAAGTTTGTATGGGAGAATGTAATTCCTTGCTCCATTTTCAACTTTTACGCGAAGTCGCGGGCATAAGCTAGTTATATTTTAGGGAAGCGGTTCAGAGCTACTTCTGTGCACCTTAACAATCAACTTTTTGTTCTACAACTTTTGGAGATTTTAACTTTTGAGGTTATGATTTTTTTTTTCCTTAAAAAATATTTTGAGGTTATGGTAATTCAGGTTAAATAAAGGTCATTTAGACTTAAAAATTCAATAAAACTTAAAAAAATCAGTTGAATCGTAAGGTTCATGACCTTTCCTTGTAAGAAACAGAATCAGATTTTCGAACTGTTCGATTTCCAAAGGTCATACAATAAAAGTTGCTTGTAGAAGTACCCAGAAACAGCCTTTAACCGCTTTCTAATCATTATCATTATCAATATAACATTAACCCTGTATATTACAAGGCCTTCCTAGAGTTTTTACTTTTATGACAGCATTCTGTCAAGTCAAAGAAAATAAAAAGCATCTAATTAAGAATGCAACGTCTGTCTCTACCTCAGGATTAATTAAATTATTGTCTTCGTACTCAGGTATGTCGAAGAAAGGTTGATTAATTACTGGATATTAATAGAAGGAGCTATTTTTATGTCGTCAACGCTACGGGCTTATTATTAGCAAAGTTTGGAATGTACTCGCAAATTTGATAGGCAAAATATTATAGCGTAGGTGTTAGTTTAAGGAACTTCCTTGACGTGACCGTTCTGTCGATGTATTATATTTACCTATTGGCGTTTTGGTGCTGTTTACGAGCACAAGTTCTCTTGGTGGCTACAATATTTGAGATATATAAATTTGTAACGAATTACTATTACAATTTGTTTAGCGGTTCAGCGGAGTAATACTGTCTGTATATTGTCCACCTTGCCTCCGGGAACCTTGGGGAGGGGTTTATTTGATTAGGTTTGCTTTAATTTTTATTATTTTGTTCGTTTAATTTCTTTTAAAGTGTGATCTTATGAATGACTTATGAAACTTATGAAAAGTTTTATTCTATTTATTTTTTATGTTGTATTTGTTTTTGGAAAAATTAATAATTTATTTATTTAATTTATACCTACTTACTTATTATGATACGTATCCTATCACGTGCATAAAACTCCAAAGACATCCTGAGTAAAGTAGCTAAAAAGTAAGGTAAATTCGACCCCAAAATAGCTTGTGAATGCAAATATTTAATATAAAAATTGGCCTTTAAATTATAATTTATAAAGTTGATTTATGTAGTGCCGGCAACTTTAATCCGTGCTATTGAGATGGAGTAGGCTTGTCCAGCATCTAAAGGTAACCCTTTTAACTTAGCCTATAAGGGAAAGATGAAACCTGTCAGTAGCTTTTATTTTACATTATTTTAATATTCTTTCTAAATAATCTTACAAAAATAATTAATCAAAATCTTAAATCTTAATTAAAAAGCTAAATATGATAATCTTAATCTGTAATTTAATATACCTACCTATAGCTCTATTCAAATTCACTATATACAATTATTTTATAATTCAATTGTATTCTAATTTCAAAAATATGATTAAGTAATTCGTGTTTACTTCAATTTCTGATCATAAGAACTTAAGAACTCCAGAGTAACCCCGTTGAATGAAAATGAAAAATCTCGTGCAATCGCATAATGCAAGAACTAATTAATTAAGTTAGCTTTGACTCGTGTCAGAGTCAGTTCTTTTTATTGTTTAAGAAAATTATTAAAATTGGTGCCACATTATTTTTATGATTTAATTTTCTAGTGTTCCTTTATAACTCGATAAGGATTTAAATTAGTTAGTGCTCTTTGCAATTCTGTTGTTTTATTCAGTGTTAAAACTAGCTATCTTTTAATTTCGTTTTAAATTGAACTAAATAAATACATCAATGCATTGACATATTAAATCAGTACTTATACTTACTTTATATATTTATACCTACTCTTTGAACTTTTGTATGTAATCATGTTAAATGATTATAGACCAATTTTGATAAACCATTTTAAGATTGAACCTTTGAAAATAATAAAATATATGGATTAAAAAAATGTTATTATCATCCATTATTTACACATTTATCTTAGACTATGTCTACGACCAGTACTTAACTTTCACGCGGGTAAAACCACGAGGTGTTACTAGTCACTATCACTATCACTACATAGTATAAAATAAAGTCACTTTTCGCCGTCCCTATGTCCCTATGTATGCTTAAATCTTTAAAACTACGCAACGGATTTTGATGCGGTTTTTTTAATAGATAGAGTGATTCAAGAGGAAGGTTTATATGTATAAAACATGCATAGTATAGCCGGGCGAAGCCGGGGCGGGTCGCTAGTATCATATAAAGAGGAAAGATTTGATTGTTTGTTTGTTTACATTGAATAGGCTCCTAGAAACTACTGGGCCGATTTATATGAAACTTGGTATGGGGACATATTGATTCATTGGGTGGCAGTCACATATGCTACTTTTTATCCCGATATTCCCACGGGAACGGGAGTTACGCGATTGAAACCGCGAGATGAAGCTAGCATGACTAGCTTCATCAAGTCTATTTTCAGATTATTCTGCCGAAAAACATTTAGGAAAAGGACAACAAAATACAGGAAGTGACAACGACTTATATAAAGGTCAAACATAGGTATTTTTATCCTATCTATTTTGATATTATATCCTGCTTCTTTTCTCGGTTATTAAAAACACCCGTTATGTTCTCCCGAAACGAAAACAGATTCCGACTTAACAAAGAGCAGTAATGCTTTTTAAATCTGATAATAATACTCCTCGTTAATAAAATAAAATGGATTTTAGGGTAGCGCCCTCAAAAACTTGGTAATACTCACTAAACTTACGATGGAGTTGATACAGACTGTAAACTATTGATCTGCCGATAGTCCGGCGATTTTATGCATTTATGAAGGCAATCGTTGAATCGCCGTTTTTTAATAAAGTAAAATTGTAATAAATAACTACCTAGTAGTTGCGATGACCCGGTTTTATAAAATGAATAAAAAACTGTTTTAGCAAATAAAAGTTTTATTTTCCCGTTTCTGTTGAAATATGGGAATTAAAATTAGCCTATGTTACTCTCAGGATTCATTTTATCTTCATACCTTCTTTTTTCTTTTAGTTTTATCGAAATCAGTCCAGTTGTTTTGAAGGCTATTAGTTACAAACAAAAATAACCCTTTTTATAATATTACTAGAGGTAGATGTAGAATACGAAATTAAATGATTACTTAACACGTCTTAATAATTTTCGATAGGTACAACCGAAATAAATAGGTAGAGATCTTTTCACATGTTAATAAACTATCGACCGATAGAATATTTGCAGTCTGTAGAACTCTTAAACTTACGGTGGGGTTCTTGACGTGAAGTGAAGATCTCTTTTTTCCTTTTAACGCGCGCTATTCACGCGGAAATTTCCAATTTGTGTGACAAATGCAGTTTGTGATATTAATTGACTTCGTTTGTGCTCCTTAAGAGAGGCACGTGCAGAATCAGCGATGGCCCTTGTTGGCACTAAATAGATGTTTTGAGGGATTTTTTTGGAAATGAAAGGGACATTGATCTCTTATTTAGTTTCTAGGATCACATTGAAACGTAAAGTTAGGATGTGTACCTTCGAAACGCGCCCACCAATGAGCAGAAAGCATATTAGGAAAATCATGGTGTTTTCTTTTGTGGTGATGCTCACAAAGGCCAAGATTACGAATATTTGAATAGGTATCTAAATTTAGATTGTAGCAAGGAGTAATATTTGTAGGGGTTTCTGTAATTAAAAACCATAAAGTAAAACATTGAGTTTTCCAGCTATCGAAAATGTTTAAATATCATATTGGTTTTTAAGTCGAAAAACCATTCAGAAACAAAATGAATAAAGTTTTGTTCGTTTGTTTAGGCATATAAGGTTAACGGCACGGTTCGTCCATGGATTACTGTACCATTATAGGTTATTGCTTATTTACAAAAGTTTTTGGTTAGAGCTTTTAACCGCTAACGGTTAAAAAGGATGTGACGCCGGAGGGTACGCGCAATTAAAAAAGTAGTAAAAAACAAAAATTTAATAAAAAAATGATGAACCCATAACCTATGAAACTATAGATAAAAAAATAGTATCAAAGTTTAAAAAAACTAAGTGTGAGTCAGACTCACGCACGAAGGGTTCCGTAAGTATTATGTTGTACCTATGGGAGCCCCACTTACTTCTTTTCTCTGTTTTTATATTTTTATTATTATTAAATTATAGCGGCCACAGAAATACATAATCTGTAAAATTTTCAACTCTCTAGCTATCAAGGTTCAAGAGATACGACCAGAAGGCCAATTCTCGTAAATAATATTGTTTAAATTACATTTCAATATCATCCCGATTGCATTTCGATTGCAAAAGATACCTTCAAAGTCAGTTTTTTTGACGTGACAACGTTTTATAAATTGGTTTGCCGGGTGACACTTCAAGAAACTGCGTTACGCTCCGCTGACGTTATGCGCTCACAATGAGAGCGAGTGAGAGGCACGCGGGCATGGTTAGCCCGCCTAAGAGCGAGAGAGACAGACATAAAAAGTGAAAGGCACGCGTCCCTTCCACTCGAGCACAGTTGTTGTCACGTAAAACTTTCGCCCGTATACCGACTTTACAGGCAACCAGTTTTTTTACAAAAACTAACTTTGGGGTGTTTTGAGCTACTTTGAGGGTATTATTTGTGATCGAAATGTAATTTGAACAATGTTATTTACGAGAATTGGCCTTCAGGTGACATACCGACAGACGGACAGATGGACGGACAATGAAGTCTTAGTAATAATGTCCCGTTTTCACCCTTTGAGTACGGAACTCTAAAAAGGACTTCTTTCCATTGTTTAAAAAAATGTGTTTTTTAAGTTTAAAAAAAAACGAGACACATTTTTTAATACATACGAGTTTTTACACATTTTTAGAGTATAAAGAAGTGATTTACTGTAAATATTTTATATACATTTAATAGATACAATAAATCTATAACCATAAAGATAAGACGTAAAATAAAGTTTACATACGTTGCACCATAAAATAGTCCACTTTTGGGAATTCTCCATTTACAAAAAAGCGCAAATAGGTATCCATAAAATCGAGTCAAGTTGACCCGAGTAGGCTGATATCACCAGATTTATTCAAGGATTACGGGTGCATTCAATGAAAGAAAGGATTTCAAAGGATATATATTTTGTTGAGAGCCTTTTTATTATGTTTTTGTAACAAAGGCTTCTCGGCGATTTTGCTGGCCCTTTTTATTTCAAGGTCCATGTGTGTTTTGATTATTTTTTGACATTGAAACTGAGTGCTTTTTAACGAAAAAAAAAAAAAAAAAATTTCTGCGTTTTTGGTAATTATTTTAAAATCTACATCTATACTTGAAAATATTTTATGTCATCCATTAAAAAAGAATCCGCGTATCTGCTAGTTTATCTTAAAATCTAAATCCATACCTAATTGAAATTATTTTAAGTAATTTATTACAATTATTTTTATTTACAACTTTTTTATTCTAACTGTACCTACCTCATCAAATTTCCATCAAGACCAACATCCTCCCAATTTTAATAAGATAGGTATCAAGAAAAGCAAATCAGAGACGTTCAACGAAATTATTACTTCATAAACGAAGATTTCCCACAAACGACTTAAAAACGTTGATAACAGACCACGCAGTCAACTTTAATCTTCCGAAGTGTACCGTCGGCAAAAAAAGCTAATTTACGCAATAAATTTAGTACGTCAGTCTTGTGTCTCTTAGGAACAGGAAAGTTTTTACTGAAAAAGAAATTAAAAACGATAAATCTTGGTCATAACGTCGTATCTTGTTAGTTTGAATAAATAATACGGTGTCGTCCGAGATGACAAAGTAACTTTAATATACTTTAAAAGGATAGCTATTTAGGCTGTAACTTTTTCATGCCATCGTTTCAGAAACTACTTTTTGTTCCTCAACAATTGAGAGCAAAATAGGTCTTTTCTCTTAGATTTTTTAGTAATTTTTTTTAATTTAGAACTTGAATTTTCTAATGACTCGCGCTCTGTAATCAAAGAGATCGGACGCCAAATTTTACAATGTAAAAAATGCTCATTTTTATACATCGTCAGCAAAGTATATTTTATAAAGGTTTTCCCTCTAATTGTTAAAAATAAAAGCTCAATAATCATTCAAACCCTTTCACGAAACAATTGAAAAAAATAACCTTTTACTCCCACGTTTTCGATTCTTCACTGAAACAAAGGCGCTAATTTGTCCATTTTGACAAAGGGTTGACGAAAAATTATTATTCGTTAAAAAACTTGGCCCTTCTTTGAAGTCTTTCACAGACTACGAGCTTCCAATCGGACGATTATTTCGTTGATTGTTCACATTTGAAACATTTGTCGATTTTTCAATTCAATTCAATTCATTTATTTCGATTAAAGGTACATGTGGTGTTACATTAATAAAATAAAGAACACTCTATTCGGCCTATACATGAGGCATGCAATATTAGATTAAAAATCAATTAATTATTAGGTACAATAGGGGTACATTATGGGTTATTTTTAATAAATCGAATTTTAAGGAAAAAATAAATATGTCGAGTAAATCCAGTGGATTCATTCCTCCTTAGGTGGATCCTTGTCATTTGTTTGTTCATCAATCGCTTCGGTCGCTTTTTATTGTAGCCACTTTTAAAAAACCTGCAATCTGTGAGCTTTTTAAAAATAATTCACTTTTTTAAAGGAGCAAATGGATTTAAATTAAGGCCCATTTTATCGCTAGAGTAAAATGACTATTGGGTTATTATATGTTTTTTATCAATCTTTATATTTTGTTTTGTTTTGAATCAAGGCAATGTTTGGACATTTAATTTTTATATTTGTGTGAATTTTTATTATTTCATTTAATAAGTAAGTATTTTATTTATATATTTTTTATTTTAATATTATTGGTAGGTATTTTTTACATATTGTGTTTAGTATTTTTTTTTCATTTTATTGTACTATTTAAAAAATATCTGAAACAAATTAATTTAATTTAATTATAGTAATAGCAGTTTAAGATTCCTAGGGTCAGCCTCCACTTTTGTTGCTGACTGTACCTACCTACCGTACAGACCACACCTGTCTAACACATAACGAAATAAAACCAGCAGTTAAAAAGACAGCACCATTTTAATAAAAAAATGCTAAAAAATATCCCTTATTCCCCAGTAACCTATTATCACGTTCAGAAAGAATAAACGAATAATAGGTATAAATGATTCCCTTTCTACCTATAATGACAATTTCGGAAGACGTTTCAATAGTATGGACTATAAAAATAGGAAGCCGAAGAAAGTGGGTCATAAGGGCCTCAAATATTGTTTTGAGATGGCCAGAGTCGGACTAGACGATGGGCAAAATAATCATCGGCCAATTTACTTTTTACTTTACAGTTTTCAAATAAGAATTTTAAAATCAACATTTTTTTATGAAATTCCTCGTTTTTTAATTAACTTTTTTTGTATCCCGTTGACTAATCATGTATAGTGTGTGTCTTGAATGTCAAATGGCTAAGCACTTAAAACACAAAGAATAATAGCATAACTTCTTGAAGTTTTTATATTTGAAATGACGTCAGATGCTGATGAAGAAAATGAAAAATACGCGAATATAAAGGCTTTAATCTTTTTTCTACATATAGATCACAAAATACTACCAATTTCCGTGGATTTAATCATTTTTATTCTTTTTGCTCAAGTATCGCCTTGTTATAATTATTTAACATGATGACAAACCGGAAAATCTCGTAACGTGATTCTCGTGACGGTGTGGCGCGATTTGATAAAGTCAGAAACCAGTGCATAAGGGGTTCGTTAGTAGTTGTAGCACCTATTGTAGGCACGCTTAGGTAGAGTAGACTTTAGACTTTACTTTGAGAGTTAAGTGGCTATAAAATGCGGAGAGATAGCTACTCAGTCAGCCCCCTGATTCACAAATCGTCGAAAGGCAACCGATACGAATAAAAAATTTGCAGTGAAATATCACTCCCGCGACTTTTGACGTGTGGCCATCCTTGTCTTTTCTGTTATATTAGTTTCGGTAGCCTTCCAATGGTTTGTGAATCAGCCAGCAGGTCTGTTTTAATATGTCCAGAGAGCCCCGAGGAAGAGGAGGACAGTGGTAGACCAATGTTGCTCGGGATCTTAGGCTCTCATCTACTTTCCCATCTAGGATCAAAGAATCTGGCACTAGTGTATAAGGTAAACTCAACTGAATTTGGAAGAGGGTTCTGCCCTCTTTCGTTGATCTCAAAGAAAAGGTCTAGGTCCAGCCCTGTAGTATGTCCCTTTGGCCCTACTTCAAAGGTTACCGAGTTCAAAACTTCCTTTTCAAAGTCGGTCCAAGTGAAAATTTGTTCCAAATTCATCGTTTAAATTCATACCATTTATGTAATCCCTAATCCGAGTTTAAGTTTGTATGTCTGAGATAAGAACCGTTTCACCATTCCCGCGTATAAACCTTGCTTAATTTTCATTGCTAGTACGTATTTAAAATTTATTTAATGCAGAGATCCTCATTACTATTATAATAAAATGTTCATTTAGATTTTATCGGAGGAGGAGTGGGTTATCAAGTGAACTTTCAGTTTTGGCGGGTAAATTATATTAGGTAGGTTATGTAAATAAGGTTATACGATATACGCCCATAGCACCTTTCTGAATAAGAATCTATTTTCTAAAGTCAAAGTTCGGTAGATATCTCTACGCAGGGCAATCCAATGTTCAGATCGGAGTAAAATATGACATCCATTAAGCCTTCTACTATCATAATTTTGGTAGAACTGAATTCAATTCGGTGCATTCATGACTTTTCTTATTGCTCTCTTTCATATTTTCTTAGTTCCTCTACAGGTAAAGTTATTCCATAACATAACCTAAAATCCAGTCTAGGGACTGGACTGACAGATGAATAAAGTACCTTCTTACTACTAGACTCATTTTCAGCCCATTTGAGCTAGATTTTTTAAAGTATTACTACTTGATACTGGCTTTATACACAAGTCATCAGGAGCCATTACTGAAAAATTATCTAAAGATTCCGAGCAGTGTTATAATCCGTACCGTACAGTGGACGTATACCTACACTAAATTTCCGTCAAATTCATTCCTTCTCCCTTTGTGAACGTTGTTTCTATTATAAACACATTTGCTGTATCAAAGACAACTTGGGAGTTCTTCGAGTGAAACTTCCAAACTACAACATAGGGGCATTCGACTGAAGCCCGCGTTCAACGCGAGCGTCAGAACCACGTCTAATTAGTACAATATCTTGTTTCTAACTCTGACTATTGGAAATGGGAGAATTTCTGTCTTTTGATATGATTTCGTCGAAGTAGTAAGCGTAGAGAATAGCATAATAATTGTCCCTACCTATACTTCTAACTACCCCTGTACAATTTTTTATCGAAATCTTTCAAACTTTTTAACCATTAACAACCACATAACTACACTTTCGCATACCTACATAATTTTAATAGGGAAGTGGGATTTAAAAAGATTAAATAGATTTTCAACATACGAACTGAATCCCACTTCTGAAATATTTAGCTAAATTATTTTTTCTAGTTGATTACGATTATAATTTGACTTGTATAAAAAGGAAAAAAAAATAAACACATATTACTCGACTTTAAATCTAATGTACGAGAATTTTAATTCCTACCATGCATCAATAAATAACAAAAATATGTGCGCTATGAACTATTAAAAAGAAAAACAATGTAAGGCAACAGACATGCCCCTGAACATACCACAGCATCAGAATCAGAATCTTTATTTGCTAAAAACACAGGTATAAATATTAAATGTTAAAAAAAAGATTATTTATGTTAGAACAGGTAGACAATACAGTTCTGAAATATAAGACATTCACCAAACTGGAATAAGCATCCGTAGCGTATTACTGCCCCACCTCGACTTGTAATGGGACATATAAATGGGCTAACATTTACCACCTATTCTTCCGTTAATTGTGTTAATTTCAACCGAAATACCTTCAGCATGTAACAGTGCCATGTAACATAAATTAAATGAATCCTTCCATCCTATTAACATGGATGTCCCTCACCACTTGATTGGTTCAGAGAAATGGGTACGAAACCCTTGATTGCCGTTTTCGGTATAAATGACCCTTTTTGGAGATCGGTTTCCAATCAAGTGAGAATGTATCTATATGTGTGGAAAATTTTAAATGCTTAGATTTTGATGGGTGATTCGTTTCAAGGGTGAAAAGAGCGTTCTGAGTAGTTATTTAGTCTGGTCCCGGACTTTTTGTCTGACAGTTCGGTTATGCAATGTGGCTGGACATTGCATGAAACGATTGAAAAAAATTGAAGGTAATAATAAATAAATAAAATAAATATTGCAGGACATTTCACACATCGCCATCTAGCCTCAAGCTAAGTAACTAGACTTGTGTTATGGGTGCTAGACTACGGATAGACTACATAAATTCTTTTCTTTTTGTAAATATATACTTATAATACATAGAAACAACCAGACCACAGAATATCTAAGCATAAAAACTTGTCTGAGGCGGGAATCGAACCCGTAACCCTGTGTTTGGCAGTCCGGCATGGTGATCATTGTGCCAAGCCAACTGGGCCGTCAGGGTAAAAGTTATTTACCCGAAAAACTCATAAATTATCTTTTACTCTTGTCATACTTCATCATCATCATCATCTTATCGACATCAGGACGTCCATTGCTGAACATAGGCCTTCCCCAAAGACTTCCAGAGCGATCGGTCGCATGATCTATGCGGCCAACGACTTTTTGCAACCTTAATTAAGTCGTCAGCCCATCTAGTCGGAGGTAATTTATTTATCGCATTTTAATTTAATTGCAGAGTAATTTATTAGTCAAAAATATAATATTATTTCCATAGTCTAAAATGTGTTACTTACTGTTCCCTTACGACGAATTATTAATCATCCTATTCATTATAAACCTGATTATCAAATTTTAAAATAAAACCTTCTATTTAAGACTTATTCCCGTAACAGCAGCCCTTAATTCTGGTTAACCGAAAAATAAACACGAAGTACACCCTACTTCCAAACATAACACTTCAACATTTTCGCCTGTATTTGGAGAACTTTGTTTTAATTAAAAATTGGTTTTACAGGATCAGTCGTATCGTAAATTCCTGAACAAAATTCTGAGAATATATTCAGACAAAAAACTTTCAGTCGGTCAATATTTCATCATCATCATATCAGCCCATACACGTCCACTGCTGGACATAGGCCTTCCCCATACGACGCCACAAACAGCGGTCCTGAGCCGCCTCCATCCACCGACTACCCGCAACCGCTACAATGTCGCCGGTCCACCGGGCAGCTGGTCTCCCAACACTATCAATATTTAGCGACTACATATCCGTGAACCGATACGTAGGCCAGTGAAGCCTCAAAAGGACAACGGGTCGGTAAAGTTTTTGTTCCATTTCTGTCTTCCTACCTTCAGTTGCGTTCCTTAGAAGGCCTCCGTTTATGTGTGAGTCTTTAAGTCACGAACTTATGGGTATCTTCTAGAAAAGCGTGCTACATCTTAGTCCACATTGTCATACTCATCATCGTGTAATAACGTGTAACGTGTCGTGTGTCGTGTGGAGCCTGTTTGTACAATTAATAAGCTTTCTTGTACTCTTTGATTTTTTTTCAACGTTTTGTGTGTTGTACAAATAAAGTGTTATTCTATCTATCTATCTATCAAATATCTTATATATGCGTTTCGATCGTCCTTGTTTTTATCGGACCAACCAAAATGTGAAAAAAATCCTTGCCAAGACTTGTTGGTCAATGACGTTGTACTGATTGGAAGTTCTGGTGTATGCTTTGTCAGTCTAATCTAGGATTTTAATAGGCTATTGTTTTAGGAAAAAAATATTTGTTCATCCCTAAGATCTCTTGTCCACATTGCGGTCATCATCAGGTACCTGAACTGCGTTTTGGAGCTTTGGGGCATCATGAAAACCAAATCACACTTTAAATTAATTATATTCCCCACCTTTGTGCACATTTATTGAATTAAATTGATAAGCTACAATCCCACTTAAACACCACTTGTTAATCGGCCGCCTCATAAATGCTGATAAATAAATTAGTAGTGTAAAAACCCCGGGTTTTCTACCAATACATTTATTATTATTACATTTTGATAAATATGGTAGGTACATTCGTGTTTTTTTTCTTACTTGTCCTATAATTGGCAGAACAGATATTTACTTCAAAGGCACACATTGCACCAAGTTAGGATGTGTGCCGCGTTCCGAAAGCACACATCCTAACTTAGTTATTAAGACGATTTTAAGTGGTCTTTATAGACATTTTAATGTATTAAGCATACAAAGAAATAAAAAAAATTGACTTTTGACTTTTCAAACCGGGACTTTTTTATTCCTGCTTGTTCGATTGGTATAATAAATAGAACAGATGGTGATGACTCAACTATGAGCCGATAGAAAGTGTGACGTCTGCGAGGGCTCGACAAGGATAGGCACTGAAAAAAGGTACAGCGAGATTAACATGTTTCAGCGGTGCTGACCGTTTTATTTCGAGTTAGGCTACGGACGGATTAGAAAAAAATGCAGGGATAATAGGACTTTTTTTTTCTAAACCAGGTCCGAATTACTTCAATAATTGACGCTTTCTAATTACATTCGTTTGATTACTTTAATATATATAAAGAGAGTTGTAAACTCTTAGGTAAATTGCAGTCAAGGTTGTTTATATTTAGTAAATATTTCCTCGTTCTCAAACCGTAGTTCAAAAATGGTTGTCTGTAATGTCGGTTTACGGACGACAATTTTACGTGATAACGTCATAAGAAAACATTGATGGTAATGGTTACCTTGTCAATAACGGAACGTGAACGATGACGTCACACTTTTTTTGTGAGTGCTGACGGTGTTCATCGATTTATAAGACTTTATCACTTCAAAAAATCTTAACTTCGGTATTGTTCCTAATACCTATGTAATCAACGAATTTGAAAAGAACGGCAAATCGATCCAAACAACCAATGTATGTATACAAATGATTAACAAATACAAATTAATTCGAAAATGTGACGATTTGACAGTTTATCAACGATTGACATTTTAATAATAAAAACTGGTTGCCTGTAAAGTCGGTATACGGGCGAAAGTTTTACGTGATAACAACTGTGCTCGAGTGGAAGGGACGCGTGCCTTTCACTTTTTATGTCTGTCTCTCTCGCTCTTAGGCGGGCTAACCATGCCCGCGTGCCTCTCACTCGCTCTCATTGTGAGCGCATAACGTCAGCGGAGCGTAACGCAGTTTCTTGAAGTGTCACCCGGCAAACCAATTTATAAGACGTTGTCACGTCAAAAAAAGAAAATAAGCCTTTTGACTCATTTATTTTTATGACCTAATTGTACCCCACATCGTCGTAAAGCCAAGCAGCTACGTCTATTCGAGTTTTCGTGATTTTAATCTAAATTAAAAACCTATTAAAAATTTAAAAGAAATGTTTTTAACTGTCCAAAAGTTAGATGTTTCGTTTTTATAGCTTCGAAGTTAAAACTTATTTACTTAAGTTAATTTATTTTGAAAGACGTATATTAAGGGTAAAGAAAATTAATGTCCAGAGTTTCGGCGCATAAAATAACGTTATTATTTTGTGAAACGGTATTTTTATTACAAATTTTGGGGTTAAAGAAAAATATTTTGATTAAAAAATTTTACGGTATTTATCGGTGAATCTGATTTCCTTCATTTTTTTAACCGACTGAAAAAAAGAGGTTTTCAATTTGGTTTCTTCGAATTCCAATTGTAATAGACAACTACCAGGAAACCATATTACTAAAATTTAATATGTGTTCTCCGGGTCCCTAAAAGATAATCATATGTATATACACATAAAACTAGGGTAAGTATGTTTTTGCATTTGTGAGAATAATCCTTATTATTACAAACTAGCAGCACCCCGCAGCTTACGACATACGGACAGACATTACGTGGGCTTACCCGCATATTTTGATTCCTGATTCCTGAAAAAATGGCGGTTGCAGCTAGTTAATATTGAAATAAGTCGGTTTTAAATAGTAAAAAAAGGCAGCTCAGAACATATGACTGGCAGATATGATTTTGCAGGAACGGGGGCGTCCACTTTGCGTGTTGCAATAAGTTTCCGAAATTAAAAATAATCTTTACTTCCTATTTATGACCATATTCTTTTAAAGTTTTCAATTTTGATTGCCAAATATTTATCTATATTTAAAAAAGAAAAAATCACTGTCTCTCACTCACTAACTGATAACGAAATATCAATCTCAAAAACTACAAGTGCTAAGAGTTTTAAACTAAGCGTCTTATCATTTTCAAATAACTAGCTAATTTTCGGCGCAATTTTTTTTTCCTTCTGACAATAACAAACACAACAAAAAATAATTAAGTAGCGAAATTTGTCGAAAGGAAAATAGGGAATCATTTTTATATAATATAAGAAATATAGATAAGATAAATAAATATAAAATAATATTATTTTCTCCAAATTTATGGTCACTCGAAACGTGAACAACGCGCCGCGTTCAATTTCCGTCAACACGTGTAGTATTTGAGTCAAAGTAGGTGTGTAGGTGTCTCTTGAGAGAAGTATTTCTAAATTTACTCCCAGATCGAATTCAAGTAAATGTACGTACAATTTGGATATACAGGGTACAACCCACCTAAAACAGAAAGGAGGAGTTGTTCTGTAAGCTTAGTTCGCATTAAGCTAGTATTTTAGTCGAGTAGCGAGAGGGCAGTGATTTAGTCGAGTCGATCCATTTTATTCCATTTTTGTTGGGCAAGTAGCACCTTCCACCACGCTTCTTTACTCACTGGGTAATAGGCTAAACAAATCCGAACCTGCCGAATCAGTAGAGTTTATTAGTTGCCGCCACATCGTTGCCTTGTTCTATAGGCTGATCAATGTACATCTTGCTAAACACAACTCAGCATAAAGCCTAGTCCGCATTAAGCTAGTAATTTAGTCTAGTAGTGAGTAGTAGTCCAAAAATCGTTCGCCCTTTACTCGAGTACAGTTTACAAGGGAGTGGTGTTTTGCAAGATGCCTACTAAACAATGCAACGATGTGGCGGCAACTAATGAACTCGACTAATCCGACAGCTTTGGAATTGTTTAGACGGTGGAGTATGGACGCATGGTGGGAGGTGCTACTCGCCCAATAAAAATAGAATAAAATGGATCGTGTCGCCTTAATTACTTACTACCCTTATCGGCTAAATTTTTGGTATTCAGAAACCTTTAGCTACAAAACTACTCACTACTGGACTAAAATATTATCTTAATGTGAACTAGGCTTTAGCTCAATGAACAATATTTATATTTTCTAGAACGTTTTGAAATTCGAGATATAGGGAAAAGGTTTAGGTCCATAACCCATGAGTTTCTGGTGGCTTCTTCTCATTGGAGGGCGCGTTCCGAAGCCACATATTTCAAAATAGTTTTAAGGCCGTTTGCAAGTGGTTAATTGCTTAAGAAAATGGCAGTGCGGCCTTATATGCAATAATTTTGAATTTTGGTGGAATGTCTTTGCACTATTTATACCGTTTAAAACTATGTTTTCCAGAAAAGACTTGGTATACTTATTTTATATTAAAATTCAATAAGTCGAACCAGAAAAATCAAGGAAATAATGCGACCAATCGCACGCGATAGGCCCAAAACCGCGTTTGGTATGGGCCCATCGTCATAAAAAATACTGCTAATTAAATCTTACAAAAAGTGTAAAGTCACAGTATGTGAGTAGTGGAGGAATATACGGAACTGTGAATACCTATCGAAAACTTCTTCAATAGAAATAATCTCAAAAGGATAGCACGAAACCAAAATCCTACCGTCTTATTAATTTTGAAGGTGAAATAACAGTGACCCGTAAAATTACAGGAAATGAGATGGGAACCAAATCCGTTCCGAGATATCATTTTCTCCCTTTGATTCTAGCAAATTTTACGTTGCTACCGTTACTAAGCAGAAAATAGAAAATAAACCTGTCTTTCAATCTTTCAAAACTACTTCCCTATCATTTTTTATATCTAGGTCAATTAACTGAGTGAATTAGTATATTTAGAGGTCAGAAGAAACAACTAGCTGTTTCATAGCATGTCCTGAAAATTCAATATTTTCTTACATTACGTTTTTTTTTCGACACAGTCGAAACGTCGAGGTAAAAAAAATAAAAACAATACGCGATTAAGACCCGGGGAAATAATTACTATGAATACAAATAGTGTGAGTTCAAAAACTTTCATTTCAAACTACCAAGTACTAGCTTTTATCTTTTTAGATATTTCTAGGTCCATTGAAAAACTGGGTAAATGAGTATATTTAGTAGTTTCATAGCATGTACTGAAAATTCAATATTTCTTTCAAAACTACTTTCATTATTTTTAATTTCTAGATTTATTAAAAAAACTCAGTGAATTAGTTATATTTAGTGGTAAGAAGATATTAACATTACAATTTTCAGGACTTGCCATAAAACATCATGGCATAGCCTGAAATTTTGTTTTTTTTGGATATTTCCTTCTCTACACTTAATCAGGATATTCTTTTCTTATCTCCTTTGGTATGGGGTGTTGTTGGATTTTGAAACTAGTTTTTTTTTGATAAATTCTTTATTGTATACACCATTTTCAAATAACATTAAATAAAAAAACAAAGCTAAAGTCTAAGTGTTACAAAGGGCGGCCTTATCGCTCAAAGCGATCTCTTCCAGGCGATCTCTTCCATCTTTTCTTTTTAATTCGTTTGCCATGTTGACCCTAGCGGTACGAAGGTCCAGCAGCTGTCGTTGAATCTATCCGAACGTATCTTCTTCTCTCAATAAAATGTCTATTAAACCTTGACCCTACGCCCAGCGAGTTGTAAATGGGTTATAAGGGACGGTCATATGTGCCCAAATGTTCCGGAATACCACAATATCATTAATGACCTACAGAAATGTAGTTATATATTTAGGTATATATAGTTCGAACATTAGGGATTGTGGTTTGAACCTTTCTTACATGTCTCTATTTGTACGTAGGTACAGGGTTATTGAATAACACGTTAGATAATGGGTATTATCTTAGGTGTTATTCAGGGTTATTCGTGTTCTATTTCCTCCAGCACACAAGACCTTTGTGAGGCTAGTGATGACGCTGCGGTTGCAGCCCCTTACTAGGGTAGATACTGTATATAATAATACTAGCTGCACCCCGCAGTGTCACCTGCGTAAGTCCCGATCAAGTGGGAATATCAAAATAAAAAATAGCCTATAGCATTCCTGGATCCAACACAAAAATAATTTTTCACTTCGAACCCGTAGTTAGCGTTAGCGCGTTCAAGCAAACAAACAAACTCTTCAGCTTTATAATATTGGTATAGATAAAGAAAAAGCTACTAAAATTGATTACAATTACATACTACAGTCAACTTCCAAAAACGAAATAAAACATTTAAAAAAAAATTGTTATTACCTAAAATAACAAAATCGACACAAAAAAAAGAAAAAGTTTTATATCTATGTATGTTAAAATGTATATTTCGTTTTTTAATTCTTGGATTCTGGGAACCCGAGATCTTTAGAATGAAAGTCCGCCAATCTATATGCAATTAATGGATGTTTCTATACGCAGTAGAACCTATTTTTTTCCATAAAATAATAAAATAAAATAGTGATACATTCCTGAAAACAAAGTTTGGCGAATAAGTTTATTTCCAGGAATTATCTCTATCAGCAACACTATCGATTAGTATGTTTTTTTAATTTAACAGGTTTAATCCCTAAATGAATTTAAAAAACGAATGATGCAGTAAGATAAGAGCCTCTTCCATTTTTAAGTCCGTAAAAAAAAGCGGTTATTTTTTCGAACTGAATGTCTATAGGGATCTACTTCCTAATATTTCAAAAATAAACAAACTATATGATTCTAAGTCAAGTTTTCGTACGAACATCAAAATACAAACTGAAAATCGTGGCGTCTTTCCCAGACACTGTTGGCAGCCAAGATGCTGATTTCAAAGTCTGAAATTCAGACAAAAGCCACCTCAGGTGTTTCAATAAACTACAAATACCTACATGTTGTCTTGTCATCGCTTTCCTGAAACTTTAGTGAAGAATTTGAAATGTTTCGAGTTTGGATGTTGGAGGGAATAAAAGTCTATATTTACCCGTCGATATATTCAAGATCCTGATCTGTTATTTAGCGCTGTGTTTTTTTATTCTATTTGTTGTTTCAATATTTTTAAACAATCTACCTCTGTTATTTTCTATCTACCTCTGTTATTTTCTATCTAATTTAGATAATTTATACAGCGCCAGTAATTTTAATACTTGCCATTTACATGATGTAGTGCCTAGGACATATTTAGATAGAATAGGCTTGCCCAGAGCCGCCGACTTTATTTTATTACATATTTGCGAGTGAGCTCTGGGTCACGTGGGGTTCAGCTAATTGGTAATGTGACTGTACATAATAAGATAATATAATAATATAGTGTTTTTTTTTCTTTTCTTTAAAAATACTTTATTGTTTAACTAGCGACCCGCCCCGGCTTCGCACGGCTATATTATGCATGTATTTATACATATAGTGATTTTAAACAGTTGTTACGTATTATATACCTACTCTTATTTGTTTAAGTATAATTACTTGTATACGAGTTTTTTTTGAAGCAGCTAGACCTCTAAGCTTCCCTTAACTGTAATACCTATATTTAACGCGAATAATTAGAACAGAGAAAAATAAATTAACTTGTTCGTTGTATGTTTTTTTAAACTTTTATAAAATAAACCATTATTTATCTAAAAATGCATGACATTTGTTTTAAATTATCGATTTTTACCTAATTATATATAAGGTATTTATTGATAACAATTTTATCACTTCTATTTCGGTTCTATTTCTATGGTTATTAAACTAATAGGTAGATACTTAATAAGTTAGGTATTTTACTAAAAGTCATAGTAATATTGGCAGCGCAGTTAAAACGCAACCTAATTACTTAGTTAATAGGATCAAAGTTTATAATTAAGTGCCCATTTAGTAAGGCTTCCCAAATTGAACGTTTCCAAAATTATGTTTATTAATGAAATGCTGAAATTTTATGTATCGCAGCCCGCAGGTATTTAGCAAATATTATGTCCCCCTTTAACTTTCGTATTAAAATAAATAGACTACTAGCTTTTGATCGCGACTTTCTCCCGCGTAGAAGTCAAAAATGGTTCTAATTATCTTCTTCTTCGTGTTAACGGCGGCAAATGCAATTCACCTTGATCACAGCACTCTCGACCAAAACTTAGCTATGGCAATCGTATGATGATTCTAATAAAATTTAACCGATTAATCACGTTGAAAACGTCACGTTGTGTCATACAAACTTTGCCCCCTTTTTTACCCTCTAAGAAGTAAAAATTACGGAAAATCCTTTGTTATCGGATGCCTACGTCATACAAAGAACACACCCTCCAAGTTTCATGTCTCTACGATCAGCGGTTTAGGCTGTGCTTTGATCCGTTAGTCAGTCAGTCGTTGAGGATAAAGCATTTTTTATGTATAGAAGATGAAATCTTACTAACTCACCCAATTGTAATTTGTAAAAAAAAAGATGGACCGTGGCTTCACTCAACAGAGGCCCATGGTTCACCTCTGTTGAGTGAGGTGGACAACAGTTCATGGTCTACCCAGGCGAATTCAGGAGGTGGATGATGACCAATTTTTGTGAAATATGGTATCGTTGGGAGTTAACCAGGCTATTTTTAAAATCCCCAGACGCTAGTAATAATAAATACATATAATAAAATAATTAAGTTAATTAATTTTTGTGAACAAAGAATCCTAAATTGTAAGCACACAATTAGCTCTTAAACATCGTAATAATTTACGGTTTTTGTGAAAAAATATAACAGAATTCGTATACAAATTTTCCTCTTCAAGATTTCTTAACTGTGCCTGACACGTTGTGTAATTTAAAAATAACAAGCTACCAACAAATGACTTATTCTGCCCTTGGAGGTGTATTCTGGAGTCACATTAAATTACATGCGTAAACCATGAAACGTGAAGCTGGTTTTTAGGGTTCCGTTTGAATGAAAACGGTTCGATTCATTTATACGGTGCGTGTAACAGTAACCTCCGCTAGTCTTAAATATAGTACTAATGTTCAATAGTACGGGACCCTATTACCAAGACTTCGCTGTCCGTCCGTCTGTCTGTCCGTCTGTTCACCAAGCTTCATCATGATTATTCTCAGAAAATCTATTGGCCAGATCCAGGATAAACCTAGTGAGACATTTTTTTTCTCATTGAATACAGAGATCAAATTGTGGATCTTCTGAGATTTTTCTTTCTAAGTCGATTTCTCACCAGATCCATCTTGGATCTACTGAGATTTATAAACAACGATAGCTAGAAAGTCGAAATTTTCATAGATGATATATTTCTGTTGCCGCTATATTTAGGTTAATAACCTTAACTGGAATCAGTAAAGGACTTAGTCAAATTATAGACGAAACTAACTTTGAGAAAAATATTTTATTATTCAATAGGAACAAAATAATATCGCATTAAAATACTTTAACATCAAAATGCAATTCGCCTTCTATCAACCCCAGTCAAATAAAATATCACCCTACGGAACCCATCACTCGGCCAGAGCTCAAAAGATTTTATACCCTCAAAAGATAAGCTCTATAACCAATTTCCTCGCTAAGGCAAATGTGTTTCAAGTACAAGCTTAATAGAATGTCTCAAAGGTCTCAAAATAAGTAGATTGTATCCGACTGCCGATTGAAAAAGCAGTTTTTAGTATCAAATAAGTGATTTAAAGGTGATTTGAGTGTATTAAAGAACCGGATTGTGATTTAAGAGTTTTTTCGGATCGAATTGAGAGCATTATACTACTACTTCTTTTGCCAGATTACCCTTATTTATTGGATTTAGTGGTTTTATTTTTGGCTGATGTAAGCCTTAGGGTCATCGCCTGCTAGCACGAACTTCTTATGATACGAAATTGGACAATTTAATTGCTCACGTTCTTACATATATCCAAGTCTTAATGTATTTTATATGATCAAGGCAAGGTCATGACCCTACGTAAATAAAGCGTTATGTATTATATAGGCTTCCGTATTATATAGGCTTCCGTTTTATGTAGGTAATTATTGCGAAGTATATTCCTTCTAAAAGCTTATACGTAGGTACTTTTTGACGTGTAAACGACGACTACAAAACTGAACTCCGACGAACCCTCATCAGAAAAGATTTCGACATTATAGAACTCTTAAACGACTTAATTTTCTTAAACTTTAAATAACCACCTACATAATAATATTATAGAGGATAAACCAGCATTATTTAATATTAAGTAATTTATTAATTTGAAAACAGCTTGAATAATTTGTAATGTAATTTAATTAATTTTAATAATTCCATTTAATTTTAATTTTAATAATGATTTCTTTTTAAGGATTATTAAGTTTTCTTAGACTTAATTTATTACAATTTATAGAGCAGGCTGAAATCGAAATAATATTGTGTATGTGTACAGTCGGCTGCATAATTGCCCTCGGTAGAGTTTGAAAATTACTATTATGGAATGTTTGCATTCTAATAATTTTTGTTTGATTAATTAATGAGTTAGAAGACTTTAAACTTTAACTAAAGCAGGTGTCAAGAAACTTGCTTGTGTTGAAAACATTCTTATAATAGCCGTTTTGAAGCTCTACGGTAGGTCTGCAATTATGCAGCCGACCGTACCTTTTTATTTTTCGGTTTTTTATATAACCTATGACACTCAGCAATAATGTGGCTTTCTATTGGTGAAAGAATTTTTAAAATCGGTTCAGTAGATCCCGAGATTACCCCTTACAATTTAACAAATATACAAACACACAAACATTACTTCTTTATAATATTAGTATAGATTATTTTTATTTTTTAGTTGAAATGCCCTGTACCTAAGCAGGGATTTTGGAGCTTTTTGTAACTAAATGTATATCTTATCTGTTTATTTATCCCCTCAAAAACTCAACAAAAGTAACTAACCTAATTCACTGTCCCCCTTAACAGCCATTCTCATTTCATCACATACACGTAACACCCTTAAATCTCACGTGACGTCACCGTAAAGGTAGCCTTAACATTTTATTGCCTTATCTAAATAAATAGTGGGGCCAGTTTTACTACCGGTACCTTCCTTAATTAATTTAATGGAGTCTCTGCCCTTTGTGATAATATCAAGAGAGGTTCTATATAGGCTGTAGAGGAAAACTATAGCTGTATAGGAGTGTTATTAGAGAACGTATAAGCTCCTATTAGCTGTTTGATGCGGTTGAAGAGCAATATCTAAGACGTTCCGGCCAACAGGCTTAGTAAGGTGCAATTATATTTGGCTTAGTTGGCGGGAAGTCTACTGTTGACAAAGTGAATTGAATTGTTAAGAGGAAAGGGTACCGGAGGCTCTTTCCATTAAAACTATTACAAACGTAGTCGACTGTTTTCTCCCTGGATAATGACACTAGAACAAATATTTTTGGTTCATAAAACTTATAACTGCCATGACCATGCCCCTATTTTTTGTTTTTTTTTAATTTTTCAATTTTTTTAATTTTAATTTCTATGATAATTAGAAAATGAAAAATACCAAAACATAGGGGCATAGTCATGGCAATTATAGGTTTTATGGCACAAAAATATTTGTGCTAGTGTCATTATCCAGGGAGGAAACAGTCGACTACGTTTGTATGGAGAGCGCGCAGGTACCCTTTCACCTTAATGTGTTTTAGTCTTACTTATTTACTTTTGAAATGTTGATAAGTAAAGGATCAAAATTTTGTTTTTAGGCCTTTGTTATAGTTTGCCATGGTTTGGTAAAAAAAACATTTTGTAAACTTAACATAAAAAAAAACAAGTTTACAAAATGAAAAGAAAACTTTACTAAGCAACTTAAAATACTAAGTTGTTGAGTAAGGTTTTCTTGAAAATCTGGATTCAGTAGTACTTAGTGCATCCGTAGGTACACCCACTGCACAAGACTGGGACTATAGGTTAAAATTAATAAAACCAACTGTTAACCATGGTCCCACCTCAGAGTTTAACTTCTATTACACCTGCCTGATGGTAAACGAAGACGCGGTCTAAGATGTAGTACGCTTTCCTAGAAGATACCTGGTCACTCGCGACTTGAAGACCCCCAAATTGTATACGTCAGGGAAGACAGACGCAAGCAACTGATTTCATTCCATTGGCGTCAGAATAAAGAATGACGAAGAAAAACGCTTAGAACGCTTTTGTTAAATAGCTTATCTTATCTTATATAATGGGCTGACAAATAGCCAGCAACACTTCGACCCAATGGGATCTTTTGTGTTTACCTTAATGTTTCTTACTCTTTGAAGAAGTGGTCGATTAACGCGGTGATCCCACTGAGAGGAAGAAACCTATATTCCTCCGGTTTGGGATACGCATTCCCAAGGAGGCTCATATGCTTCGCTGCTAAGACGTCGCATTCACACAGTATGTACTCTATAGTTTCTCTGACATCACCGCAGGCTCTGCATGTAATTGGTTCCCTAGTGTCCTGTTAAGGCACCAACCACAGCTCGTGCTTTGCTTTTACTGTTGTTCAATATAAATTTGGAAGTGCTGCTACCAATGAATTAATAGCTTAAGTATGTGAACATTTTTGCATATTATTAAAGAACTAGAGCAAAACTATTAAATTGTCCTATAAAAAACTATAAACAATAATATGAAACGAGAAAAGTAACCATTACCATTGATAGTTCAATAAACACATTTTCTATTGTGTCTAGAACAAACTAGATCACGTACGCTCAGCCGCATCCGCATTCCGCATCCACTCCGACACATCCTACTATTTACCTATTTACTTTGCAATTGATACGCGTGACAGCCAATAAGAGCGCATTTAAAAATCGATAGGTGAACGAACAATTCTGAATTCAAATGTTTGAAAATGTATCTTTGATGTTTTATACGGTGCCCAGCAATAGAATAATTGAATGTAGATACAGTATGCGTCATAAGACCAGTATCAGTTTGCGACGATAATACTAGAAACAAGTAATGTACTTACGACCTTCTTCTAATAGACGATACACACAAACATTAATACTTGAATTAAAAGTACTCAGTGTGATTATTATTTTCAACATGTTAGCTATGTGTGTAGTTGTGTGAGTGGTATATAAGCCACCACCCGCTACATCAACTGACATGGGTTCGATCCACAGGTTACGTTGTTATTATGTTCAAATAGTGCTCCACAGGACTGCAAACATTAAGGTGCCAGTGGACAGTGGACGTTGATTGTACACTGTTTACTTTGCAATTATTATTGTGACGCGTGTCAGCCAATAGGAGCGCATTTAAAAATCGATAGACATGGTAGGCGGAGTGGGGGGTGTTAGGTTTTATTTTCGTTACGGAATTTTTTGATTCGGTCGCCGCGCTCAAACCCAGCGATAAAAGCTATGCAATAGCTTAATACGCGAACGAACAATTCTGAATTCAAATGTTTGAAAATGTATCTATGATGTTTTATACGATGCCCTGCAATAGAATAATTGAATTTAGGTACATTTTTTTCTTTGCAATTATTATTGACAAGCTTGACAGCCAATAAGAGCACATTTAAAAATCGAACGAACAATTCTGAATTCAAATGTTTGAAAATATAATGTTTTGTACGGTGTCTTGAAATGTTTAATAGAGATTATTTATGTAGATACTTGTACTTGTGTATGGGCTGTTTTCCGTGATTAGCTTAGTCGACCATGTCCAGAAGAGAGAACTTGTCAATACTTCTGGAGCCAACTAAGCCGCGGGTTTCATCACGATGTTTTCCTTCACCGTAAGAGCAATGTCAATTAGCGCACATAATTTTTCTTAAGAAAAATACATTGGTGCACGGCCGGCCGTGATTCGAACCCACGACCTTCAGAATGAAAGTCGAGGTATCTACCACTAAGCCAACACCGCTCATTATATGTAGATACTTACAGGTGAACACTTACCAACTTATTCATAAACATTTAGTAGCTCCTTTTTAGTTAAAATATGGTTTGTCATTTTCGCACACATGTCTTGGTTTCTTAAATATTTGTTTTTAAAAAAATGTGTCTTTAAAAAAAACATACATACAACCAAAATTAAAAAATGTGTTTACTTTGCCAAGAAGCCAAACATTTAAAAATCTATGAGCATACTATTCTAAATTCAATAAAGATAATAATAAAAATAACTAAAAAAAGAAACACCGCGTTCATCCGGTAACCATTTTCAAAAATTCTAAAAATTGTTATAAGTACCAAACGTCCTCTAAAGTTGCAAATCAATAGCGATAAAAAGCAGTGAGTAAAAACGACCCTTCATCCGTAATATTCCTTTTTACGATGGTATAAGTAAAGTTAGCCCTTTTTCCTACTTCGATATCAAATTCGGTTCCGAAATTAATAACGTAACTTAAAAAATCGAAGGTTTTATAAAAACTTGAAATTCGCCGATTTGGTAGATTTTTTTTTTAAATTTTTGCCTACCTTTAGTAGGCAGACGTAGTAGTAGGTCTTGTAGAATAAATTCCCTAAGAAATGTCATTCCGTCCCCATATTTCGATCGTCTTTTGTTTCCGTTTTGATCGCCTTTTGTTTTCGTTTCAATCTGACGATTGAGTCGGGTACGGGTACAATACGAAATGACTTTCGTATTGTTTTGATCGTCTTTTGTTAACCCGACTTTAAAAAAAAAGGAGGAGGTTTTCAATTCGATTGTATATATTCGTATTTAATTTTGTATGATTCGATGGTTTTTTTTAACAAAATCACAAAAACATTATGAGTAAAAATAGTGACACTAGCTCCTTTGCTAAACTTTAAATGCACTAGTGATTTAAATTGTAAAAGCGTGTTAAAAAAAAGCATGGAACGATTTTTGATAATGTAAGTAGTACAAACATACCATTAAAATTGCATCGTTAATATCCAGTTCCCAATCTGTTTAGCTATAAACATTTTAAGTGTAAATGCAGAAACCATGTCACTCGAAATGGCACTTTAATATCTAAGCGCGTGTCAATATTCAATACCTTGGCCGTTCTAGACGAGAAACTTTAATTCGGCCAACGACTTGATTTAAAGATTAAGTAACATCGTCCGCGTAGGTGTTAAATTTTGTAAAAAAAAAACTTAGCAAATCCCTACGTCCCTAGAGCTATCTGTACGCTTAATTTCAGCGATATTCAGCCCTGTAGACCTATTTTAGTGATCGAAGTGAAAACAAAAATCGATCGAAATTGAAACAAAAGATGATCGAAGTGGAGACAAAAGACGATCTAAATGGAAACAATCACTGATCGTAGTGGAAACAAAGGACGATCAAAATTTAAACAAAAGGCGATCGAAGTGAAAACATAAAGCGATCGAAATTGAAACAAAAGTTGATCGAATGGGTTCCACCATTGATGAGAAAAAGTCATCCAGAGTGACCGGGCCTTAGTTTTCTGCTTTTCTTTCCTCATCCTTGTGTAATGGGCCCTCGGTATGCCAGTAATAAAATCCCAAGTTTTCAGTACTTACTCGTTTTGTTTGCTTTGATGCGTGGGTGTTACATTCTTTACGACGAACACCGTATAAGAAATAGCAGTAAAAATATTAAGTAGTACTTACTTACGTTTCGACGTTGTTACAATAATATTTTTGTGGTTACATAGTCTTATTTGAAGTGGTTTTTTAATCTTTAAATTGTCAATCAAAATTTATTTTGTGAATCGTGATAATTATTAAGTACTCAAAAAATTATGCTTACGTGTATTAGCCTTTTGCGTTTTGGTAATCTACTAACATGGTCATTCATGAATTGACGAATCTAAACACGCGATACCCCAAAAATGTATGAATTGGCCTTTCGCGTTTTTGGTCATATGCGACGAAATCTTAAGTATAGTATGGGGCATAAGTAAATGATCAGTTTGCTACAATAATACTATCAACAAGTATTGGAGTTACGACCTTCTCCTAATAGACGTTACACACAAACTTAAATATTTTAATTAAAGGTAGGTCCTCAGTGTGATTATTATTTACAACATGTTAGCTATGTCATTAGTTAGCCGAGAGGTATAAGCCGCCATCCGCTACACCAACCGACGTGGGTCCGATCCACAGGTTACGTTGTTATAATGTTCAGATAGTGCTGCACAGGATTGTAAACGTTACGGTGGGCAGAGACTTTTGATAGTGGATTGTACAGCGTACACTGTATTATAATGTTAGAAGATTTTTTTTACTATTATAGTCTCAGATAAGATCGTCCACTGAGTTTCATCTGGTTCTCTTTCCTAATCTGAGGCTGAAGTACTCAAGTATAGAGTTCTTCTGAAACTTAAACAGGACAATGGTTTTATGTGATTTCAGCATGTACAAAATTTATGGGGATAGTTTATCGCCAAGTCTTTTCAGCATGCTTAAATCAAAATTATTATACGTAGTTAATTTCTAACTCGATTTATTGATTGGTACGATGATATATGAAAACAGTCAGTCAGGACATTGAGTTTTATATTTTTAAATATGTTTTAGTATAATTTATTTATTTTCATTAGTTATTACACATAGAAAACTAATAATATTAAAAATCTACATAAGTCTCCCAAGGTAGGGTGCCCAAAAGGCTCGCTGCATTGCCTCTTTGTTTTAGTATTAAATTAATTGACGACCCAGTTGGCACAATGGTCAGCATGCCGGACTGCCAAACACTCGGTTGCGGGTTCGATTCCCACCTCAGACAAGTATTTATCCTTAGATATTTTTCTTTTGTCTGGCTGTCTCTATGTATTATAAGTTTAAATTTACAAAAGAAAAGTGTATAAGTAGTATATCCGTTGTCTTGCACCCATAACACAGGTCTAGTTATTTAGCTTGGGGCTAGATGGCGATGTGTGGAATGTCCTGCAATATTTATTTAAATAATATTGTAGGTAAGGAAATGTAATATTACACCCTAAGTAACTTTTTTTACTCAAATTACTTACCTACATTGTTTCATTTCCAACTCATATACACAAACGTAGACTTTGTAAGGATATTTTTTTAAACTAGCCTCTCGTTTGCTGCAAAAATTGAATTTTACATCCGCGTAGTATTTATTTGCATAAAACGTGGAACAAGCAAGTATTTTTTAAAAAACAAACTTCAAAAGAGAACGTATGTTTTCAAAATAGAAAACTTTACAAAGAAAATTCGTTTTAAAGTCAATTTGGCTTTTAAAAAACTGTCATGAAATATCAGAAAATGAAACCAAACCAAATCAGACCAACAGTGGTCAGACGGTCAAAGTCAACATTTTTATTTCTTTGGATGCTTAATACACTAAAATTTGTATAAAAACCACTTAAAATCGTCTTAAAAACGGGACGGAAAAACTTAATTTGAAATAATAATTCAAATGCCCACTGTTTAAATGTAAATTATCAGTCAAAATTATATCTAATCACTTTGACTGACTAACGTTCAGCCTATATGGCAAAACAGTTAGGATTTCGACATTGTTAAAAAAATATTGATTTTGAAAACATCGTATTTCCAACCGATGAATTCCTTATGAATATCACACCAAAAAGTAAGTAAGTACCTACCTACTACTGCCATTGTGCTTCGACAGATACGGGGAATTCTACCACCGCCATAATTTACCATTAAGATCATCTCGCTATTTTTGACGTTTTTTGCATTACCTTCACGATCATTTTTAAGCAAAACTCACAGGTGAATTAAAACCACCATGTTGTCAAATCAAATCAAATCAAATTTTTTTATTTCTTTGGATGTATAATACCTTAAAAGTATAATAGACCACTTGAAAACGTCTTAAAAACTAAGTTAGGATGTGTGCCTTCGGAACGCGCCCACCAATGAGAAGAAGGCACAAGAAACTCATGGGGTTTTTTTTTTTCATGTGATCACGCTCACAATGGTCAATATTACAAATATTTGAAAGTATTATTTGAAATGGAGCAACTAAAGTCACGTCCATGGGTTCTTATCATTAAGGTAAGACGAAGTATCATAGTACGCCTTACTGCACAATCTGTGCTTTATAAAAGTTTTGAACCTGTTAATGGACATGTCATATACCTCTTTAGGTAATTTATTATAATAGAGCACACATGTACTATTAAACGACCTGTTTATTTTCCGAAGCCTACTACCGGGCACGGTCAGTTCATCCTTATTTCTTAAGTTGAAATTATGAATATCGCTGTTTTTACGGAAAATATCAGGATTTTTGTGAACGTAGAGCAAGTTTTCGTAGATATATTGGGAATAGAGCGTTAATATATTTAACTCTTTAAATTTTTCTCTAAGTGATTCCCTGGGGCCCATTTTGTAGATAGCTCGAACAGCTCTCTTTTGCAATATGAAAATAGCATCAATATCTGCAGCACACCCCCACAGTAGGATGCCGTACGACATGACACTGTGGAAGTAGCCGAAATAGACTAGGCGAGCAGTCTCAATGTCCGTGTATTCGCGAATTTTCTTAACGGCGTAGGCGGCAGAACTAAGTCTATTGGACAATGCTTCCACATGCGGGCCCCACTGAAGCTTAGGATCTAAAGTTATACCTAGAAAGACAGCCTTACTGACTAATTCAACTTCCTCATCATTAATCTTTACAACAGTTTTTACTTGTTTTACATTTGGAAGTGTAAACCGAATTAATTTAGTTTTGGATCCATTCAGTAATAAACTATTGGAATTGAACCAATCAACTATTCTAGAGAGGGCATTGTTCACATCATCAACGTTGGACTGACGCCTTTTAACCTTGAACACCAAGGAGGTGTCATCTGCGAACAACACTATCCCATGGTTGTCCCTTACAAGGTAAGGTAAGTCATTTATATAAACTAAAAACAGGAAAGGTCCTAATATGGATCCTTGAGGAACCCCCATTGCTATCGCAGATCCGGGGGATCGTTTCCCGTTAACATCAACACTCTGGACCCTACCGCTCAAATAAGAAGAGATAAGATCCAGGGCGCCGTCCCTAATACCGTAGTGGTGTAGTTTCATGATCAATGTATTATGTTGAACGCAATCAAATGCCTTGGATAAGTCACAGAATATGCCATACGCATCATGTGACTCCTCCCAAGCATCAAATATGTTTTTAATTAACGCTATACCCGCATCAGTAGTCGAGCGCCCCTTACTAAAACCGAACTGTTTATTATGTAAGATATTATTATCATGGAAATGTTTCAGTAGTTGCTTTAAAATAAGTTTTTCAAAAATTTTACTTAACGTGGGTAGTACTGATATTGGTCTAAAATTGGAGGGGTCTGAGGTACTACCAGATTTAAACAGTGGAACTACTTTACTCAATTTCATTAAATCAGGAAACACACCACAATCTATACATCGATTAAATATAATGACTAGTTCTGGTATAATCAGTTCAATAATTGATTTAACAATCGGGACAGACATCCCCCATAGATCTTTAGTTTTCTTGAGATTTATTTGCTTAAGCACTACAATAATGTCATGATTTTTAACATATTGGAATTTAAATGTTTTATTACAATTTGGTACATTCGTTTTTAGCAATGCTTCTGCAATGGGGGTAGAAGAATTTAAAGCCTTCGTCAAAGTAACAGCTACATTACTGAAAAAAATCTCAAATTCGTTTGCGATATCTTGATCATTATTAGTTATATTTCCATTAATACTCAATTTAAACTTGGTGTTTTTGGCTGCGACTCTCCCTGTTTCAGCGTTAATTACTTTCCATGTAGCTTTTATTTTATTATCACTAGATTTAATCACAGATTTAATGAAGAGAGATTTTGCCAAAATACATACTCTTTTAAATATCCTTGAATAGTTTTTAACGTAGGCTCCAAACTCCCCTGATGTATTACTCTGTCTTTCCGCGTATAACTCATATAGTTTATGTCTACTGCGGTGAATACCGACCGTTGCCCAGTCACTAAACTCGCGTTTGTCGGAGACTACCATAGATCTGGACGTAAATATAGACTGAAATTGGTTATTTAGAACCGAAAAAAAGTTATTGTATAATACATTTGGATCCGTATCACAAGGTAGAAACGGTAAAACGTTAGCTAAATTCAATCTAAGTTCCTCCAGACGAGCAGCAGTCACTGGTACGTACTTTATTTTCCTTTTTGGTATCGATTTTATGACAATAGCAAATTTGACAAACTGACCACTATGGTCTGATTCTAATTTATTAATGATAGATTTGCTAATTGTGGATATATTATCAGTAACATAAACATTATCAATACATGTCGCAGTAGTGTCAGTGGTTCTAGTAGGCTCCAGAAACACGTTAGATAAATTGTGTGATTTATACAAATTTAGAAGTTTCGTGGAAAAGGTACTTATTTTCAGTAAATCTACGTTAAAATCACCACATACAAGTAATTGTTTTTTTGATTTAGTTAATTTTGTCAGCATTTCATCCAATATCTCAATAAATTCTTTAAAATTTTCAAAAACAGGTCGTCTATATACACATACTACTATTAATTGCTCCAGTTCTACACAAGATATTTCCGTTACACATTCCACAGACATAGACACGACATCTTTTCTTTCTTTATAGTTTAATTTCTTGTTCAGTATTATAAGAGACCCCCCCTTTGCCGTGTTTACCCTGCAGAATGCGCTGCCAACCCGGTGGTTGCTGAAATTGAACATGAGCTGGTGAGCCCGGAGATGGTGTTCGGTTATGCATACAATGTCAATATCCTCAGCGTTCATGTACAATTCCAGTGTTAGTATTTTGCCCTCTGTCATCCCTCTGATATTTTGATGCACAAGGTTTATATTTTTTACATAATTTTTCTGTACTTTATTTATTTTAGGGCATTTATTCCAGCAATCGTTATTATTTGACTTGTTTGATAATGAGATTAATAATTGACTAATATTGTTATCTAAATTTATTTTTTTATTATTATTACTTTGTAAAGTGCTAGAGGTCTCTATTGTCTCAAAACTACTGCAAGAGCGTCCCTCTTTTGTCTTAATAATTAATTTAAATTAATCGGATAAAGATGACTATCCGTAGTCTGAATATTATGTATGTCATTTAACTGCGCAAAAGGCGCAGTGTATGTAGCCAAGTTCTTGGCTGTAAAGTTAAAAAAATAACATAGCGAAGATGCTATCTGTCTTTTGATGAAATCCGGAAGCTTGTGCTTTCCCTTCGTCAAATAATAATCATTACTAACAATAGGGTTAGAGTCAATCACATTGAACTTCTTATTATAACATGATATAGTGTTCAATGTTAAATTTAAATTATATCTAAGTTTATTTTCCGCAGCTGGCAAGTTTTTACAGTAGGGTAGTGTAAACATTACAATTTTATCTATGTTTAGAGAGCACAAAGTATTACAATATTTTAACAAGTCTTGTTTGTAAACACTTCCCCTATTTCCAATAAATATAACCAAACTATCATTTTTGTTAAATTTATAACTACTTATTCTTTTCATAATTTGAAGATAAGATGCAGAAGGCATGCAATAATTTATAAAGGACTGTCCCTTTGAGCAATAATTTAATTTTGAGCCCATATCGATTCCAATTTCATCGCTGAACATTATTATTTTATTTTTCAATTTTTTATTTATTTGAGAACTTAAATAAGGTGAGGAATATAATGGCTGAGAGACATCACACAGCCGTTCACTCGACAAGGCAGGTCTATCCGTTGGGTCTGGCTGGCTGCAGCGGTCACAAACAAAAGTTGTTTTGTCCGATAATGAATCAAAACGGTCAGCGTAGTGAGATGTTGAGTTTATAAGTTTCCCCATTGCCATCGAATATTCCTCAATAATTTGTTTCGATTTATCGTACATGATATTCACTGATTCAAGCGAATCTTGTAATTGTTTAAGCCTAATTTGGAATTTTTGAGTGTCGGCTGCATGTTGCCTTTGATTATTTTCTAACTCTAAGGTGCATAGACTTAATTTATCTAATAATTCTAATCTATTTTTGCCGTTATTAATATTTTTTGAGAACTTTTTATGATTTTTAATTAAATTTTTATTTTTTCTAATAAATTTACTAATTTTTATTGTGTACTTAATACACCAAGGAATCACTTGAGAGAATAAAGTCTACGATATTATATAGTATACCTAATTCACCCGGAAATTCCTGGATGAATCGAGTCTACTAAGTGGTATACTCAATACACCTAGGTGAATCACCCTAGGGGAATTAATTCGACGCGTCACCGTTTTTTACCGCTTGACGTTTATCCGTCTGCACTGCCCTTAAGACACAAATAAAATAAGTGAATGATACACAAACCATTAGACGTAGCCAATTTGAACGAGCGACTTCGGCGCGTCACGAACATGGTGATTAATCCAATTACTCAGTCGCAGAAAGAATTCAGAGTCACAATGTAGCTGCTCTAATCAAATCAGCATTTCCCCTGTTAAGTTTAGGGCTGTCACTGTCAACTTTGTTTTTACGTCCCCGTTTGGCTTTGTTAGAATAATTTAGTATTTTCCGCGTTTAAAAATAATATAAATAACTTTTTTATACGTACCAGTAGACTTCGTTTGTATTTAAATGTTACAAATTAGACAAAAAAATCGTATATCCGATGACTCAGAGTCAGTTTAATTAGTGGACAATTTTTTTGAAACAGAAATTAGTGTAATAGAAATAGAGTAAGCAAATCCTTTAGGCACTTATATCTTCTATAGACTTCCATGACAAGTCCTATGATACGCCCTAAAATACTCAAAAAAAGAGAGAAAGTAAGATTTCGTCTCACACTATATAGGTAGATACAGTATGCGTCATAAGTCCACTATCAGTTTGCTACCATAATACTTTCAACAAATATTGGACTTACGACCTTCTTCTAATAGACGTAAGTATCAAAATTAGAATTACTCAGTGTGATTATTATTTTCAACACGTAGCAATGTATTTAGGTGGCCGAGTGGTATAAACCGCCCGCTACACCAACCGAGGCGGGCTCGATTTACAGGTTACGTTGCTATAATGTTCAAATAGTGCTGCACGCACAGGACTGAAAAACTTACAGTGTCAATTCACTTTTGAACGTTGATTGTACATAATGAACAATTTCCTTTTGTTACTTTTTATTTTTCTAATTATTTATTCAAAACTCTGTCTTATTTCGTGTTATATTTTGTACTAAAAATAAGAAAAAAGAACTATTTTTTAATATTCCAAACCTATGCTGATGCCACATTAGCAAATTCCATACGTTCGTAGCCGCAGCAGGTCGCTCGTGTGTCCTAAGAGATCTCCAAAAAAGGATTTCTTGTTCGTAAATAAAACATTTGCTCAACCAAACACTAGAACGAGAATGATGGCTCAAAGTGACAACCCTTACATATTGAACTTTTAGAAAGAACGAATGAAATCCTTTCCGCGCGACCGGGCGTTGTTTTCTCGTCGATTTCCATTCACTCCTTACGAAACGTGAGATTCGGATTTGTGCAGTTGTGTAACCGATTTTCCTTGAATTTCTAAAACTTATTTCAAATTCTCTTTGGACTTTATTTAAATTCCGACATTAGGTAGATACGTAGGTACTTTTAGTTTAAAAGACTGTACTAGCCAGAAAGGCTTATTTAGTATTTGGTAGGAGAATGGTGAATTTTGACCGCATATGACCGGGTATTTGACTATAGATTATTGTCATTTAACAGGAACCTGCTATTTTCTCCATCCTCCCTGGGTAATGAATGACACTAGAGCAACTATTTTTGTAACATTAAACTTATAACTGCTATGACCATTCCCCTATGTCTAATTAATATAAAAATATAAATCCTTTTTTAAGATAGGTACATACTTCCTTTGATAATTAAAAATATGAAAAGAAAAACAAGACATTGAGTCAAGGTCATGGCAGTTATAGGTTTAATGCTACAAAAATATTTGCTCTAGTATCATTATCTAAGAAGGAAACAGTCGACTACGTTTGTATGGAAAAAGAGCCGGATACTTTTCCTCTTAAAGATGACTTAATATTTACCAACATTGAACAATAACCAGCATGTCTGATACATAGCTGATACTTATACAGAGTTATTAGTAATTATACTAGCAAGCCGTTGAGGGCTACTTCTGTGCACCTAAACAAACAACTTTTGTCTCATGACTTTTGGAAATTAGAACATTTTTTTGAAAATTTTAAGGTTACGTTTGCCTGAAAATCAGCTGTTCCATACACGGAGAGATCATTAACCTTAAAACTTTACTTATTTTTAAAGTTTTATCTAGTGTTCTTAGTCTGAATGACCTTTGTTTTAATATATCTGCTGTTTTTCGAATTTTTATAACCTCAAAATTTGAACAAAAGTCGTAAAACAAAAGTTGTTCGTTAAGGTGCACAGAAGTAGCCCTCAACGGCTTGCTAGTATAATTACCAATAACCCCGTATAGTACTAATTTTCCCGTGACTTCATCCGCGAAAATCAATTTCCGAAATGCTTCTTAGCTCAAGCTTACATGCTAACTACCTAGCTTATCTCTATGCCTTTTAGCCCAATCATTTCCTTGGTCTGAGCTGTGCGTTGATATCTAAGTCAGGAATTTAATATTTATAGATATAAACCCGCCTGCGACGGAAAAGAATGTCAGTTCGATTTCCGTCGTGGAACAATTATTTGAATAATCTACAGTTATTAATTGTTTGAGGTCTCGCAGTTTCTTTATGTGGGCATATATTTATAAAAAAAAATGTTTGTTCCCATAATATAAGCTTAGTTGCTTAGTTTGGTACTAGATGACGTTGTTATTTAACCATACAAGAAATTTTAATAATATCCTATTGTTTTTAAGTAACTTTAAAGTTACCTATTAAAACAAAGTTCGAATCTTACACGTCTTACAAATGATTCCTTGTACCTGCAGCATAGAGATAAAATACTTTATACCACAATAAAATAAATACTCTTAATTTTATTGTGGTATATCAGAATATTTTCACTGATCCCTAACAATAATGTTACTTATTTGATAAAACTCAATATGGAGAAATAATAAAATACATTACTTTAGTACATGGTTTCCTTAATTATCCAAATAAATTAACAGTACAAAAAATATATACTTACAGACAACTTATAAATAAAACACACCATCCAGAGCGTCCCCACAGAGGCTGGAGGCATTTTCCAATCTGGATAACCAGGCTCACACTTTAAGTGAAGAAATCGCCAGCCCTTCATCTGTCATCTGAAACATTCCGTCAGGTTCTATAATATTATTATCAAAATAAACAGAAGTTAATCAAATAAACCGCTTCTAATCGTACCCAATCCAAAGAAACCGAGAACGCAAGCTGCATTGCCTTTTTGTGCCTTTTGCATAAGACCCTGAGCGGTAGTCAAGTAAGTTCTCTATCCCTAAGACGGTGACCTACCTCCTTGACAAAGACGATCGGCTTCGATGCCCAATTACCTGCAGTCTCCACAGTTAAATGAGACATAAAGACTTTAATATCTTAGTTAAAAACACTTAAGTAATCTATACTTGTTTTGTACTAGTGTAGACAGCGATTAACTATATTATTAACCCTTTTTTGATGCTCAATCAAATTTTCAGTTTCATATACATATTTCATTTTTTTTTTCTTAGTAATTATTTGTTATTATATTAAGTTTTAAATTTGTATTTATAAATGAATAAAATTAAGAAATAATTTAAATATAGATGTTCAAATTCATAGTGGTAGTTCGTAGTTACGCTCATGTCGTGAGATCTTGTAATTGGCTTCCTGTTGCTATACTATGTTTTTCAACCCGTATTGCTGTTGAATCTCCGTATAAATAAAGAGGTACTCTCTAAATATTTTATCTCTATTTGAACTACAACGAAGTGTAACAAACTTTCAATCCCGATACCGACTTGCAACAAAGAAATAAAGTACATTTTAACTTTGATAAACTCTGGTATTGAAGAATCGTGAGAATGTTTTGATAGGTATTGTTTACAAGTTTTATTAAGAATACCTACTTGGATTTAAAACACCTAGGATCGCTTGAAGATATCTGGATATTTAATTTGGATAATTTGTCACAATATCATTTTATCTATCTACGTCTTGAATCTATTTCAAGACTCAGAAAGTAATGGTAAGCAGGGCACTGTATTGCTAGGCTTACCTAGAACTTATACCACGCTGTCAACTTAGTCGACCGTGTTCAGACGAAAAGTAAATACATCTGGAGCCAACTAAGAGCCATGTTAATAAGTGTACATAAATTTTGACAAGAAAAGTCTATTGGGGCACGGCCGACAGGGATTCAAACCCGCGACCTTTTGAAATAGAAGTCGAGGTATCTACCACAAATCAACACCGCTCGCTTCCAGATCGTAATAAGGTTTTTGATAAAGCAAATTGCTATATTTATACTCATAATATAAAAAGGAAAGATTTGATTATTAATTTGAATTCAATTGGCTCCGAAACATGCCGAAACTACTGGATCGATTTTCATTAAACTTGATATGAGGATACATGGATTCATTAGGAGTGTCATATACTACTTTTATCCCGATATCCCGACGGGATCGGGAGTTACGCGGGTGAATCTGAGGAGCATTTCTATGGCTAATATATTAAATATTCGTAGATAGGTAGAAATAGACAAAATATCTAAAAACTATTTCCCGAAAACCGTTCAAATTTAAAAGTTAAATATTTTGAGAGCGAATTACATAAAACCCCACCTCCTAACCAACATATCTGTAAAAATTCCACGTTTTTTTCGCGAAAAATCTGTACAATGGACAGGAAAGGAAAGTGGGATATCTTTGTTCATGATAATGTTGTTTGGATTCACTCTATTGTGCGCTAAACTGTTATCCGAACACGCTCAGGGTTGTTTTCGATTGTACCTACCTAAATACTTTTCGTAGGCAAGATTCTAACTTTGTATCAACACTGTTTATCTCACAATATTTTTATAACGTGTCTTCGACTATGAACACCGTATAAGAAATAACAGTAAATATATTAAGTACTTACTAACGTTTTAACAATAAAAAAACAACGATTATTTTTGTGGTTACATGAGGTTATTTGAAGCGGTTTTTTAAATTTGAATTATCAAAGAAAATTTATTTTGTAAGTCGTGCTAAATATTTATACAGCTAGCATAATGTGGGAAGAATTTTAAATTTCGTTTTACTATTTTTCGTATTGATAGCATAAATTAAAGGGGACTTGATTAGAAAGGGTCAGTTCCACCCACTCCAGTGTGCTGCCAGGTCATTGGCGTTGTTATTAGCTGACATCAGGTCAGCCAACATCCAGCTATTAGGGCTTGAGGGACAGGTCAAGAGATGCAGCATAGCTTGCTCGGGAGCCCCGCAGCCGACCTGAATTTGACATGGGTGACAAGTAGTGGACACAGACACAGATTAACACTCTCTACTACTCTAAGATACCATAACATCTTCTATATTTAAGTTTCCTGTTTTGTTTTTATTTGTTATAATCTTTTATGTCCAATTTTATGGTGCAATAAAGCGTATCTACCTATCTGTAAACAGTAAGACAAGAGTCATAAGTATTAGTTCGATGTTCGTTATCTATAAAACTTCAAAAATCAACTGACTATTCTAAATCTTAACTGCATTTATCATACACCTAAAGTAAGTAATAAAACGTTTTAACGTACGTACTTAGAGCATTCATTTCGTTTTTTAACCGACTTCAAAAAAAGGTGAAGGTTCTCAATTTGTCCCGTAGATATATTTTTTTAACCGATTCGAAAGCTTTTGTTTGATTTTCAGTTCAAAGCGCGATAACTAAAGAAAATGCGTATAAGGTTGTATTATCTCTACCTCCATACTGGATTAAAATAAGTAAGCTTTAGTCTCAATCCAAACTTAAGGCTTTCCTTGGTGCACCTTTTTAATGCCCATCGTACCCAACCACTTTGTCATTAGAAGACCTAACCAGAGGCCAAAACGGTTGGACAGAAAATGCATAAATTCGTCGAATGTTTTACTGACACTCGAAGACTGACACAAACAGATGAAGAGGATAATATCCCTATGATTTTTCCAAAACAAACCTACAAAAGAGACTTGCTCCGCCCACGCCTGTGGGAAACGTTTTATTGAATAGACGTACAAATGATTTCCACTTAGCCTAATAAAAACACACCAATTTCCATCGTTAACTGTTAGGTAGATCGTTAAAAGTTGCCAATTCATCGGAACAGTTTAAAAATAACGATAACGAGTTCCAAATGTTCAAAAGCTATAGGTTTTTAATTTAAATTTTTACAAATAAAAGTAAGTGCCTATTGTGAAATGAATTTAAGAGTTTCTCTATTCGAAAGTTTTTAATAAATTACGTGAGTAAAACCAATGAAATGTAAAATCAGAAGTGTGGATTAGTGCTACATAATGACAATCTACTAATAAAAGAAAAATACACTAAGAGCTTTGAGTCTGAAACTCGCATGTGGATTTCTTTAAGAACAAAGACGCGCGCTAAGTAGTTTTGAAAATTCAATCACTAAAAGGGTAAAAAATCTTTATGCATAATTCTACTGTACGTGTGTATGTCACTAAAGTCCTCCTAAATGGCTGAACCGATTTGATTAAATTTTGTGTATGCGTTTGGGTGGAACCCTGGATGGTTTAGATTTACAAATCAGCCCGGCAGATAGCGCTGCAGTCGGTACTTTTTTTGTATATATCAAAACAACGTTTGATGGGATAACTAGTAGTATTAATTCTAATCAAAAAGACCATCTCAAAGAAGTAGAGAAACACGAAGCTACTGAAAACTCTCTATATGCTAATAAATAAATTTACTTAGCCGAATCGATTTGGTCGTTGAATGCTCGGGATATGGCAAAAACCAATTATCGCTGGCTTTTGCTTTCTATCTTCCGTAAGGGATATTTAGAGGGGAGATTTTATTATTGCCCGACTACTCTATACCGATATTACCTACACGGCTTCGAAGGCCAAGTTATTAAGCAATTTTCCTGCCGCTTGCCATGCCGACATGAAAGTGGCGTAGAATGTTGATCAATTTCACAGGACATCCAGCCTTTTCCAACACGATCCTCAGAGCAAATCTCAGCACTTAGTCAAAAGCTTTTATTCGCAGTTGACGACTACGTCATGAAGGACTAAAGTTATTTATGAAGCAGTTGGTTCCAGCTGCTATCCCTGGTAGAAGTTGCTAAGTGAAGCAGCGTCATACAATCGCCAAATTAATTTCGCACACGGCAAAAAAAATGGTTTCCGTCATACAAAGGATACTTGGTTTGAAATTCCAGGGTATCGATGACAATCGGAGTTCAACAAATCGACAAGGTACGACTCGAATTCTAGCCTGGAATCAATGATTTTATTTTTAGTGGACACTTTTTACATTCAATAAAATTCACTAAAATTGTACGTCTGATATTTCTAAATCCAAAAGATTCACCGTAAATAAATCCCCAAGCGTTTGTGGGAGACACTGCATTGAAAAGGATGAAGAAAAATGTGCTCGAATGTTTATACTCATTGTTAAATCGAGCTTACTTTTATAGATTTTTGGCAGAAAAATGAGATGAAAATAAATTTCCATACGATTGATTTTTCTGTGTAACATTTTTTAGAAACGAATTAGTTAGTATGTCAATAAAAAATGGGTGGTAACGGACAGACAGATGGACAAGAGAGTGATTATAAAAAGGTTCCTTTTTTTACCTACTTTTCCAATATCAAAGTGTCACGCATCCATCTTTCTCGTGCGCACTGCTAAGAAATGGAGTTCCGTTCCGCGGGCAGAGAGTTCTCTGCCCGCGTCACTGTTCCCCCAAAACTACATTTTTCGGTCTTCAAGTCAAGCGAAGTGACCTTCTAGGCGAGCATGCTACACCCTCAAAATCATCTTCTCGCTTGTGATTTGAGGTCAAATGCAAGCCTATTGAGTTTACAAAAAAAAAATGGTTATCTGTAAAGTCTGTTTCCGGACGATAATTTTACGTGATAACGTCATAAGAAAACATTGATGGTAAACATGGCAACGATAAAACGTTGCTATAGTTACCTTGTCAATAACATGAGGCGTTCCAGTAACGACGCGTGACGTCACACTTTTTTGAGATTGCAGGTGTTCACCAATTTATAAAACGTTATCACGTCAAAAAAAGATTTTGCTGCATTAGTGCTCTGTTATCCTCTGTAGCATGGGCGCGTTCCGAAGGCACACATCCTAACTTAGTTTTTAAGACTATTTCAAGTGATCATGTGTTTGTAAATACATAAGCATTGAAAGAAATAAAGAAATTTGAAATTTGAAATTTGATCCAATGTAGCCATTGCATTATTGACAAAATAATCACGAAAATTTAAACCTTTGAAAATCGATGTAAGCTTTCTAATCTTCATGCAAAAGAACATAACACTGGCTTTACGAAGGTCTATTCCACTTTAAGGACACGCGGCACTATACTGTATTTTGAGCACCTGAGAAAATAATCACCCAGGTTCTTAAAAGCGCCGCCGGGTGCCGCGGTATAATCGCACCACGTTCCCGCAGCTCCGACATCATGGCGAAAGAGGATGGCCGGTGGAGTTTTAGCCCAGTAGAGAGCCCCACAGCCCCTCGCTGCTCCCCCTCCCTTCGGGGAATGGCGGGATGATGAATAACGACCCAGTTGGCACAATGGTCACCACGCCGGACTGCCAACACAGGGTTGCGGGTTCGATTCCCGCCTCAGACAAGTATTTATGCTTAGATATTTCTCTGAGGTCTGGTTGTTTCTATGTATTATAAGTATATATTTACAAAAGAAAAGTATATAAGTATAGTACATCCGTTGTCTAGCACCCATAACACAAGTCTAGTTACAGGGCTAGATGGCGATGTGTGGAATGTCCTGCAATATTTATTTATTTATTTATTATTATAAATGTCATTTCTCCACATTGAAAAAACATCCTTAAAGGCGACTACCTATTGCGTGAAAACAATAAGAAAAAAAACCCAAGTAACAAAGAACAAACAATTCAAAACGTCTATAATTTCAGTGGATATCTCAATAGCCTTAAATAGGATGGAGGTAAAGCCATGTTGAGTTATGGTCCTATTCCAAGTATTTTCATACGATTTCGGCGAGACAGATAAGGCGTGGTGAGTTATGTGTGTTACCTATAGGAAATTAGGTGAGCCTATTTGTTTTGTTTATTGAACAGCTATTTTATTATGCAGGCTTTTATCAAAATAAATAACATAGTCGTAAATAAATATTTCATGAATATTATATTTGTTATTTTAAGTAATAGAGAAGGCAACTGTTAAAGTACCGCTGAAGAATCAGATTTTTATTGAGTTTCAGGTTTCAAAAAAATCTGATTTTGTACGCGATAATTTAGAAGAACAAGAAACCAAAACAAAAAAATATTGATGGAACACAGCACTCATGGTATACTCACGTTTGCCCGCGACTTCGGCCGCGTAGAAGTCGAAAGAATATTTATAAAAAATTTGAAGTAGATTGGAACAAGGAATCATGTTGTCCCATACCCCTTCTTTTCCACACCCTAGGGGGTAGAATTTCGGAAAATTCTTTCGTATTGGTTGCCTACGGTATACAAAGATCACACCCTCCAAGTTTCTTTTCTCTACGATCAGGGTACGTCAGTCAGTCAGGACAAAACATTTTATAATGTATAGATTTAACGATGTTATTTCCTACCTCACTAGCTAAACTACCTTTGAAAATATTTCCTTGGAAAATCCGATTCTTCGTAGATAATTTTCTTGGCCATTTACCTTCATGACAAATGTTCACATACATCTTAAATTGATTTATTATATATTATATATTTTGCGCTTGAAATGCAATCGGGATGATATTGAAATGTAATTTAAACAATATTATTTACGGGAATTGGCCTTCTGACCGATCTTTGAGGAATATACAAGTGTAATCACGATAGATAGATCCGTTAAAATAAATATAATTATTAGTTCAAAGTCGCGAAAACCTTAGAAAATACTATATTTTCTCTACAATGAATTTTCTCAATACAGTCAAACAAGAGTTAAAATAAGTTTCAGTTAACACCTTAGAAACCAATTGAATAACTGAGGTTCAAATTTCAAAGAAACGTTAATAGGAAAACCGTGTCGGTTTTAAAACTGTATGAACATTTTTACACAGCATTTATATAGCAAAATTTAACTAACTACCTCATTTCACCTCACCTACACAGTGTAGCCAATCTGCCAACTACACATCGTCTTTAAAATCGTCTCTAACAAGCTTTGGAAAATCGTGAAAAATTCTCGAAGAAAATCGTGTGAAAGCTCAAATATGTTGCCGCTTAATCTTTAAAAATGTAGCTTCAAAGCAGCGTTAAATTTACTTATAGTAGCTACGGAATTTTTAGATCACTTATTTAAGGTGGCTCTGCATGACTGTCGTAATAAAAAATACTAAATTTAAGGGGAATTGTTTTAAACTTAACCTTTTTCGTCCCACTGCCGGGCAGGGTCCTCTACACCCTTCCAAAGACCTCGGTCCTGGGCGAGACTTGGTGTTCGTCAGGATGGCAAGACAACTTAATATATTAACACTAAACTATACTTGGCCAGTCCCCGTCGAAGGCATTCATCCAGGTGCATGGATGCCTTCGACGGGACCGCCATTTCGTCACGCCATTTTTTCCGGGGTCTGCCTCGATTTTGACGTCCGCTTTAGTGTGTACCTACTCTATTTTATTTTGTTTTATAGAAACCTAGATAAAAGAAGTGTCTAAGATAATAATTATTCATTCAATATGTTCATTATTATCTTAATAATGTACTGCATTGGATTTTTTTGTGTGAAAAATGAAATATTTAAACGTATTTTTGTCAAAGTTGTCGGAGCTCTTGAAAGGGGCTCTTAAGATCACTTGCTCAAAGAATACTTCACTCTAGACTGTAGACAAAAGATTTAGAGGAGGAAAAAACGGAGGTTTTTTGCACGAACTCTTAAATTAGAATCCGTTACGGCAAAGTCTGAGTCTTTAAAGTTTTTCAATCAAATGTAAAGAACTTTACCTGGACATCTTTAAAATAAAATCTCATTAAAAAGAGACTTGGGACTCTTTAGAATTTGACGTACTTTGTAGAGGTATGGCTATGCCGAAGATACATCGTAGATCACACATAGCACCTCGCACATCGCACATTGATGTCACCTCCATGTAAAACAAATGTGTGGAAATAGATGCACACGCACATGATCAAAGATGCCTCACTGCGTTATATCGATAAAATTCATAGATGTGGCTCTGGCTTGTGATTGGTCAAATCAAGATCAGGCCCTAGATTCACTAAGGTTCAAGTCGTCGGGCGCGCGTGATAAGAGGCGGAGGGGCAGCGGTTTTTGTATGGCAATCTCGCCCTAATCACGCGCGCCCTATGACTTACATTTTAGTGAACTCGCGGCGCGCCGTACTGCTTTGTATCTACCTAGTCTTGTGCGATGTCGATGTGCAATGCATCTTCGGCAAAGCCATACCCTAAGTTATTTTTACTTAAAAGTTGGCAACTAATACACATCCCAGGTATTACAACTTCGTGAATAGCTTGGATTTAAAGTTGCTGACGATTTAAAGCGAAAATTATTATATTTTCTGTAGCTCTTTTAGCTCTTTTTAAACATGATTAACCAACTCTCAAACTGTCAAACTGATTAAAAGATTGTAAACCTTGTGATTATTGAAATAGAATTTAATTTTATATTACCCGTTGAATGCATTAAGCTGGAATTTAGCTAAAGTCTAAGCATAATTGCATGCAAGCCACCCCTTGGTTTTTAAAGTATAAACAAATACGATCGAAAAAAATATTCACAAAATGGACCCTTCTAAGTATTTATTGTCATCTAACAATACTGATACAAACACATTAATTACCCCATTTCAATTTAGGGGAACATCAAGGGTCCCATTATATCAATAACATCTAAAATTAGCGAGAGATTGTTTGTTTGTCTATTTTTATTACAACTTACAACGTTATTAGGTTTTGAGAGGGTGAAAGTTATAAGGGTTTTTATTATTTTGTATATTGGATTAGTTTTTATTGGATGTTGAAGATAAGGAGAGTATACTCTAATATATGAGTGGAATACCTTTGTACTTCAATTACGTTTGATTCAATTTACTATGAGATAAATCTTTATTGGAATGAATATTGTCTCTTAAAAGCGGCTATTTTAAACTGAACTTTTTCAACGTTTAAGCTTACAGAAGTCCTGACTGAGTGTTATATAAAAACGTATTATTTATTTCCGTTTATTTGGGAAACATACAGAACTATAATAGAAATATTTATGACAATATAAAATACATAGGTATATAAAAAAAACCAACATATTATTATGTTATGAAAAGATTTTGGAAAATTCAACCCCTACACGGACAAAGTCGGTGGTAAAAGCTAGTCACGCTTGTTATATTTGACGTTTGTGGACTTAATTATTTACCTATTTCATCTTATTTTACAAACTAATAAAAATGAATGAAGATGTCGACCTACGTGGCGTGTCGGGCAAACACCCGCCTGTGATGCAGAAGTTTGCGAATTCGATTACTCCTCGACAATATTTATATTCAGACGAACTGGCAACCGGCAAACGTTGTTTTGCCATTTACAAAACAAAAAGTAAAGGAAACCAAATAAAAAATATATAGTAGCCGATTCTCAGACCTACTGAATATGCATATAAAATTTCATAAAAATCGGTCAAGCTGTTTCGGAGGAGTATGTAACTAACATTGTGACACGAGATTTTTTTATATTAGACTAGCGACCCGCTCCGGCTTCGCACGGCTATATTATGCATGTATTATACATATAAACCTTCCTCTTGAATCACTCTATCTACTAAAAAAAAGCACATCAAAATCCGTTGCGTAGTTTTAAAGATCTAAGCATACAAAGGGACATAGGGACATAGGGACGGCGAAAAGTGACTTTATTTTATACTATGTAGCGATTATTTATTTCTGGCCTGGGCTTTTCTGTATATATTACAAGTATACAGTTAAAGTATATTTTATTAGTCTTTTATCTAAAACACAAGCCTAGTTATTTTAAGCTCCTAGTTCCTAGCCTGGCTTTGCACTAGAGCTCCAATCTAGGCTCCAACTGAGCTTGTGTTGTAGCATAAATACCTACATGAAATATAAATTACTACATTAAATAAAATTACATACATTATTTATATTTTTATTCCAGCATACGTTACACAGTAAGAAGAAAATCTAGTAGGTTGATACCTTTTCGAAGTAAAAAAAAATAACTTTTATTTTTTATAAACTATCCAAATAATATAAATAACATTCAGCCAAATAAAGATACACCAAAATAAGAATAGTCATTGTCAACAGTTTTCATACAAAATTATGCCTACGACGAAATATTTTCCGTTTTCGCACGATTTACCTATATTTTAGGACAGATTTTTGTTAACGGTAGGTAAAATTTATTGACTTTTGTGTGCCAAAACATGTTTACATCGAGAAATTTCTTTTTGAATTATCATCTCGTAATGCCGACCTTATTTTCTACGTTTTATTGGGAAACAAATAAAATATGTTCTTACTTTCTAAAAAAACTTCTCAATATTATCTTAGGTTTTTAAACTTCGTTATTACACTCCTTAAGACATTTACCATGTTTTTATTTTATGTAGATCGATTTCGATGCTTTTTCAATTTTCTTCTTCTTTCTTCTTTTCGTGTCGATTCCGTTAAACCTTTTTTTTTAATTTTTTTTTTTTTTTATTAATATTATTAAAAAGCTATATACAGTATCCAGCCCAATAAGTGGCTGCAGCCGCGGCATCATCAGTCGCCTCATAGAGGTTTCAATTTTACGATACTGGAATTTGACCGTGCGGGATAAAAAACTAGTTTAATTTCAAATTATTGATACTTGATAAGAAAAAAGTTGGAGAAATGATACTCCAACTTTCTTCTTACCAAGTATCATGGAAATCGGTTCAAGTTTTCTTTGCGTGTAGAGGTAACAAATTAACACAAACCTTAACATTTTTGAAGATTTTTTCAATTTACTTTTAATTGACCGAGCGAAGTGAAGTATAAGCTTCAAATCTGGCAAAAGAATGTTGGGCTTCGTCTTCCAGGTCGTATGTTACTCTGGCTAAAACTTGATATCTAAGTTATACGAATACTAACATTTTTTTGGGATTTTTGATTGGGATACTTCGTCAAAAAGGAGGCTACTGAATATCTTCGCTTCATAGGATCCAAAAATTTATGAGACCAACATGAAGTTGATCTTCAGATCTGAAGACAACTTCACATTGATCTCATAAAAAAATGTTAGAGTCGTATAACCTGAATACCAAGTTATATCCAGAGTAAAATATGACCTGTAGAAAAAGTGATTTTGCAAAAAAAAACTTTTCTCGCAAGGGCTACCTGAACTACTAGTAACAATCGTACAAATCGCGAAAACCTTAGAAAATACTATAGGTAGTAATATTATATTCAATCGTATTTTATTTATTTTCTTCTTTTGTGTAGGCGTTTCAAAGTCTGATATCTATAAGTAGGTTATTTATATATAAGAAATGTCTCTGCTTAAGATTATTCATGCCAGTCGTTCTATGAATGTGTGATTTTATTATAATATGCTTTGGATTATATTATTCTGATTTGTAAGGAGCTATATTTTGCCGCCGAAAATGGCTTAAACGAAGATTTATCGACTGTGAAGTGTATCTATTGAAAAAAGAGGTTTTCGATTTTCTGTGAATCATTTTTATCCGGAAATGGATCGTGTGAATGCGTAATGTGACAGATTTAAATGAATAGTGTATTCGCCACAACCATACCGTAAACACGGAGTTCACATAAAACAGTTTCTGCTATTTAACGACCGAACAGGATGTGAGTTTCTGGAATTGATGTTTAGTTTAAAACAATACAATACTAACTCCACAACGTAATTTCATATCAAACGTTTGTTTAAATTAATACTTACACCTTAATACCTTAAATAAGTTGTTTTGATAGCGCATATACAGACACATACACGAAAGGCATATGAGTCAGACAGAAAGACATATGAGTCAGACATAAAGACATATGAGTCAGACATAAAGACATATGTAATATTTATATTATATTAACTCTCTGAGTTCCAAATTTTAAACCTATCCGTTTATTGGCTTGACCTGTGCTTTGATATAAGAGTCAGTCAGTCAGGACTTAGAATTTTAAATTTAGAGATGTGAAAGTTTAGGTATTATACAGGGTGAATTTTTTTATGTGGGCCTTCAGGGCTATATCCTAAACTATGAGAGATAGCGAAAAATGCTGAAAGGAGTTGCATGCCCGATTTTGAAAAAATTAAAACTGCATTATTTGATTTTTGAAAAAGTCATTTCCCTAGCCGGGAATCGAACCTGTTCATTTTCTAAAATAATAATCATGCTATATTTTTAAACCAATCGATAGTGTTGCTGATAGAGATCAATTCCTGGAAACAAACATAGTATGGCAACACAAAGGAAATAGCTGAATTTTGTAGTTTTCTGTAATTTTCACCTTTCTGTCTCTGGCAAAACAATAGTGTGAGACATAGAGGACAAGTGATATTATTCTAAATATTGTAAAATAAGTTCTAAATGAAGTTCTTTACATAAAATTTGTAAAAACAGTTCATATTTTTAGTGCAGCAGTTTGTTACGTCATTGGCCTTACCTCCTCACTGCATTTTTTTCAGGGATGGTTGTATGAAAATTACAGAAGATTACTAAAATTAGCTATTTCCTTTAATTTCCCAGACTATGTTTGTTCCCAAGAATTGATCTCTATTAACGACACTATCGATTAGTACAAAATTATAGGTGATTATTATTTTGGAAAATGAACAGGTTCGATTCCCGGCTAGGGTAATGACTTTAAAAAAATCTAATGATGCAGTTTTAGTTTTTATCAAAATCGGGCACGCAACTCCTTTCAGCATTTTTCGCTATCTCTTATGGTTTAGGATATAGCCCTGAAGGCCCACATAAAAAATTCACCCTGTATATACAGGGTTATTGGAAATTAATTGACACGGCGTTAAGGGCTTCTTCTGTGCACCTTAACAAACAACTTTTGTTCTACGACTTTTGTCGAAACTTAATACATATCCCAAAAAAATATATTTAAGTGTTTCTCGTACTGTCTGGTAATTTTCTATGTCTATGTGGCAAGTGCGCGCGCGCGATCGGCACGTGGCGCACTGTGTGAGACCCGATCGGGTTGTACCATACCTACTATGATTGATTCTGTGACGTAGACGTAGAGTTGAGTATTATTTGAACTGTTGGATTTAATTTTTTATGTTTGTATGGAATATTTTTATAATGAATTTCCAAAAGTCGTAGAACAAAAGTTGATCGTTAAGGTGCACAGAAGAAGCCCTTAACGCCGTGTCAATTAATTTCCAATAACCCTGTATAAAGTTTAGTTTATTTTTCCCTAGCCTGTTGATTCTCACTTCTGGTAAAAGGCCTCTCCCATTTCGTTCCATTTATTCCGATCTGTATTTGGGCACAGCTAGTCAATAATAATTAACTTCAAGTTACCCACTTAAACAGTTACATTTATTAAAATAACATTACAAACAGTTAACTGACTGTAACATAGTTAACACATTTCCATAACTTTATCTCAACGTGTTCTAAATTAAGTTACACGTTTCACAAACCCGTTGAGAATGCATTTAAATAAACTTCAATATAGTTACAAATTAGTAATATTCAGTACTTGATGTTTGTAATAGTTAGGAGTTTTGTTGTGTAATTCGCTTTGGAGCTGTGAATCTTGGAGTCTCACCTTTGATGGAATTGGTAACAGGAAATGGGTTAATTAACTGTTGAAGCTGAGCGATAAATCGGCATATGCACGGTTATGAGTCAAGTTATTATTTTCGGATAAATTAAAAATACACTAATAATGTTAAATGGTTTTAGGCAAAATCTAATTTTTGTGAAACATTGCTAAAAATGATCAGTAAATCATGAAATTTCCTGTTGAAAATTCAAATTTTCTAAATAGTAAAGCCTTAGGCTTTTTAGGACTAAAACCCACAACGATAAATTTATAAAACATATCTCCCTATTTCCTTGGTCACGCCATAACTTAAGATTTGGCTAACTGTGGTTTTGTAATATTTGTGGAAGTTCAGGAAAATTTTCAATAGTGAGTCAACATGAAAAATTATTAATGTTACGCAATTATATATGTATAAAATATTCGCTACAAATTGAAAACTTCCTCCGTTTTTTAAAATCGGTTAATATAGTTTTATTATTACACTTATTTCGCACTCTGGACGTCACAAAAATACGTTTTAAAAAAACAGTAACTGCAAATGAATTTAAGCAATTTGAATTCAGCATTTTCATTTTCATTACAGTGGAATAATGATTGAGTTTGCAAAGACAAATGGGGAATGTACTTTTTAATAATGAACCTTTTGTGCATATGACGTTTTGTTATTTCACCGCAACTTGGGTATGGAGATCATTATTATGATTATTACAGAATGACATGTTTTTTGCTTTCTGTTTGACGTTTCATTGAACTTTTGTTTAAAAAGAAAAAACGAAAAGTAAGAGCCCACTACATAATAATCGTTGCATAAATTGTTATCTACAAATTTATGAATCTTAACCTTTTTTTCCGTCCGCGAGGAATCTTCTTTCTTCCTTGCATTATCTAAACTAATAAAGAAAAAATATTTTTTGCTGAAGAATATTATATTGTTTCACTAGCGACCCGCTCCGACTTCGCACGGCTATATTATGCATGTATTATACATATGAACCTTCCTCTTAAATCACTCTATCTATTAAAAATAACCGCATCAAAATCCGTTGCGTAGTTTTAAAGACCTAATGGACATAGGAATATAGGGACGGCGAAAAGTGACTTTATTTTATACTATGTAGTGATAGTGATAGTGATTGACAGCAACATAGGCTATTTTTTATACATTTTTATTAATCCACAAGGGATCAAAACTTACGTAGGTGAAACCGCAGGATGCTGCTAATCCTCTAAAAAGGTGAACTAAAAAGAGAAGCTACATTCTATAGTTATTGATTGTATAAAAAAATGACAGTAAATTAATTTGGAAACTTTCAGCATAATGGAACCCCTTAATAATCAAAGTTTCAACTATTAAAAGTTAATAGAACGTGTTGACAATTGTGTTGGGCCATCTTAACGAATTACTCCGAAAATGTACTCAGCGAGTGGATAATTTTGGGCAGATTTCCGGAATAATTCCACATATGAGACTATTAATGTTAAACTCATTAAAGGGCCGGAAGTGTTCAAATGACATACCCTTTCTGTGACCACGTTACATGTTTTTCACTTTAGAAAGTAATTTAGAATTTGCAGCGCTCCGCGATTTCACCCGCGTAATTCCTGTTCCCATAGGAATATTGGGATAAAAAGTACCCTATGTCATTCATGTATCTTCATGCCAAGTTTCATCAAAAACAGTCTAGTAGTATTGGAGCGTATTCGTTACAAACAAAAATATATTTCCTCTTTATTATATTAGTGTGGGTACCGGAAAAGTAAATATAATACAATACGAAAGATAACACTATCACTACATAGTATAAAAAAGTCGCTTTCTCTGCCCCTATATCCCTATGTATGCTTAAATCTTTAAAACTACGCAACGGATTTTGATGCGGTTTTTTTTAATAGATAGAGTGATTCAAGAGGAAGGTTTTTAGATATTGTACATAGGCGTGCGAAGCCGGGGTGGGTCGCTAGTATTAAATAATAAATGACATCCACTTCGACCCCGAAGATCGTGTGTTCGTGTCCTGGCAGTTCACCAATGGATTCCTCTTATGAAACAATTACAATATTCTTACGGTAAAGCAAAAATTCGTGAAGTTTTCGGCTTAGACGTATTGACAAGTTCTCTCCTTTGGACTAAATTAACAGGGTAGAATATGTGCTAAGCAAGATTAATTGATCGAATATATTATGCCTCAGGCACTACAATGTCTCGAATAGCATGGATTATGAAATACAATTTTTTTATAATCCGACAATTAGGTACTTTTTTATTAGGTATTTCGTAGTTAATAAGTTTTCTTGTCATTTTTGTTATTTTCAATGTTTTGTGGGTTGTACAAATAAAGTGTTCATCTATCTATCTATCTTCTTTACTGTAACCTTACCTATCTATTAAAAATCCTGAAAATATCACAAATATTTTGTTGTGTTTTTTTCAGATGTGAGTTTTTTTTTAAATGTCAACCCTTCGAAATAAACCCTTTAATTTTCAAATTCTTCTCTAAGCCGACTTAAATTACCTACCTATTTTCTGATAGCAACACCCCAAACCAATAAAATTTGAACCCCTAACAGGTTTTCCCCTACAAACATAAATATGCGTTTCTAAATCCAAGCCATAATGCATCCCATTCTATTAAGTAAGATTGCATTTCGTTAAAATAAAAAGTAAATAAGTTTATTTCGAATAATTTAACTGTTTTTCTTGTAAGGTAGTGTTTGATTTGTTTGTTTAAGGAATTTTTAAGTTGTAACAAAAATGTTAGGTTATGTATGTATGGATACATTTTATTTTGAAGTCGATTTATTTGGCCTAAGTTATCGACTTGTCAAATTCTGAAAAATACTATCACTAAGTAGTGTAAATGGAAATTAATACCACGGTATTTCTTACTACTATCCCCATCACTACATAGTATAAAATAAAGTCACTTTTCGCCATCCCTATGTCCCTATGTCCCTTCGTATGCTTAGATCTTTAAAACTACGCAACGAATTTTGATGCGGTGTTTTTTAATGGATAGAGTGATTAACAAGGAAGGTTTTTAGATATAATACATGCATAATACAGCCGTGCGAAGCCGGGGCGGGTTGCTAGTTCTAGATAAGATATACTTTAGGGGCTGTCCATCTCGTGAGGCTCGAAACGGGGGTCCATAAAAAATCACGAAATATCACATTTTTATTTGATAAAAATTAAAAAAAAAACTTTTATAGTTACTAAAAAAACACGTTATTAAGGGGGGTGGCGGGGGGGGGGGGGGTAGTCTTAAACCTCACCTAGGGGGAGGGGGGGTTAAATATGCCAAAAAAAATATTACGTGATTAATAATAACGAATTCCCATTATCTCCTAAATTGGTTAGATTATCAATTTGGGAAATAATGCCACGAAGATTCCCATCCCCTAAATACTATCCTCCAAATGGCATTAGCGGGATAGGGTGAATACCCCAATTTGACTATGAAAAGTAGGACAGGGTTGGGCTAACATATAAACAAACTGGAGACCTCTGCCTGGCTCATAGGCGGTATTGAGGTCCGGTCGGGATCATAGGCGGTATTGAAGTACGCAACGGGTACGCATTGAGATCTCAGGGTGAGTCGCTCTATAAGACGACCTCTATCCAGCTAACCGGTTGGCAGTGGCTCAGAACCACGACCGATAGAGAAAGAAGAAGACCCCCGATTCTTTTACATCTACTACCCCACTTAACTGAGAACCATGTACCTACGTAAATTCATACAATGCCGCTTTGACATCAATCTATTCATTTCATTTATTTTCTATCATCATCATCATTATATCAGCCACAGGACGTCCACTGCTGAACATAGGCCTCCCCCAAAGACTTCCAGAGCGATCGGTCGCATGCTCTCTGCATCCAACGACTTCCCGCGCTGCGCTTTCCGGTACGTGGTCTCTAATCTAAGACTTTTCGGCCCCAACGGCCATCAGTTCTACGAGGCACATGCCCCGCCCATTGCCACTTCAGCTTACTAATTCTTTGGGCTATGTCACTAACTTTAGTTCGCCTACGAATCTCCTCATTTCTGATTCGATCTCGTAGTGAAACGCCGAGCATAGCCCTCTCCATAGCACGTCGTGCGACCCTGAGCTTTTTTATTTTTTATAATAAAATAAAAAGGTTAATTAAGAAAAAAGTCAATGATTGTGTTTCATAATATACTTACCTAGTACGTCAGGTATAATTACTTAATTAATGATATATATTATTATCTACCTAGTATAGTGGGTATTTAATATTATAAGATACGTCGTAAATTATTTTGCGTTAAAGTTTATATTTTATTTTTATTGTGTTAGTATAGTGTATTTATTATGGGTCAAACCTGTAATAAACCATATTTATTTATATTTATAAAGAAATAATATTATTATCTCTTAACTCACTAAGAAGAATTTCTAAGCTCGAAAAGGTTTCAGGTTTCGCAGAAAACAGTCATAATTTTCACCCCTTATCGTTAGGTATAACAAATAGGTACTCCGGACTACATATATTTAGGTCACGCACTCGCTTACGCTCCAAAAGTGCTTTGAATACCTAAACTACCCTACGATAAGTAGCGTAGTTTAGGTTTTCAAGTTTTTAATAGACTCCCTTTTAGAGTACAAAGCTTTGTCATAAAAGCTATTGAAATAAATTCTAGAGGTAAAAATATAGGTCATTTTGTTCTCGGAAACTTGTTATTGCTGACGTTGAAATAGTCATTTGTTTATAGTATTTAAGCAGCCTCTACACGTCGACAGATTTGTCAGCAGAAGACATCTGCAGATTTTTCTGCCAACGTTTAGACGGAGGTATTTGCTTATATGTGGTAGGTAATTAACGTTGGCAGATGCGTCTGCCACCAATCCGTTTGTTGTCGGGTTTCGGCGCGAGTGTACGGCCTCCGTACACACGTCTGTCAATGCATCAGTGCAAGAGCAGTTGCGAGTGATAGCCTCGATCTTCTTTTCCATTTTTTTTGATAATTTTTCCGTGGTGTATACTCAAGTACTAATTAAAATTATTATAGAAAAAAACAGCAGCAGCTGTAACCCCTTCAAGTTCCATTTTTGTTGCGTGAATGCGAGTTGCATCTGTCGAGAATCGGCACAGACTGATTAACCCACAGACGTGTAGACGGATCGTCGTGATCTATCAGCAGACGCATCAGCCGACGTCCGCTGAAGCATCTGTCGACGTGTAGAGGATTCATTACAACAGAACGTGGGCCTCCTCTCAGAGGCCCTCAGACGCCAAAGTTTGCTTCACCGTATTGACGAATATCTCATGCCTTCAAAATACATAAAGTTTTGGGCATGTCGTTTCCTCACAGTTGGAGCATATTGTTATTAATATGTAAATACACTTAGCCTCTTCATTGGGGCCATAGTGCGTGTGAGAATATCCTACTTATCACTCCAACTCAAAAAAAATAATTGTTTGTTTAATGCACAATGACCGGTTATGACACCTATGATCGTCCGGATTTCGTTTCTTTTCAGTTTGATGATGCTGCCGGAACTGCACTTTTTGTTTCTCCATTTGTGTGTTTTCGGTTTTTTGTCGCAGCCATGTTTCACCTGGATTTAAACCTATGACCACCATTATAATTAAGTAATTAGAATGTTACCTAGTTGATCCTATAAATAAACACTATCATCTCAAACGGAATTGAATTTTAATATAACCCGACCCCAACCAAGTAAAGTAACCATACTCAAAGCAGAGAATATGTAAAAATGGTAATAAAATATTACGCAATAACTTTCCCGCCATAAAACATGAAGAGACGACGAATTAATATCATGTATTATGAGGCTATTTGCCTTTGTCACCCGATCTCATGTCAAATTAATTTGCATATCTTTTCTCGTCTTATATGGAAACCGAATCAAATAAGGATTCCTTACAGCTATTAGCTCTAGGCGTTTCAGGCGGTGGTTCTTTTAGACATTTCTTTTAAATTGTGGTTTATTATATTTATTCGGATTTTTATGTCTTTTTACATAGCTGGTAATGAAACTCTAGTTACGAATGATATTGAAGGGCTTTTTGATGTTGCTTCGCTTAATAGGAGAGGTTTATGGTCTGGGTTTGTGGTCAATCGGGTAAAACAAAATTCCTTAAGCAAAGCAAACTTCTAGTTGACTGATATATCTACGTATCACTTAAGCCAATAGACGAGTCGAGCCAAAATTTGGCAAACAGTATCTATTACGCAGGAAAATTGCTACGCGGGCGAAATAGCAGGTGAAACCAAATCCTAAATAGAAACACTTATTTTGGGATTATGAAATTTACTAGCTTTTAGAACTGTATTTAAAATTTCATGAAAAACGAATTATGTTAAGTGAGTAATTTAAATATTATACCCAGTAGGAGATGGCGGGATGAGTTTGGTTGGGACTAGACAGAGTTGGCTTTAGAGAGGGATGCAACCGGGAACATCGCTCGGATGATGATGATGATGAGAGTTGGCTTTAGACAGAGACCAGAGCGAGAGACCTTTGGATTCCAGGCTACTTTCTCAGCTCAGGAGAGGCCTTAAGGTGAAAGGGTACCAGCGCGCTCTCCATACAAACGTAGTCAACTGTTTCCTCGGATAATGACACTAGCACAAATATTTTTGTGCCATAAAACCTATAACTGCCATGACTATGCCGCTATGTTTTGGTTTTTTTTCATTTTCAAATTATCATAGAAATAAAAATTAAAAAAATTAAAAAAAAAAACAAAAAATAGGGGCATGGTCATGGCAGTTATAAGTTTTATGCACCAAAAATATTTGCTCTAGTGTCATTATCGAGGGAGAAAATAGTCGAATACGTTTGTAATAGTTTGTATGGAGAAAGCCCCCAGTACCCTTTCCTCTTTACCCTGCAGTGGTTTACTATAGGAATATAATAAAACGGTGCGAGTCAGCCTCGCGCACGAAGGGTTCTAGTATAAGAATACAGACAAGTGAAACCAGTGGTAAAAGTTATAGTCAAAACTATAATGTAAACATAGTAATTTGATACTGCATCGCACCTGCACCGATAAGAAGATGTGTCAAGGCCAAGGTTACATTGGAATCAATATTGTATTAGAAGGTTATGTGACATAGTATGGTACCAATTTAATTATTATAAAAACCCCCGTATTTACTCAATAAATATTCGGTAAACACCATAAATTCGACGTGGTAATATCTCCTATTGCACTATTACATTCTGTCTATCTATCTATCTTTTTAGGGTTTTTACCTAAATCATCTGTAAAAATTTAAACTGTCTTTATCTATCACGGTTCAAGAGATACAGCCTGGTGATAGACAGACATATAGACAGAGGAGTCTTAGTAAAAGAGTCCCGTTTTCAATCTTTGATAACAGAACCCAAAGAGCAATAAAATAAATTTTATGATTTTCATCGTTCTTACTTCAAGAAAGTACATTAAAACATATCATCTATAGATTCTCTTCCATAATTAAAAACCTGTAGAAATTTATAGCGCAGACCCTCAGCTGAATGCAGACGATATTACTGCCTTCGTGAAACTATAGGTGTATATCTAAACATATATATATAAAATGTCAGATTAAAACGTCGCCGCTTGCATAAAAGGCTCTGATGCATGAAACTACTTCATTCGAGGGTCCCCTTGCCATTAAATATTTGCTACGGAATTCGAGCTTAGGATTTCCCGTTGAGCCACTGTTTGGAAAATGCTCGGTCAGTAATTGTGTCGGTTTTGGAATTGCTAGTCTGACAATATTGTGTTTATTTACTTTTTAGATAATTTTAAGAAACAAACTCATCTTACTTTGTCAAGTTGTGATATCCTGCTAATATTATAAATGTGAAAGTTTGTGTGTATGTTTGTTACTATTTCACGTAAAAACTACTGAACCGATAGCAATGAAACTCGGTATGTAGATAGCTAGAGACTTAGAATAACACATAGGCTTCTTTTATCTAGATGTTCCTACGGGATTGGGAATTACGCGGGTGAAACCACAGGGCCCAGCTAGTCCTACTAATATTTTAAATGTGAAAATTTTGTTGCTCGATCACGCAAAAAGACGTCTTGTGTTTTTAAGGGCTTACATAAGGTTGTGCATAAACAAATTTAGCTGAATTCATTTAAAGGGTAATATAAACTTTATTTCTATTCCATTAACCACAAGGTTGATTTTAATTAGTCAGTTTGACACTTTGACAGTTGGCTAATTATGTTGACCAATTTCACTAATTAATTATTTAAAGATAAGTAACAAAAAGAATAAGAAAAACATTAATATTACTTACAATTAATTTCTAAATTGACATTTATTCATCTATCTCACAATATTTCAAACATACCAACATGGTGTTCCTTCCATTCATCCACATATACATCACAATCTGTATCATACAGATACTTACAGTTTCAAGAGTTTTTTTTATATTTTAACTACATTAAATAATATAAATATACAGCGGACACTGCATATAAACTGTAAATAATGGAACGCCTCAGTAAACCATACGGAATTAATGTTTACAAAAGCGCTTAAGTTTCGCGGAAAATCGCGCAAAAAAACAAAAACATTTTGCAGTAGCACAAAACTTAACACACGATAAAGGACCGACCAAAAAAACTATAAACTCATAAACAGAATTTACCTCCGCACGTTTTAAATGTATGTGAATGTATGAAATATTTTGGAGACGAAAAATTGTGCTTTTACAAACACCGATTTCAGTTTCGCAGAAAAATTGCAAATAGCAAACTGTGATATTGATCTTTACTTGCCTAGAACCTTTAGCACCATCATGGCTTAGTCAACCATGCCAGGGGGAAGTATTTGTCAGTGAATACGTCTGGAGCCATCTAAGCCGCTGTTTTGGTCACGATGTTTACCTTTAACTTAAGAGCAATCTTTTAATGAGCGAACCTACATAATTTTTCGTTACATAATTTCATTGGTACCCGGGATTCGAATGCACGATCTTTGGAAAGAAAGTCGAGGTACGGTCGGCTGCATAATTGCAGACCCACCGTAGTGCTCCAAAACGGCTGGTTTAAGAATGTTTTCAATACAAGCAACATTCTAGGCACCTGCTTTAGTTGAAGTTTAAAGTCATCTAACTCATGAATTTATCAAACAAAAATATCAGAATGAAAACATGCCAATAATAGTAATTTTTGAACTCTACCGGCGGCTGCAATTATGCAGCCGACTGTACATACCTCTAGGCTAGCACCGCTATAGATTTAGAGAAATAGCATTCTGTTTTTGGTTTTAATATTAATAATCTCAAGTCACTTCTTATTTTTAAGACAAGCTGTGTTAGTACTTACCAACGTCCTTTTTACCGACTTATAAATAGGAGGAAGTTCTCATTCCAATTTTTTTTACTGTTGAGGCATAGCTTCGATGTTGTCTTTTTTGATAACCCTCGAAGTTTTAAGTAGAAAAATCTAATACCTAACAAACCGTTGCAATTCCGGTTGCAATTCTGCCTTTCATATCTTAATATATATAAATCTCGTGTCACAATGTTTGTCCTCAATGGACTCCTAAACCACTTAACCGATTTTAACCAAATTTGCACACCATGTGCAGTTTGATCTAACTTAAAAGATAGGATATCTTACATCTTAATTTACCCCGATATTCCCACGGGATCGGGACTTACGCGGGTGAAACCGCGTAGGGCAGCTAGTTTCTTATATATTTCTTACTAAATTTGCGGTTTCTAAGAAACTCATGTACAGTCAGCCGCAAAAGTGCATTACCCGCAAAAGTGCATTACCACCTCGACGCTCTAAGCATGCTAAATATAAGAACTATTTTTGAATGAAAACTGGGCCTGCACTTTTGCACCCCTACTGTACCTTACTTAGTTAACTACAGCAGTACACCACTTGCACTGGGCTCTGAAGTTATTAAAACTGATTTGTGTTCTGAGAGTAAATTAGTTTTTCTTATTTGTTTCAAACTTTTATGGAATATAATTTAATTAAATTAACAGCGACATTTAATCAGTTAAATGAATAAATTTATTATAGAAGAGTAATTAATGTATTAATGCAGACGAATGGAAAGGAAGAAAATTACTTAAGAAAAGATTATTGAACTGCGTGTGTCGTGATATGAGAGAGATAGATGTGAACGATGTGATGATAGATAATAGAGGATGAATGAATGAAATGATAAAAGAATGAATGAACGAAGAAAACGTACTGCGCTGACCTTAAATAAAACGGGATTAGGACAGGAAGAATAATATTAAAAAAGACTCATCTCTAAAACTACAATAGCTAAGGGGTTTTCTTTTAGGACGTGAGCAAGAATTAAGAGGAAAGGGTACCGGGGGCTTTCTCCATACAAACTATTACAAACGTAGTCGACTGTTTTCTCCATGGATAATGACACTAGAGCAAATATTTTTGGTGCATAAAACTTATAACAGCCATGACCATGCCCCTATTTTTTGTTTTTTTAATTTTTTTAATTTTAATTGCCTTTATAATTAGAAAATGAAAAAAAACAAAACATAGGGGCATAGTCATAGCAGTTATAGGAATTATGGCACAAAAATATTTGTGCTAGTGTCATTATTCAGGGAGGAAACAGTCGACTACGTTTGTATGGAGAGCGCGCAGGTACCCTTTCACCTTAAGATACGTTCTTTGGAAATTTGACCTATCCATTTGGATAAAGGGCTATTGATATTTGTAGTTTATAGTACTTATTATGTGTTCTGTGATTGTAGGAAATCAATTATAATAATATAAAAAAATGATAAAACGATGCTTGTTCTAGCTAGTAAATATTTACTTCTATAATTAAAATTTGGAGGTGTATGTAACTAAAACAATAGCAGACAACACACTTATCAGTCTGCCCATTGCTCGCCGACCGTTACAATTTTTTTAATGCTGACAAAAGTTCAAGTGATTGACAGTTTAATTTTGTACTTATCATTGATAAGTTATCAACTAAGAAAAAGTTATAGTTTAAAAAACTCAGTTAGCAGGGGAACCACTTTTGACCTAATCAAAATAGGTCTGACAATTTAAACATATACGTGAAGTTAAATTTAGTTAAAATAGATACTTTTGTGTTTTTCTTAAATAGGTACATTATTGAATATGTTATTTTAAAAATCTAAATATGTTATCCTAGGTAGAGTGCCCAAAAAGCTAGCTGTATTGCCTCTTTGGAGTCCAGTTAAAATTGGATAACAAATATTTCTCTCTAACATGCTTTTGAATTAATTTAGAATGTTCATTGACCAAGTTTTCAAACGGTACGAGGCTCCAGTTTCACCACCTACAAACCGCCTCGTTGAAACTATAAAACGATCCACTAACAAAATACCTTTGTCAAAGGATTACTACACAAATTATTCGGAAATTTACTGTGAAATTTTAAGTGCGGATAAGTTACTTACTTAGTTGTTTCAAACTGTTTAAAATGTAGATATAATTTAAGTGTTTTTACTTAATTTATTCTGTCTTATACAAAAAATTAAAAGACGGCCAAGTGCGAGTCGGACTCGTGAAAGAATGGTTCCGTACCATTACCTACCAATACTCTGTTTTTTGTATTATTGGTTATAGCGGCCACAGAAATACATCATCTGTGAAAAGATTATTCTTTTCACCATGGCATTATTGGCATGACAATACTTGAGCAAATACACAAATAGAAAAAAAATATGAAAAAAAAAATCCGTCCCGTTTTGACAGTAAAATTGATAGCGTTCGTGAACTAGATGTGGAAAAAAGATCTAAGTAAGTATTAAAAGTCACGCGTTTCTTTTATTTTCTTTATTAACATCTGACGCCATTACATACTATTAACTTCAACAACCTGCAAAGAAGTAATTTTTGGTAGAAGTTTTGTCATCATTCTTAGCTATCACGGTTCTTAAGATGCAACCTGGTGACGGTCAGGCAGACGGACGAACAGTGAAGTCTTAGAAATTGGGTCCCGTTTTTACCTTTTGGATACGGAACCCTAAAAACCTTACTGATCTAGATTACGTCAGCAAATTTTAATCCATGCCATTCAGGACGCTATCGTGCCTTGGAAAATGTGAGGAAAATGCTAACCCTTTAGACCTTTTGCTATAGAGAGCATATTATTATGTAATTTACGAACCTAGAGCGCAATTTTCTTTATACTCTAGACGACTCCCGTACCTACAATTTCTTCCCGAAAATCGGGTTCCGTACCTCAAAAGGTAAAAAAAAGGAACTCTTATAACCCTCTTGTCTGTCTGTCCATCTGTCCGTCTATTTTGAAAGAATGTTTGTGAGGCGTTGAAACGGAAATTACAAAACAAATTTTGATGAAACTTAGTTTAAGAATACACTAAATTCTTAAAATTAACATACCTACTCTACTTTTTAACCGAAGAAAAAACGGAGGAGGTTCACAAGTATAACGCGTATAATATTTGGTTATCTAGGTATGACTGCACATAAATTTCTAAAGAGAGTGGTCCGATTTGAATAATTCTTTTTTTTATCCTTAAATGCCTACGGGTTCGGGACTTTTGCTGGTGAAACATTGGGTGCTGCCAATTTTTAATACTATTTGTTTTACCTACTCATATACGACTAACATAACAATACAATGTTTTGTGATAAATATTTGGAAATTGCATGTTGTTTTGCCGTTGGCTTTTATTTGAAAACATTGCTAATTCCATCCGGACAAATAGTCAAAATTTTAATGGTACAAACACACACCTATAGGTACCTAGGTAAATAGAATGTTGAACTGGATTTGGCATGTACCTAAATATTTATAACATAGTAACTTAAAAAAATAAAATAAAAATATAAAACGATAAAATGTATAAAAGACCTATTAAAAAAAATAGAAAAAAAGCCTTAAAGATATATATATTAATATTCGGAATCGACTCGCAAAGAAGAAGAAGAAGTAAGACAACCATTAGTTTCCAACTGAGAAAAAAGAGGAAGTTCTTAATTCTCCAGAAGCTATTATTATAAAATTAATTATTTTTCAAATGTGCTAATAAAGCCCATATCCGACGCGGCCTCTTTTAAATATCTCGTCGCCATATATTAATTTTAGTAGGTATGTCTACATAGACTAGTGGACAATCAAGACACTTCTAGCGATTTCCATTTGCCAAATAATGATAAGTATTTTAGAAGATATTTGGGAACAGATAAACATAACTAAATACGGGTCAAAACATAATCCTCCCTTTGAACAGGGGCCTAAGTCTGCTAACACAATCGTGTTACAGTAGTGTGTCGATATAATCGTAATAGAAATTTAATGTCAAAAATATGACATTACATGTCCAATTCGTATTCTCCTAACGTTGACTATTCTATCGAGACACCACTGACACACTTTTGTATTTTGCGCTACAATCGTGGCATAATGGAATCTCGATTGTTGTCAAAACGGTATATTGCTTAGCAACATATACCATGTTGCTAGGCAACACCTGCAAGGTAAATATTACCATACCATTGAGACTCCATAGTGATTATATTGCGATGTTATTAAAACTTTAGCAGAATACCAAATAAAGTCACAATCTCGATATAATAACAATAGAGTCTCGATATAATGACAATGGTTGGCCAAATAGCAGAATAAGGCCCCAGGAATGTTCTGAACCGTAGTCGGTTAAGAACATTCCTGTTTTAACAACCAATAGTAATAAGAAATTGATGTCGTTATTCTTGAGTATGTTGTGCAAACGATTCGACTTGATAACGATTTGGTAAACATAACAGACAGTGTTCCAGGAAAATCGGTCAAAGGTACAAATTGAAAGGTTGCTTTTTGTATGCCGTTGATTTTTCATGCATAAATATATATTTAGGTATTTGTGTTTTTGCCGTAGCAGGAGAGAATATAGCATATTTGCCTGTTATTATCGTTAATCGGGTTAAGGGGTTATCATATACGAAAGCGATAGAGTACTACTTCTGTGCTGGTTTATAATCAGCTTTTGTTCTACGACTTTTGGAAATGGCTGCCTGAATAATTAACGGACACCTCAAACCAATAGATGGATTGGGCTTTCGAATGCAGATGGCTATAATGACGTTAGCACTTATTTATATTTATTTTATTTATTTATTTTTTGACGTGATAACGTCTAATAAATGAATGGAATACCTGCATTCACAAAAAAGTGTCATGTTCCGGTACCATGACGTATCACGTTCTGATTGCGTCCTATACCCGTTGTGAGACGTCATGCCTCATGGTAACATGAATGAAGCGTCCGTGTCCGTTAGGAAACAGAATAGGTATTTAATGGACTGGACTTGTGTTATGGTGACGAGTGACGAATGGAAGACTTATATAAAAAAAATACGTAAAGGAAAAAAAATATTATAAAAGAAAAACAAAACAAAAAATTTCATCGTTTGCTTACATAGCTTTCTTATGATCTTATTCCGTAAAATTATCGTCCGTAAACCGACTTACAGACAACCATTTTTTTTGTTTGTTTTTATGTTTGTAACAAATAATCTCCAAAACTACTAGACCAATGTTAATGACACTTAGTATGAGGATACATTGATTCATTGAGAGTTACATAGGCTAATTATTATTTTGTAGACGCTTCAAAGTGATGTAATGCATTCCATAATTCTTATTTTTCTAATTTAATAAATTACGTGTCACGTTGTTTGTGCGCGATGGATTCCTAAACTACTTAACCGATTTTAATCAAATTTGCACACCGTGTGCAGTTTGATCCAACTTGAAAGATAGGATAGCTTACATCTTAATTTATACCGATATACCCATGGGATCGAGAGCGCAGCTAGTTAAATATATATATATTTTTACTTTGACTTCGACTTGTCCCGAATCCCGACACGGGATTAGGAACTACGCAGGTGAAACCGCAGACCGCTGCTAGTTGTTTAATACATCACAGAAGCAGAAACGTCTTAAAGAGAATCAGGTTTCGAACGTAATTTGAAGTAAATCGAAATTGAATCTTACATAAATTCGAGTCTGGCCAACATTGTCACATAAATTGTGAACAAAGGCCTAAATCAAGCGTCGTATTTCAATTTAATAGAAACAAAAACCATGAACATCAAACAGTCAACAAACAATGTAATCATTTATTTATACATAATGGTATCTAATTTGCAAATCTTTGTTCTGGTGGTTCTCAAACTTAGAAAAGATAATACCCAAAAGTGGGCAACATTATGGGTGTTGTGGCTAAACTTAATTTTGTTTAAACTTTGTGTTAAATTTCAAGTACCTATCATAGTAGTTATCTCGTGCGAACCTTAGATATAGGTATACTTACTTTTGAATAAAAATAAATAGTTTTGAATTTGGCTTATTCCGAATTTTGGCCTAAGTAATCAAAATTACCACGATAATTTAACTTAATCGTGTTGATATTTTTGTTATAAACTTAGAGCTCGTTTAGCACCGCCCAAGTGTAGGTGTAGATGGTACCTTCAGCGGACACAAGCTGTAATCTTTCCCAGGGCAAAAAGCAGCATATTATGACAATCAAGAATTTAATGAATTCTCATACCAAGTCCTTTTAAGAAAATCTGAATTTTTCCATATCTTTTTATCGTGTTGACCTTGATATTTATACACCTAATATGGACTATAGACCTCAGTATCTGTTATAAATTTCAACTTGCTAGGTCCACCTGTTCCTGAGAAAATCGGTGGTGACACATGGACAGACAGACGAGAACATACCTCAAAGATCACTTCTTTGAGGTATGGAACCCTAAAATCGGTGGTCAGTTTCAAAATTTATTTATCTCTCTAAAATATTTGTTTTGACTAAAACATCGAAGTTTAGCCAAACGTGGGACATAAGTCTCTGCTTTGAGAGTCACTTGTTTATACCTAAACATTTAAGTGAAAACCTCTTAGAAACCTACCATAATACCCTTGATTTTCAGTCGCTAGTCGGATCCGTTTGAGAGTAATTAATTTTCTTTCATGTCTCAGGTGAAGATTGAAGTCTTCAGAAGAGGGTATTTACAAATTACCTTGTAAATTAAGCCTTATTACGAACGAGTAATGTTTATATTTAATTGTGTCTGTTTGTGATTATTTGAAATCATCTTACGTACAAAAAGTTATTATAATATTTAAAATTATAATGAGTTTGTAGTCTATTATAAAACCAAAGAGAATAAATATTTGTATTTATTGTATTTGAGCGAAAATAGAATCCTATTATTATTTATTATAAACTAGCGTTTATATAAACTAGCGACCAGCCCCGGCTTCGCACGGCTATATTATGCATGTATTATACATATAAACCTTCCTCTTGAATCACTCTATCTAATAAAAAAAACCGCATCAAAATCCGTTGCGTAGTTTTAAAGATTTAAGCATACAAAGGGATATAGGGACAGAGAAAGCGACTTTGTTTTATACTATGTAGTGATGTGTAAGTTTGACTGTTTCACGCATCTTCATGCAAAAACTACTAAATGTGATGAAACTTAGTCTTGGTAGTGTTAAGAAAGCTGAGGTTTTGAAATAACACATTTTATTCCGAGATGATTGCGACTTACCCGGGCGAAACTGCAGGGCACAACAAGTTATTCGTATTATGTTTGTGACTTTGCTTTCGTGTCATATAGGGAAAAAATGTCCTGTGAAATTAATCGGCCTATTGAAATGAATGACTGTTGTAAAATTCAAAGTCCTGAATGATTTATTTAGATAAATGCACAGCTTAAACGGCTGGTCTGGTTTTACACATGAAATTTGAAGCGTATATTCTTTCTGAAGTGTAGGTACCTATCTACTTAGTTGATTTTTAAATTCTGCTTATAATATGGTAAAATAGCAGGCGAAGCCGCGGTTCGAAGCTAGTTTTCTAAATATCCCAAAATCATAACAAAGTCTCATTTATTTCGTCCGAAAACTTCTTTAAAATTTACAGCATCTTATATTTTCCTCGTCCGTCCGTCGCTGAAGAAATTCATTTCCTTCATTTTCACTCCTAAAGTTTTCAACTTTTACAAACTCCCGTTGCTAGGCTCAGTTTTGTTATTAAACATTGTTTATAACGATATTTTTGTACAATTTTTGACTTTCAAATTAGGGGTTTAAGGTTCAAAATGGAAGGAAAGTTCATTGAGAAAGTAGAGTTTTTATTACGAATCAACATTTTGTGAACTTTTGTGTTTTATAAAATACTGAATGGTGATTAAATGGATGTTTAGATATTTTTTAATATTTTTTCTTGACAATTTCATGAACAAAGTTTATTTGGGTTAAGCCAAACTCGGTTTTAGACGAAATATATACAATTCTAGTCATGTTCGCCTATTTTGTCAGCTGTCATCTCATTGTTTACATTTATCTCTCACTAGTAGCGCTCCGCAGTTTCACCCGCGTATCTTCCGATTCCGTTGAAATTAGGGGGCCTTCAAGTCGCAAGTGAATAGTATCTTATAGGATGGCGTGTTACATCTTAGGCCGCATCGTCACCTACCATCAGGCAGGTGTGATAGTGGTCAAACGCTAACCTATCATAATGTAAAAAAAAATATCGTAGTAAAGAGTTGCCTATGTTATTTTCAATAAATCAATGTATCCTCATACCAAGTTTCATCAAAATCAATCGGTAAGTTCGGAGCCTATTCGTTACAAACATAAAAAACACTGTTGTACAGAAGTGAGTATCGTAGTTCGGCCGTTTGCACAGAGATGGCGCTGTTTTCAATATTGCATAGTAGTAGAAGCACAATAACTGTTAAAATCTCATCTGTCGCGAGAACGGCTGAAAATGCTCACCCACAAAAGTGCCCAACGCGCCATAAGTTCACTTCAAAAATCTTTACTCTTTATAATATTATAGTGTAGATATTTTGTCTTACGCAGTCTGTCCATCTTCCTCTTCCTCTCCTTTCCTCTACATTTCTATTGATCATTCTTCTAGTCACATGCGTCTCTTCTCTCGCTCTCTTTCTCTCATCACGTGTCTAATTGTCTATATCAACACAAAAGGTTACCTTTAACTTCAGAAAGTAAACTAAGCTTAGAAAATGAACCCGTAGCACATGAGTAACTCATGTGCCCGTAGTTTTCCTTGTGAACTAAAATAGCTAACTATACCCACATTTTCGAACTTAACTTCATTAACTTAGTATAATGAGAAGCTTTACATGATCGAGTTAAAAACTTAACTATGAACTTTGAAATCTCAATACAACTCAAAAGTTATCGCTAACAAACTTAATACAAACTTCAATACCTGCGAACATGTGAAATTTGAAGCCGAAACTTAATAAAGTTAACTTACCTAAGCTTAGTTAACTTAGTGTTCTGATCTTATTTCGTATTATTAAGTTTTGGGTAAGTGTTTATTACATTATCATAGCTTATAATAGAGTAATAAAAGAAAAATATTTAAAAAAAGGCAAAGGAAAAATAAGGTTCGTAAAAGACAGATTTTTTTTCATTATTGTCTGTTTATAGACTCTAAAGAAGAGAGAAAGAGACGAAAGTTTTGCCTGAAACTTAGTGAGATGATTTGATGACCGGATATTTCAGTATTTTACAGGATATTGGGCCCAACGCGGGTGAAACCCCGGAGAGCTACGAGTTTTATTTAAATAGATATACAAATTAAATGGTAAACATTTTATTCCCTTCAGCCATTTATTGCAAACACAAGTATACAATTTTAAAAAATATGAGTACCTATACGAATAGAAACACATATCATTTTCCTTCTATTTAATCTGACGTCAAAAAATTAAAAAAATCTGGACTATTAACAACCGTGCTCAGATGTCCTTAAGCATGTCATTTGTAAACTAAAAAAAAACGAGTCCAAGAAACATTCAAGAATAGAAAATACGAAACGTAAACTAGAAAATGTAAGAGGAATTCATTCGGAATTCACTTAAGACTAACAAAATTTAATCAAACCCAGTTGGATAAATTAAGCGTTTGTTACCTACTTGTGTAAATGCTGAGATAGACTAGAATCTAGCTAGATTTTATGTAAATACACTGCATAACCAAGTTTGTTCCTTAAATTAAAAAAAAGGTTGTCTGTTAAGTCGGTTTAAGGACGATAATTTTACGTAATAACGTCAAAAGAAAACGATTAAAAATTTAGATTTTTTTTTTAGGTAAGTATGTTTTTTTTTCTTCATAATTTTTTTTCCTTCTTATAAGTCTTATATTCGTCACTCGTCACCATTACACAAGCCCAGATGAGCGATATTATTATTAAATACTCTGTTTCTTAACGGGAACTGACGTGTCATGGCTATGTTATCATGACGCATAACGTCACACAATATTGCCATGACCCTTGTGAATGCAGGTGTTCCATCAACTTATTAGACGTTATTACCTCAAAATATTGAAAAAGTAGTGTAACAGTGAAAATATATCAAATGATCATTGGGAATCGGATGATCAGGAAGGTAGAAATGTCGACAAATTCTATCCTTATTTTATGAATGCAAAAGTTTGTGTGGGATTTCATTTTAGGTCTACTTGGAAAAGGATCATCCCCGTATGGCCTCGCCGTCAACCTAACGTAAGCGCGATACCAAGCGATCAGCAGCTCCGAATCAAGTCGACCACGCACCGTACCGCGGTTCGTGAGCTTGTCCCGAGGCGAGGCAATTACGTTACGATTCCGATTAGTGTGCGTTGCAATAGGGACTTTCATACAAAGTACTGTATTTAATATTGAATTGCTCGAATTGATACGTTTACGTTCAGTTTACGAGTTGATATGGGTGCTACGACCTTTTACCTGATGAGAAGCGACGATTTTGTGGAGGATGTAGCATGCTCGCCTTGAAAGAGAACGGAACGCCTGGACGACATGATGGAAAGCGACGAGTCACTTAGCACCATGACTTTGTTTGTCAGCCAAAGGCTGATTGTGATAAAACGGGAGCGATTCCAAACTAAGATGCTGAGAATGATATTCAAAATACCATGGCATATCAGCAACAAATATATTTATCAGGACCTCAAACTGCTCACTGTGAGAGACGAAATCAAAAACTACCTGAATAGATACTTTAACAGACTGAGAAACCACCCTAACAAAATGGCTAATGACCTCACAGCTGAAGACGACATCTGTTTCGCTCGATTAAAGAGGCATAGTGTATCTAGCCTACGACTCAGATTCACCTTAATAGGAGACAAGGGCTGAGGAATGGGGTCAATGGACCTCTCTCCAGATTATGACATAACTCCCCAGTGAAAGCGGACAACTGTGTTGCTCATTGCGGACCACTATGCTGCAGATAGCAACAGAAGCGATGATCATGAAAGTTTTTTTTTTTTAATATTAATGTCGTTAATTCAAGCAGGATTTTTAAGTTCTTAGTTGAAAATATTCGAATAATAGCAATTTTAAAACTCTACGGTAATTATGTTACTGACTAAATGGAGTTTATTTCTTTTGATCTTTTCGTTCTAAGCTAAAACATACACGTCATTGCAATAACGGCTTAACTCAAACCGATTTCTAATGAAAACTTCATAAGCCGCCTTTAAGCCAATGAGCGTAAAACGCTTTCAGTGTTCCCCTTTATAAGTACAACCGTTCAATAAGATGTACGTTGATTGTACAATTTGTACATTCACCTTGGATAGAGGAGTAAATCTTGGATTTAAGTGTACTGATTTTAGGTACAGATAGCAAAAAAGATAGTTTTGTATACTTAATTTACTTTCTTATCTCTATTTTAGATACTGTTAAATACTAAATAGTATGTTATAAACTATTAAATACAAATTACCTTCACAAAAAATAGCAAGAAAAATTATCAAATATCATATAAAAAGAATGCCTACCTAGATTAGGTACATAAAATTCATTAGAATGCCTCTCCTTTGGCAATCCGATCTCTTTGGAATTCGTTTTGCCAAAATAACACTCAACCCTTTGGTCACCTGAGGCTTGTACTAATAGTTTAACAGCATTATGACATCTCTTGATTTTTTCTACATTACTCACATTGGGAAGTTTAATTACCTGTCATTATTTATGAATTAATTTTTTTTTAATATCATGGTTGATAAATGTCTATGTTCTGTCTAAAATGAAAATTCTTTCTGATTTTATTTATTTATTATTATGAAAATTATTATTTTTTACTCAATTTTAGCACTCTATAACATCAAGTAAGAAATGAAGTTCATAATTTCACTTTGATAAAAAAACAACCTTAAACACTATTTGTGCTGCTAACCGTACTAGAATAAAATCTCAGAGGGTTGTCTCAAGAAACTCCCCTATCAGAGTCGTGTTAATTATAAATGAACTTGTCCCTTCACATGGTTTTGCACTTTTCTATTTTACCTAACTAGGAACATGATGTGTCTACGTCCTTTGTCTTGATTCCATTTTAGGAATAATATAGTTGTTTCTTGATCTTCTGTTGTTGTTTGTCTGTGACATTTTTTTAACAGTGATGATCGAAATCTTTTTTGTTTCTGACTGTACCAAAATATATTTTTTGGCAATGAAATTGCCATACGAGTTAGAATTTTTTTTTGTCAAATAAATAAAATGCTCTGTGAATAAAATGAGGACTTTTAGGTAAAACACCATAGAACTGTAAATTCAACAGACCTGACACTTTCATAATTCAAGAACTTTTGTTTCTCAGAACTAAGACAGTCCAATTCAATTTGAGCTCCGAAATCTCATACATTTTATACGTGTCAATGATTTAACAAGCAGAAATTGAGGGCTCCAGACAAATTGGACTGGTGGAATGTTTAATCAAATGTATGCGAATTGCCTACACATTTGTATTCCTTCGTTAGATTACCTACCAATTTATTTATATTGTAAACAAAGTCACAACTGATTTGAATCCAGGCGACTCTGAGTCTTATTCTTAAGGACACAGTGATGTGGATGGTAGAATTATTTCAAAATTAAATAGATACTTGGGTAGGTATTAATTAAATATGCCATCATTCACCCCATCAATGGGGTTAAAATAATGGGGCCAGTGGGAGTTACCCATATTTGGTAATTAAAATTGACTAAATATGGCAAGTCATTAATGTTCTATAACTTATACAGAGAGTATTATAAAGAGAAATTTCTCAACTCACATTTTCCGAACACTTACAGTGTTGCGATTTATTACGTACCTATCACGCAGTAACCTTTTGTGCGTAACCTGATGATATATACGCTATTTGAAAGAGCACTGAGAGTTTAAGTGCTCTATCTGCTTCCTGTGGTTTTACCTACCTTAGTGCCGATCCTGTGGGATAAATAGTCGCCGCAGTGCCTTTGAGGGCATTTTCATAAGATGGCCTAGGGTTTTCGTCAATAATTCAGTTTGTTCTTGGTGAATTTTGATGTAACGTATACTGCAAGCTTCCCAGATAATAGTTAAATAGATCGGCGTCTACAATTGCATTGTAAACAGAGACAAAAGCAGACAAACAGACATACATTAATATTTAAAACTAGATTATACTGTTAATTCGAAAAATATAAATAGGTATGTTACAAAAAACTTTCAAAATATAGGTAGGTATTTATTAGTTTTGTAAAACGTTTTTATGCCTGAAAATTGCTTCAAATCAAATTAATCTGCCCTGGGGGCATTGGATTTTCACCATATTTTCAGAAACACGTGGACGTTTACAATTATTTTTTATCTAGGTATTTTTGATGTGTACAATAGCAAGTTCTACAATGGTCACTATGCCGAATTGCCTCACACAGGGTTACGCCTCAGACAAGTAGGTATTTATGCTTAGAGATTTGTCTGGGGTCTGGTTGTTTATATGTATTATAAGTAGGTATATATTTACAAAAGAAAAGTATATAAGTAGTATATCCGTCGTCTAGCACCCATAACACAAGTCTAGTTACTTAGCTTGGGGCTGGATGGCGATGTGTGTAATGTCCTGCAATATTTATTAATTTATTTTAAATACGGGCAAAACTACGCTACGAAGTTAGTACGTGTATATAAACTTGATACTCCAATTACCAACATATACATAGGTTTCTGCGGGTCAATTACCAAGGGATCTCTCTCAAACAATAATGTACTAACGCTACTGTAATCCTACCACAAACCACCTCTGAATCAAATCCGAAATTAATCACAGCTCCAAAACTAATCCCTTCCCATATTGACGTATGAAATTTTAACGATAACAAATTCTCGAGCATAGGTAGCGATAATGTATTTTGTAGACTAGAAATTATTTAACCGATATTTTAGTTGGTCGACTGAATTTTAAATATTTTTATTTAATTTTAAGATAATTTCCAAGTAATGGCCCATCAAATTCAATTTATTTTCTTCAGATTTTCGTAAAAACGCACAAGTTTTCAATCGAAATTTAACATTACTTTGTAAAACGCTGACAAGCAGAAGAAGAATCATAAATTATGCACATACTGAATTCTTAAATATGTGTCGTTAATTTTGATGTTTTTTGAAAGCCTAATAAATAATTTTACGAGAACAATCGGCAAACAAATTCACTAAACACGAAATTACCAAAAAATTAATTTACAACGAATAAAAATATCTTCAGAAAAAATTCAAAAGAACACTATTGACAACCCGTGAATCATTGACAAAATTCTATCACTTTCCGAATTATTTATGCATCGCTACAGCAAATAACTAATAGATTTTTATAACACTACGTTTTTAGTTGCGATGATTTTGAAATTGGGCTTTAAAACAAATCTGTAAAATTTTAAAATAATGTGGGACAAATACAAATCAGCTGTTCGCTTTGGCTTCTCATCAGCTGTTCGATAGAGTCAACCATAGTAAACTCAGTGTTATCGTTACCTACATATGTTTTTTATCGACCCAGTTGGCACAATGGTCACAATGCCACAATCTAAATAAATGATTTTCTATTCTTCAATGCCGGACTGCCAAACACAGGGTTGCGGGATCGATTCCCGCCTCAGACAATTATTTATACTTAGATATTTGTCTGTGGTCTGATTGTTTCTATGTATTATAAGTATATATTTAATAAAGAAAAGTATATAAGTAGTATATCCGTTGTCTAGCACCCATAACACAACTCTAGTTACTAAGCTTGGGGCTAGATGGCGATGTGTGGAATGTCCTGCAATATTTATTTACTATTTTATTATCACCCGATGAAAGAGTCTGTCAACAAAAAACATCCCCGTCCACAACGTATTATACCTGGTTACGCAGTAACCCACTCATGGGCCTTTAGGAGTTACTAACGTATTATGAGAGCCCAAGGGGATCGAAATCTCATTTAGCTAACACAATTTGTTGGTTTCAAATGAAACGGATCAGGTACAGTCGCGACGTTATTAAAAGAAGGTCTGTAGGTAGAGATACCTGAAAAGTAACATGATCAATTCAATATGTAGGTGATTGTACCTACTTCTGTATAGGAACTACCTGTGATCTTCGGTTTTAACAGGTTTTGACGTGATAACGTCTAATAAATTGATGGAACACCTGCATTCACAAAGAAAGTGGCACTTTAATATTGTGTGACGTCATTGTCACGTTTCCATTGTGTCACGTCATTGTCACGTTCCCATTGTGTGACGTCATTGTCACGTTTCCATTGTGTGACGTCATTGTCACGTTCCCATTGTGTGACGTCATTGTCACGTTCTCGATGTGTGTCATCATTGTCACGTTCCGGTGACGACATGTCAACAATGACGTCACACAGCACGCAGCACTATTGTTTATCTGGGCTTGTGCTATGGTGACGAATAGGAAGACTTATACATATAAAGGCAATAATATATAATTGAAAAGAAAATATATATATAAAAATGAAGCCATAAAATTATATAATATATGTTATTAATGAAAAAAAAATTATTTTTTTTTGCGGTAGATAATTATAGTCTGCCGACTTCACAGACAACCATTTTTTTTTATCTTAAAATTGTTTTAAAGAAGTTGTGAGTATACGATTTGTTTTCCGTAACTATTTTGCTTAGATTGCTTAGCATCTATACCACCCTCTCAGTTTAGTCGACCGTCTCCAGAGAAAATAACTCATCAATACATCTGGAGCCATCATTAGACCTGTCCTTTTGTATGGTAGTGAGGCGTGGCCGGTGCTTGAGTGACATAAGCAGGAGCTGCGTGTCACGGAGATGAAGATGTTGCGCTGGATGTGTGGAGTGACGCGAAAGGATCGCGTTAGGAACTCTTGCATCCGGGGCAGCCTTCATGTCCGAGACATTGCAGATAAAATAATAAACCTGCAAAGCCTTGATAAAGTCTTCCTTTTGTTTGTCTTCGATTCTGTGATGTTCTAACTTTGTCTTATTTTTTACCCTCGGCTGTCACGATGCTGGATTTTTCTATTCGTGGGTGCAGTTCTTTATACTCTTAAATGCATATGGCATTAAAAGAATAAAGATGAAAAAGAAAATTCATTACGATTTTAAAAGTGTACAATTTCATTGAATCGCCAAGTAAATTCTACTCTTGCCAAAACAAATAATGAAGTCAAGTCACTTATTTATTAAATGAAGCTTTTGCAACGTTGGCAATGGTCTCTGGTGGCTAAAAAAGAAATCAGACTGGGTAAGAATACAAATTAGCATAATTTAAGCTTTATATTGGCACAAATTATTTTCTTAAAATTGCAAAATCTCAAAATCAAATATAGTTGACCATAGGTATATCTTCTATCTATATATATATAAATCAATTGCTGTTCCTTAGTCTCGCTAAAACTTAAGAATGGCTGAACCGATTTAGATGATTTCGGTTTTGAAATGTTTGTTGTAGTCCAGGGAAGGTTTAAGCGGTGAGAATTTATAAATCGGACTTACGCGGGTGAAACCGCGGGGCGCAGCTAGTATTTGATAAAATTTGAAAGTAGATTTTATAGCTTTATGTCAAAAACTAGCAGCGCTCCGCGGTTTCACCCTCGTAACTCCCGATCCCGTGGGAATATCGGGATAAAAAGTAGCATAAAGCCTTTCTCGATAAATGGACTATAGAACACAAAATATTTTTCAATTCGAACCAGTAGTTTCTGAGATGAGAAGCCCGCAATAAAAGCTATGCAATAGCTTAAAAATATTCTCTCTTTAAAATATTGGTATGAATCAATATATTCTCATACCAAGTTTCATCTAAATCGGTCGAGAATTTTCGGAGCCTATTCGTTACAAATAAATAAAAAAATACCATATGGCCGAGATACATGGTAGGCGGAGTGGGGGGTGTTAGGTTTTATTTTCGTTACCGATTTTCTTGATTCTGAAGCAGCGCTCAAAGCCCGCGATAAAAGCTATGCAATAGCTTAAAACGTGTGGCACTCGGGGACTGCCGGCCACGGTAAAGCTATTGCATCGTACGAGCTTCGTACAGTCGTACCATAGCGAACGCTCGGCCGAGCTACATGGTAGGCGGAGTGGGGGGTCTTAGGTTTTATTTTCGTTACGGAATTTCTTGATTCGGACTCAAAGGCGACAATAAAAGCTATGCAATAGCTTAGAAAAAATAGCTATTGCAGAGAGACAAAGCCCGCGATAAAAATAGCTTTTATCGCGGGCTTTATCTTTTTATAATATTAGTATAGACTTTACAATATTTCAAATATGATAATAACGTTACTGTTTGAGTATTATACTAAAATTACTGGAATTATTTCAGCTAAATTATGCTTCAATGCATACCATCTCGACGTCGAGGATGCTTTAAACGTTGACTGACTTTACACCGTGGCATTTATATTACCAAAATATACATAATTTAAAAAATTTAACGCCGAAAAAACTCATCACCACATCTAAACTAAATATCTAAACCAATAATGCCGGCTACACGCTATTTAGAGCAAGACCTCACAAGAGTGAGGGGCAGGCTGAAAATCAGTAGTAATGAGATGGTCACACAGCCCCCAACATATTACTGAGACTGCACTTTCCATGCACGCATATTATCTTGTTGTTTAATGTTTGATGACTTATGTATTGTAAATATATAGGTATTGTGTTATGGAAAAAATGGTTTAAAAGTCAATGGCTCAATGGCTTATTCCCAAATGCTCCAAATCTAATGTTCTCATAAGATATTTTTTCCATAATTAGTTCCAATGGGCTGCAAAGAGTTTTGTAGGTCTCCAAAAATCTGATGCCACGGGCTCCGACGCAAAAAAATGTATTAGATTATTCAATGACTTTATTCATCTCTGGGTGATGAAAAAGGCATCTTTGATATGTAACGGTGTAAATGTAACAGAATTCAGCGTTCAAGCTCAAGGAAATACGAGTTTTAGTGACAGCTCTAGAAGCTCAGCACGAGCTTAAAAAATACGACTAATAAAAACTACCTTACCGTTTCTATAGAATTTTACTTGAGTGTTTGTTCTTCCTACAACTCGTGGTCTTTTAAAATAAAATGTTTTGGTTTTACGGATATGGACAATTTAAATATTAAAAAACTGTTTTGAACAAAAGCGGGGTATTGTTCAACCGGAAGTATCTACTATTTCTATCGTTATGATTGTTATATTAATATTGTGATTGTAATAACATCAAACTATGTACCTTTATTCACAAATAAATGATTGATTAAAAAATATTTTTAAGGAAGAATGCGTCTTCAAAAAAAAATGATTGATTGATTGAATGAATTCCTGAATAAAGTTCAAATGAAGTCAGATTTCGGTAAAAAAAATATTAGATCGTCTTTTGTTTAATTATTTTATTTTACTTTTAGCCCATCCCGTCCCACTAAAAGGTAAAGGCAGAAAAGGCCTCTTTCCACTGATCCCTGCCAGCCTGTTTGATTGCGAATTAAAATTATTTAAACAATTGACCCACGGGTCTCAAAATATTTCAATTGAACCACGGGTCGTGGTCCAACTTTTTTATAGACAACAAGCCTATTCAAAGTCCCATGGTCCAACTACTTAGACGGAATAGTTGAAACACCACTCCGCACTCAAACAAACTTTAAGGATTTTCCAACATTATTTTTGTAAACAAAGACTGATAAAAATATCAATTTTTAAACAATTAGACAGGAAACACGGTCATGTCATGTAATTCATGAATTCTCTCGAGAATATTCAGAAAGTCAAATGTCAGAACTCATTACTGTTCATCACGTTGCTAATCCTTGCCAAAACGCAGACCATGCGAGAACCGAACGTGTATTTGTCAAGGGAATATCAGCCTTATGATTGTTATAATAAGACTCAAGATATGACATGCGTTAGATTTGTAGATATGAAATGCCCTGTGCCACTTTGTATCGCAGTTGGAGGCAGCGGATTAAATTTTGCGGCAGTACAAGTTTTGAGAGGAAAGCGATGAATGACTAACGGTTTTTTGGCAAACCGTAAATCAGTAAATTGAGTATAATATAACAATTTCTACATCTAACCTAACCTCCTTGAACACGTTTAGCTAAACTACGAGTAAGAGACTTAAAAAATAAGACATGTCTTATTGCAAGCACACAAGACATTTTGAATATCATTGTTCTGAAGTAAATTGTGTTAAGTTTTCTTTTATTTATTGTTAAAATACAATTTAATACAATCCAGATTAATTTAATTTAATTAATGATCAACTTATTATACTTTTAAGAAGTACCTACGTAAATGTAAAGTTGTGAGGTAACATAACGTCAAAGTTATAGGTGTTTGGGCGAATAGTCAAAGCTGATTTAGGGAACTATGTTATATAATTTAACTAGCGACCCGCCCCGGCTTCGCACGACTATATTATGCATGTAGGTATTATACATATAAACCTTTCTCTTGAATCACTCTATTTATTAAAAAAAACTGCATCAAAATCCGTTGCGTAGTTTTAAAGATTTAAGCATACAAAGAATATAGGGACGGAGAAAGAGACTTTGTTTTATACTATGTAGTGATTAAGTTTTACAATGAGTATTAGCTAATGTTTTTAAGTTACAAGATGGTTGACAAGACGAAGAAATAATGTATCACTGTCTATGACGTTACGTACGACATAGAAAAGCACGGATGAATGAAGGAGAAACGGAACGGCGCGAACATTAGGAAATAAAAAGTTTTTAAGTAAATTCCTTAAAAAGTACTTTTCCTGGTGGTCCTTCATATTATATAAAAATCGCTAGACAGTTCAGCACTTTAAATTCGCTTGAATCATTCAACTTGTACCACACAAGATGAGTTGGTAAAGCAAAGCCTGTGCTGTTTCGCAGATTACCGTTGTCTGCAGCAACAATATTTGACTTTACATCCGTTTTTCTTACTTTAATCTTGGAAATTCATTCTCAACTATAAGAATAAAGAAAATGCTTTTGTATTTACATTTCTCTGTATATTTATAATCCGGTAAAGTGAGAGTTGGAATCGGGAATTGAAGGTTCCATAGGTACAGTCGGCAACAAAGTAGAAGCTACTGTTGAGTTCTAAAAATGCTTTTATGTTTACAATTCTAGAAAAGGTTTAAAGTTTTGCTGGAGTTGGAGGACTATTAAATTTTAAAACTTTATTTTAAACACTTTACGGTGCCACTTTTGTTACCTAATAAAGTACTTACTATTTACTTCATTAGGCATATATTATTTTGCAGCAGTAAGTTTGAAATAGAACTTGACAGCTGAAGCGAATGGGTCTAGTTGCCAATTTTTTGCTGTATCAAAAATCTTAAAACAAACTGTATTCACGGCTACATCCCGACTCTACCCGATCCCATCTCTACCCGATTTTGAATCACGATGTATTTCACTTACTTACATACAAAATAATATTTTTAAAAGTAGTCTTCATGTTTTGGTTTATCTTACTTTTCCAGCGGTGGTGATGAAATAATTCCAGCGGTGGTGATGAATAGAAATAATTCATCATTAAATTAATTTAAATAGTCACGGCCCGGGAATAATCCATACAAAAGGGGTTTAGTGACTTGATAGTTATATTAAAAATTATCGTATATAAATATATATTTTACAATAAGGCCTGAAATTTCAGGCTTTCATCTTGTACCGCGTGCAAATAACGGTTCTCAGTTAACATTATTGGATAATCTGTCTGTGAAACAAATTACTTTTTGAATATAGGTAACTATAGGTATATACCAACTTTTTGAAGATTTTATGTTAAACGAGATGCCTAATGCTGATATATTAGTATTTGAAGAATTTATTTAAGAACAATTTGTATAACTTAAAAGACTTTAGGCAAAAAGTGATTTTTATCTATCTTAGAAGATCTTTTAATCTTTTTATGTCTTATTAATTTGTACAATCTAATAAACGTAATAAGGGAAATTGACTCCAAACGTAATGACGAGTTCTTTTCTCTGGATATGGTCGATAAAACTGAGAAGTGACGAATGTGACCAGAATAAGGATGAATATGAATATAGAGGGATGGAGAGGAAGAGGACGACCTAAGGAAAGATGGATGGACTGCGTGAGACTTCTTCTTCTCGTATAGTGGTGTGGCTCACCTTTGTTAGAGTTTTCAGATCGCCTTAAGGCCTCTAACTTGACCTAACGACTGCTACTAGAGGTAGCAACCGGGACCAACGGCTTAACGTACCTTCCGAAGCACGGAGGGGCTCTCGAAAACACATTTTTGCCACACTACTAATTGGCCACCCATCAAAGAAATGTAAACGATCAGTGAGCGTCGCTTAACTGTGAGCCTCCCCTGCGTGAGACAAGACATGAGAGAGATGAATGTGAACGATGAGATGATGACTGATAGGAGTGAATGGAAGAAGAAAACATACTGCGCCGACCCCAAATAAATTATGATAAGGGCAGGAAGATGATGATAGTCGATAAAACTGAGAAGGTACTATAGGTGCTGGGAAAGCCTACTTCAACCTCACTCAGAAAGAACCAAACTAAAGAGGTATTGTTGTGGAAAACAGTATAAAAGTAAAAAAAAGCAAGCATATGAACAAAAAAACAGGCACGTTCCTGTTGATCTAACTTTCTGGTCAAACTAGTATATTTATATACAATATAATTTATTCCAAAAGGAATAAATTTCCTCGTAGTCATGGTCAAACTACTCAACTAAGTGGTTAACAAAAGGCAATCGAAACGGAAAAAGAAGATCGAAATGAAAACAAAAGTCGATCAAAACGGAAACAAAAGACGTTATTTACGAGACCTTATTAATAGAAAAATACTAGGCACATCTTTTTTTCAGTCAAAAAGAGAAATAAACCAGAGTAGCATTATAATACCGGAATACCTACCTTTTTAGTAGGTCCCTAACCTTTTTTTAAGACGTTGCAAAAAACCTCGAATAAATGTCCTTCTCGACGATTTATGTTAATGATGGTTGGCAGCGCCACCTTGCGGAACAGATTGTCTATTAATAATGGATCAAGGGGCACAGAGATACTTTATACTGGAGTTGTTAACTTGTCTATTACAAACAATGTTACAATTTGCAAGTGTATTCAACTGAATATTCAAACTTTCGATGATGACATTGTTCTTTTTTATAGACTCCACTAGCGACACACGCCGGCTTCGCACGGCTATATTATGCATGTCATCATCATCCGAGCGATGTTCCCGGTTGCATCCCTCTCGGGAGCCCAGGGTCCGCTTTCCTACTTTTACGCCTCCACTTCGCACGATCTTCGGCATCCTGGGTTGTAAGGCTATATTATGCATGTACTATACATATAAACCTTCCTCTTGAATCACTTTATCTATTAAAAAAAACCGCATCAAAATCCGTTGCGTAGTTTTAAAGATCTAAGCATACAAAGGGACATAGGGACATAGGGACGGCGAAAGTGATTTTATACTATGTAGTGATAGTGATAGTGATGAAGTGTTTGTATTTTCTTCCGGTAAACTTTACTGCAGGTTGCGTGTTTATGATTACGCCACAGTCGTTTCTCATGTTATGTTTTGTGTCTTGCACTTCACTACATAGGTAGTAGTAAGAAATATATAGATAATACTTATTGTTAATCTTTTTTCTACATATAATATTTCATATTTTATCTTACCACTAGAGTATATTAAATTTAGAGGAAGCCAGAAATTAGCACTGCAGTTATTAAAAAATAAAAGGTAACCGTTTAAGTTGCTATGGACATTTATGAAGAGAGAGAAGAGGCATGTGACTCGAAGAGTGATGAGTATGAATGTAGAAGGATGGAGAGGAACAGGGCGACCTAAGAAAATGTTATGGGACTACGTGAGACAAGACATGAGAGAGATGACAACTAATAGAAGTGAAAGGAAAAAGACAAACTGCAACGACTTCAAATAATTTGTGATTAGAGTAGACAGAAGAAGAAAAAAACCACTAAAAATAACCAAATTGTGTGAGATGTCATTAAAATTTATTAAGTCTGTGCATAAATTGGGTTAATTACCGTAGATTATCAAAGTACCCACTAGGTAGAGTTCAATATAATCACTATCAAAATAATATCAGAAATCAAAGTAACGTTTTTAATTTTCAAGAGAAAAGGAAAAAAAGCTTTGAACAACAAAAAAAGTCTCATCCAGAGAACATCGACACACGGTAAAGTCTGTGCTCTCGCAAAAGAACAACGAGTAACAAGAAAAATAATATCGCAGATGAAAAATTGCGTTTGTTAGAAACGACGTCAAAACGAGTAACAGTATTCGTGCGTTCTCTTCAAGGTACACGTAGACTAGTTATTAATAATTATGTTGCCCGATAGTTACACAGCATGGAGATTATTTATTAATTAAGATTATTATTTACTAGCGACCCGCCCCGGCTTCGCACGGCTATATTATGCATGTATTATACATATAAACCTTCCTCTTGAATCACTCTATCTATTAAAAAAAACCGTATCAAAATCCGTTGCGTAGTTTTAAAGATCTAAGCGGTCAAAGGGAAATAGGGACAGAAAAAGCGACTTTGTTTTATACTATGTAGTGAAGATGATGTGAGTTTCAAAGCGAACGATTTTGGACGATTTGACCTTAGCTTTATTCGTTTTTACCGATTCGTAATTTTAAAACCGCTTAAATTAATCAGGAAAAAATCTAGTATAGTATAGGATCCCTGAAAGATCTTCACCAAGCTGCTTGATGGGTTAATAAATATATAGCAAAAGGGTTGACTAAAAAAATCAGTTCAGAATATGATTAATTAACAAACGTGAAGGTCGTTTTTATAGAGATCTTAGACTAGTATATAACTATTAGAACCCGAAAACGGTTAGAAAAAATATAAATTGCTAACTGCGCCTCACGGTTTCACCCGCGTAATAATTTTCTTACGCAATTTTTCTAATTTTTTCTTTCTTATGAACCTTTTCCCGACAATAACAAACACAACAAAAACGAATTAGTGAAATCGAGATTTGCGCTTAGCAACACATTCTGCGATTCATTTTTATTTTATAGAAGACTAGCGACCCGCCCCGGCTTCGCACGGCTATATTATGCATGTATTATACATATAAACCTTCCTCTTGAATCACTCTATTTGTTAAAAAAACCGCATCAAATCCGTTGCGTAGTTTTAAAGATCTGAGCATACAAAGGTACATACGAACATAGGGATATAGGGACGGCGAAAAGTGACTTTATTTTATACTATGTAGTGATAATGTTGAGGTGGTTGTCGACCTCTGGAAAATTAAATTAAACTATCGGCAGATTAAAGGTTTCGTGTCTGTTGTGAATTTTAGTCCCATGAAAGGTTTTTTGTGACGTAATACGGTCACAAATGTGAAGGTACGAAGTCGAGATTGCGATACCATTGTCGAATGATTGATGGTCGTAAGTGTTATGCAAAACAGTTGATTTGTTACTGGAAATGTAGTTTTTATATAGAGGTAGATATTTTTCACCATTATTTTGAAAATACCTACATTCTAAATAAGCAGCGCTCCGAGGTTTATTTATTTATTATGGTTTATTTGGGAAACATACAGAACTATGATAGAAATATTTATAACAATATAATATAAAAAACCCTTAATCCAACAAAGTATCCACTAATTAATAATCTATACTAATATTATAAAGCTGAAGAGTTTGTTTGTTTGTTTGAACGCGCTAATCTCAGGAACTGCTGGTTCGAATTGAAAAATTCTTTTTGTGTTGGATAGTCCATTTATCGAGGAAGGTTATAGGCTACTTTTTATCCCGATATTCCCACGGGATCGGGAGTTACGCGGGTGAAACCGCGGAGCGCAGCTAGTACTTTTATAAAGTCCCTCGCGCGCACGCGTTTCACACGCGTAACTCTTAATTCCGTGGGAATATCGGGATAAAAAACTTATGTTACTTTTAATACATCAATGTATCCTCATCCTAAATTTAATCAAAATCGGTCTAACAGTTTCGGAGCCAATTCGTTACAAACAAACAAAAAATCGGAAACCTTTGTGCGCAAATCCGACTTGCACTTGGTCGGTTTTATTTTAATTTGTAATAGGTTACCGTTTGACTACTATCTCACCAGATAGGGCTCGTTTCAAAAAAATTTCAAAGCTAGTTGAACGCGTGACGGGCGCGTGGCGGACGCGTGGCGGGCGCGTGTCGTCTGAACGAGCCGCGATGCTGTCTCAAATGTAGCACACACGTTTGGTAGATACCTATGTCGCTACGGTTGGAAAAAAACAGACAGGGACAACTGATACTAACCCCTCGCGATTTCAACAAACTTTCCACTTGTTTGATTTTTACAGAAAAATAGAGCAATATGATTGTGAAAATTCGATTTCATGTTCTCAACATATCAATAACAAAGTTTGTAATTTTTATTTATCTTTCACGGCAACACTTTTTAGCAAAACCTTAACAAAACATAAAAATAAACATATCCATAATCCCATAATAATATTTACATAATCTCCGCGAGACGAGTTACAGAACAAAGAGATAAAATATACATACTACAGAAGAAAGTACATCAAAAGTTATGATGATGTTCTTCAAACAATGAGATGGATAGATTTATTGATCGCACTATAAAATGGCAAAGTGGACTTATGTCACTTCTGCGTCGCAAGCCGATGTTAAGCAGCCGTGGTACAAATATTTGTACCTATGCTGTATAATTATTATACAGGGTTATTGGAAATTAATTAGCACGGCGTTAAGGGCTTCTTCTGTGCACCTAAACAAACAACTTTTGTTCTACGACTTTTGGAAATTCGAAAAAAAAAAAAATGAAAATTTTGAGGTTATGTAAATTCGAAAAACAGCTGATTTTTTAAAACAAAAGTCATTCACACCAAGAACAGTAGATGAAACTTAAAAAATAAGTAAAATTTTCCTCTCCGTGTAAGGAACTTCAAAATTTTCAAAAAAATGTTCGAATTTCCAAAAGTCGTAGAACAAAAGTTGTTTGTGCACAGAAGAAGCCCTTAACGCCGCACACTGGGGCAAGGTATATGGGGACAGTGCGCAAAATACTTGCATTAGAAAAAAAACATATTCTTGTTTTATCATCTCAATGACTTCCAGAGCATAAGGTGTACGTTTTATCTTGGATGGTTTACGCATTTTTGGCTTATAATGGGGTCTGATGACATAACCATTCGGTTCATAATATCTATTAGATTTTCAATTCTGGAAGTTTTTCTGCTAAAACTTTATCTATACGATTCAAAATCCTTATTTCTACTCTCTTGGACTTTTTCGCTGAGTTAAATAGCGAGTTAAATCTAAAAGTAAGTTAAAAAAGTGATACTCCTAACAAAAATGCGAAATCAAAAATGATTCGTATTTTGAATTTGCAAGAAGCTCTTTTACTTTTGCTTACAGTTTCTTATTAAGGAAGGGTTTGTGTCTATTCAATCGCAAATAATTTCAAAAGAGCTTTTTGCAAACTTGAAAAACACCCACAATTCAGAAAGATTCAAAAAATTGCATTTAATATAAGTAACCAATATGATCTGTCAATTTCATTTATATTTTACGTAGTCCGGACCTCGATCCTCACTCGCCATAATAAAGTTTCAATATAAGTGTAACCTTCGTGAAATAAGATCACTTTCATTGTTTAAAAGATATTATTTCAAATGCACACGATCAACTTTAGAGCACTTATAACAACAAACCGATTACCTTTAAATAGATAAGAATGATGCTAACTGACGTGAAATATGTCAGTATTGAATTATTTGCTATAAAATTAAGTAACTACCTATATTTTAAAATTCCGATTTTACGCATTGTCTCCATATAGCCTGCCCCAGTGTGCGCCGTGCTAATTAATTTCCAATAACCCTGTATATGCCTACATATAACAAATAAATTATATATTATCGTCAATTCCCATCAGGTTAGATGAGATCAAATGCAGGCCAATTTTGAGAAAAATAATAAAAATAGCATACTTCGACTTTCTTAAGGTCGTGCATTCGAATTCCGGCTGGCCGTGCACCGATGCATGTTTTTTTAAGAAATATTTGTGTATACTAATTGCCATCGCTTATAAGGTAAAGGAAAACATAGTGATGAAACCTACAGTTTAGTTTGTTTCAGACGTATAATATTGACAAGTCTTTTCCTCTGAACAATCTCACAGAGATCGTCAAGTGCAAGGATTATCTTTCGTGTCATAATACAAAAGCTTTCCTTAAATTTGAAATAGATTATAGAAGGTATTTTATCTCTACGTTACAAAGTTATTTCAACAGAATATTATGTACTTATTCAGGATGATATATCATAAAACTTCTTTAGCAACATCAGCGTAGTATAAATACGAAAATAACGCTTTTCCCCGCGTTTTTTTTGCATACAAGTTGTTGTTTTGTTTCTTTCATAATTTATGGATTTATTTGTGTGAAATTGTGTGTGACATTACTTTAAGGATATTTTGTACCGGATGCCCACAAACTTTGCAAAATTTGCTGTCAAGCTACTTTTAGCGATATAATTTTAATAATTGTAGAGGTGGGTGAGGCTACCAACTTCTAAGAATAAAAGCAGAGTATCTACGTGATAAGAAATCCAAGCAATTTATTTAATTAATTTAACAAGAGTTCTTGTGACAGCCATTATAGATAGTGACATAATCATACCTTTAAAATAAAATTTAAATCAGTAAAATAAAATTGCGTTCAACTAGAAACTCCAACAGTTTTCTTAAAATAACCCAATTAGAACTTCAATTATTTTGACATAATTAAATGTGAATCTAGAACATGATATTTTCCACTACTATTATTAGATTTTGATGCTTCAAATTTAAAAATAGCTTTATAATTATTATTAAGTAGATAATTGACGGTTAAGTTATTAAAATCACTTTCATTTGATGGGATAATTTATAGCTAATAAATAAATTATTAGTTGAAAACTTATGTTCTTAATGCGTGGAATACAAATAATATTAATCTTAATTTCTAACTTGGTATTTCTTAAAAAAAACTGAAAATATAGTGAAATTTGGTGGGCTGTTAGTTCGACATCTTGTTAACGTGAACAAACTTATGGCTGTTGATTTGTTTTTGTAGCTTCTGAACGTGCTTTTCTTAATAAGAAATAAAAATGGTTATGAAAGGTGTTGATACTTTAACAAATAAAGGTCTACTATTACGGGCTATTTCAAATCGACCAATAACTTCAGCTCAAATAAAAATCGTTGCCGAAGCTTGCAGGTTCGATTACCACCTAAACAAGTATTTAGGTAATCAAGTCTTAGCCCGGCCAAAAACATCTGCAAGACCTCAGATCACCAGCATCCAATTTTCGATTAATAGTCAACCGAGATTGAAACAAAATATATTTAATTAACTTTATCTAATTACATTACCATAAGAATAAAAGATGGCCACCCAAAATAAAAATATAAAAGAGTGAGGCGATTTTTCTATGCCAGTTTAACATACTTATAAATGTTACTAAAGTTACCAGACAAAACGTTTTCCATCTTCAAAAATGTTCTCTTTACTAACCACATAACTCTCAATAACCTATCTTTCCTTAAGAAAATACCTTGTTGTGTTATTCACTGTTGCCAAAAATAATTTAGTATTTTCTTTTATAAAAAAATACAACAAAATATTTTCCTAAGTAAGTGTTTCCTACACATTTTGCTGTTCAAAGTACTTGTGAACAGCATCGCAGAGAATGATAAAGTTCTAGGCAAACCGAAACGAATAGTCGCGTAGCATAGCATTCATCTCTCCTCATAACATTAACAAGTCATACCAATTCAAACGGCTCCATAACTAAATATAAATGTTTTATGAAAAACAATAGACCCAAAACGCACAAAAAAGAGTCAAAACAAATTAATTAAAATTGCTAACGAAAATTTTCTTGTCGTTTCTAAGCCTATCTTAAAAGAAAAAAATCTAAGTAATAAAAGATAAATATTATATTATAAAGTAAAGTAAAATATATTATAAAGTTATTCTTATAAGTAAAAAAAGTTTTGTCTTCAAATTGTAAAAAAACGTAGGAAAATATTCTACTATACACAAATTTCTATGCAATTATAAACAATTTTAGCTATCGGCAGTCTTTTAGTGAAAGTTATTACAATTTTTCTTTGTAAATCCGACCCATCGTAACTGTTTGTCCAGACTTCGTTCAAACCGCTGCTGTTGAACCTGAGGTGAAATTCCGACTTGGTTCAGTAAATTTTTACAAGAAAACATGTAGAAAATTTGCTTGAAAGACGTGAACATGCAACGTACAAAGTATCGGAGTAATACTCGTAATATGAGTCGAATGTTCTTAAGATATTTTTAGAAAGAAACATCTTTAAGGTGATGATGAAGGAAAGACCCGCCAAATTCAATTCTTTTAGCTTTTCGTAAAGACGAACAAGTTAGAAATCTAAATCTAAAATTATTTTGTAACCCGCGTATATAGAATTTAATTTTCCAACTACTGAATTCTATTTTGTTTTTTTGGCTTTAAAACTATCCATTTAATTTTTTTATAGATTCAACAACTAATTAAATATTTTATATAGGTATTTACTTAGAAAATAATGTTATATTTGTTTCTATGTGATTTACAAAATAATATTAAATTTAGATTTTTAATTGAGTAACTTTTAAAAGAAATTGCATATCTTTAAAATTTTGTGGGTTTCTGGTACGAAATACCTTTAAATAGAGTAAAATTTTTAGTTTACTTTCCTGTTGAAACTTTTAAGGTACGCCGGGCGTGAAAATGGGTTACTTTGGTGTTAAGGTTTAGGTACTTCGCTACCTTATTTTCAGTATTTGCTTAGCTTATTTTTACTTTGTTGTCGTGATTGGTACCTATTATATACGAGAAAAAGGGCCACTTGCACTGACATAGAAAATACTTGATTAAATGTTTACTAAACCAGTAGTTTGTCAATTTTTGACAGATTAAAACTAAATTAAATAAAAATGACAATTACACAATTAATAAAAATACTAAGTATATACTTACAGGCTGACTTTTTTACATGGACCTTCAGGGCTATATTCTAAACTACATTTAGAGCTAGCAAAAATGTTGAAAGGAGTTGCGTACCCAATTTTGTCAAGTCAATCGAACCTGTTGATTTTGAAAAAAATAACCTATATTTTTATATCAATCCATAATATTGCTGATAGACAAAATTCCTGGAAACAAACATAGAATGGCAAGTCAAAGGAAATTGTTTCATAATTGGTTTCAAAAGGAAAAGTTTTCATAAATGAATTTTCTTAATCTAGGAAAATGGGGTTGATGCTAATTAAGGATGCGGACGGACGTACAAAAAGCCTTTGCACTATGTTATTAAATTTTATTATACGTCAATTTCAGCCCATTTTTCTATTAGGTAAGTCAAATTATAAATTACATATATTAGTAAAAAAACTCCAACCAAATTTAATACAAGTAGATACTTAATTGAGTGAACACAACAAAGGCGTAGCATGGAACTCAAAGGACTTCGTGTCCGTTACTCTCTGCTTCGTTAGCACCGACTCGATGCAGGTTGAGAACCCCTGAAGAGGAACTGAAAGCCACCAAGAGCCACTGATTGGCAACTACTGAAAGTGTCACTCGCACTGTTTCAATTAAGTTCAGTTAGTGTTCGGCACTAAAACAGAGGTGTCGTCTTCACCGAGTTTTAAGTATCGTTAAAATAGGAGTCATTCATTGACGAAATTCAGTAACTGAAAATACTGAACTGCTCAAAATGAATTTCAATTCGTTAACATTATTTCAATGTGATTCTATTAGAAAATGTTTTATAGACAAATTACTATGTTGCGGGTTTGATTCGCGCCTCGAGCAAATATTTATATTTGTGAAGTAAGAGTATGTATTCACAAAAGAAAAATATACCTATAAATATTTTATCCATTATCTGGCCACCATAACACAAGCCTAGTTGCTTAGCTTGGGACAAGGAGCTGTATGCAATTAAAAAAAAGTTCTGCAATTATTATTTATTTATAAAATTATCGAAATAAGGTAGGTTTTTAGGAAACTATTACTAAAATAACTTTGACTAAGTTAGACTAATCATCAAAATTAAACAACACTCAAAACTGAACTTTGCACCAGTTGGCTCTACAGAACCAGTTATTATTAAGCGATACTCAAAATAGTTGATGTATAACTATTTCGTGAAACCGGTTTTGAGTGCGACGTTTGACACTAGATTTTAAGTGTCTTGATACTGGCAAAATGGCCACTCAACTAAGAGGCTTAAAGATTGGCTAACTAGATCGGACAGGCGAATCCGGGAGTTAGCCGGCCCCAGCATTGATCGATAGTTAGAAGTTTCCACAAATAGGATCGGATTAATGTGAAACAATTGGCTTTAGAATTTTAAGACAAATAAGTTTAGAATAAGAACCATTGAAAACAAAATGGGAAACGACCTATTCTTCTTAAAGAAAGCTTGGACTTATTTTAATTCTATAGGCAAACCAGACACCAATTCATGGTGCAAATTCCGTGCGCGTGAGCGTTTTTCTTGAATAAAATGGAATCAGTTGCCTGTGTCTGTCTTCTAGGTAGTTTCTAGGAAGCGTTGTACATCTAAGGCAGCATTGCCACCATCATAAAGCAGGTTTCATAACAGTCAAACGACCTATCATTTGTAAATACAAAGACTAATTAAATTAGCAGTTAAATAATTTACTTTGAAATCGCTATTGGGTTCTAACAAAATAGAGTCAATGTGGTTTAGCTCTAGCTAAGTATTGTGAAAGTGGGGCTTCTATGAAGCATTTACTCTAATGTCCAATAAGCTCTAAAAACCTGCATATTGGACGACCTTTATCAGGGCAATGATGGAGCTGTTGATCTCACAAGTTGTCAGACAAAATGTTATTACCTGAACTTCTGTCACGATCATAATCTAAAGCACTAAACATTTTCTTCGAAAATTTTCATACATCCGAATTAATAAAAGTGAAGCCGCAGGATAAATCATATGGTTTGTTAGACTTTCATATTGCCTACTATAAAAAATAGAACCCTAGAATACTTACCTTTATAAAATAAACTATGGCTATAAAGTCTGTAGAAGATGACCCTTAAACCCTCAGCTGCCAGACGATCTAATAAAAATATGTAAAAACCAACCCTTGTGTCTTTGAGAACATATTTCAGCTAATATATTCTGATATATTCTCAAGTCTAATATCACTCAGGACTTTAATCATGTTCTTGTCTTTTATTTGAAATTTTATTGTCTGCGAAGCTTCGTTTTTTATGAGACCACTTTTGATTGAAAAGGAGATTAATGCAAGCAAATGTTATTTGAAAGAATGTGAGATGTGTAGAAAATGAAAGATTTTTTCGTATGATAATAATATTTTTTTAAATTAAAATTTTGAATGAGAGACAGATAATAATTAATTCTTTGAAAATTGATGGTCGTTTTGCAGCAACTGTACCGCATAAACTTTGAATGAAGGAAGATCAAAGTTGACCGAAAATCAAATAAAATCAACCCTTTGAAAGAAATTTCCTGAAACCCGAAATTCATTAAGGAAAAAGATTGTAAATGATTCATTGTCACCATTCAATGAAATGTTCCTTTCAAAATCGTTTTACTGAAAATAATTAGGTTAGGATAATTCCTGATTTTTTAGGGTTCCGTGGTCCGCTGGAGGCTCGCGTTCTTTATTTATTTATCAGTCACCATGATGATCTACTCGAAACGAAATAAATGAAAAACGGACAACTTACCATTTTGTTTAAATAAAACATATTTTTAATAAATTAAAAAAAAAAGAAAACACTCGTAGCCTTATAATTTAAAATAGAACTAAAAGCATTAATGCATTAATGTCAATACAAAAAATTAAATATATCTACATTTCTTTGTCAGTGTTCTTAAATTAATGAGACCAACTTTTAATTAAAAAAAGACATAAAATAAAAAAACTAAAAATAAGAATACTACCTATAATACAAAATAAATAAAAAAATAAAAAAATACCCACCACCCAGAAATTCAATGTCAATTGACAATGATGTTAATATCAATTGATTTATATAAAACTGAAATGTTTAAATACTACTGAATAATTGTTTTTCTATACCTAAATATCAAAAGGCAAGCGAAAACGTCAGAAAATAATATGTGTCAATATTCATTAAAAAAAATTCTAGGTATTAATAAACTCGATAAACATTATTATAATAATACCTACGGAACCCTCAAACTGGCGTTTACCTACCGTTTTTCTTTAATTTATTCCTTTGACCTGTTATTGTTAGATATTATTCTGATAGCAATTTTATCTTCGAATCTTTTTTCTTGTGAACTTTGTCTTGTTTGTTAGGAAATCGTAATTGATTCATTGAGATGTTAAATTGAATTTCTTTTTGTTGAAAACAATTACCTATTAACCTTTGTTAAAAGAGTTACAAAAATATATAAGAAAAACAAGCAATTAAACGATTTGTTTTTGGGTGAATAATACACTAAAAGATTGGCTGATAGTGTTTTAAAAAGAAGGTAAACGTAAATCTTTAGCCACTATAGTTATCACAGTGTAGTTCCTAGCATATAATGCTTAGGGCTGCCCCGCGGTGCGAAACGCCCAATGAACCCCTCTATCTACATATTGGTTTCATAGACGGCGATAAAGAGATTTGAGAAACCTTGTGATCTATTCGTACCTCGATTCTTCCACGGCGGCGGGCCTTCCAGGGCGGTTGAACCATTCGCAACAACAGCGTACTCAAAGAAGGTTGAGGGGATTATGGTTTGAGAAAGGCTGCTGGCCGTAAAATCTTATAGAATCACTCAAAGAATAAGGGCAAAACTTCGAACAAAAATTACTTTTTGCAAGGATGTGAGATTCTGGAAGTTCCTATATGTGTAATGGCGTCAGATGCCGATAAAAAAAATGAAAAACACGTGACTTTAAATGCTCATATCTTTTTCTACATCTAGTTCAGGAAATACTGTCAATTTCATTGTTATCAAGAAAAACAAAAAAAATTACGATATTTTTATATTTGTGTTTTTGCTTAAGTATCGTTTCGCCATCATTATTTGCATAATAAATAAATAGTTATATTTGAAACAATAAGTACAATGTTGTTTTATATTTTCAGATTTATATTTACACTAGCTGCGCCCCGCGGTTTCACCCGCGCAAGTCCGAGTCTCGTAGGAATATCGGAATAAGAAGTAGCTTATTTGTTAGGGTCTCTAGCTACCTGCTACAGACTTTCATCACAATTCGTATAGTAGTTTTTGTGTTTAGCAATGCCAGTATTAAGGGAAAGCGGTGTTATAGGAAAGCGAGACGTTAAGGGAAGGAACGTCAGGTCAAGGTAACGTGAGGTCTTAGATTTTTAGTAGTCCAGACAGACCCAGAATGCTTTTCTGACACGGAACCGTCGCGGATGGAGTAGGTAACGTTAGTTATTGTGACCAAACACGTGCAAGCGAAGCGAGCGGTTATATTTTAAGGAGTCCAGACAGACCCAAAATGCTTTTCTGACACGAAACCGTCGCGGATGGAGTAGCAAACACGTGCGAGCGAAGCGAGCGGTTAGATTTTTAGGAGTCCAGACAGACCCAGAATGCTTTTCTGACACGGAACCGTCGCGGATGGAGTAGGTAACGTTAGTTATTGTGACCAAACACGTGCGAGCGAAGCGAGCGGTTATATTTTTAGGAGTCCAGACAGACCCAGAATGCTTTTCTGACACGAAACCGTCGCGGATGGAGTAGCAAACACGTGCGAGCGAAGCGAGCGGTTATATTTTAAGGAGTCCAGACAGACCCACAATGCTTTACTGACACGAAATCGTCGCGGAATGAGTAGCAAACACGTGTGAGCGAAGCGAGCGGTTAGATTTTTAGGAGTCTAGACAGACCCAGAATGCTTTTCTGACACGGAACCGTCGCGGATGGAGTAGGTAACGTTAGTTATTGTGACCAAACACGTGCGAGCGAAGCGAGCGCTTACATTTCTAGGAGTCTAGATAGGCTCGAAATGTTTTTTTGACAAATTACCGTCACGGATGGAGAAGGTTAGGTTAGGTCCCCTCCCCCTTTCCTCTCCTCCGCTTTTCCTCTCCTCCCCCTTTCCTTTCCTCCTCCTTTCCTCTTCTCCCCATTTCGTCCCCTCCCTCTTTCATACCCTTTCTCTTTCCTGTCTTCCCCTTTCCTCTCCTCCCCCTTTCCTCTTCTCCCCATTTCGTCTCTTCCCTCTTACATCCTCTTCCTCTTTCCTATCCTCCCCCTTTCCTGTGCTCCCCCTTTTTATTTTTCTTACCCTTCTCCCCTTCATCACTCTCTCCGCCTCCGCCCAACTACAACCTTTTAAAATATATTTTGAGTCCTGATCCCGTAAGTCCAGATCCCGTGGGAATATCGGGAAAAAAGTAGCCTTTGTGTTAATTCAGGTCTCCAGCTATCTACTTACTGATTTTCACCGCAATCTGTTCGGTAGTTTTTGCGTAAAGGAGTAATCCCGTAAGTCCCGATCCCGTAGGAATATCGGGATTAAAAATAGCCTATGTGTTAATCCAGGTCTCTGGCTATCTACATACCGAGTTTCAACGCATTCGGTCCAGAAGTTTTTTGTGTGAAAGAATAATCCCGTAAGTCCCGATCCCGTGGGAATATCGGGATAAAAAGTAGCCTATGTGTTAATCCAGGTACTCAGCTATCTAAATACCGAGTTTCAACGCAATCGGTTCGGTAGTTTTTGCGTGAAGGAGTAACAAACATACACACACACATACACACATACACACAAACTTTCACATTTATAATATTAAGGATTAGTAGGATAGGATTTTACATTAGAAAAAATATTATTTACGATCAGGTGAAACATGAACTCGTTTTATCACTTTTTCAGGTGAAAAACTGTTGACTCAACTAAAGCAACTCAATTATCCCGTAAGTTTCCAGCAACTCTTCAATATGGCTAGGCAAGCTTGACAGAAAGACTGATATCAATCAGTTTGACTAACGGACAGGTAGATGGACGGTTCTGACCCATTTTAAAGGGGATTTCAGCGTTTGGAACACTAAATCTAGACAAAGTGATCGAAAAATCTAGTTTTGGTAAAGTCTAAAATAGTTTTTGTTTGTTTCAGGTGCTACGTTAGAACTTGCAGTCGATTGCTGAAAAAGGTATTTATGGAATATGAGATTTTTTAAGATAAGTTTAGTTTATTATGATGTATGCTAAAAATAACAGTCTCAAATAAAAACAATAAACCAACCACCCAAAATCCAGTACCAGTTAAACGCCTATCGCCTATTACTTTGTAGATTATTGGATGAAATTTCTTTGTAATTATCGAATTTTTCTATTTTATTTGAAGGTTCGTTACTGAAATTTTCTGTTAATTTTTCATATTTGTTTCGATACTATTACAAATTTGATGAATGTCTTTGTAAAAAACTTACATTTTTTTTAAATACCAAATATTTTCTACATAATAGTTAACAATTTTAGTTCAGCCGTTTCCTCTGCCTTTACTAAACTATTCCAATTAATCCTTCTCTGTAACTGACACTCATTTTTCCGGAGCGATCTTCCATCTTACTCAGAAACAAACGTAATAGATCATACGGTTCAGGCAGTCGATATGTATAATTAATGATTCGTTAACATCAAAGACTTTCAAAATACAAAAATTACTAGCAGCACTCCTCGGTTTCACCCGCTTAACTACCAATCCCGTGGGAATATCCGAATAAAAAAGCTTATAACACTCCCAATTAATCAACATAATAATATCCTCATACCAAGTTTTATCAAAAATTGGTTTAGTGGTTTCGGAGCCTATTCAATGCAAACAAACAGTCAAATCTTTCCTCTTTATAATATTAGTATATAGGTATTATAGATAAAGACTTAAAGTATATTGGACCACAGTAACAAATTTTTCATCACTTACTAGTACTAAAAACGTTCAGTCTAGAGTGACTTTTGTATTACACGTAGAGGTAAATTCGAAAAAATCTAAAAAGTTTTGTATGGAAAATAGGAAAATGTACTAATGTATTATCTTTTAAAACTTTAAACTCTCTGGTTAACACATAACGTGGACGATCCACTGGAATCACTCTATTTTTCAATTGAATGTATGTAAAATAGAATTGCATAAAATCGATTTGTTTGAATTTGGTACTATGATAGAAATACTGTGCCCCGTGGTTCTACCCGAGTGGAAATATTGAGACAAAAAGCTGCCTATGGATTACACCAAGACTTCAGCTATCTATGTCACAAATTTTATTACAATTGGTACAACATTTTGAATAATTACTTTGAAAATTACCTCGACGTTTTGTACATCTACCGTGATCGTGATCGTGGATGCAATACAAAAATATCGATTCTATTATTCGTCTGATGGCCCCTATACCTATACAATCCTAGTTATTAGGGGTAAAATGTGCAAGTCGCAAAATATTTATAAAAAATAATATTAAAGAACAAAAGTGATAAGCAATTCTATGAAATCCCACATCTTTGGCCTCTATTAACAGTTTGTCAATGTCAAATGCAAGTTCACAACTTCAAACTTGCGAAGCACTGGCCTGAAGATTGCTTGTGTAAATATGGATGGCATAGGATGTTATAGGCAATTAATATACGGGACTCTGTGGACTATTCTGTTCGATGTTGTTTAGGGTTAATCTTTGTAGAAAGAGCTTACTATAGTAACATGCAATTTAGTAATGCAATCTTGGTAGAATCGAGCTATTATATTATGAGCCCCCATGAGTTTCTTGTGCCTTCTTCTCATAGGTGGGTACGTTCTTCGCACACATCTTCGCATCATTAATCTCTGTTAAAAGAGCTTACAGTGGCAACTTGCAATTTAGTTATGCAGCCTTGGTAGAACAACTCATCATCAGCTGAAATGAGGTCCAAATGTAAGCCTACGTAAAATATGTCATAATTTGTAAACAGCTTTATCCCAATAAAGCTGTTTACTGTTTTTAATAATTGACTGTTTAAGCTGTTTTTCAGGTTTTTTCTTGTAGCTGATCCTGATTCAGCCATTTTTAAGAAGGTAAAATAAATTGATATTAGGTAGTAATAACAATTTTTTCCTTTCATAGTAACAAAAAATAAATGCCGAAAATGGTTCCATGAAGAAAATGTGTTTTACTAAGAAGCGAGTATCGTTAGAATATTTTAACTAAAAGTCGAGAACAAACAAAATAGGATTAATTTAGTCAAGTAAAGTCACTGTCTTCGTAAACGTCTTGATTAAATTTACTGTGAAAACAATTAAAGATACAAAACAAGATAGCGACAAGAGTCAAACCTTAATGAAAGTCAAGTGTAGTTTGCGCGCAAACATTTGACGGCTATAAATAATAAATAAATAATAAATATTGCAGGATATTTCACACTTCGCCATCTAGCCCCAAGCTAAGTAACTAGACTTGTGTTATGGGTGTTAGACAACGGATATAGTACATATATATGACAAAGTGTATTTAACATTGAGAATATAGGTTATATTATTCTTAATTTAGAAATAATTTATTCATGAATTTAATTTACCTATTAAAATTATTAGTTTGCTTGACAACGAAAAATAATTTTATTTAAGCTCTTAAACATGATTAACCAAATGTCAAAGTGTCAAACACAACTGTAATTAAAAATAGCAACCTTGTGATTTGAGATTACTCGTAAATTGTAGGTAGGTAAGTATTTAGCTTATTATATTAAGGTACAATCTTACGCAAGCCACCCTTAGTATAAAAATAATTTAATTTATAATTTTAATCATGTGCCTTTTTTGGTTGAATAAAGTTCGCTTGCACAAAAAAATAAAATATTAATGTCAACTGGCAGAAAGACATAAATGAGGCCGATACATACATTTTCAATATGGGGCCATCGGTCTGCCAGTTGATGAATTGATCTTATTAAATATGATTAACCAACGGTCAACTGTCAATCACAACTACTAATGAGGCATTTCATTATTAGTAATTTACTTATTAATTTTGACGATTGCTCTGAAAGTCTTTGACCTATATGAAGCAGTGGACGTCCTGTGGTTGATACGATGATGATGATGAATTTAATTTGAAACTCATTGTAATCTTTTTCAAATAGTTTTAAAATTATCAGTATTTAGCTTCACGTGACTAAATGGTTGGCTGCTTCTTCGGCCAAGAGGCAAAGTAGTCATCTTTTTGGGCACTCTACCTATCGAAACTTATTTGGTTTTTTTTTTAAGATGTTATACGCTATTTTTTTCCAGTTGGCAAATGTCGTAGGCTTTCGATTCAAGATGAGTTCTTAGGCATGTACATGATGGTTAATTTATTTTGTAGACAGACTCAATTTTTATGTACCTAATTATCTAATTGGTACTTTTTAGACTAAGTTATCTCCAGTCCAATTAACTACGTTCTAGGTTAATTAAAATTTTAATTAGTTTGTAACAGACTGACGACACAATGTGAAATGAGGTCTGGAAGAAAATTAAACTACCTATTTGGTCTTTCTGTTTTAGAGTTCTTAGAACGAGAATTTCGTTTGTTAATTAAATTTAGAAGAATTCGGAGATACAAATTAATTGCTAAATAATTTTAGATTGTAAACATATTGTAGAAAATTAAAAGGAAATTGTTAATGGTAGGTAGTGGAAATGTAGTTGTAACCGAAAACAAAGTTAAGAAATTCATCGAATTTATAAAGATATACAAATTCTATACAATTCCATACAAATAGTTCCTTGCAAAAAATCAATCATATTTCCAGATATTCAATTGAAAATAGTAAATTAGGAAAATTTTAATACTTACGAGTACCTACTATTATTTAAACTAAACAAAATAGAGGTATAAATAATTCTCAATCTACCGCAAAACAATCTAAAAATATTATTTACCTAATTAAGGACTTTCAAAAAAAATTCTCGGTCCAAAAAGAAAAAAGGTTCTTTAATTTAGAACTCTAACAATCTTCTATTTACCCTCATTGCTTTTGTATTAGGCTTTTGTTTCATTTGTAAATATTTCATTCAAATTCTTCGAGCGTCGACGGGTTGAATTTAAATTTTCGAATGAACGAACACTAAATTCAACCAACAGGGATCTTGATTTTTATGAGATACGATTAAAACAAAAATGTTACAAAAAAATGCTCACTAAAATTGGTTTTGCTTCGATCTATTTTTTACAGTCAAGTAAAAGGATAGGAATGTTGTAGGTTTGACTTTATTTCAGTACAAAATGTATGGAGGTGGTAATGTCGGAGTTTCTGATACTTAAATGTTCCAACTGCAACTTGTGTTGGATTCTCAGAGAACAAATTGAGATTGAGATACGAAGAAACAAATTAAGATTCTCTCACAATTTATTTCGTTTTCGGAATCACATCAATTAAAGTAAAAATCACATTACTACTGTACCATAAAAAATTAAATGCAAATGTTAATTAAATTGTGAGTATTTTTGGTTATAAAACAGGCTAATATAATCAATCTTTCTGATAAATTTTCCTAGTAATTGTAAATCTTTACAGTCACCAAGCGTGAAATATTAATTACAATCTTCCACATTTATAAATTAATTGTAGGTTTATTTAATTTGAAATGGTTTTCAATAACACTAAACTAATTGAATGTAAGTTTAATCAATTACTTATAGTTCAGTGATCAAAGTTATGTATAAAAGGATGCGTTCAGTAAAATTACCAATAGTAATTAAATTAATTATTTTGGTTACTTTTGTTATATCAAAAGTATGTACGCAGGTACTTACTTATTCAATGAGCCATTTTTGAGTAATCAGTGAACAAACATACACCATTTGTAAATTACAATCAATAAATAAAACAAAGATTAAGTCTAAGTTTCCTTTCTAATAAATCTACTTACTGATAGTAAGACGCTGGTGTTATATTTTTCCTCTTTATTTTTACTAATGATAATACAAATTTTCAGACAAATGTGTTGTCATAACACATTATTAGAATCAAGACCTAATTTATCAGCTGACCTTAATGGAAAGTGATGCAGTGATTCCGTTTCAGTAAGCTCTGAATTCTCCACGTCACCGACATTGCTCCGTGATGGATGGAACGTTTCGGCTATTCATAACGTTATTAGTTCGAGTGAGTTATTGTAACGCGATAACTTTGCTCTGAATAATAAGTTAGTAACGCTTTAGTTCTGACTTTGACTGTTTGTATACGTTTCGTGAAGGCTTTAATTGTATGGTTAAATTTGTAATTGTATTTGGAGACTGACTGTTACGGTACCTAAGTGTTATTCTAAGGCTTTATTTACAAATATATTAATTTTCTGAAAATATCCTGCTTATGACAGATTTTGAGATTAAGAGAAGTGGAGCTTTAAGTCTAGATTGTGATAGAACTAGATACGGGGCGCCTTTACTAATTACTAATAACTAACTATAATCTTACAAAACTAAGACAAGATAAATATATTTACGATGCAAATATATACGATGCAAATATAAATAAATATATATATAGCTATATTCTTTCATAGCATTACGAACAGTAAAAAATAATAAAAAATTTAAATTCGAGAAAAACTTAAACGGAGAAACTTTTCAGCAAATATCAACTTCCAGTTACCAATTGTCATTTCAAAAAGTTTCCAGTGATCGTCACTGAGTAACGATCACCACTTAACGAATTGTTCAGTTCAAACGTACTTTAGATCTACTTAACGTAATTTTGACTGTCCATTAAGAACTTTTACATTGACTTGACGATTTACCATCTCGGCTATTATTGCCAATCACAGTTAGATTGTTGTTCAAAGTTTGATCAACGAGTGACTTTTTACTTTGCAACGATTGAGAATATCCACTTGGATTAAGATACAAAACAAATATTTGGTTTGCAAGAATAAATTCTAAGTGGTAATTTAGGTATAAAAATGATAACATTACAACAAAGTTAGAAGTTATCAGATGAAAGAACAAATAAAAACTTTTTGTCTTCCTAAATTCTTTGGAAGTTTGGGTATTGATTGAAGGTCACGCTAAAACTTAGTATACTACTTCTTATCAAAATGAAATACTCTACCTAAATTTATTTATTATTTTTTGTCTTAAAATATTGCTGTCCCTAAAGTAATTTTCAATAGAATCAATACAACAAAGAAACAACTAAACACAGAAACTAAAGTCCAAAGTGATATCGTTACTGTAAATTGAAAATGGAGATTCGTGCCGCGACTGTTTGACTTTTGGAATATTATATTAAGAAAGTTTCAATGTTCTGGTGAGTTCGTTTCATTATATTTGCATAAAAGTAAAGTTAACGGTCAAACGATAAGAGTTCATTGCGATTCTAAAATGTTTGAAGAGATAACTATGTCATCTAAGTAGTTTTATAGCTTTCACGTTCTTGTTACACTGATTTAATTACGTTTTGCGGGTACAAAACGGGATAGGGTTAGTTGTGAATCCATAAAAATGTCAGTTCGGATGGCTTAAGTTAATTTACAGGGGTCCGGTTCAGTTTCGGTGATAAGGAGGTTGACACTAATTACTGCATGAAAGCTTATTAAAGGTCAAATTAATGGGAACATATTTTTTTGGTATCAAGTTTGAGATAGGTAGTGTAGAAATAGAAATTGCCTACAGAATATTATTAGAAATGAAGATAACTATGATGATTCGCATACCTTTCAATATTTTGTAAAAACAATACAATACCATTAAGTGAATTCAAACAACAAATAAATAATTATAAATCATGTTTAGAATCACACAAGTATGATGAATATTTTAAACAAACAGTACCTATTTACAGGATATTTAGTAAATTTAACAACAATTAACCATTCAAATTTGATGATTAAATTATATTAGTATTAATCCCCTTACCTCGAATGTAAATAGACATTTATCTATTTTCCAGCACCGTAACTGAAATTGTGTTAGCATGGGTACTAATTTTGCTGTCAATTTTAAATAAAAAATAAAAGTTGTTCAACTATGATTGAATTTGCAACGCTCAGGATACGATGAAATTGAGAGTCGAGCTAAAACTGCAAGCAATAAACTGAAGCGTAAAAAACTATTGACACTTTATTTTGGTTCCTCACAGGCGTTTTGATCAGCATTTTCACCACATCAATACTAACTAAGAAAAACGGCAAAAAAGTTTTCCATGAACAATTAAAACTTAATTGCTATAACTGAAACCATACAATTCTTATTTTTGATCCAATTTATACCTAAAATTTTTGTTCCCATTAATGAGATTCTAAATCAACAATCAAGCCACATCTCCCAAACCAATTACATCATCCATCCCAACAGTAACAACAAAATTTCGTCCAAAAACCTCAATCCATTAATTAAAAATCCCATTGACAATATCCTTATTGTTTACATCGTCATTTATATTTATACAGTGTTATTTATATCGAACAAGGTCACCGCTGTCACCAGTAATACATCAAATTGAGCCGAGGGATGAATTAAATTTTATTATCGTCGTCTTTTGAGGCACTTTCAATTTCTTTAACAAGTTGTTTATCCAGGACGCAATATTTGGGTTCGTGGTTTGGTCTGAGTGACAGCGGTTTGAATTTTAGAGTAGATTTATGTAAGAGTTGGGTTACGTTTTGACTTAATTAGGGTATTAATTGGTTAGTCAGAGCGTTACTAGGACGAAAATTCAAGGATTTTGATGGACGATTTTTTTTTAGAAATATACCCAATTTTAATTTAGTACTTACTATAGGTACCTTTAAGATACGTAAATTATAATTTTTTATCAAATCTGATAAAGATATAATATCATACCAGAGAAGCTTTGAAACAATACAAAATTAAGATTAAATTTAAAGATTAAGCTTTTACAGTAAATGTTGTTTTTTAAATGATATTTCAGGAATAATATTATATACAAAGGGGATTATTCTAATAACTCTTATACAAGATTTTGCCTTAAATGAAAACGTGCGAAATTTTCGTACGTAATTTTTAGCTTCAAAGATTATCGAGATCGTAATTGGAGAACAGCTTCGAATCACCCCTTCTTTTTATTCGATTTACACCATTTTCTGAAAATAATACAAAAACTTGTTTGTCCACTTCTAAAATTCACAATTTCTAATTCTATAAAATGTACTAGCAAACAATTCAGGATTTCAAATAAACTTTTCAGCACAACGAAACTTTGTAACTCTAATAATTCAAAGTTATTCTCATACAAAAAGTTTTCGTTATTCCCGGAATTAGATTATGTTTTATTCTTAAAGTAAATAAGGGTTTAGCTATTAATTTTAGACAATTGTTTCTTATCTTTGTTTACAAAGTGAAGTAAGTATTTATTTATTGTTTTCAAATTATTAACTTTATTAATGTTTTATACTTCTTCTATGTTATTTTTTTATCTTTGTGAGTTAAGCATTTTGACCTATAAGAAGCCAAAGACGTTGCTATCGGTGTTACTAGCTATGGGTCAGTCTTAATTTAGCTAAACTTCTGACATGATAAGAAGAATTTTGTGCAGAATTTTATTTACTTTTTTGTCTTCTACTTATTGACTTAATCAGTATACAATGTTTCCTGTTTGAATAAAGCAGCTAAGTAGCGAGATACTGCAGTTACCTTTTTTATGAGTCAATTGATTTTCGATGTGCCCGTTGCATGAGTCGAATTACAGATCTCTCTGTTTAACTTAGGTATAATAATGAACCTAAATGATCGTATCAGACGAAGTAGTATCTTAAATTTCTAAAAATATTTTTTCTGACATAATATTTTTTGCGTAAGGTGGACCCCAATAAAATGACTGCTTAATTCCAAAAAACCTATACCTACCTATAAATAGTATTAAATAGTATCAATTTCAAACACCTTTTACATCACAGAGAACATGAAAATAATAATTTTATTCGGTTACTCGAATATTCTCCAATACCTGAAGATCAAAGAATTTAAATTTAAATTTCGAACGCCTCATCTTTCAACACGAACGGAAAACTAATCTGTTGCAGGGACTTGTTGAGATCAATCAATCACAGGGACAAAGCGGTTGTGTACAATCAACCAGCCGAGTTTAGCTCAAATAAAGATGTTGTTACAATGTTTATCTATGATATTATATTGATAATCGCAGATGTACATATGGAGGTAGCGCGTTATTTACGGTTCATTCACACGGGATCCATTATTGACTTCTCGTGTTTTGTGACAGTTGGTAATAATTAAGATGTATTCGTCATTTTTCACGTAAAAACCCTTTCCCCTACTAAAAAATAAAACTTTTTTTGAAAAATGACGGTAGGGTAAATAACTCGAAAACCATCCTTGTGTGATAACCTCTGGTAGGCTTTGTTAGAAATTGTGTTATAATTAAACTAATAGGTACAAATCTTCGCTCACAAGTTAAAACGACTCATTAGATATATAAAATAGTGCTGTTTACCGCAAATATATCGGTAGTTTGTGACATAAATAAAGGAATGTTGACCATTTTAGCTGCAAAAATAGGTATAAAAATCTCAGAAAAGATCAATTTCACATTGAAATGAGTGGTAAAACTAGCTCTACTTTGCAGATTAATATTAAATTATAGTTCAACAACCTCACTAAATAAAAATTTAAGGGATATATTTACAAAATAAAAGTATATAATTAAGTATTCTATCGGTTATCTATCACCCATAACACAAGCCTGCTTAGCTTGGAGTTAGATGGCGCTGTGTAAAATGTTCTACAATATTTATTTAGTTACCTATATTTTAGTATTAATAAATCATTTTGATCATTTGTGCGTCAAATAGACACAAATTTCAGTAAAAGAGCACTCTCACATCGACAATTTGTGTTTGTATGTTAGCACCCTTACCAGATTTTACCCGATTACCCTCTTACTGAGATGAGTACCAAGAATACTCCAACGTGATGAATTGCAGAGTAAGAAAAGGCATTGTTAATCTTTATGGATGTCGGTAGGAGGGACGGACAATATATTTGTCACGTCTTTGTTTCGACTCTTGTTTTTTTAGGGATGCGGTGTGGGAAAAAAATGTATACTTGTTATTAATTTATAAAGTGATGTGTCTGAGTTTATTGTTATCTTGTGTGGGTATTTTTATAATTTTGTCTGTTATGTGTTCCATTGAATTAGTTATATCTTTATAAAATACAATTAACACAACAAACATACAATAAACGGTTCACGCTTAACGGCTCCCCTGGAATAGAAGAGACCATGAGCGCAAATTTATAAACACATTACATATTACATTAGATTCAGAAAACTACAAAAATGAACTATTGAATTTGATATGTCATGATATGTTTGTTTCCTGGACTTGTTCCCTATTATCAACACTATCGATTGGTACAAAAATGAAGGGTAATTATTGTTTCGTAAAATAAACAGGTTCGATTCGTGGCTTAGGTAAAGAGTTTTCCAAAAATCTAATGAAGCAGTTCCAGTTTTTGTTAAAATCGGGCACGCAACTCCATTCAGCATATTTCGCTATCGCTGAAAATATCACAAATATCCGGATTTTATTTCCAGAGTAGTATATACGGCAAGAAATTATCTCACATAAGAACATCATTTTTTTTTAAATCGCTTAAATATAGTTATCTCATAAGCTCTAAATTGGTTTTGTAGATCTAATTTACCTTAAAAAGTGTTCCACAAATTGGTTTCAGAAGCATTAAAACCCATTAAACATCTTTTGATAAAAGAAGGCTAAAAAATAAGCCTAAACAATCTGCTGAAAGCTAAAACATCCAATCTTCCAAGTGGCTGAAATCCACTTTCATAATATTTCAAGTATCTTCCTTGACTAATAGCCTGAGATTAAAAACAAGGCTCGGCTCAGACAAATTGTTGACAGCACAAATAAAAGTTAATTGTCTAATTTAAAGGAAGAAAATAATTTGAGGAAAACACAACCGTGCTATTGTTTTGAAAAAGAATTAAGAAATAGCTCAACTTTTAAGATTAGCGTTGCATTATACAAACATTAACTATCTAGAAGTCCATCTGGACTAGGGAATCCTTACGGGATCCACCAGGGGATCCATTAAGAGTCAACCGAGTTTTTTTGTTTACCCAAGACTTAAAGATTTGTGTTGATAAAAACGCTTTCCATTGATAATCAAAAGATTTGTAATTGTATGACAAATTTTATTTATTAAAATTAATTAACTAAGCCTATTTACAAATTCTACATTAAACTCAGAAACAAATCTTAGTTAATTCTATCTTACATTAAACCTATTTAAATTTCAAAGTTTCATTCAAGTTGTGAATGTTAAATTACTTAAATTCACTACTTTACAAGTAACATGTTCGCACTTCAAGTTACTGTAAATGTTTAGCACATTGCAGGCTAGACTTCTAAAGGCATGTACACTGTAGAGTTCAAGTTGAACTTACGGCTTTAGAAAAAAATAACGTGGTTTTTAAATAAAAAACTGAACATAGTTAAGTTTTCCTTAAGCGAAAGTCGGAGGTTTTTTTTTTATATAAATGAAGTTTTTTAACCCATGACGCCAAAAGAGTGTCTGTGAGTTTGTGTGTGTCTGCCTGTGGCATCGTAGCTTCCAGACGGATGAACAGTTTTTGACGTGATAACGTCTAGTAAATTGATGGAACACCTGCAATCACACAAAAGTGTCATGTTCCGGTAACATTCCCAAAACGAGACGCATTACGTCATGGTAACATATAAGAGTATTTAATGATAATATCGTTCATCTGAACTTGTGTTATGGTGACGAGTGACAAATAGAAGATTTATATGTATAAAGAAAAAAAATATATAATCATATTAGTACATAACAAAAAACTTTTGATTTATAATAATAGGTAAGTTATGCGCCTGAACTTAAAAATAGTTTTGAAGATGACATAACAATAATCTGTACCTATTGGTAATTAAGTTGAGGGCTTTCACATAGTTATAAGCATTATTTTTTCTTTTGGTTCATAATACGCGCTTTTACTTTAAAATTTACTTTAAAAATAGTTTTTTAAAATACTCTGTGGTTAAAACCAACACAACACAAAAGCCAAATTAATGGTTCAAAACAGTATATTAAAAGTTGCTCGTTAGTTTACAACTAATTGCTAAAAGTTGCTACGTGTGTACGGGACCTTAAGTACTACGTGCTTCTAAAGCAATTCTCATCCAATTTAGTCGCCGGAGGTGCATTTTGGAATGAGCTAAATTAAGGCTTGCTACTAGCAGCGACGTCAAATGCTCTAGGTCGGTGTCTCTTTATTATTTCTAAACGTTTAGTTTCTAATGCTTTTTTCCAAGAGGGTTGAATGGAAAGCCATTGTAACATTATTGAATAGTAACGTCAGCCATTTCTTTTTCTTGCGCGGCCGCTTCTCAATCCAAACAAACAACTAATCCTACTGATATTATAAATGTGAAAGTTTATGTGTGTGTATGTATGTTTGTAACTCCTTCACGCAAAAACTACAGGACCGATTGCGATGAAACTTGATATCTAGAAAGCTGAAGGTCTGGATAATACATAGGCTATTTTTTATTTAGATATTCTCAGAGGATCGGGACTTACGCGGGTGAAACCGTGGGGCGCAGCAGTAAGTAATAAAATTATGTAGAGTGCAGTGATTTGTAAACAAGAGCTAGATACGTCTTTGAGAAATAAACTTGACCATACGAAACCGTCGGATGTTACTGGTCCTTCATAATTATTTTATCTACAAGTTATTTACTTCCGATAATTTCAAATGTTAAGGCATTTGGTTTTTATTCCATTGAGTAGGTAGGTACATAATTGCAGCCCCCGGTAGAGATCTAAAATTACTATTATTGGAATGTTTTCATTCTAAAAAATGTTTGTTTGATAAATTGATGAGTTAGAAGACGTTAAACTTCAAGTAAAGCAGGTGTCTAGAATTTTGTTTGTGTTGAAAACATTCTTATAACAGCCGTTGTGGAGCTCTACGGTGGATCTGCAATTATGCAGCCAAACGTACATTAAAATCTTTTTATTATTTATTTACCTATCTGCTACACAAACAGAAGGACGCGAGTTTCTTTATTTGTATGTTATATTGTCTTAACTAAATTTCTATACCGATTTAGATGAAAAACAGAGTAGATAGTCTTATGTATTACTTAGAATATTTCAGGTTCGTAATTTACGCAAACAAAACTGCGGGGCACAGCTGTCAGTCAATATCAAATTATACCTACTATTTCCTTCCAATCATTTTAAAACTTTATCAAACAAATATTGGAAAACGAATTTGCGAACTTTTTAACAACATAATTCGATACACATTCGCACTCGACCGTCAGCAATTAAAAGGGGAACTTAAAAATATCAAATTACAAAAGTTCGTAACATTCAACTTTGTTATCCCGGGATTTTGGGTACGTAACTGTACCGGGATATCCTAATTTCCGGGAAACTTTATCCCGGACATGTACGGTTTGTCGTTTATCACTTGTATTAACTTTTAGAGTTTTAGATACGTTTTGTTGAAAATAGTTTTTGGATTGGTTACGTATTATTTGGATTTGTCGGGCTTAGTTTTCATGTAGCATGGAACTTGGTAGTTAGTCGTAGCCATGTCTATAGAGGCCTTCCCACAAGTTTATGCAATCAAACATATTGAGTATTTACCACGAAACTTTAAAATTGAAATTGGCGACGCAAGCCGGTAACGTAATAATATAAAAAATAGTTTGAAAAAACTAAAAAACAGGCTTTAATAAAAAAACAACTAAAAAATAGAAAGTAAAATTAAATAAATTTGAATTAAAATATTGTAAATAGTAAGCGTGTCACATTGTGATTGCAAAACAAAAATAATGAAGGTGTAGCATCATAAAGTAACACGCTTACTATTTACAATTAATTTATTTTAATACTTTTTGGTCTTTGATAACGAAATATGTTAGATCAGACCCTGGTTACCATTGAAAGACAAATTACTCGGCAAGACGATTCTAACGAGCCCAAACTCGATGGGGTTGTGTCGTTTCATTGCGAAGTTTCTATGACCACCTTCCAGTTCCATCATCAGTCCCTGGTTACCATTGAAAGACAAACTACTCGTCAAGACGAGTATAACCAACCCAAACTCGATGAGGTTGTGTCGTTTCATTGCGAAGTTCCTATGACCATCTTCCAGTTCCACCATCAGACCCTGGTTACCATTTAAGACAAACAACTCGTCAAGACGATTCTAACGAGCCCAAACTCGATTGGGTTGTGTCGTTTCATTACAGAGTTCCTATGACCACCTTTCAGCTCCATCATCAGATCAGCACCATATTATCATAATATTGCATTGTCATCGGTCTTTGACAAGTATACAAAGTTTGAATTAAATCTGATCGTTCTAAGTAGGGCAAAATCGAGCCCAAAGAGTCGTTACATACATACAAACAAGCAAGCAAATATACAGGTGAAACTAATAAAAGCGTGTTAAAAAAAAAAGAGACACCGAAATCCGAAAAAATTAAAAAGGATAAAAGTGCTGTTTTTCGTTGGGATAAATACGCGCTTTGAAATCGGCTTAAATTATTATTTACTCAAAAATAATAAACTAATAATTATCTGTTACCATAGTACCTAAAGATTATGAAAACAAAACTTTCCATGTTTTTTTTCTCTTAAATTCTTAATTTCATTGCCCCACCTACGCAATTTTCTGATACCTAAGCTTAGTATTAGGTTACTGGCGTCCGGCCCTGGGTTTGCATGGGTAGAGAGCAAATACGCTTATACCTATTTTCTGTCATATTACGGCCGATTTACACAAAACCTCAATGAATTATATACCTACCTCAATAATCATTTCGTTCGTTGATAAAAACCGTATAGAAATCCGTTCAGTAGTTTTTGACTTCATCATGTTCAAATAGAAAGATAGACAGACGCGACTTTGTTTTATGTTTTATGTATATTAAACATAAAAGAGAAAAAGACTAATTACAAGCTAAAAATACAAAACCTTCAAGTCTGAAATTTTGCAATCCTATGAGATTGCATAGTGCGCACGAAGGCATAGAGCCGTAATTAATATAAAAAATGAAGAGAGCAACACAAAATTGACCAATCAGAGGGCCGCGTTAAGCGCTATGCGTTCACTTATCCAAGAGCAACTTAAGGTATTGTCTGTGAATACCAACGGACGTAAGGATTTAAAGAAATTAGACTTCTAAAGGGACAAAACTGTTTTTTTTTTAAGTGTGTAGTTCGGAGTAACTATTATGTATTCTCCAGTTCTCCAGTTCCAGTCTGTACAAAATAACATTTAAATAAGTTATTTCTTACATAATATAGTATAGGTTATTTATAAACTCTGTAACTATCATTTATTAAATAACTAGCGACCCGTCCCGGCTTCGTACTGCTATATTATGCATGTATTATACATATAAACCTTCCTCTTGAATCACTCTATCTATTAAAAAAAACCGCATCAAAATCCGTTGCGTAGTTTTAAAGATTTAAGCATATAAAGGGAAATAGGGACAGAGAAAGCGACTTTATTTTATACTATGTAGTGAAGTGATGAAGACATTTTAAAAGTAAAAGTATTATGTATTTTGTATCGGTAGAAAATCAATGACACTTGCGCGGGAACATCCGCATGACGCACTAGTAATTATCCTACTTCCTACTTCTCTTAAAAATGTGAAAGTTTGGAAGTGTATGAATGTTTGTTATTTCTTCACGCAAAAACTACTGGAGTGATTGCAATGAAACTCAGTATTTAGATAGCTGGAAACCTGGATTAACGCATAGGCTACTTTTTATCCCGATATTCCCACGGGATCGACACGTACGCGGGTGAAACCGCGGGGTACAGCTAGTATAGAATAGATTTAGTTTATAACTAACTACTTATATAAGGAAAATAACACGTCCATATTTCGTTTCAAAAAAACAAGTTATTTACCTACAATCAATAAAGACATACCTACTCGTAATTTTGCAACTTCACAAGGGTCATAAACACAATAAAAACATTTTCGTTAAAAGTTGAGCAAAGACAGCAAACTGGAAGAAATATTACTATCTCATATAGAGTTTTATTACTGACACTAGAATACTTAGGGCTAATACAGACAACACACATGAAGTCGGCTGACAAATTTAAGTCTATCTACAATTTATGATTCGAATTTACATCCGAATGCACACATCCTAATTGAGTTTTTAAGACTTTTCAATGTAAGTAATTAATGAAATCTTATGCAAATGATTTCAAATGAATCATTCCCTCGAAGGCCCACTCGAGGCCTCTGGTTTCGTCGCATGTGACCAAAAACGCGAAAGGCCATACAAAAAAAGAAACATACATTTTTGGAGTATCGCGTATTTAAATTCGTCGATTCGTGAATGACCATGAAAGTGAATTACCGAAAACGCAAATGTCTACTAGCAGAGCCGTTAGACCCTAATTTAAATCAGAGGGGCTAAAGATTGAAAAACTCTCAACGGCTGGCAACGGCAACGGCAAAAACCTAGGGGGGGGAGAGTCATCAGGGTAGCCATTGAAAGTCAGCCATTATTTTTGTTTGTCCTCAACGTGACAGTCGTCGAGTTATCGAGCGATCGTTTAGTTTGTATTCTGAAGTTATTCCTATAACTCAATTTGCAATAAAAGAAAAACAAAACAAACCTATTTAAGAATATAACACAACAAATAGGTATAAGGTAAGAGGAAAAATAATTTGTTTTTTACAAAAGAATATTGTAGGTAAAAGATTATGATCAAGTTATTTTTCGAATTCAAACTGTTTATCGGAATTTTTTTATTTTTCCATTTACGATGTTCAATTAAAAATGTTGTTGTTCAATTTGTGTTTGATATTTGTACCTACTTAAGCGAATTTACTGGGGTTATGACACAGAATACTTAATATCTAGTTACCACGAACTACAGACTTAAACATTCCTTTTTACCCCTTTAGTGGTCGAATTTTCTATTTTAGTGCTCGCCTATATATTTTTTTAAACAAAATAGTCTTGCATTTTACCTCAGCTCACCTGATGGGAAGTGAAAATGAGGTCAAAGATGTATCATGCTCGCCTAGAAGGTACGGTCGGCTGCCTACTTGCAGACTCACTGTAGAGTTGCAAAATGGCTGTTATATGAATGTTTTTAACACAAGAAAGATTCTAGACTCTTGTTTTATTTGTAAGTCTTCTAACTCATCAATTTATCAAAACAAAAATTAATAGAATGAAAACATTCCAATAATAGTAATTTTCCTGTTCCTGTACCTATTCACTCTAGACTTGAAGACACCAAGGTTGTAGTTTTGTGGGAACAGCGACGCGGGTAGAGAGTTCCATTGCTTAGCAGTGCGTACGAGAAAGGTGGATGCGTGACGCTTTGTACGCGAAATCGGAACTTTAACCATGTGTGGATGGCGATCTTTCGTGCACCTCGTTGTCTTATGGAAGAAAGGGCAGGATGGAACGAGCTCATGGACATCCTAAAAGGAACCCCCACGCGAAGCATCAGACTCGTTGCTTTTGTTGTTTCAGAGATTTCGTAATTAGTCTTTTTCTCTTTTATAATAAAATTATTATAGAAGATTTTTTGGTTTATAAAAGATAACAAGGTACTTGGTAATAAGGGCCACCTGTCACCTTAATTAAAACCTGATAATTTCGTATGTCGCTGCTCCACTGGTCACAGGGCGTCCTACACTACGTTTGCCAATTCGCGGTATCCACTCCAGTACAAGTTTACCCCAACGATTATCAGTCCTGCGGCAGATATGACCAGCCCACTACCACTTCAGTTTGCTAATCCGTTGAGCTATTTCGATCACTTAAGTTCTCTGGCGAATTACTTCGTTCCGGATACGACATACGCAAAGCGATGGGCAGTGAATGGAGAAGAAGAGCCGAAGATCGGGCTCAGTGGCGTATCTTGGGGGAGGCCTACGTCCAGCAGTGGACTGACACCGGCTGATGATGATGATGATAAATTTGATAAATATTGCAGGACACTTTACACAGCGCCATCTAGCCCCAAGATAAGCAACTAGAGTTGTGTTAATACCAATAAACACGTATAATTAAAGCGAAAAGCAGATATTTATCGTCCAATATTTATGCAAATAGACAAGCCTAACAGCAGTTGTACAAATAGACAACGTTACAAACAACTGTCCCTTTATTCGATGGACGTGTCATAACATTAATTCGAGTGGCGTTATAATTTGTATTTTGTTGTCTGATTTCAATATAAAAGGATAGTATTATCAAACTAACGTAGATCCGCGGTTTGACCCGCTTAAGAGGATCACATACCAACGTCATTTTTAATGGAAATTTCGTTTCGAGGCTTATCTGTCTGTTTTCATCCGGAAAATTGCAACAAAATGTTATGTATTGTTTTGTTATTAGACTTACATGTTTTATTATTCGAAAAAATATATATTTACTTTATAACTTTTAAATTGTGTTAAATAATAAAGAAGAAATAAAAGTATAAATATGATTACAATTTTATCAAAATCGGTTTTGTAGATCTGGAGCTCGTTGCAAACAAAATTTAAAAATCTATTTTTTTTTACTTATATAATTTTTTATTGAAAGGAACCAATTTTAAACCAGAGAAAAATCTCTGGTTTTATATCACCCCAGTAAAAAAACCCACTCTAGAAAACATATAATATAATATTTAATAGAAAAACCAACCGATAAACATAAATTCAAACACAAAACAATTTAAGTCGTTAGCACAAGAATTTCACAGGATATCTGAATACAAATTCTACCTACTATCTTAACCCATAATTTTCACTGAAACTTCATTATTAACAAGAACTGTAACCAAGATACAAGTCTTAATTTTTAGTTTAAATGAACCATTTTGCGACATGGTAATTTATTTTCCAAGTTGTCCATATTTGTCGATTTTTGACGAACTTGTCCATATTTGTCGATTTTTTTTATCAAATAGGTCCGTTTTTATTGACTACTCGCTCTTAATCAAAAAATTACTATGTCGAAATTGTTTTCATAAAAAATACCTAGTGATTTTAATTACAGTTTCTTGTAGATACAAGGATGGGGCAATCTTAAACCAGAGAAGATTCTTTGGTGTAAGATTGCCCCATACTAATCCAGTTAAAAAAACTCATTGTAGATAGAAACAATAATATAATATTTAATAGAAAAACCAACCGATAAACATAAATTCAAACACAAAACCATTTAAATCGTTAGCACAAGAATTTCACAGGATATCTGAATACAAATTCTACCTACTATCTTAACCCATAATTTTCACTGAAACTGTCTTAATACAGGTCATTCTTAACAAGAACTGTAACCAAGATACAAGTCTTAGGATTATTCGAATCTCTTCTCTATTCTCTAAGTGAGGAAGGTTTCAAATGTAACTGCTATCCGCTGTTTAAAGAGAGGGCGCGGGCGATTATGTAAATATTTTGCGTAATGACGTCATCAAGGTTATGTCATTTGCGTTTGATGCGTCGCAAAAAGGATATAATAAAAGTTGAAATGTATTCGAGTGTTGTTACAATGATGGGGTTAATGTTACTCAAGATGGAAGACGTTGTAATGTAATAAAGAGGTTCATTTTACAACCATATTTTTTTTGGAGAATATTCTTTTGTGTCGTTTATAGCTTACTAGCTGCGCTCCGTGGTCTAACTCGCCTGATTCCACTAGCTAGACTATTGTGATCAAAAGTATAATAATTATGTCCTTTCCACATCCTTTGCCTACCACTATGCCAATTTGCTTCCAAATCGGTCACGTAGTTGGACCGTGAAGAGGAAACAAAAAAAATTAATAAACAAATTTTTTATTTTTAATATTAGTTATCGTATTTTCTAAGGTTTTCGCGACTTGAACTCATAATTATAAACGATGAACCTTTTTATTAATTTTAAGTAGACGGTAGTTTGACAGCATTTCACATAATATTTTTTGTAAGACGAATGTCATCTCAGTCTGCCTGTGACCATGGGATCTGCAAAGTTCCCGAAACGTCAGGTTTAAAATAAAAATAAAAACGCGAATTATATCCGTTCAAATATATAATATACTAGCTGCCCTCCGCGGTTTCACCCGCGTAACTCCCGATCCCGTGGGAATATCGGGATGTAAGCTATCCTATCTCTCAAGTTGGATCGAACTGCACATGGTGTGCGAATTTTATTATAATCGGTTAAGTGGTTTAGGAGTCCATTGAGGACAAACATTGTGACACGAGATTTATATATATTAAGAAGATAATTATGAATATTAGTTATGTAATGCATAGTTATGACTAGCGGTGCCCGCCCGATCCCGTCAAAAAATCGGGATATAAAGTATTCTATGTCATTTTCTATCTCCTAAACTACCACTATACAGCTTTGCCTTCAAATCGATCCAGTGGTTTGGATTTATAATAGTCTTGGATTTATAATAGTTGTTAGGATAAGGGCTAGTATTTAACCGCAGCTTTGTATGAGTAATTTTCTTTTGTGCTGATTGATACTGAGATATAAAATATGCTATCACTACATAGTATAAAACAAAGTCGCTTTCTCTGTCCCTATATCCCTTTGTATGCTTATTCTTTAAAACTACGCAACGGATTTTGATGCGGTTTTTTTAATAGATAGAGTGATTCAAGAGGAAGGTTTATATGTATAATACATGCATAATATGCCGTGCGAAGCCGGGGCGGGTCGCTAATATATTATATTTCACACCATTACCACCATTTGACGACCTCTGTGGCGCGTCGGGCGAACACCCGACTGCGACGCAGAAGGTTGCGGGTTCGATTCCCGCCGGGAACAAGTATTTATGCTGACCATAAATTCTTGTTTCTGGTTCTGGGTGTTTCCTATATGTATAATATGTATATATTTACAAAAAAAAAAATAAGTATATAAGTAGTTTATCCGTTATCTGGCACCCATAACACAAGCATTAAGTTGCTTAGCTTGGGGCTGGATGGCGATGTGTAATATGTCCTGAAATATTTATTTATTTTTATTTTATTTATTAGCTATCAATTTGTTATTAATTATCTAAGTTACACCATCCTAAACTATCTGACTCACAGTCAAAGTCATAACTTCTTTATTTATTTGCATATTTTGTATCACATTGAAACGTTTTCAAAACTTATCATATTAGCCCATGATTTCCCTGATGGGTTAATAGACAAAAGCCTCCTCAACCTCCTTATACCCGTCATGATCCTGTGCTATCCTCCTCTTCCAGGAAGCCTAATTCATCCTGCCATTGACTTATGGGCCTACAGATGCATCTGCAGTTAGGTAGGTTCCAGTAAGTTGCCAGACCTAAACCTATAAAATATTAAACCAACCTATAAAAATCATAATTTTTAAGTACAAGCAACATGTTCTATTTAAAATCTGTCCAATAGTTCCGAAAATATAGTTAACCAAATTTTGATTTTACTTATAAGTAATAGAGTTATTTAAGACTGATATTTTGAGCTTAAGTCTAATATGGCTTATACTTAAAGTAATATTTACTTACCTATTAAAAGCATTCAAACTTCTGACCAGAGTTTACTCTTTAAAATTTTGTAACTTTACTTAGGTTAAAGAAAGTTTTTTTAAGTTAATTTAATAAAAAAAACTTCTACAGCTTAGATCTTTACTTATCCATTTACTTAACGTTAATCCTAAGTACCTTTAGGATCAGATCTAATTGAGTGGAGACCTCAATACTGTTGGATTACTGAAGATTAACTACCCAAGGTACTAGTTAAGCGATTAACTACTGAATTTAGCCTAGTATTTTAATCTTTTCCTTAAGTTAGGGGGATACTGATTGTATGTATATACACCGGAAATTAATTATAGTGTAGGTATAAATTAAATAAGAAGGAATGGAATCACTTGTCTGCATCTGACTTTCATGTATTGTAATTTGGGTGTCTTCAAGACACGACTGAACAGGACTGAATATTTTTAGGCAACCCATTTACAATATATTTATTGACCTATTTATTTGATATAATTCATCCATTAAACAGCTTGATGAAGGTCGTCCTTAAAGAGATCTCCGACTATAAAATATAAATTAAAATTAAAAAACTAAAAGTTAAATAACAATATTTATTAAATAATAACATTTTTTTTTGTTGTCTAACATCTAACTATAGTAAAACCAGGTTTTATAAAAAAAATAGCTCTAAAGGCATTATTCAGGAAGGAATAACAAGAATGGAGAAGCTATAATCGGCTTAAATTAACATCGTCGAACAGTTTAACTGTAAGGCGCTTCGTATCTTACACTTTGAGACAAAATATGTTTAATGAAAGTGACATTAAGTCAACCTTCAACTATCCTATCATAAACACGAACAAACTCCATGACTTTGACTTCCAAAGCTCTTTCAATAAGAACATTAATCACTTCTTTCAACATTCCACAACAATACCCATTAATTTAAAGAAACAACAAACAAATAGATATTTTCTAAGAAATGTTTAATTAAATTAAACAATAGACGAAATAAATGTTGACTTTTGTACCGTAATATAATCACAGTTGTTCAAATATTATTCTGTCCAATTAGTATTAAAATACAGATCATTTGATAAGTCAATAGCAATTAATTTTGGAGGGGACCATTGCTCTAAATTGAAGGGAACACCTAATTTATAATACTTTACGAAGGTAAAATTACAGCGTGAAGCCAGTACTTGAGTGAAAAAGAAAACAAACCGAAATATTTTCCATTTAGAATCCATCAAACGAATTGACAAACAAGCAAAACAATTTGTGGCAAATGATACGTTAGACTACCAAAAGTACTAGGCTAACAGAAAGAGGCAGAAGCAATTCAAAATTAAGTAAAACACCTATTTCGTAAGAACATTTTCTACCTATAAATTCATCAAACTAATTGACAAACAAACAATAAACCAACAATTTGTAGCGATGATACGTAAACTACTAAAAAGTACCAAGCTTGCAGAAAGAGCCCAGAGTTATCTCAAATTGAGGATAACACCAATTTCATAATATTGAATGGTGAAAATACAGTACCTACTAAGCCCTCTTGAAAAACAAAAAACAGGAAACAACCCTAAACATTTCCATCTAGAATCCATCAAACTAATTGACAAACAAACAATAAAACCAACAATTTGTAGCAAATGATACGTAATAGACTACCAAAAGTACCAGGCTAGCAGAAAGAGCCCGGAGCAATCTGTTCAAATAAAATATATTGGTGATATACTACGTTAGAACGTCAAATGGATCGTATCGAATTGATTTCGTGATTGTTAATCTGATTGAGTTGTTTATTTTTGTTCGATGAAATGTTAGGTTTTTTTGACAAATGACAACAACATTTTAGTTCCCAGTCTCTTTATATAAAGTATGACATTATTTTAAATCGGTTAGAACTAGAGTCATATATAAATGCTGTTGTAACGGGTAAGAGAAAAGGGGATGTAGTTAATCTAACCTCTTTGTTTGAAGGTATACAAGGAGCGAAGCAAGGGGGCAATGAAACGTTTCACAATCTTAGTGGAGCAGTGTTCTTGATACAATCTAATTAATTATTTAAAGCTTCTCGTTTTTAGACAAATAAATGTGATTTTGCTAGGCTGCTCGGCCAGTGGAAGGTGATGCTGAAAAGGTTATATGGGCAGGGACCCTTAGAAGCATCTATGTAGCATCTATTTGAAACAAGCATGGCCGTTTCAGAACTAGGTAAGTAGGTACTTGCAACAGAAGGGTCGATACTTTGATCTCAAAATTCGAATATGAAACATAAAATTCTATTTATTTGAGAAAAATATATCTTTTAAATAATTTTTAAGCCATACAGGTCGCCATATTAAATTTCTTGTGACGTCACATAACCAGCAAGATCTTCTAACGATATAGCTCATTAGTTAAATTACAGTTTAAAAGATCGGGAACAAATATTTAATGAACACGCAAAAACATAACCTCTTCGGTATTGCCTTAGTCGGGTAAAAAACTGACTGTAGATATTATGTTTAATGTAATTTTCGAAACCAATCTTCGGAGCAGTTTAAATTAGAAACCACAGGCAGTGAAGTTCTTCTAAGTTAAACCTCAATTCTACTTAAAATAAGAACTAACTTTGAACATAATTTGTTACAATCTCACCGAAGTTTTGATGGTTAATTCTATGAATGAATCCTACATAACTGATATAGGTACTAACCTTAGGTACCTTCTCTTTTTATCTACTTTATAAATAGAGGTTTTACCTTCACATTAAGTCCATATTATGTAGATTTAATTTAAAAAAAAAAATTGGCCAAGTGCGAGTCGGACTCGCGCACAAAGGGTTCCGTACCATGTTCATGTGGGAGCTTCACTTAAGTTTTTTTTTTTCGTTTTTAGTCATTGTTGTTATATATAGCAACAGAAATACAATCTGTGAAAATTTCAACTTTCTAGCTATCACGGTTCATGAGATATAGCCTGGTAAACAGACAGACGGACAGACAGACAGCGGAGACTTAACATTGCATTGCAATAAAAGCTTTTGCAAATAGGGTCCCGTTTTTGCCCTTTCGGTACGGAACCATAAAAAGCATAGCCGGTAGTGGTCAAATTCCAAACCAACAGTTAAACCGTGTCAAAGCAATACTTCAACCTCTATCATTTACTATTCAATTTTATAGTAACACCAAAACTGTACCATTAACCGAATTCCATTTATCAGTCCATTTACAAAACGCTAAATGGCTAATTAAAAATCAATTTGCAAAACACAATTAATCTTCGTTACATGGCCGGTTTTTACAACTGCTAATCTGTTTTCTAACGACTCCTTGTTTTATAACAAAAGCTAATTATTTTGGTTCTAAAACGAAGGTTTTATTTTTAGGTGGGTTTTAGAAATTTTACGCCTTTGTTTCAAAAGGAAACGGACTTATTAATCATAGGTTATATCAATTCAAAACAAAGTGTTTTTTGCAATTTTGCATTTTTTTTGTCAAAGTAGTTTAGTCAGTCGAACTACTGCAATTTTTAGTGTTACGGTTCGGCTGAAAAAAAAAAACAAAGACGATCGAAAAATCAAACAAAAAACAATTGAAACGAAAACAGATTGACAGACGGACAATAAACTGAACTTAAAAGGCTTCAATTTTTACCATTTGAGACACGGAACCCTAAAAAGACGATTGAAACGGAAACAAAAGACGATCCGTATCCAAATAAACTTTTTAAACTCACACTATTTATACTCATAGTCATTATTTTACCTTAAACTTAATCGCCTATTTATTTAGATAACGAAACGTCGAGGTAAAGCCTCGGTAAGTATGTTAAAATAGTGAAATATACAAAAATAAGCGATAAGATCCGGGAAAATAATTACCATGATCCGTATCCAATATAATATGCCACTTATAACTACCTGCCTCTTCACACCTATCCAATGAAAATGTATTGCTAAAATCGCCATACTATTGACTTCCCCAAAAAAGTCCAATCACATTTGTTACACCGTTCGTTAGATAACTCAATAATGCCTTCCTGAAGAAGAAAGCCTTCTTAATGGAATCCGTAAGGGAGATGCGGATAAAAAAACAATTATTAGATTTTGCTTTTATAAAAAATAGACTTTTTTGTTTCGGAGAAAGTTTGGTATTGAGGTACAAACAAATAGATTGTCTTAAGTAATATTGAGTAGGCGCGTTAGCGGCCATCTTGATTTTTCCATTCTAACTCAATTATTGTTTACCAATTATTATTGCCTCCTTTAGCGGTAGGAATTCTTTTTGACTGCCAATCAGAGGCGTTATTTAGCGAAAAGAATGAAACATTTTACCATGAGCTGAAAACTTACTACCTACTTTATTTGAAGCCCATTCTGTCCCGTGGAAGGAACACTACTTTGCACTGTTACCTGTCTAGTGTCAGCTTGGTTCAGTCTCTACGATATGAGTCCAATTCGTTTCACCATCTGCTTACCTATAAGTATTTAGAGACCAATAATATTCCATGAAATTTTAATGTTCTAGTGTGGTATATTTTAGCTTTTACAGTGCAATTCAATCATTCAACCAGATACATACTGGTACATCATTTTGAAAATTATAGTGTCACCAATGAATGTAAACGTTGGTGTTCCATTGTTACAAAAACTAATTAGTACTGACGGTCTAATAAAAGCATACTACCATTGACTAATAATAGATTAATTAGAAAATCGATTAGGTATGCTAAATGATTGACTTAAATAAAAATTAAAAACAATGATGGAATTCTAATGGTCGAGTGAGTTAATATATGGTTATGTGTTACTATAATATGATATGCTGTTAGATGTGGTTTAAAACATTAAGTTTAATGTTTTAAACCACATCAGCTCTTTTTAACTTTTCTTAGGTCGAATTTCCAAATAATATTTTTAGCCTCTACATCCTAAATATAACCTCCATGCAAAGTTTCAGACTCTCTTATAGTTTCAAGGATTTCTTGTTAAGTCTTTTTCTCATTTTATTGATATAAATAGTATGGTAAATAAATAAAAAAAATATTGCAGGACATTCTACACATCGCCATGTAGCCCCAAGCTAAGTAACTAAACTTGTGTTGAGGGTGCTAGACAACGGATATACTACTTATATACTTTTTTTTGTAAATATGTATTATATACTTGTAATACATAGAGACAACCAGACCACAGAAAAATATCTAAGCATAAATACTTGTCTGAGGCGGGGATCGAACCCTGTGTTTCCGGCATGGTCACCATTGTGTCAACTGGGTTGTCAAAGTACATAGAGTTTACCAAGCAATTTTCAAATTGATGATCGTAAAGCAACATTGCAAAATTGTAACAAAACTCATCCGTACAAACAAAGACAGCGTCTCAAAGTAGGCAAGTAATTCTCTCAGATAAAGTTAGTTGTCATTGCTTTATTTCTTTTCATTGTGGGAACCCTTTGTGAGGTCCCGGTCTATTGTGTTCGTACTCGTACCTTTGTGTGTTTATGATGTGCAACTTTTGTCACTCAATATTGCTTTTGTGGTCGAAATGAGATTTTACTAGTGACGATGACAAAAATAGAAGAAACCTTTCACAGGTGGAAAGTGCGCAAACTTTTTACGCCGCTGGTCGGAATCGTTGAGATGGTAGAATTAATTTTTTGTGCAATATTTACGTATAAAATTCAAAATCCTGACTGATTGGCTGCTAGATCAACATAGCTTCAAACTAATCGACAAATCCGGCTTAATTTTGGCATACCTACGGATAGCTATTTTGACAACCTCTGTGAAAAAATTTAGGAAAACTCACTTCCGACACAAACGAATTCTCGGGTAATAGCTAGTTTGTCTATATATGTATAAGTAGTATTTCTATTTTTTGCTGCAAAGCAGATAATGTTCTTTTACCGTGCTCTGAGTTTAGCTTGTAGGATGATTTCAATAATTTTATTTGAGTCACCTTTAAGGACCTAGATGCTTATTTTCTCAAGTGCTCGAAGGATACTAAAGTGTCGCTTGTAAGGGTGATTCACCCAGGTCCTTAAATTGGAATAGACATAACATAAGTGTATTCCTACTCATGTGCCTTACGAAATGCGAGTTATATTTGCCATTTTTTGGAGTAGTGGCTGTTAAACATATGGTCGGTAATTGGCAAGCTGGTACGCATTTTAATCTGCTATTTTAACCCTCATTCTATTAGACACGCTTGATGGTCTCTACCGGGTATTTTCGTTAAGAGTGTAAACTAATAAAAAGTCACTCTGGTCTTACATTATTTCTTCGGAATTGCGTTGCCTAGTTATGTTGGCTCACGTCGGATTTGGTTGATCTTTTCTTGTTCAGTTGACGAGTGCTTGTGGGATCAAATATGTTTCGTTCGCATCCTCAGTCAAAAGGAGTCTTATGAGGCTAAGTCTGATGGTTTTTGTGTGTCTACTTGTGACTTTTATATCATTTTGATTATGGTTTTTCTTGTCTGAAAAATAATTTACATTTTTATTTGGTTTTGTTGTGTTACGTTGCTTTGTCCTATGACTGAATTTTTTGGTTTATCTAGAACCTTACGTAAAAGTAGGTACGCGTTTGGTAATTGACTGATGTTCTTGTACTGTGTGCTTTTCTCAATTAGAAAAGGGCAAAGAGATAAATTATATATAATAGCGGCGAGTCCTCACCAAATTTTTTTGAACTACCCAGAGGTATTCTCTTTTTAACACAAAAATAATCATCTTAATCGGTTCGAGCAGTTTTCGAACAATCGTTAAATAAACCTACATAAATATAATATATACGTAGCAAATTGAGAACCCCATTTCTTTTTACATCGGTTAAAAATTGCACAAATCCATGGTGTAATGGATGGAGTTTAGTAAAGAATTTTTATAATTTTTCTGTTACTTGATTGGTATACTCAAATTGAAAAAGTTGACGCGATAACAGACGACATAAAGTCTTGTTACATAGATAGATAAACACTTTAATTACACTATAAAAATTAAATATATTTTTTTTATTACAAATATAAAATACAAACTGGAAACTTATAAAAGTGTGATTTTTCTACAATTTTTTCATTATAGCCTAATTTAAGCTACTTAAAAAAATGTTTCTTTTATAGGTAGCTATAATAACCTTGATCCTTAATTTAATACATCACAGGTCTGTCATCAAGAAACCGAAGAAATTGCGACCTGCAGAGACAGTCTGATTAAGCCCGTAGGTACAGTAGTCAGCACAAGTGATTAATGAAACAAGACGTCTAGCGCCTCGCGTGGGACAGACGCGTTAATTATATTATCACTCGACACGTCAGTTTTAGATTTGTGTGCGTGGTTGTACAGGGCTTTATTAATTGTTGGTGTAAGTTAGTTGAGGTTATTAGTAAGAGAAGTGTTTTAATAGGTGTTAGTAGGTATAACCCTATGAGTTTCTTGTGCCTTCTTCTCATTGGTTGGCGCGTTCCGAAGGCACACATCCTAACTTAGTTTTTTTAAGACGTTTCTATAGGGGCGGTGTTGGCTTAGTGGTAGATACCTCGACTTCCATACTGAAGGTCATGGGTTCGAATCCCGGCAGGCCGTGCACCATGGATTTTTCTTAAAAAAAAATATTTTTGCTAATTGACATTGCTCTTACGGTGAAGGAAAACATCGTAATGAAACCCGCGGCTTAGTTGACTCCAGAAGTATTGACAAGTTCTCTCCTCTGGACATGGTCGATTAAGCTGGGAAGGTAGTAGGTGCTGGGCAAGCCTACTCCATCCTCACGTAAAAAGGACCCAGATAAAAAGAGTCTAATTGCGCAAACCAGCCCGTATACAAGTACAAGACGTTTCTATGTGATCTGTGTACAAAATGTATTAGGCATCAAAATGAATATAACATTTTGAGTTTGACTTTGTCTACACCATCTAATACATGCCGCAGGCACTACACATGCCCTGAATAGTATAGATTAAAGTTGATAGCACTGTATAAATCATCTAAATTACATGAAAAGGCTACTAATAATTCATTTTACATTCGGCCCGTGGGAAACCGAGGCCTTAGATTTTCATAAAACTATTTCTAAATTATTAGTATTAGCTTTAGGTGACCAAAGGGCTGGCTGCTTCTTTGACCAACATATCGGCATTGCCATCCAATGAGGCTATGCAGCCAGCTTTTTGGGCAGCAACTTAACTAGGAAAACATATAAGATTTTTTAAATTCGGACAGTCGGACGGGTGCAACGTGCTTGTGTCGGTAACATAGAGATAAAATAACTTATTATTATTATTAGCCTTAACATTTAACTGAACGCTTAATGTAAAGCGGTAATTTATGCACATTTTAACATTCCCAAGTTTTTTTTGTGTAGATATACGATTTTTCAATATTTGGTACTTAAATATTAAACACTTCAAAAATTTTTACTGGATATTTTGACCGACTTGACTGGCTTGACATTGGTGTTTTTTTTTTGGAATTTTGAAATTTTTTTTTAATTATTACTATTATTATATTGTTGTGTATTATGTTCTATTTGTGTAAAATTAAAAAGGACTTGCATTTAATCAGATCCATAAACTTAAGGTAATAATAATTAATGATTTAACGGACTTACCATCAATTCGGCTACTCTTACAATTTCACCACGAAAAAATTCTCTAAACAATTTTAGTATCAAAAATTTTAAAACCGCATGTTGCCTGAACAAAAAAAAAGAATATTGATGGATAAGCTCTACTATAGAGTTTCCAAAGTAAATCATCAAATAATTATTGCTATGTTTAAAGCATAAGAAGTATTTTCGAATGAATATTGAAGTAATGGACACATTTTAATACTCAATTTATTAAAAAAAAAATTAACAGCATTTCTATGACTAGATGGTATTATTTAAAGTGTTAAAATCTTTAGCACTTTAGTTAAAATCTTTACTTTAAAATACCTAACCATCTAGTTGTAGTAGAAAGTTTAATTTAGCTTACGCATGACATAATTCAGTTGCTCGGTTAAGGTCGTTCTTAAACGGATCCTGCACTAATAGGAACTATTTAATGAAATGCACTCTACAAACACTCAAAACTCACTCAACACCTAATATAGCTTGATATTCTCAACAGGTCCGCTTTTAACTTGTTATCACTTTCCAAAAAGGGAAAAAACTTTTCAACTAAAAGAAAAATACACAAAATGACCGTACATTTTGCCTAAACGGTCGGGCGCAACGTGCTTGTGTCGGTGACATAGAGATAAAATAATTACGCAAGAAATAGCTAGGACATCGAACAGTTTTAAAGTTATTGCATAGATTTTACCGCGGGCGTTGAGCGCGGCTACCGAATCAAGATATTCCATAACGAAAAATTAAAACTAACACCGCCGTCTACCATGTAGCTCAGCCGAGCGTTATTTAAAAGTATTCCGACTACTAATACAACATCGGATTTGTAAAATTTTGAATTAGCTGAATTTCTGATGCAATTAAAAGAAGAATCAAAAAATATCAGCCTCCTTTGACAAGATAACTTACCATTAGCGATATCGCTAATCGACAGATTGTTGGTATGAAATTAACATAAAGCATTGTATGACATTGTCTAAGATAAAACTTGTCTACCATATTATGTTTATTCTCTAACGCAGGATCGCGTGACTTTTCGTTGGTTAATATTAAATTTCATACGAATAAATATAATAAAAATCTGAGGGCTGCCCTTAGTGTATGTAAGAAGGTCGTAGGTCCAATATTAGTTCATAATATCATTGTAGCGCACTGTTAGTGTACTTATTAGTGATACCTACCTACTCTTTATTACGATATACATTAGTTTTATCTCTATGCCCGGTAGGTATTCGACCCGCCTCGCGGGCGCCTTGGGACATCAATTCCACGCGATTTCATCGTCCATCGGGCAAGACCTGGCCTTGGATGAATGAATGGATGAACTCGTGATTTTCTTGACAAATCTCCGTCAATATGGATACGAATCTCACCGTTTAGGAATCATTTTGTCAAAACAATATATTTTATTGGCTACTTTTCGGATTTTTTATAAACTTGCCCTCTTAAGAGGAAACGGTACCGGGGGCCTCTCCATACAAACGTAGTCGACTGTTTCCTCCCTGGATAATGACACTACGACAATGCCATGACCATGCCCCTATTTTTTGTTTTATTTTTTTAATCTTCATTTCAATGATAATTAGAAAAAAAAACAAGCATAGTCATGGCAGTTATAGGCACAAACATATTTGTGCTAGTGTCATTATCCAGGGAGGAAACACTCGACTACGTCTGTATGGAGACAGCGCAGGTACCCTTTCACCTCAATAAAATACACTATTGGTTGTTTGTAGCTGATAAATTTTCGGACATCTTTATCACAGCAAAACTGTGAATAAAATCAGTTAAAACCTTGATTTTAACCATAAACTTTCAATATTTAGTTAAAAAGTGTCCGCACATCTTTCATCTGCCAAAGTGACAAAAAATGTTTTGACCACCGAAGGTTCGTTCAATGTTTAAAACGTTAGTTTTTTTTATTGAGCATCTAAACAAATAAAAAAATGTTTAATACATTAACCCCCTGTTTTATTAAAACATGTATAATCGGAAACAGAATTGCAGACTCATTTAAATAAGCCACTTGCAGTTATATTAATATTTAAACGCACTCCCATGACTGCACTACCCCTGAGACGTCCATTTAATGTATATGTAATTTTTTTTATTTGATATTTTTTACACCTTGTGTCTGTATTAAAGCGTTATATCTAATCTATTTATCTACCTCTGTATTTTCTCTGAAATCAAAACAAAGATAGTGTAGGGAAGTTTATTCAAATAGAAAAGCTAAATAGAAATAAGATGGGATGCTGGTTTCTCGCGAAATTCAACAAAATATTTAGTGTTTTCTAAAAATCTTCATTTTTGGAAAATACTAATATATTTGTATATGTGTCTAAAATATTAAATAAAATTTGTAGTCTGCGACTCTAGAACCTTTTTTTTTCCTAAGACCATAATAAAATAAGAATAAAATAAGAATCATCATTTGTTATTTATAATTATTGGTTAATTCATATATTTAAATTTAGGACAAATTCAAATACTAATAATTAAGGTTTAATCAGTTGTAAAATTATGTTTCAGAGTCAGAACATATTTCTTTTAATTGGAAAACCAACGGCTTAAACAAAATAATACTATAATAAGAAATTGAGAGCCAATTACGGGTTTTCACGAATAAGATTAGGTAAACAAAGTAACATTTCGATTTCTGAGTCATAAAAAATGAACTTCGCGCGCTCCTAGTATTCATTCCCGTAAATAAACGTTTACTACGGATAAAATGTAGTCGAAATAATAAAGTAACATTTCTTTTCTGACTACCCTCCGTCTTTCTTTCACTGTACCACTTACCTGTGCTGTAACTAAAGTAGGTCAAAAGATATTCGGTACTCACGCGAATAAACTCAGTTCTTAGGGTTCCGTGTCTCGAGAGGAATAAACTAAACCATTATTAGGAACTCATAATATAGGTTTTTGTTGGGGAGACCCCAAGGAGAACGATCCCACATGAGTATCTTAAGGTTACATTCCTAATGGTTGCTTATCTCGAAATAATATTGATTATCTAAGTCTGCTAACACAATAATTGTGGTTCAATAGAGTGTCGATAGAATTGTAATAGAAATTTAATGTCAAAAATATGACATTACATGTGAAATTGGTATTCTCCTAATGTTAACTATTCTATCGAAACACCACCGACGCACCACTGACTCACTTTGGTATTCTACTCTAGAATCGTAGCTCAATGGAATCTCGATAGTTGTCAAAACGGTGTTGCTTAGCAACATAATATACCATGTTGAGAGGCAACACCAGTGACGTATCTATTACTATTCCATTGAGACTCCATATGCGATTCTATTGCAATGTTAATACAACTTTAGCAGAATACCAAATAAAATCACAATCTCGATATAATATCAATAGAGTCTCGATATAATGACAATGGTAAATCCATTAATGCAAAATAGCAGATTAAGGCCCCTTATATTAGTCAAAAATTGGAGGGGACTAGATTTATATACTAGAATTTTTGCTCAATTTTATTAGATCTGTAAACACATCACAATCTAATACAATGACAAGTTCAGGTATTTATAACCAGTTTCATAAATTAATTGGACAATCGAAACAGAAGCCCCTATAGATCTTTAGTTGTCTTGAGAATTATTTGCTTTAGTATTGATGTTAAGTTGAACATCAAATACTGAGGATTCTCGTTTCGTGTATCCGACTCACTCTTGACCGGTTTCGTTATAAATGTAAGACCTTGAACTTGCATAATCATGATTTGCTTTAATGTATTTAGTTTTATTTGGGTAAATAAATAGAGTGAACCTTTGTGGAAAATGGCTACCATTTGTCACAGTCCACCATTTTCTGCGGAGGGATGTGTGTTGAAATTACCTTAAAGGAACTTATTTTTAACTGACTTCAAAAAAGGAGGAGGTTGTCAATTCGTCGTATTTAAATATTTATGTATGTTTGCCGATTACTCTAAAACGCCTGGCCCAATTGGATTTTTTTTTTGTTGGAAAGGGAAAACTCTAAAATTTTGTCCCACATTCCATAAAATTCTAGGTCTGTCCTAGTACACTATTGAAGCTGTGCTTTGTCGTAAATCACAAATAATTTAAATTTAATTCAATTCTACCTACTTTCGCAACGTAATTATCGTCAAAAACGTAACAGTAGTAATTTTCTTATATAGTTCATTGATATGATGGGAGACATAAATTCCTGGAAATAAAAATAAAAAACCACTGCAGAGAATATATTACGGATAGCGGATCCCACACAACTTTGGTAACCTTTAAAGAAATAAAAATAAATAAAATTTAAATGTAAATATCGCAGGACATTCCACACATCGCTATCTAGTCCCAAGCTAAGTAACTAGACTTGAGTAATCGGTTCAAATATTCTGAATTGACTGCCAACCTTGTGTTGTCACGTGGCTCTTGCTGGTTGGTTCAAATACGTTTCCTCACTAAAAGCAATAAAAATCAATAAAAACCTTATTCAGCCAAAACTATTGTACTTTTAGTGCCCTAGACGCCAGTCTAGCAACACAACACCCTGTATCGCCACATCAGCCACACAATAACGGCCACCTAATTGGTGAAACGGTCTTTGGTATAAACCCCTAAACATCTAACTCTTTATTGCAAATAGCCAAGTCACAAGCCGTTAAAAGAATTACCGACTATTAAGCATTCTTAACGATTCAGCTTTGTATATGGATAGCAATAAAATTGGCGTTTGTTACTTTATAGGTATCATTTGTCTTCTTTACAGTCGGATTAACGTCATCAATGGTTGTATGGTATACACTGAGTCGTAGTTTAGGAGAATATAGAATTGTCTGGTCAAATCAAATTAAGTCTCTTGCGATACAAGCATTCCTTAGTGCAGGGGTCACTGAACACTTGTACCTGTATCTGTTATTTTAAAAACCTTTGTTATTTATTTAGACATATTTTATGTATCTACTAGCTGCGCCCAGCGGTTTCACCCGCGTAAGTCCCGATCCCGTGGGATTATCGGGATAAAAAGTAGCCTATGTGTTAATCCAGGTCTCCAGCTATCTAGATACTGAGTTTCATCGCAATCGGTCCAGTAGTTTTTGCGTGAAGGAGTAACAAACATACATACACACACACACACACACACAAACTTTCACATTTATAATATTAGTAGGATACGTTTTGTAAAATCTTTGGCCGTCAGAGCGACTGACAGTCCTGCGGCATCAAACATTTTTATGCCCTAAAAATACACAATTATTTAATTTTATCAATTATTATTTACCATCATCTTATTTCAAGGCAAATACTTCTTTACCTTCCTTTAATGAATCGCGATTTAGAATAGGAGTCAATTTTAAGTTTGGAGTCAAGAAAAATCTATATGTTTTTTTACATGGAAGTCTTATGGTTTATAGTCCGCGTCTGCCCGCGGCTCATTTTTTTTGCTCAATTTTTTGTTTCTGCGCCTTTAAACATAATTTTTGCATATAACTAGCAAGAATGTGTAGTCACGAGCGTTTTCTTCCTAACTTCAAAAATTCAAATGATTAGTATAAAAACTGTCAGAATTAGGTACATTCGTCATAATGAATAGTTACCAATTTGATACTCATAGTCGCCACTCAATTCGCAATGTATACTCTGGCTTAGTACGAAAATACTATTATTAAGAGACAAAATAAATGATACGACAAAAACAATACATCTGTGGTACAATATCTAAAATGACAGATAACCATTCTATATTGATCCAGTATCAATGGACAGTGATTAATTTGTTTGTGTTACAGTATTGAATTGATCAGTCAGAGTGAGATATCAAATTCTAGTCCATTCCCAATATTGATAACGATAATCTGTATCGTATTAGTTTGTGCATTCGGCTTTGCTTAAGTAATTAGGTATGCTGACTGATACGGTATAACCATGATAAAGTTTATGTAAATATAAATACTTACATTACATAACATAAAGATAACAATCATTATAGGTTTTCGACCCAAAACCTACTTCCGGTACTTCTAAAACGGTACTTCCGTTTGACTTTGAATTGTCAATTTTTAATAGTAACTACCTGCAAAACTTTATTTATATTAAACTAGCGACCCCCCCGGCTTCGCACGGCTATATTATGCATCTATTATACATATAAACCTTTCTCTTGAACCACTCTATCTATTAAAAAAAACCGCATCAAAATCCGTTGCGTAGTTTTAAAGATTAAAGCATACATACGGATATAGGGACAGAGAAAGCGACTTTGTTTTATACTATGTAGTGATAAATTGAGTACACAAGAAACAAAACCAAAAGATACAGTAATTAGTGTTATAATAAAGTATGCGGTTAGCCGTGTGAAGAGTTTTCTGCCTTTACAGTTTTCGACCTTCACAGTTTCCCTTACGGTTTTTCGTTTCACGTTTTCGTAACGCGTTTTCTCGGCTAGGTCTCCTCGCCAACCCGCGATAAGGAATTTCATTCTAATAGTATTATACGTCTTTTCTTCTTTATATTATTATAGAAAACAGCATGTTACCATCAAATTATCTCTTCCATATTTTCACACGACAATGACACATCTAAATAGGGACGTGTATCAATATTTTTACTATTTTTTCCTTATATTCGATTCGCACAATGACATTCGACGTTAAAATAAGGTTTCTTTGTATATTAGACTGTGAGTCCGAGACAAATAGATATACGTTAAAGTATTCGGAAAAAAATGTAGTAGGTTTTTTTTGGTAAAACTTCTGATTATTGGTATGAAAAGAAACACACATAAATTCAATATACAATTTATATATAAAACATACTCAAAATCTTATATATTATAGGTATACAATAATAATTTTACTTTGTTTCTACGAAGGATTTCCTAAACGAAAAGACAACAACTTTTGTTCCATAACTTTTGGAAATTCGAACTATGCTTTAAAAAATTTGAGATTTTGTATTCTGGAAAGTCAATAAGCCATTAATGTTTGAAATAGTAGACGAAACCCAAAAGCCAATGACCAAAAGCCAAGAAACAGCAGATTTTTTAGTAAACATAACCTCAAAACTAAAAAAAAACAATAGTTTAAAAACAAAAGACATTTGTCTACACGTCTAGTATAACTCCCTTTCGTGTTACGAACCTTTCGTTGAAACATATTGAGAACCTACTTTTTTAAAGTTGGTTAAAATTTAGCTTACGTAAGTAAGCCGGTGATGACGTGACGATCTTTGAGACTCCCATTGTATAACGTCGTATTGAAAACATGCTTCCTTTATGGGCATATTGAATGGTGGTGAAAATAATTTCGAGTTTGTATCGAGATTGCTTTTTCAGATATTTTTCGGGTGTTTTTCGTTGGCTAATTTGGTTTGAATGGCTTTTTTTTTGTTTGGGATACTAATGGAAAATATAAAAAAGGAAAAGTTAAAAAATACAAGCATAACAAGAAAACCCTGTGCTGTCAGTTTGGTGCAAACTTGGTACGTCACCTCCTGTGTAAATTATACCTTATTGGTGATTTGCCTTTTTTTTTATTTATATATGATAGGTCAGCGTTTGACCACTATCACACCTGCCTGATGGTAGGTGACGATGCGGCCTAAGATGTAACACGCCTTCCTAGAAGAAACTTATTCACTCGCGACTTGAAGACCCCCAAATTGTACACGTCAGGAAAGACAGACGCAGGTAACCGATTCCATTCCCTTGCAGTACGAATAAGGAATGACGAAGCAAAGCGCTTAGTGCATCGTGTGGTATGTCCACCATAAATCTCTCTCAGATTATGATAATCAGTCTGCCTGGTGGTATGATGAAAGAATGGAGATGACAAGATTAGGTCGTGGAGTTCTGTTGCACACTCCCCGGAAATGTATCCGATAAAAGGCCGACAAGCTCACCACCTTGCGACGATGTTCCGGGCTCTGGAGCCTTTTGTTGGCCAGCTTATCGTCACCGATGAGTCTCCTGGCTCTCCTCTCAATTGACTCCAACGCCTCCAGCTGGTATTTTGCCGAACCGTCCCAGAGGTGAGAACAGTACTCCATGCACGAGCGGACTTGTGCTTGGTACAAGTTGAGCAACTGTCCCGACGTGAAGTACCGTCTCACCTTCGCCAGAACACCAAGCTTTTTTGAAGCTAGCTGGGCTTTGGACTCAATGTAGGTGCCAAAGTTGAGAGTTGGTGTTAAAGAGACGCCAAGAAGCTCAAGATAGCCAGCTATCGGCACGGACACATTTCGGAAAGTGGGAGTCAGGTGGAATGGACTCCTCTTAGCGGAGAATAGACACGCCTGGGTCTTAGACGCGTTGAACTTGACCAGATTGGCGTCACCCCAATCAGAGACTGCCTTCAAGGCCAAGTTCGTGCGCTCAACCATCGCTTCCCTATGACACCGGATCTCCCTATGACACCGGATATTGATTGCCATGCTCTTTATTACCCCTATCCCGGTTTTTGATCCCGATCCAGGTCCAACGAGGGTAAAACCACGGAGCTGATAAAATATCCAGTCTCTTCAAATTAACCATTTAAGCTACGAGCTACGAACGTAGCTGCTACAACTCGTAGCTTACTACGTCGTAGCGATCGAACCGTTATCGGCTACGAGCTGTTAACGTTCTTTTCTCACAAAATTATCGTAATTTCCTTTTAATAGGGGGAAACTCAAAAACAAAATTGGATTTAGGCTAAGTTTCCCCTTTTGAAAATAGAAAAAGGAAAATTCTCCCTTACACATTGTAAACATACAGTTTCAAGTAAGTAATCTACATTTTCCGATGGGATTGGGATCTCAGGATAAACTATAAAAAAAAATTAACACAAAAAATATTAAGGTATTTTACGAAGCAGTACAATTAAGTCACACGAATATCATATCAAAATGTCCACAGCCTTAAACCAAAGACAACATCGGCAGGAAACTTTAAAAACACATTTTATTTAAATCAAAAGCAATATTCTTGAACTTTCCACCCGTCTACGTAAATGGAAGCCATCTTATCAGGCTTAAAATGCGATAAAACTCGAAGCCTGAAATAAATCCTGATCCGATTTCCATCCTGTCTCAACCATACGGTTGGGAAACTAAAAAACTTTTCAATATTCGATCTTTCTTAAAAGGTTTTGTACTTACTAAGCTATAAATACATTCTATCATGGTTCTATCAATAAATTGTCGAGGTTTGGTGGCAACTCATCCTGTTTTAACTAATCACAGGGTTGCGGTTTCGATTCCCGCCTCAGACAAGTATTTATGCTTTAATATTTGTCTGTGGTCTGGGGCCTTATTCTGCTATTTGGTAAACCATTGTTATTATATCGAGACTCTATTGATATTATATCGAGATTGTGACTTTAAAGTTTTAATAACACGGCAATATAATCACTATGGAGTCTCAAGCAATGGTAATAGATACGTTGCAGGTGTTGCCTAGCAATATGGTATATGTTGCTAAGCGAATACCGTTTTGACAACTATCGAGGTTCCATTGAGCCACGATTCTAGAGCAGAATACCGAAGGTGTGTCAGTGGTGTTTCGATAGAATAGTTAACGTTAGCAGAATACCAATTTGACATGTAATGTCATATTTTTGACATTAAATTTCTATTACGATTATATCGACACTATATTGAAACACAATTGTGTTAGCAGACTTAGGTCCCAGGTTATATGTTATTAGATTTACTAAAGAAAAGTATATCAGTAGTATATCCGTTGTCTAGCACCCATAACATAAGTCTAGTTACTTAGCTTGGGGCTAGAATAGTTAGCGATGTGTGGAATGTCCTGCAATATTTATTAATTTATTATACACCGTTTTAAACTTAGTGTAATAAATTAACGTAATGTGTGATATTTTTATTTTTAGCCTATTTGAATTCTTTAAATAACAACAATAATAATACATTTATTAAATAAAAAAATTAAATAATATAAATAAAAGTCCGGTCTATAATCTAAAATAAAGAATTATTTATTTATTTATTATGAAGAAAAACAATTCCTGTTTTATTTTGTTGTACGAGTAACATAATTTAGATCAATGACCTGATTTCTCTCTTGTTTTGGAACAGAATAAACCAGTTTAACAAAAGTTTTTCAACATAAAGTCAAAGGATAAATGTACGAAATAACGTCATGAGTTGAAACGAAGCGAAATTGAGACAGATTTCAAGAAGTGAAATAATTTAGGGTACAGTTCTGCCGGAAATCCGTCATACGGCTCACGGTTCAGAAGTGTGGGAGCTTGCATACGGCAAAGTAATAGAATTGAAATGGAAAAAAAAATATAATAATGCGACGCCTAATTTTGTAATATTACAACAAAGTTTCTTATCGCTGGTTGGCGAGTAAAACGGTAAGAACTTAAAAAAAACCTGACACATTAAAATTACATAAAAATAAAATAAAAAGGTAAAGGGACTTCGCTCTCAAGACGTGTCCTGAAACACGATTATTTTTTTATATTTTCTTTTGATACTATTACTTAATTAAAAACGTATTTCTTTTTGAGTATGCTGTGTTTTCTTTTTGAAGTGAAAACTTATTTTACCGCGGTACGCATAAAAAGTACAAAAAAAAATAAAACACCGTTACGAGACGCAGCTACAGTGTGTGCATAATTGCGTGTACAGTCGGCTGCATAATTGCAGCCCCCGCCCCCGGTAGAGTTCGAAAATTACTATTATTGGAATGTTTTTATTCTAATATTTTTTGTTTGATAAATTGATGAGTTAGTAGAATTTAATCTTCATATAAAGCAGGTGCCTAGAATCTTGTTTGTGTTGAAAACATTTTTATAACAGCCGTTTTCGAGCTCTAGGGTGGGTCTGCAATTATGCAACCGTACATATTTTGTAGTTGTTTAGTAAATATGTTTAATTTTTTTAAAGTTTAAAGAGTTTTTTATTAGTTTTTTTTTTAAATAAGTTTTCACTTCTTTCGGCACTCCCGAAGTGCAACTGTTTTTTTTCTGTGTGTCTGTTTTCTGTTTTAAGACAAATAATTCTCGATACATAGTGGTGTTTTCTGTTTTAAGACAAATAATTCTCGATACATAGTGGTAGTCTTGCTTATTGCCCGAATTATTCCATAGGTTTTGCTTTTATTTTTGAATTTTTGGCATGGCTTTGCGTTATGGCCTGTGTCAAGATTTTTTTATGTCCAATGTGGATCACAATTATTTTGTGTAAGAAAATACCCATACACGGTTGAAAAGTATCATAATTAGATTTAAAAGGGTAACGTCACCCGTATTTTGAACGGGAAATGTCTACATTTTTTTGTATGCGACTTAAAGTTATCGAGTTTTTAAGTATTTTTGCATTTTGTAGGGTCGGAAATTATGTTAGGGATTTTTTTCCAAAGGGATTTGAGACGATTTTCTGGATTACTTCAGAATTGAATTTGAGATCTTTGCTTATGGAAATTCGAGTGTTACGGTGTAAGAGACGACCTAGGGCGATTTGTTGCGTGGTTCAAGAGACTGTCTGTTGTCTTTTTTATCCGATTACGCTGCTCGAGGGTTATGTTTTGCTATGTATATAAGTATTAGTAGAGTCCCGCAGTTTCACCCGCGTAAATTCCGATCCCGTACTGTGAAAAAAAAGTTGCAACAGTTCGACTATCAAGACTATACTATATAGTCTGCAAAAACTCTTAGCAAAACACTTACTTATACCAAAAATCTGACCAATTCATTCCACATAACGTTCAACATATTAACAACAAGAGCTCAAAATTGCGGGAAAAAATAACAGCAAAAGGAAAATGGCATCTCATAAATAAAGGCAAGTGGTACTACTTCGCACGATTCTGTCATAGAGACGTGGTTATATCTTATTACTAGGTATATACTATATTGTTTCTTGTTTAGTTACTATTATTTGGAACTACTAAGGAATTATGGTTTAGCTGCAGTCTATTAGTCGTTGTGTTAGTTTACCCATAAATGTTAGGTGAGTGTAGTTATAGATAAATCCCTTTATTGCACACACAATTACAGAAAATGTAAAGACAATTAATTTAAATTATAAAAAAAAACAGTGGCACAATAGGTGGCATTACCGCTGAAAGCGGTCTCTTCCAGGCAACCATAGGATGGAGTGAGTTTGACGTAAGATTAAGGGCAGGCAACCTTAGGATGGAGTGAGTTTGACGTAAGATTAAAGAAAATGCGTTAAGAAGAAGATATAATATAAATAGTACAACTACTAAAAAACTAATATTATTATACAATTAATACATAGTATGATAGTACCTCCGCAAAACGGAAAATGTTGGTTTCGAACCAACTTATTTTTTTTAATTGATAGTTTGAACTTTTCCACCATCAGGGTAAAGACCTGTCTATCACACTGATCTGATGGCAATTTATAGCTTTTTCACACCGTAGTCACATTCAAAATCATCCCGCCATCGTTACCTAGGTGGTTGTGTCCCTATGGGAACTATTTGTTGTTATTTTAGTTCATTATATAATCGACTAGCTGCTCCCCGCGGTTTCACCCACGTAAGTCCCAATCCCGTGGGAATATCAGGATAAAAAGTAGCCTATGTGTTAATCCAGGTCTCCAGCTATCTAGATACCGAGTTTAATCGTAATCGGTCCAGTAGTTTTTGCGTGAAGGAGTAACAAACATGCATACACACACACGCACACACAAACTTTCACATTTATTATTCCTCAGGTGTAAGGGTATGAACTTAAGCGCATTTTGGGCTGCAGCCCAGGGAAGCCCCGTGAATACAAAGGCCCGCAGCCTTCAATAAAAACATATAGATACGATATTGTATCTTTAAAAAAGTACCTCGACTTCAACAACAGTTGACCAAAAATAGCGCAAGACAGGGAGCGATGGAAGATTGTCGTTTCGGAGGCCAAGACCTTTGGGTAGCTGAACCAGCGGAGTTATAGTTATAATGTTGGAACCCTGATATCAGCCCTGAAGCCCCTTTTCAATTTCACGATCCGCCCTGATCAAAAGCCCCATTCTCTACAAAAAAAATCACAATTCATTAGACACCTACACGAATACTCGAAACAAAAAACATAAAACCACGTTCACACTGCGGATATCGCGTAAAACAATATACCGGTACTACCGGTACAAAAACGACCTCGCCCATTCGACGATAAAAAAACCAGTATTCAAATTAAAAAGTGTCAGCGGCAGACCAGTTTCGATTCCCGGTGTCGATTGCACTGCTGTGTGTACTAGGCTTTGTTTTTTAATTGACAGCGGTTTGGATGTATTTTTTAGGTTGTCGCTAAAAATCGAGATAAATTAATTTATGCGCAGTGTAGTGTATTCTAGAATTTATTTCGGTATCGTACCACTTTTTAAAATTTTGACTGTGAAATTAGTTTTTTAGAATACCGATAAAACAAGCAAACAACAAAATAATAAAAATTGCGTACACTGCCATCTAGTCCCAAGCTAAGCAACTAGGCTTGTGTTTTGATGGCGAGATAACGAATATCTTAATATATATAAATCTCGTGTCACAATGTTTGTCCTCAATGGACTCCTAAACCACTTAACCGATTATAATAAAATTCGCACACCATGTGCAGTTCGATCCAACTTAAGAGATAGGATAGCTTACATCCCGATATTCCCACGGGATCGGGAGTCGAGCGGGTGAAACCGCGTAGGGCAGCTAGTAATACTATACTTTTTTAAATAAAAACATAATATACATACTACCACTACCAGAAACAAATAGTGAGACATAAATATATTATGTTTAAGGCGGAAACCTAACCCGCAATCTTGGCGCTTAAGGCGTCATCGACGTCGTCGCCCAGTGTGTACTAGACTTTACAGCGGTAGTACGTAACTACTGTTTTAATTTACTAAAAATAACAAGATTTACTGAATACTAGAAAACGGGCTACATGAGGTTTATAGACTGAATATTCGTAAAAATGTGGCTGTGACATACGGCAGACAGACAGACATGACGAATCTTTAGGGGTTCCGTTTTTTGCCATTTGGCTACGGAACCCTAAAAACGCTTTAAAAATGAAGATACAAAGGTTTGTTGCTTATTAAATAGAAACAAGTGTTAAAGTCAAAATCCAAATTCTTTATTCATTTGGAATCATACAATTTGCATAAAATCACCTTGAAACTACTTAGTTTCAATATAAGTGTGCCTTCGGATCGAGCCCAGCAATGAGAAGAAAGCATATTTAAAGGTAATATTTGAAATGAAGCAATTAAAGTCACGTCCATGGGTCTTATCATTGAGGTATTACGGAAGTATTATAGTAAACTTTACTGCACAATTTATGCTTTATGAAAATTTTGAACCAGTAAATGGGCATGTACGATACAATATAATATCATTAAGTAACTTATAATAATATAGCACACAATACGTGCTATTAAGGGGGGTCCATACGCCAACGACATTGGTACACAGGCTACTAAATAGTTTCTACCGGCACCGGTCGCCTTCGTTGGTGAAAATTGTTTATTGTTACAAAAGTGCGAGTGAGATGGAATTGTAGGTGAGATTTTTATCAACATTTTGGTGTGACTTTGAACCAAAAATTCCCTATAGTTTTTAAGCTATCCTAAAATTAAGAAATAAAACTGGTCTAGCTTGGAAATGACAAGGAATTTTCGTCTCAAATTACCCCAAAATATCTACAATCCCATCTTACCACATTTGAGAAAAACAAAACATATTCGTTACAATCAACAATGTTAGTTGTAAGCGACGGGTATTTCTGATGCGTTGCGTTTAGCAGCATAAATAGCCTTAAACGAACTGTTTATTTTCCGAAGCCTACTATCGGGTAAGGTCAGATCATCCTTATTTCTTAACTTGAAATAATCGCTATTTTTACGAAAAATATTAGGATTCATGTAAACGTAAAGCAATACCATATCAGGTTCACAATACAGCAAGGTAACAAAGCCCAGTAGGAAAATAATTATTATAATTGCCAGTAGGTGTGCTTTGAAGTAGTAAAAACCATCTGCGGCTTGCATCATATCAACTGTGTAGCAACCCAAGCAACTTAAGTTAACGTAACTTGTTATTGCTTGTGTCTATACTGTGGTTAAGTTTAAGTTCAGATGGAGTTAGCAGTGTTCATTTATTTGATAGGTAATAATTAGTTTGGGTAACGTGGCTACTGTGTTTTTATAACCTGCCTTTTTTGGAAATCGTTCTATTGCTTTTTTTGTAGTTTATTTTATTTTTAAATTTATAGTTTATTTTTCAGACGAGATTGTTTATTATCATTTATTATACATATTTTTAGATATTTAAACTGGAGTAAGATCTTGATAAATATTGTGTGAGTCAAAACGTACTCAGGTATTTATTTAACTACATTATAAGCATTTATTTATTATTATTTATTTATATTTACCTACAAGAGACTTTTAATAATAGTATGGTACCTATATCCATTTAAACTGTCTTTAGTATCTGTTTCGATCGTCCTTTTTTTTAGTTTCGATCGTCTGTTGTTTCAGTTTTGTTTGTTTTTTGTTTCAGAGTCGATCGTTTTTAAACGACTTCAAAAAAAGGAGGAGGTTCTCAATTCGGATGTATGTATGTTTTTTTTATGGATGTTCGCGCATATCTTCTTTGTTTATCAACCGATTTTGATGAATCTTTTTCTGTTGGAAAGGGTCTACCTTAAGGGTGGTCCCATAAATTTGGTGAAGATCTGACAAGGATCTTTGGAGTGATTAACAGAATTGTATCTGCCGAAACATCTTTTAGACGTTTTCAAAAAAATATGCACTAAAAGGCTAAAAAATTATGAGGATCTTCGAAAACATGAAGAGATCGTTCCACATAATCATAATACAGTAGATTGTTCAGTTTTTTGTAGTGTCGATCGTCTTTTGTATACCTGTTTCGATCATTTTTTCCATCGATTATTACGTTTTTTTGTTCGAAGAAATCCATGTAATTTGGAAAAACATATCTAGATGGTAGAGTCCTCGTTTATTCCGTAAATTAACGAGGAAAGTTTTTGACAAAACCTTTATCCAAGAAGTCGATTCCTAATCTAGTTAGCCCTGATAGAAATAAACCCTGCGACCTTGGAATAACTACTTTGTACAGACACCGACAATAGGGGCGTATTATATGTTGACTCTAAATGTCTTTTTTGGGATATCTACAATCGTTTTTGTTACCATTTTGATCGCCTTATGTTTTCGATCCGATTTTTGTATCTGTTACGATCGTCTTTTGCTTGATCGAACCACACAATCGAAACACGTGGCCAAAATTAAAATACCTATCTATAGGCATAGCTAAAGGTTGCATTTTTTGTGTGTTATTGCCACGTACGACGTCTACTAGCTCAAAAACAAGGTAGAATAACTAAAAATATACCTCTTCCCTATTTTTACTAAACTTATATTATTTTTACCATCTTTTTTCTACCATATTTTCTTACAAATAACCTCTAAGTGCCCTCATAAGGTTGGAAGGTAAGAATCATCCAATGTAGGCTTTGAGGCCACCATTAATATTAATGTGGAAAGAACGTTTATCTTTTTTCAGGTAGGTAGTAGGTACGCGTCAAAATAACAGGGTGTTAAGGATAAGGTTTGAAAGATTGTTTTACGTTATGTCTTATTTTAATAAAATTAGACTTTTTTTCTACCATTTTTTTCACTACTATTTATTTTAAAATATTTTATTCTCTTACAGAAGCTATTTCAACGGATTTAATTGCATTTATTTTCTTTTTTAGGGTTTCGAGTATTTTGCGGATCTCATGGTCAGACTGAGGTGACAATAATAATTAGTCTTACATAATAATATATATGATTTTTTAAAATTATTGTACAATAAAATTACAATAATTAATCAAAACATTTCCTTTATACGTAGAATTGTCTGGTATCCTCAGGACTTACAGCTGTTATAGTTTGCCGGGCTTTGTGGGTTTAAGCTACGAAAAGTTCTGAAAATAAATTTAAAATTTTTTGAAACCACACTTTAAATTTAGCATTTTTTAAAAGTAAAATTAAAAAAGAAGCCTGGATTTTCAGACTCTCTGACTTTGCTGAAAAATGATTAAACCTTTCTTAAAAAATATGTTTTTCAACGACGACCTCACCTGAAAGTCACCTTTGAGTAATCCACAGATAATAAAGACTTCAGAAAACAACCTAAACGTTAAAAAAACTTATCAAAGGCTAAATTATTATTACAAAGTATTTCTAATTTGAAACTTCAGTAGTTGTTTTTAAAGATTTTACCGTTTATCTATATTGGAACATTTAATTTTCACAGTTAGATCTAAAAACGTTATCTTAATATATATAAATCTCGTGTCACAATGTTTGTCCTCAATGGACTCCTAAACCACTTAACCGATTATAATAAAATTCGCACACCATGTGCAGTTCGATCCAACTTGAGAGATAGGATAGCTTACATCCCGATATTCCCACGGGATCGGGAGTTACGCGGGTGAAACCGCGGAGGGCAGCTAGTTTAATATAGATATTGAACACATTGGAGAGAGATAAGGGTGATCCTTGCTCAGAAGTGGGATACTTGTGACAAAAAATCATATTAGCCTTAATAATACGTTCTGTACAAAATTCCCCTCTGTCTGACAAAATAATGCCCAATCGGGAATTGACACATTTTTTACTAAAGTAAATATTGCAATTCTACTCACAAATAGACTTGTTATTCTGAACTTTCTTAATAACTTATTAACCAATAGGCACTTACAAAAATAAAAGGAATGTGGTTTCACTTCGAAAATAGTTTTCTTTCCAAAGATAGGTCAATACCTATCTTTGGAAAGACAATAACTAGCAACCTAGCCTTCTTTCCAATGAAAGAAGGCTAGGTTGCTAGTTATTGTATGTATTTTTACAAAACAAAAGTATAATTATTTATGCAGACAAAAAAGGTACTTATTTCTTATATAACTTTTATTGTATTGAAGGTAATTATCTGTTATACGTCCTGTATCACGGGGCTATGGAGCCCCGGACCTTTGGAAGGCGTGCGAGGAGCCGAAGCCAACACGTAGAGGCCCTTTACAATAACAAGTATAATAGCTAACAATGGGGTGGATTCTATATTATTAATTATTGTATAATTTGTGACAATTTTTCTAATTTATTTTATACTAGCTGCTGGTTTCACCCGCGTTAGTCCCGATTCCGTGGGATAAAAAGTCAACTTTGTGTTAATCCAGGTCTTCAGCTATATACCGAGTTTAATCGCATTCGATCCAGTAGTTTTTGCGTGAAGGAGTAACAAACATACATACAAACATACATACACACACAAACTTTCACATCTATAATATTAGTAAGATAAGTAGGAGTAGAATTGTATTGTTTATTATTTGTAATTTGTATTAACTTGACTTGTGTTTCATTGTATATTAAGTAATTTACTTATATCTGGTAGCTATAACACAAGTGTAGTTGTTTAGCTTGGGGCTTTTTGTGTGTCTTGCAAAATGTCTTTATTTTTAAATTATTCGGAATTTTAAAAAATCCATTTGTACTGTTACATTTTTGATTAATCTACTATATAAAAATAAGTCGGGTTTTCCTTCCTGACGCTATAACTCCAGAACGCACGAACCGATTTAGATGATTTTGGTTTTGAAATGTTTGTCGTAGTCCAGGGAAGGTTTAAACGGTGAGAAAGATCGGACTTACGCGAGTGAAACCGGGGGGTTCAGCTAGTTTATAAATAAATAAATACTGCAGAACACTACACAAAACATCATCTAGCCCTCTAGCTAAACAACAAGGCTTTGTTGTTTCCTCAATTAACCAGGAAACGCAACAGTAAAAATTCATAAAATAGAGAGAACAAAATGCTAATTCTATTTTGTGGATGTTTCACAATGGCTGAAACTATCGCCGTTCACAAAATTGTCAAAAAGATGCAATTGCTATGGAAAATTGCGCACGGAATCGAGTCATTTTTGAGGTGACAATAACTTTGGAATTTAGTTAGACGCGTGGTAGGTTTCCAATTGTTTGAGGCTTACTGCATGCAAATTGCACAAGTATTATGTATTTCTCTATAAACATTTTGTTTACAGTTTTCGAATTTAATAATAAACTAGCGACCCGCCCCGTCTTCGCACGGCTATATTATGCATGTATTATACATATAAACCTTCTTCTTGAATCAATCTATCTTTAAAAAAAACCGCATCAAAATCCGTTGCGTAGTTTTAAAGATCTAAGCGTACAAATTGAAATAGGGACGGCGAAAAGTGACTTTATTTTATACTAGCGACCCGCCCCGGCTTCGCACGGCTATATTATGCATGTATTATACATATAAACCTTTCTCTTGAATCACTCTATCTTTTAAAAAAACCGCATCAAAATCCGTTGCGTAGTTTTAAAGATCTAAGCGTACAAATTGAAATAGAGACGGCGAAAAGTGACTTGATTTTATACTAGCGACCCGCCCCGGCTTCGCACGGCTATATTATGCATGTATTATACATATAAACCTTCCTCTTGAATCACTCTATCTATTAAAAAAACCGCATCAAAATCCGTTGCGTAGTTTTAAATATTTAAGCGTACAAAGGGATATAGGGACAGAGAAAGCTACTTTGTTTTATACTATGTAGTGATGTAGTGACATGTAGTGATTAGCACCATGCCTGAAATCTCATACGATATTTAGGTACTAACTATTATCCCGGGTCTTAATCGTGTATTTAAAAAATGGGAATCAGGTTTTTTAAAACGCAATTAAGTCTTGGGAAAACAGTTATCGACACTAATCTATCTACTAATATTATAAAAAGAGGATAGTTTTTTAACATTGAAAATGTTTTTCAAATCAAGGTTAAGTTTGCCCAAATCGTGAAAAGTGCAATAGGGCCATATTTTCTAAAATATTAAAGATACGAGGTCGCAAGAGATGTCGACCACATGGGCCTAAAGTACGGTATGGTTTTGTCGTATGGAATGGAACATCGAAAATCAGTCAGGCGCAATTTGCAGAATATAAAATTTACGAAAATATCGAAAAAAAATTGCCGTTTTTTGACGTTGAGACTGAAATATCTTTTTTCTAAAGCGACTAATTTGAAAATAGAAAACACACAAATAAATAAACAATTTATGTATTTATTGTAATGTTTTTTTTGTTCTCATTTTTGGAACGAATAGACTCCGAAACTGCTGGACCGATTTTGATGAAACTTGAATAGAATAGAATTCATTTATTGTCAAACTGTGTACATGAGCCGATGATAATGCTTAAAATGGTCACAAAAGTTCACCACGCTGGGCATACAATATTAAAATTAAAATCTATATATATAAAAGAAAGTCATGTTAGTTACACCATTTATCTATACTTAATATTATAAGGCTGAAGAGTTTGTTTGTTTGTTTGAACTCAGGAACTACTGGTTCGAATTGAAAAATTCTTTTTGTGTTGGATAGTCCATTTATCGAGGAAGGCTATAGGCTACTTTTTATCCCGATATTCCCACGGGATCGGGAGTTACGCGGGTGAAACCGCGGGGCGCAGCTAGTATATTTATAAAATTGCAAAGATAAAATTCAGTACATGTTTTTAAAATGCATTCTGTATGTCATTCATTACCTTACATTTAATTATTACGTCTTTAATTGTTTAATTAATATATTTAGGCAATGTCAATGTGTAATAAATAATGAAAGTACCAATCAAAATAAAACGATACGAAAAAAATTGAAACGATGATACATTGATTCATTGGAAATAACATATGCTACTATTTATCCTAATATTCCCAAGGAATCGCAGCAGAAACTGCGAAGCGCTGCTAGTCTACTATAAAAGTTAATACTTACTTCTAAATTCGAATTAATTTAAGACATTGTTCAAGTCTTGAAATGACGGACGCGAAATAATACTTTACATTAGAAGGACCATCTGCGACTTCCGTCACTCCAACTAAAAAAACTTTGGTATAAGAAATGATTTACGGTTCCAACTGTTATCTTATAACACCAGAAAAACACCTTTAAGGGATTTAGCAGACTAAGAATTATCCATCGCTAGATAGGCAGATCGACAATTCATATCTGGGGACAGACATACTTGGTTTATCAGCCGCTTCGTGCTGATATTATTATACTATCATCATCATCATATCAGCCACAAGACGTTCACTGCTGAACATAGGCCTCCCCAAAGACTTCCAGAGCGATCGGTCGCATGCTCTCTGCATCCAACGACTTCCCATGACTTTAATTAAGTCGTCTGCCCATAGTCAGAGGCCGTTTGAAGATGCGTTTTCCGGTACGAGGTCCCCAATCTAAGACTTTCATCAGTACTCGACACGCCACATGCCTCGCCTATTGCCACTTCAGCTTACTAATCCTTTGGACTATGTCGATAACTTTAGTTCTCCTACAAATCTTCTCATTTCTGATTCGATCTCGTAGTGAAATTTTGAGATATCACGCTGAGTGACTCTGAGCTCACTATCTATGATTATGACTCTGCCATACTATCGGCCAACTGAAAGTCTGTAGTGTGCGAGAATTCTTAAGGATAATATGCCCCAAAACTATAAATCAAATGGGTATCTTTCGCATAATCCATGAATTATTGGGGAAATGCATATCTGATATTTATTGGTGTCTGAAATTACTAATCGCAGTTTCTATGGTTTTTATGCACTTACATAATTATTATAACACATATGCCCAAAATGATATTAGGCATATTATAGATTTCTAAGCCATCATGTATAAATAATAATAAAATCCAAAGTCTTGACTGACTGACTCACTAATAGGTAGGTAGGTATATCAACGCACAGCTCAAGCCAATGATTGACAGATCGGTCTTAAATTTGGCACACATATAACTATTCTGACTCAGGCATCTCTTAAAAAAGTATTTTGAAAAATAAAAGCTAATTATTCTACTCTACTCTATCTTTTTTCTTTACTGTTTTCCGCAAATAGTGGCACTAAATTAAAAAGTTCTAAGTTTTTTTTAGATAACTATATATACTTACTGCACTTATTACCGTGACTTTACCTTAACACGTTGAACGCCATGACGGACACCATGTGTCCGATAGCATGTTTTCCCCCGGGGCCGCACCACTAAATCAAAAATCGTCCAAAAACGCCAGTGTGTTTTATTTGAAATATTGTCAGGAAATAACTAAAAAATAATGGGCGACTTTCGGAAAGAGCGATAAACTTCATATTTTCCGTGATATCAAATGGCAGACAGCAGTGTCCGTCGCGGCCTGCGGGAGCGAAAAACCGACTTTCCTTACGCAGGAGCCGCGCGGGTCACACTGTAGGCATACCACGTGGGTCACGATATAATTCTAAAAACTTTCAAGTCCCTCATAAAAGCTAAAAATTAAAGTCTACCTTACTATAATATCTGCCAATTGAATGATTCAAAATACTTAATTTATGTTGCTACATAATTTTTGGAAGCAACCTGTTGAAAAGCCCATAAATTCTAAGTCCTTTCGAATATTTTTGTGCCAAGTGGCCAGGTTGTTCTGTGGGGCCACGCGGGTCACTTGCTGTAGTATAAACACTTGAAACGCTGTCCGTCGGTCGGCTAGAGGTTTCTGAATTAATCGAGTGCATGAGGACACATGGTGTCCGACGCGGCGCCCTGGACCCGACATACTGACGGTCACATAGTGTCCGCCGTGGCCCACTGGGCTAAACATGTTTTTTGTCTGGCGGTCTACGTGTTAAAAAGCAACAATTTGTACCAAAACGTCACTCGAACACAATAAATTTATATTATTACGATAAATTTCATCGCTTTGACATATTCTGTATAAATTTTACGATATTGCTTTGGTAAATGAAATTCTTACAAATTGAGTTCGAATGGCAATGGCATCTAGGTACGGGGGTACTACCAGGGGTACGTAGGGGAGCTAGAGGGGTACCACGGGGAGTGGGGGTACTACAGGGGTATTCATAAACCAATCTACCGATACCTGCGAGGCGGTAAAAGTTTTACGACCCTCGTGTCGCCTTGTTAGGGTTGTCAAAGCGGTAAATATTATTTTTATGTTTACTCTTACTTTTTATTTGAGTTTAGAGGTAGTAAGGTATAAAATGTAAGTTTTTTGTTTACGGTTGTGTTAAGTCTCAAAATATTATTGGAATAAAACTCGACTATAGACCAAGATCCCGCCTACCGCCGGACCTTCGTGATTTTTATAAAAGCTGAGAATTGCTCAGCCCATGCCTTCAACACAGTTATGAACGATATGTGCAATAATTATGAAGTTCAGATAACAGTGGCTTGAAGAGCGATCAGGTAGCAAAGCCAAGAATCGAATCTGTTCGCAAAAAAAATTTCTTATTTTTTTGTACTAAGCAAAATGTTGCTTCTTTGTTGAATTTTCAAATGACTACCGAGCTATCACAAAAGCGTTACGACTGAGTGGCGTGAGGAACTAGTGGTTTTTGCTCCGGAGGCATTACTTTAAAATCTGGTAAACGATATTTATAGACTTATAAAGGGTTACATACTGTGTACTCTTCTTCCATATAAACAAAAAATATATATTCCTATACATACTTTTTTTATTCACTTAAAAGTTAATATTTTTTTTTTTTTTTGCTAATAAAACATAAAGTAAGTAACATTTCGTTTCAATGCGGGATAAATACAGGGCTCAGTAGTAACTAAACAGATTTGCAACAAGACTAATAGCAATTAAGGCAACAAAAAATCCATAGAAAAATAAATTGGTATAAAATCCTCATAACATTTGTATAGAGACCAAAAGTGTTTTTGTTTGTTTTTGTAACTTGCAATGTATGTATGAATGTTAGTTTGTTTAGGTCAAAATACCTTGCAAGCTTAATTTGAACCACTTCTCTTTATCCTACGAAGTAATAATTTATTTCAATAATTACAATCAAATAAAAATTAACAAATTATGAAATTTATTAAAAAAATAACATAAAATATCAAAATGTCTAAAAATAAATAAAAATTTAATGTCAACCAAGTAATTCAGTCACAATATTTAGTAACTTAAACTTAACATCCTACGAACTTGAATTTTTGCATGTTGGTTTATTTAAACTAGTAGCAGCCCTAAAATGTGTATTTGCCACATTTTAAACAATTAATAATTCAATTGTCTCGATATAGGACTCACGTGTATCAAACTTTATACAGTAAAGTTATTAATATAAATGGATTATTTTTCGTTCCGATCCGCCATTTTACAACGTAGAGTATGTTATTTTATACCTATACCATCTTTTATTATTGAATCTTTTATAATTACTGACTAACTATGCATTTATCTGGCTACATTCGGAGATTGTTTAAAATTAATTTGTACTTATTGTTGTTTTTGTAGCATTTAGACATTTGACACCTTGGACATTTTGGTATTTGTACATTATTTACAAGTTATCTTTTGGTCCCGGTTGCTACCTTTAGTAGCAGTCTTTAGGTCAAGTTAGGCGATCTGAAAACTCTAACAATAGGTGAGCCACACCAATATACGAGAAGAAGAAGAAGCATACACCTCTAGGACATTCTTTCTGTTGGACTAATCCTCCGGAGTTGACTGACTGATCTAACAACGCATAATATAAATCGCCGGGTCCTAGTGACATGATTACCAATAAGAAAGGGTTTTCCGGAATTCCACACTCAAGCCGGTGAATAGACGGGTGCAGCCGCGGGCAGAAGCTAGTTTGAGATACGTCACAGGCGGGTCTGCGACGCAGAAGGTTGGGGGTTCAAAAAATACCAATATTCATAATTTTAACTTAAGAAATAAAGATAACCTCAACGTGCCCTGTAGTAGGTTCCGGCAAATAAACCAGTGACCTCTATTATAAATATGTAACTTAAATACCTATGTAAGTATATGACATGTCCTATAACAGGTTCAAAATTTATATATACCGTAAATTGCGTGGTAAGGTGTATTATGATACTTCTTCATAACTTAATGATAATAAAATAATACATGGACATCTCTATAGTTGCTCCATTTTAAATAATATCTTCAAAAATATTTATAATCTTGAACTTTGTGAGCATGATAACAGAAATAAACCCCATAAGTTTCTAGTGCCTTCTTATTGGTGTGGCGCATTCTGAAAGTACAAATTCTAAATTAGTTTTTAAGACGTTTCAATATGATTTTATGCTAATGAATCCAAAAAACATTTTGACTTTGAAAAAATTAAATTCCATATATCATTGACAATGGTCAAATAGCAGAAGGACAAATACAGTCTATAAATTCAAGTTTCAGAATGTATTTTGTAAGTATAAAATATAAACTGTGACAGTACTATCTAAGCCGTCTGTCTGAATATCCGACATGTTCAGAACGCATGGAATATTGCCAACTATTTCTAGAATGCCTCTTTGTTTCGGGTGCACTGTGCCACTGGTTTATATACTAGTGTAAGCTGTTGGTTTTGTTTAACGATTTACTTAAATTAAGATTCTGCTAATAATATATATTGCAGGACATTCCACACATCGCCATCTATCCCCAAGCTAAGTATATTTACTTGCGTTACTTTACTAATGCGTCATAAGTTACGACAATTGGGCGGCAGGTGCTGGGCAAGCACTAACCCATCCTCCATCCTCACGAAAAAAGAGCCAACCAAGGATGTCCAGTTGCGGCAAAAGCCCGTAAACAAGAACAAGTAGTATAGGTTTTTACCCCTCTTGTTGAAGTAGGAGTACTTAGTTGCTAAAAAAGAGACTTAAATTTAAAATTTGCAGAAGTATTTTAAACGGACTGCTCAATAAAAGACCAACCAACTTTAACCAACCAGATCTTCCATTACATTGGTATGCCCCGAGTATAATTTGAATAGAAGTTTTACAACTGAATGGCATTAAATTGAATCATTGCTGCCAAGTTGTTGATGGAACGGAGTCTAGACGCTTTAATTAGACGTAAAGACAAAGTAAAAGGCTTTTAGGGCATTATTTATTGATTCCTCTCTAAAGATTTTCACCCATTATTTATACTGAATGTACTACAACTTAATAATAAATAAATAAATAAATATTGCAGGACATTCCACACATCACCATCTAGCCCCAAGCTAAGTAACTAGACTTGTGTTATGGGTGCTAGACAACGGATATAAGTACTACTTATATACTTTTCTTTTGTAAATATATACTTATAATACATAGAAACAACCAGACCACAGACAAATATCTAAGCATAAATACTTGTCTGAGGCGGGAATCGAACCCGCAACCCTGTGCTTGGCAGTCCGGCATGGTGACCATTGTGCCAACTGGGTCGTCACTTAATTATTTTTATTTTATATTGCGTGCCCTGCACTGCGCTTTCTGAATGAATTAATGTAGCTAACGAAAATTAATTCGTTGAATTTAATGCGATTCTTAAATTTAAATGTGACGTTGATCGAATGGCGCAATTGGAAGCGCACTTGTACGGTAGTTGTTCGCTAATCGGGCACAGCGTACCCGCCACGCAAATAATACACCAACGGTTAGAGCACTTACTCTGCTCAATGCATTTTTGCAAGATTTTCAAGACGTCGACATATTTTACGATAAATTATTATTATACCTAGTTGTACGGAATCTTAGAGTGTACCTTAGCAGTAACTTAAAATAGTGTGCGTTTTGGTTTAGACTGTTAGCCACTGTTTATTTTATTCTAATAAATAAATAAAATAAATAAATATTTCAGGACATATTACACATCGCCATCTAGCCCCAAGCTAAGCAACTTAATGCTTGTGTTATGGGTGCCAGATAACGGATAAACTACTTATATACATTTTTTTTTTTTTTTAATATTACATATTATACATATAGGAAACACCCAGAACCAGAAACAAGAATTTATGGTCAGCATAAATACTTGTTCCCGGCGGGAATCGAACCCGCAACCTTCTGCGTCGCAGTCGGGTGTTCGCCCGACGCGCCACAGAGGTCGTCAACTAAATAAATAAAAAACAATTCTAAATAAATAAATAAATAAAATAAATAAATACCTACGGAAAAAATGCGTCTTTAAAAATTACAACCGGGACGAGACTTGAGCTCACAAGCAGGGTTGTGAGTTCAAGGTTCGTCCCGGTTGCAATTTTTGAAGACTCATTTTTGCTTTAAAATGTTTTCATACTGACTGTTTGACGACCTCTGTGGCGCGTCGGGCGAACACCCGACTGCGACGCAGAAGGTTGCGGGTTCGATTCCCGCCGGGAACAAGTATTTATGCTGACCATAAATTCTTGTTTCTGGTTCTGGGTGTTTCCTATATGTATAATATGTATATATTTACAAAAAAAAAAGTATATAAGTAGTTTATCCGTTATCTGGCACCCATAACACAAGCATTAAGTTGCTTAGCTTGGGGCTGGATGGCGATGTGTAATATGTCCTGAAATATTTATTTATTTATTTCATACTAAAATTCGGTTGCAATTTTCGAAGACAAATTTTTCGTTTAGATATTTTCGTACTAGAACTTAGCAGGATTATTGGTCTTTGCAGTTCGATCTCTTAAAACAATAAGAATTTGACGACCTCTGTGGCGCAGTGAGAGAACTACCATAAAAAGTTGCAGGTTCGATTCTTGCAAAGGGAAGCCTTTGCCCTGCAGTGGGATGGAATGATCTAAAAATAAATCTTACTCCTACTATAATATTATAAATCTGTAAGTTTGTGTGTGTCTGTTTATTACTCCTTCACTAAAAACTAGTGAACCAATTGCGTTGAAACTCAGTATATAGATAGTTGCAGACCAGGATTAACACATAGGCTACTTTTTATCCCAATATTCATACGAGATCGGAACTTACGCGGGTGAAACCGCGGGCGCGTAATAAATATTAGTTAAGAAGAAAAAAATTTCGGGCGGACCGACGAAGTACTCATTCTTTTGACGCAATAAAAAAAACTACTTACCTACAAAAACAGGTACATTCTTTTCCTATTTTTATTAACAAACTTTACCACTTCAAACTCAAAGCACATACCTATCCCATCTAAAAAACTGTTCACCTTAGCAATAACATCTTAATAAGTTATTTATTCTGGCCATGTCGCAAGTCGTATTCTTCAATTACTTGACTATCCATACTTATAGTATTATAAAGCTGAAGAGTTTGTTTGTATGTTTTTATCTTTCTATGAGTTATCATGCCATGGGTAGGCCAGCAAGTAGTTGTAATAATACTAATGGTAACGAAACTAATTAGTGTACTTTGGACCATTATGATGCAGATAAAATTAATTAGTGTTATCTTCCACATTGATGGTGTAATTAAATGGTGCATAAAGTAAGTATATTCATCATCATCATCATCATCATATCAGCCCATACACGTCCACTGCTGGACATAGGCCTCCCCCATACGACGCCACAAACAGCGGTCCTGAGCCGCCTCCATTCACCGACTACTCGCGACCGCCACAATGTCGTCGGTCCACCGGGCAGCTGGTCTCCCAACACTCCGTTTCGCGTTGCATCGTGGCCGCCACTCGAGAACCTTTACTCCCCAGCGGTTGTCAGTTCTGCGAGCTAAGTAAGTATATTAATGCAAGTAAATTTAATGCACCTAGGTGAACTATTTCAGGAACATTAAGTTCCATTTTCCTATTTAAAATCACGCTACAACCAATAGAAGCATCAATGAAAAATGTTGCAAAAATGGAAAAACGATACGTCTTTTGAGAGCTTTCGTAGCGTTCGTTGCGTAAACGGTTAAAGTTACGCAAAAATTGTGTATGACGGAATTGTTCCCGTATAAAAATTCTAAAAAAATAAGTTGTCTATATTTTAAGGCTGACTCACCTTTTTAACGGTAATCTTTTTTCTAAAATAACCGCGAAGATGGTTTTACCATAGAATATATTTTAATTTTTTTCCTCAAATTAACGCAGGTAAAACCGCGGGGCATAACCAGTAATATTATATTTAGCTGTACCTGGCTACACTCGGCAATAACATTTGAAGTATTGTTCTGAAATATTCTGAATGTCATTCGGAATATATAAGATCATAAAAGGAAATATAAAATTACTTCTGTTATTATAATATTTTCGCGTAAAGTTGAGTTTTATGCGAGTGCTTAATCAAAATGTGCTCAAAGTTTTTATTATTTAAATGAAATTGCATATAAGGGGTTATGTCGATTGGATTACTGAGTGAGAGAGTTATGTACGTTCATAATGCTCTTGTCACTATCACTATTACTACATAGTTTAAAATAAAGTCACTTTTCGCCGTCCCTATATCCCTTTGTCCCTTTGTATGCTTAGATCTTCAAAACTACGCAACAGATTTTGATCCGGTTTTTTAATAGATAGAGTGATTAAACAAGAAGGTTTTTAATAATATGTATAATACATGCATAATATAGCCGTGCGAAGCCGGGGCGGGTCGCTATTATCTTATAAAGTGCTACTAAAACAAGATCTGACAGGAAACCGGATGACGACCAGTTGGCACAAAGGTCACCATGTCAAACTGCCAAACAAAGGGTTGCGGGTTCGATTCCCGCCTCAGACAAGTATTTCTACTTAGTTTGGTCAATTCAAATTCCATTCAAATTCAAAATTATTTATTTCAGACAATTACAGTCCATATTATGTTGTTAGTAGGCAATAAATAGTAGGCATTAATAAAAAAAATAATATTTAAAAACTTGATAAAAACGTATTAAAATGTCTCGTACCGTGTAGACAAATCAATCAAGCGACCACCACCCGAGTGGTTTTCCACGGCGGCCATCGCTCGATCAAAATGCCTAAACACACGTCCGTGCGGATCATCTGCCACCATTCTCAATGTTCCATGATTTTGATGAAAATAATAAAAAAAAACTTTAAAAAAAATCACCGATGAAATCCATTCTTCACCTTAGCGGCGCTCTTTACCGGGGACCACCTTTCCACTGAGTTAAAACTACAAAGAGTGGGTTTAACGCAAATCTTGTTAGTATAACTTAAAGTTTAACTTAAAACAAACAAAAAATATTTTTGTTGAAATATATTCTCCTAACTACAAATTTATATTTTTTGTCGATAATTGTAAAAAACATAAAGGCTTTGGTACATTGACAATAGCCATAACGATAAACCTAACCGTTAAGTCTGGTTAAACGGACTAATAAAAATTATGACGGCACTCAAATTTTATGCTTTTCTTTTTTTTTTCAGGTAATACTCGTATTCGGTTGCGGAAGTTTTCAGACGTACTTACAGTTTGAAGGTAAAGTTATTGATTATAAACCGACTACGGCGAAACCAAAAGGGAGGGTTATGACTTTCACCCGTATGTATGTATGGACCTACCTATGTATATATTATGTTCATAGTATATCCGTTGTCTAGCACCCATAACACAAGTCTAGTACTTAGCTTGGGGTTAGATGGCGATGTGTGGAATGTCCTGCAATATTTATATTTATTTATTATTTATTTGTTCCCACAATATAAATTTTAAACTACCTATCATAATTTGCCAAATTAGGTATTGTTAGCACATAGTTGTGTCGTTAGTAGTTACTGACCATGGCCACGTCATTTTAAATTCAATAAGGCGTCCTCTATTTAGAGAACATAAATATTAAGGTCTTGAATTACAAAAAAAACATATTTTTGAAATTGGCCGTGATAAGAGGGTTTGAATAGCACATTTCAAAAATATATTATTTTATTTAAAAATAAAGATACTCTAAGTAAATAAAAAATAAAGCCTTAATTTTCTACTAGATTAAATAGTAATATTTTAATACAACACAACAATTTGTATTACACATAGTTACCTATTATTTTCCTAAATACCTACATATTTGGTTTATTTGTTAGGATAAGTGTTACATTTTATAATTTTACTTTTACAGGTTATTTAGAAGTACCGATAGCCAATATTGCTAGATTCATTATTGTTTTATCTCGCTCTAAGTGCGCATACTTTAGTCTACGTACTGAAATGTAGTCTGAGTTTTCTTTAAGACTTATAGGACACCAAATGCCTGTTAATTTTAAGCGTAATATACCTATTCAATAATCCGAAGATATAAAAATTTACTAAAAAGATTTCAGTCGAAGAAAAGTAATGTTTTACGAAAAACGAACAAAGCGCCATCGCGCTTTCATTTACAAAGTATAAGTACTTACTCACACATAACAATGCAATACTGGTAGCCTGAAGCAACATACGAAATATTATTTAAAAAAATAACTTCACATTTCCATCGCTATTCACATTCACAATAAATAAATTCACGTGAAAACGTTGTAAAAATAAAATTCCCAAACGACTTTAAAACGTATAAAGTACTGTTAAAAACCCCAATGGATTCGTTCAATGAGTGTTAAATCTCTATAAAATGAGTGTTTATAAGTCAAGTGCGGACTATTTGATCGGAGAATTTCGAACTTCGACCCGTTATCACAATACAATAAAGTGGTAGCAGTTGTTAAGATAACAGCGGTTAGAAATTGGCCTCAAATAACTTGACCAATGAATCGGAGAGGCATCCATAAAATTCGTAGACAAACATGACGCTAACTTTAACTGAGTATATTTCAGTTAGCAAGCTTGCTAACTAGCTTTAATTACTTTCTGCAAATTATTTCCTTTCCCTAGAGATCTGGCGGCAGAAAACTCTGCACATGGTTAGACTTACCTTAATAGGTATACTAACTTTATAATGTGTGATTATTTTATGTTTATTTCATAAGTACCTACTTACTAAAGATATTTAAAAAACAAAATAAAAAAATAAAGCTTATAATATGTTGTCCCTGTCATCGCCTAATGATGTTGGTATTTGCTTGGGAACCATAAAGCTATGTTACTTCAGTAGAGTATTGTTGGGAGACAAGAATTTCCATCTTTTGACAAGCATGTCTCATCACGTTATGAATATTATGATCCCCTTTTGACAAAGGCAGAGTTTGCTACATCAATTTACAGTACTGCGCTTCTGTGCAATGCTGTAAAATTTGAGGTTTGACAGAAATTCTACTCCAAATACTTCATTGTAAAACGTCAAACAAAGTTTTCCTGGAAGGCGGAATATATTTTAAACATTCAGAGAGCACCGAAGTTTCATTTTCGATTATCAGAATAAAGGTTAAGTCCTAAGTTATAACAGGTCATTGTTCCGAATTCTTCGCAATCGTGGTCGTACTTTAGTAAATTATATGAGGATAATATTGCAATGTAACAGTCAAAGTAACACAATGGTCTGGCAATTACACCGTTTGAACGTTGCTCCGCCGAGTCGGTTCTGTGCTCTGTTTACATTGATTTCCGAATTGAAACTACTTTACTTAACTACTCGACTTTCGAACTTTAAACGACTTTTGAGTTTGGTTTACCGGATAGTTGGGTAATTCAGGTTCTGATAAAGTTTGGTTTTGATTGTAAACAATTTGGAAATTAGTTTGTTTTTACGAAGCGAGAAAAGTTATTTAAAAATAATCTTTTTTGGGGTAAACCTCTTAATTAAAACAAAATGCGCCATGAATAAGTTACAGAAACTCCACTTTTTTTAAAGTCGGTTAAAAATAGCTAAGCTCCGCGAATAAACCTGCGTAAGTCGTTGTGTTATTTAATTTCAGATTTAACAATTAGATTAGTCTGCCCATATATTATGCATTTATCAATATATTATATTAATATTTTTTATTTTTGTTTTTTTGTTGTGTGTTTATATTGAATAAATAATTTTATATAAAATTTAATAAATAAATATAGTTTGAAAGGTTTGTTCAAAACCGTTTATTGGACGTTGAAATAAATTGACTATCGGGAAAATGAAAATAAAACATTATCAAAATCACTACATAGTATAAAATAAAGTCGCTTTCTCTGTCCCTATATCCCTTTGTATGCTTAAATCTTTAAAACTACGCAACGGATTTTTTAAATAGATAGAGTGATTCAAAAGGAAGGTTTATATGTATAATACATGCATAATATAGCCGTGCGACGCCGGGACGGGTCGCTAGTTAACAATAAATAAATTAGATATACGGCGCAGCGCGCGGCGACGCAATTTTTACGTTTCAATTATAAGCTACCCCTTTCTCCAGGTCGTTCAACGTCAGTGGTAAACTTATTATTTAATATCAACTACCGACGGCTAATCGGTTATTTTTTGACAGTTTTGTCATAGAAAAGATGTCATAAAATTGTCAGTTTAACCCTGGCAAGTTGATAGATATGTCATTTCAAAGAACGAACCCACTAACTCAATTTACTTGTGCTGTCTTAACGAGGCCTAACTGCGGTTCCAGTGCAGCAGTGAAGCAACCGGATTGATACGAACTCTGCAATTTTACCACAATATTCGGTCCGTGATCGGTTTCTATTCACATCGCGTGATAGACTATCGATATTAAAAATACCGACGTTTATCTCTTTTATATTTTTATAGTTGGTATTAGAATGAAATGGTTTCCGAAAATCTATGTCCTCAGTATGATTTTAATGTTCACGTAGCCCCAAGCTTGCTTAAGCCTAGTTGCTTAAACTAGGTTTGTGTTATAGTGGTCTGACAACGGATAGAATAATTTTATATTTTTCTTTAGTAAATTTAAGATAAGTCTCATTTAATCATTTTAGGGTTCCGGACCTCAAAAGGTAAAAAAAAGTATCCCTCATAAAATTACTTTCTTGTCCATCTGTCTGTTTTTATTTGCTTCTAAGAACAGACTTTTTTCTCTCTTCCTTAAATTTTATATTACATACAAAACACCCAGACCAGAAACAAATATCTGTACATATATATATGTTTGAGGCGGGATTCAAACCCACAACCACAGAAGATTTGAACCTACAATCTCGCTTACCCTTAGTTCTTTAACTTAATCTCGTGAACCACCACCCCGCCAGATCGAAATTAAGAAATGCGTCTATTTTATTTACGACTGAGGCTAGTAGTGACATCAATTGTAGAAACTTTAGAGCTTCTAAACGGCTCGCGTTATCAATTTTACATAGATTAATTTGGTTTTTTGTTTTTCGTACTGCCAAAGCCTGTAAACGGGAAGTCTTTGGACTTGGCATACCAAGCAAAAAAAAAAAGAATACCTACAGTATAACTATGTGTTCAGGATTCTGTTGCGGTTGCCTCACTACTGTAGTCAGTTGGAGATGTTTGCGCAGCATAGCACAGATATCTTTCATGCTATGCCGCGCGAGAAAACGGCCTCACCTCAGTCAGGCTGTTACGTATCAACGTAGGGTGTGCGCAGCAGCATTAGGATTCTGAAGACATTGGCGGGCAGATCTGACTCAAAGTTATGGCATAGCAGTCCTTAGTGAGAAGGAATATTGCGCTGTTTCTCTTGCAATCTCCGCTGAAGCCTAGCATTTCATATTTTTATGTAATGTACCATCACTAGTTTTATTTGTCACTTACATCCATTGGCCATTTAGTTTGAAATAATTGTATTTTGATTTAAATCGAGATGACATCTCCAAACATTAAAAGGGAGTTTAAAATTGATCTCTTTATTACAAATTCATCTCAACATTTCGAAATTTGTTGAAAAGAGGACGTATTTTAAGGGTTAGTGTCGGAGTGACTGGTCACTCCGACACTAACCCTCAGGGTGGCGGGATCTGGATCCCGCCACCCTGAGGGGGAGGGGGCGACGGAGGTTTGTGGGGCTGCCTCCAGCCTGAGGATGGTAGGCGGCCGGAGGCTGTGGTCTGGTTGTTTCTATGTATTTTAAGCATATATTTACAAAAGAAAAGTATATAAGTTATCTAGGACCCATAACACAAGTCTAGTTACTTAGCTTTAGGCTAGATGGCGTGTGGTATATAAATAGACTAGCGACCCACCCCGGCTTCGCACGGCTATATTATGCATGTATTATACATATAAACCTTCCTCTTGAATTACTCTATCTATTAAAAAAACCGCTTCAAAATCCGTTGCGTAGTTTTAAAGATTTAAGCATACAAAGGGATATAGGGACAGAGAAAGCGACTTTGTTTTATACTATGTAGTGATAGTGATGTGTGGAATGTCTCGCAATATTTATTTATCACTAGCGACCCGCTCCGTCTTCGCACGGCTGTATTATGCATGTATTATACATATAAACCTTCCTCTTGAATCACTCTATCTATTAAAAAAACCGCATCAAAATCCGTTGCGTAGTTTTAAAGATTTAAGCATACAAAGGGATATAGGGACAGAGAAAGCGACTTTGTTTTATACTATGTAGTGATTTATTTATCATATATATTTTTTATGCTAGTAGGTAAGCATATAATATAACAACAATCCTCTAGTATGAATAGCTGACAGCAAACTAATCTAATATTAAACAGAGTATCACTTGTAAGTCAAAATTAATATCAAACATAAGCGAGGGAATGAGAATCTCTCATTCACAATCTTTCTCGACATCACATGCTCCTTATACATTATTCAAATTGGTTTCTATTCCGCTGTGGCAATGTTACGTCAAAGAACTGTTTCTTATACAAAATATAGAAATATAGATATAGAGATAGAAAGGATAAATGGTTGGCCGATAGATTGAGTAGTATAATAGTGTGTCACAAAAATATTAAAATCTCAATTAATCTATACTATAATAATATTATAAAGCTAAAGAGTTTGTTTGTTTGTTTGTTTGTTTGTTTGTTTGTTTGTTTGTTTGTTTGTTTGTTTGTTTGAACGCGCTAATCTCAGGAACTGCTGGTTCGAATTGAAAAATTCTTTTTGTGTTGGATAGTCCATTTATCGAGGAAGGTTATAGGCTACTTTTTATCCCGATATTCCCACGGGATCGGGAGTTACGCGGGTGAAACCGCGGAGCGCAGCTAGTAATTCATAAAATTGCAGATCCACCGTAGAGCGCAAAACTGCTATTATTAGAATATTTTCAACTCAGGCAAGATTCTAAGCTCGTGCTTGAATTTAAGTTTGAAGTACTTAACTGCAACTTCTGAATTTATTACACAGCATTTCAATAATAGTCTAATGATTAATATTTATTTAGATTTAAATTTAACATAAACAAACTTCAATTACAAAAATAAAATAAATAAAATAAAAACATACACAAACATCACAAATAAAAAATACCGTCCACAGCGTCTCTACGCGGCATCGTCCACAAGAGACTGGCGACATTCCCTCTCTGGATAGCCAGGCTCACCCTTTGAGTGAAGAAGCCGCCAGCCCTTTGGTCACCTGACGCCGCACTAAGACGCCCCGCCAATAATAGTTATTTTAGAACTCTGTTGTGGGGTGTGCATTTTTTTTATTTAAGTAAATTACCCTATTTTGCCTTTAGTTGTACTTTTCAAAATGTGACAACCCCGCAAGTAATGGTATTGCCACATTTAAATTGAAAGAATTCTTTTATTTTTAATGCATAATTGTTTTTCTAATTGTTGTATTTTTTTAGTAATGCTCTAGGGGTAGCTTGGTACTTAATATTTTCATTGTCAAATTAAACATTTTTTTAGTTATTTTTATTTTGTTGTTAACAAATACCTACAAGTCCGCTACCTACCTATTGGTTCAAAATGTTCACAAATTGTTCAATAATTGACTTACTTAGGACGTTTAAATCCAAAGGAAGACCCAATCAATATTAGATTAAGGGGAAAGTTTATGATAAGCCATGATTTGCTAAAGACAATTTTATTGAGTGATTATTTCTCTTGCTGATTCATGATTGCCTGGTACGTTTTGGCTAAGAATAATATTTATTATATGATTGAATGTTTTCTATATAACTTGCTTTTGCAGTGACTTCATCTGCATAGGTTTGAGGGATTTCCAAAAATCATCTCTTGGTGGCTATCTTAGAGGATGTCTACTGTCCGTCTATCGTCGTTGATATTTATATTTATTCCTAAGTAATTTTTATACCTACTGTGGTCAGTTAAAATCGATACGAAAATCGCAATTTTATATTCTGCTTCTATAACTTAAAAGATTTTGCATTGTAATAACTAATTTAAATAAAACAAATTCTAGATAATATGTTATATAACGCCTAAGCATCACATAATTCAAGTTACCCACATCATAAATAATCAACACCACTCAACTTGCGTTTTTATTTTCACCTAAAAAGGCATAATTGAGTCAAAAATTATACATTCATCCCAACTTATTTGCATTCAGTTGAAGTACAATGTATTACGTGCCGTTTCATGTCTTCAAATGTTGAGTTTCATATCATAACAAAGTTTATGTAGGCCTTCAGGCGTAAACAGGACTATTTTAGAAATTTTAGATGTTTTCTGTTAAAATTCGCAATGTAGGTACAATTCAGAAAACTTTCAAAGAGTTTTGTTCCCCCGCACAAACAGACTTATCTAATACCGATTTGTTTGTGTTTCACTGAAAGGAAATCGTTCATTTTATAGGTACATCTACCGATATCAAATAAACTGGAAAATCGTCGCTGGTGTCTGGGATACCTACTTATCATCAAGAAATGACTTCATCATAATATATAAAACTTAAACTAATTTAGGAAATTTAAGATTATTTTTACTAATTTGAACTCTAAGTGATTTTTCTTCGTAATTATGTTAATAATATTATTTATAACCTTAAATATTTTTTTGTGATTCTCATACAATTTCTTATGATTTGATATCTCATGAAACATGTTAAAACATTATTTATTTCTTCTAACTACCATTGCTTTGTATAAAAATTAAAAGTTTGATTATCAGAAAAATGTTAACATTCTTTTTCTTTGTCCTGCCCCTTTCCAAAGAAGAAGATTTTCTTCTCCGGACATGGTCGACTAAGCTGAGAGGGTAGTAGGTGCTGGACAAGCCTACTCCATCTTCACGCAAAAAGGACCCAATTAAAAAGGGTCTAATCGCGGAAAACAGCCCTTATACAAGTTTAAGTACAAAGTTATATTGATTTCCAACAAATATTAAATACATAATAGTTACTACCAACTAAAAAAATGTAAATCACCCTCTTTTACCTCTTAGCAGTAAAATGTATAAAAATCCTTCATAAGTGCTCGTAGCTCTTTTAGTTCTGAGTTTTCTTGACAAGTCATTTTCTCTTTTATATAGGTATTAATTTATCGATAAAAGGTATCTACACAACAATAAAAAAACACCAATAATGGTAAAATCGTTTGTATTTCAAAGGTATTTAATGAATATTGAACGCACAATTACCATCGAAACTTGATTGCGGAACAACAATCCGCCGCAAGCGCGCTCGAGATTTTCATAAAACAATATTAACAAAATAACTCAACAACTCTCTAATAACTCTGTAATAAATAACTTAGGTTGGAGACAGACTAACAATTATTTAATTTAATTATTTCCATTGACCACCTAGTTTCACCATCCATTAAAATTCTGAATTTCTACAATTAGTGAGCAATTCATTCAATTTTTTGTGTATTTATTATTAATTCGTAACAAATGTGAGGTAAGGATGCTTCATCTATCACATTTGGACAGTGGAACGTTTTTTAAACTAAGATTACCTCTATGTCTAAAATCACACGTCACGAAAACGTCGTCGATGTCACCCCCATGTAAAACAAATGTATGGAAATAGAGGCGCACGCACATGTCGAAAGAACACTGCGATACATCCATAAAGTTCATCTATGAGCTCTGGCTCGTCATTAGCATGCGCAGATATATCAACGCGCAACTTAAACCCATGGATGGATTGGGCTATTTGGCATATACATATAACATAATCAGACAAAAGCTTGTTTTTTTATCTAATGGTATTAAATAGTAGCAAATAATTCCAAAAATAAACGAATTCATTACATAGGTAGACGCGCACAAATATAAAGAGACTGTGTATTTTTTTAAAAATGTGTATTTTTTTCAAAATTTACAAAAAGTTTAAGTTTGATTTCTATCGATCTATTTTTTTCAAATCGCTTTTCGCTTTCCAAGAAAGAATAGTGTTTTAAAATTGTCTTTTTTTTTCTTTTCCAATTAATCTTAGTTGTTTTTAAATTTTAATAATACTGATGCCTGTCGTCCAAAATTGTTCGATTAAGAACTCACTAATAATACATCTGTTAACATAGAGTGGTGACAATAGGCGGCGGCGTGGGTGGTTTGACTTACAAGTATCGGCTGACAAAAAAATCTGTTGTCCATCTTAACCCTAAAGATAACAGTAACTCAAGAATTATTTAATATACCTACCTACTACCTGCTTCCTATATTTTCCCGTTCAAGTTTAATACATAAGTAAATAACAATTTAAATAAATAACAACAACTTGAAATTTTGATATCACAAACTTGAAGGTATGCGTTCTATTAGCGATTTCCTTGGAATACCTCTTTGTTTAAAATCAACTGAAGGCATTTTAGTCTTACGAAATTTGTTTTCAATTTAAATAAAGGTTTTAATTTTTATCTTTAGTGTTTCGTTACTCAGTTGTTTTTATTATTACGGAGAAAATCTTAACTTTGTAGACGTTGTTTTGGTTTGTTTTTCGGTTGAGATATTAATGTTGAAAGAATTTGCGAAACGTTGAAATTAAATAAATAATTATCCATTTTTCGCTCCCGACCCATTTTTTATAAGTTTGACGCGCACCAATTAATTTTCCTTAAAACACGCATAAATAGGGTATATCAGCCATCAAGCCACACATCTAGGCTAAATAATAAAAACTTGGTCGCCGCGGCCGAAATCGGCCTGGAAGAATGATGATGATGAATTTTCCTTATGAAGAATTTATATGCGCCAATTAACATTGCTCTTACGGTGAAGGAAAACATCGTGATGAAACGCTCGGCTTAGTTGGAACCAGACGTGTCAAAGTTGACGAGATCTTTCCTCTTCACACGATCGACTAAACTGAGAGGTCTAGGTTCTGGACAAGCCTACTCCATCCAGTACATGTCCCAGGCACTACAGGTGCCTAAATCATCTTTTGATGTAAATATCACTATCACTACATAGTATAAAATAAAGTCACTTTTCGCCGTCCCTATGTCCCTATGTCCCTATGTCCCTACGTCCCTACGTCCCTACGTCCCTACGTCCCTACGTCCCTACGTCCCTACGTCCCTACGTCCCTACGTCCCTACGTCCCTACGTCCCTACGTCCCTACGTCCCTACGTCCCTACGTCCCTACGTCCCTACGTCCCTACGTCCCTACGTCCCTACGTCCCTACGTCCCTACGTCCCTACGTCCCTACGTCCCTACGTCCCTACGTCCCTACGTCCCTACGTCCCTACGTCCCTACGTCCCTACGTCCCTACGTCCCTACGTCCCTACGTCCCTACGTCCCTACGTCCCTACGTCCCTACGTCCCTACGTCCCTACGTCCCTACGTCCCTACGTCCCTACGTCCCTACGTCCCTACGTCCCTACGTCCCTACGTCCCTACGTCCCTACGTCCCTACGTCCCTACGTCCCTACGTCCCTACGTCCCTACGTCCCTACGTCCCTATGTCCCTATGTCCCTATGTATACTTAGATCTTTAAAACTACGCAACGGATTTTGATGCGGTTTAATAGATAGAGTGATTAACGAGGAAGGTTTTTAGATATAATACATGCATAATACAGCCGTGCAAAGCCGGGGCGGGTCGCTAGTATAATATATTTGATGTGTGGATATCCGTCTGTTGGCTGTAAATGTTATCACAGCTCCAAAAGGGATGAATTGATTTCGATTTAGTTATTTATTTTTGAAGGAAAGAAAAGTGATTTGATGGAAGGTGTTCTAAGCTAAGTTCGATAGAAATCGGTTCTGCCGTTTGGAAGTTGCTAAGCTTATATCCTTGTAAGTTTAAGCAATTGTCTACAAAACGCAATTTGTAAAAGCGCGTAGAAAGAAATAATTGGACGCATTAGTTGATACTTTTAACTCTTTACAGAAAAAAAAGAACCATCATAATTTAAATCTAAAATACCTATTACGAATAAAAAGTTCAAATTAATGGAGCAATAAAACTAATCAAGGACCTTAAAACAGCATTAAAAATTGTGCGAATTTCTCGCGAGAATTTTCAGCAACGAATGAATTAGGGACCTCTCGCACTGAAGTCAGGGAGAAGTTGACAGGAAAGAAAGGCGAAGTGTGTCTGTAATTTGAGCGACACTTGTCGGTGAGTACTAAGGGTCCTCGAGAGCAACTCGTGTAATGGTTTTTTGCATGTCATGTTTGTCATTTTTAAGTGAGCGTTTTAAGTTAAATTCAGGAAAAGAGTTTATTTGTAAACTAGCGACCCGCTCCGGCTTCGCATGGCTATATTATGCATGTATTATACATATAAACCTTCCTCTTGAATCACTCTATCTATTAAAAAAAACCGCATCAAAATCAGTTCCGTAGTTTTAAAGATACATACAAAGGGAAATAGGGACATAGGGACGGCGAAAAGTGACTTTATTTTATACTATGTAGTGATAAGTACAAGTAAGGTCTGTTTTTATTTTGTTGTTATTGCGGCAACCGAAATTCATAATCTGTGAAAATTTTAACTGTATCATGGGTAATGAGATACAGCCTTATAGGCAGACGGACGGACAGTTAAGTATTAGTAATATGATCCAGTTTTTACCCTAAAATGAACCCTAAAATTATACCCTCTTAAAGTTTCCTGGAACTTGATAAGTCATTTTTGCCACAGTATTAATCGGTCAAACAGCGACGATCCACGACCATAAATTATCAACAAGTGAAGCTATACCATTGTCACGCAAAACCAGTAGTAGAATCCGAAAGCACCGAAGTTGACACTAGATGGCGGCGTCGCCTCCCGATCAAAAAGTCTAAGTAGCAAAACTTCAAACAAAGCAAAAAGTCTGGTGAACAATCTGCCTAGTTAGCTAATCGCCCATGTAGCAAAACGTCTAACTATCAACAGGTCTATATAGGAAATCGTCAATTTCTTAAAATGCCTGGACACTTAACCACAAAAATGATTATAATAATACCATTTGAGAGCAAGTATTACATACATGCAAACTCTACAGACCTTCAAACTCCTTGATTTATTTTCTGTTAGCATATTATAATCTTTTTAGTAGCGACACTTATTGTCAAGTGTGATATTTGATTGACATTAGGCACTCATGATTCTGGTATCGATCTTTATCTTTTGTTTGTTAATTTTTTTAATAATCGTCGCAACTCCACACTGTTCAATGCAAAATAGAAAGATGAAACGAAAATAACTGGCTTGCTTTCTGTGCAAAAAGTGTCGTTACAACTTTTGGTCTTAATTTTTTCCGTCTAAGTAGCCCCCTTTCGCAACGCGCGATAAGGAACTTTCGTTCCAAAAAATAGTTTTTTTACGACTTTTACTTCTTAATTATGTTCATAAATGTACATGATAAATAACTGTCGATTTCCTAAATAGACGTTTTGTTATACGAGTATAAACCTGTTGATAGTTAGACGTTTTGCTACATGGGCGATTACCTAACTAGGCAGATTGCTCACTAGACTTTTTGCGCTTTGTTTGACGTTTTGCTACTTAGACTTTTTGATCGGGAGGCATGGCTTCAATGGACTTTATTAGTGAAAACAACCATGATCATACAACACATATTTATCAAAATAAAACCGTAATACCGAGTATAAAACCAGTAGTAGAACCCGGAAGCACCGGGAGTCCCCGTCCCCGGGCCTGCCAAACGGAACTGTCACGTACAACCCCCTTTGACATTCCAACTGTACAAAGTTCCTCTAGTGAAACTCTCAACAATGAATAGTTATGTTCAAGTTTTCACATAAAACTGGCCCGTAAATAAGAACGAAAGTGGGGTTTTGTGTGAATTTCTGTTCGTTTCTGTGGTTGTTCATATTTTCTAGGGATTCCACGACCTTCGGAAAGTCGGGGTACCTTTGGTCAATTTTGGTCTTCTATTTTCTATTATATTTTATACTAGCGACTCGCCCTGGCTTCGCACGGCTATATTATGCATGTATTATACATATAAACCTTCCTCTTGAATCACTCTATCTATTAAAAAAAACCGCATCAAAATCCGTTTCGTAGTTTTAAAGATCTAAGCATACAAAGGGAAATAGGAACATAGGAACATAGGGACGGCGAAAAGTGACTATGAAAAGTGACCAGAGCGTTGCTAGTCATCATCACTACGATGATGACTAGCAACGCTCTGCGATTTCACCCGCGTAACTCCCGATCCCATGAGAATATCGGGATAAATAGTAGCCTATGATACTCCCAATGAATCATTGTATCCTCATACCAAATTTCAAATCAGTCCAGTATTTTTGGAGCCTATTTGTTACAAACAAAAAAAATCTTACCTCCTTTTAGTATGAGTGTAGACTAGCATCTAAAGAAAATATTATGTAAGTTTTCTTTAATATACCTATTTATTGTACCATTTACAATACAAAATTTATATTTATGGATATTGGATAGGTATTCATTTTGTATTTCAAGCTGAAAGTTAATTGTTTATTTTTACTTATTTTTAACTGTCTACAAAAGTGTAACTTATTTTTTAAGATAAAAATGGTTGTCTGCAAAGTTGGTTTACGTACGATAATTTTAGGTGATAAAATCATAACAAAACGATGAAAAATTGAGTTTTTTTTTGTTATTCCTTTTGAATTTTTATTGCTTTTTTTCCTGTAATTTTTTTTTCCTTTAGATAAGTATTCTGTTCACTCGTCACACCATAACACAAGCCCAGATGAGCGATATTATTATTAAAGACTCTGTTTCATAGGTTACCATGACGCGTTTGGTCATATTGCCATGACGCATGACGTCACAGAATATTACCATGACACATTGTTGTGAATGCAGGTGTTCCATCAATTTATTAGACGTTACCACGTCTAAAGTTATTTACAGTATCCCTGCCTTATGTGATGGGTTAAACTTTGTTTGTAGATAGGTACTATAACTTACAGGCTAGGTGCCAAGTTTGTATGCTCGTTTAATTATTCCCCTATTATATTGCTATAAGGAATTTAGTGGTAGACTGTCAGGCCGTGGTCTCTTGTTTATGGTCTAAAGAGGTTATGATACTTTAATTTAGGTACTTTTGCCACGACTCGATAAACTATCATACGTAATTATTATCCCAGTTGTCGAGGATATTTTTTTTCTGTTCATTTTCACACCAATATTAAGATTGCGGTCCAAATAGGATGAACAGCGTTTGGGAGCACGACTTTTCCCATAAACTTTAATGTCCTAAATTCACATGGCATAAAGTTTTTAGCATTATTTCATTAACCCTTTCGAAGCCAGCCATTTTTTTTTGCAATCTGTTCATAGAGGTCCTGCTGTTCCGCGGGAAATACCGCGACATCGGGTACATTTTGATCAAGTACAACTAGGTACATTTTGACATATAAACTATTTAGGCATAACTATAATAACTTTAGGCGTAGAATTATGACAAATATGATTCGGCATAATGAACATTTTTTTGGAAAACTAATACAAAGTCCCAATTTCCCTTGGCCACGCCATAACATATGGACCAAATTGGTCAAAAGTTTCCAAATTTTTGTGGAAAAGGAAAGTTTAACTTTAAAATAAGAAAACAGACGGACAAGAAAGTGATTTTATAAGGGTTCCGTTTTTACCCGACTACGGCGAAGCCAAAAGGGAGGGTTATGTGTTTGACCTGTATGTATGTATGTTTGTATGTATGTTTGTATGTATGTTTGTATGTATGTTTGTATGTATGTTTGTATGTATGTTTGTATGTATGTTTGTATGTATGTTTGTATGTATGTTTGTATGTATGTTTGTATGTATGTTTGTATGTATGTTTGTATGTATGTTTGTATGTATGTTTGTATGTTTGTATGTATGTATGTTTGTATGTTTGTATGTATGTTTGTATGTATGTTTGTATGTATGTATGTTCATCTGTTCCCACGTAATTACCTTTTGAGGTACGAAACCCTAAATATAGAAAAACAGGACTTACGAGGGTGAAACCGCGGGGTGCAGCTAGTGACCAGTATAAAATGCTTCTGAAAGCGATGTGAATTTCATTAAAATTTGTTAGACTGTACTTCCGCAAGACTTTTAAAGCAAATGCCTTTGGATTATAGCTTCCATCTAATTTTAAATAAGACATACATGGGAATGAAGGCGTTGAAATACGCTCATTACCTAAATATACCTGTACTTGAGCTTTAAATAGAATATTACCTACGAGTTTTATCCTGAAGAGGAAAGGTAGGTAGGTACCCGGCTCTCTCTCCATACAAACGCAGTCGACTGTTTTCTCCCTGATTAATGACACTAGCACAAATATTTTTGTTGCATCAAACCTATAACTGCCATGACGATGCCCCTATGTCTTAGTTTTTTCATTTTCTAATTATCATAGAAAGTTAGAGTTAAAAAAATAAAATATATAAATAAGACATTGGGGCCCCCTAAACAGGGTTATTGGAAATTATAGTAGCAATCCGTTGAGGGCTACTTCTGTGCACCCTAACGAACAACTTTTGTTCTACGACTTTTGGAAATTTAAAAAAAAATGGAAATTTTTGAGGATATGTAAATTCGAAAAGCAACACATTTTTTAAAACAAAGGTCATTCAGACTAAGAACAGTAGATAAAACTTAAAAAATAGTTAAAATTTTAAGGTTAATGACCTCTCCGTGTAAGGAACAGCTGATTTTCAGATAAACCTAACCTCAAAATTTTCGAAAAAATGTTCGAATTTCCAAGAGTCGTAGAACAAAAGTTTTTTGTTAAGGTGCACTGAAGTAGCCCTCAACGGCTTGCTAGTATAATTTCCAATAACCCTGTATATATATTTTGCCTATTAGGTTATTGTCTCTTGAGAGTAGCCTAATATTATTTTTTTATCCCGTTTTTTATCCCAAAGAGACTAACCGCTAGTGAAGCCGCAGGGTGCTGCAAGTAAATTATAAACAAATATTGTATTATGCTATTAACTCGTTCGCAGTGAAGTTAGCAAAGTTTGCACACTGACTGTGCCGCGACTTACTAAAACATAGACGATAGACTAAACAGTTACCCGATAGTCTGCCGAGTGTCACATTTTATGGTGAATTTAATCAACTGTACAATTGTTGAGCAATTTATTATTAACTAGGTAAAATTAATAACTAGGTAAGCCGAGGCTTTGATCTCGATGTTTTCTTTTGTCGTAAGAGTAATGTTTATGTTGTTTTGTTTGTTTGTTTGTGGTGTTTGTTGTTTTGTTTTGTTTGATTGTTTGTTTGTTTTTTATTTTTTTTATTTTTTTTTTGAACATCGAATGGCACCTGCCGCTTTGTTGGCTCCACACGTATTGATGAGTATTTTCCTCTGAACACCGTTGATAAAGCTAAGAGGGCAAGGTTCTAGGCAAGCCTATTTCATGTCCCAGGCAGAGTGCCGTTTGGGATGACAGTGTGATGATGGATATTCCAGCACATGAAGAAGTATATATTGGGGCTGATTTTAATGGGCATGTGGGAAGAGTGAGAGATAATTACGAAAGAGTGCATGGAGGATGGGGGTTTGGTGTCCAGAACGACGAGGGCGAAACCCTTTTGCAATCGGCTTTAGCGTTCGACCTGGCTATAGCGAATACGTGGTTCCAGAAAAAAAATAGTCATTTAATAACCTACAAAAGTGGTCAGCACACTACGCAAATTGACTATCTACTTGTCAGGCGCAACAATCTGAACTGCGTAAAGGATTGCAAGGTGCTACCGTGTCCCAACATAGGTTGCTTATCATGGACTTGGTCATTAAAATAAAAACCAGCGGGTATAAGGAACGCCCCCCTCCTAAAATAAAGTGGCATGCATTAGATAAAGAAGAGTGTGCGGGAGAATTTAGGAAGCAGATAGTAGAGAAAATTATGGAAATGGGTGACATGGAAGAGCGAAGTGTGAATGAATGTTGGAATGACATGGCCGAATGTATCAGAGATGTGGCAAGGAATGTATTGGGAGAGTCGAAAGGGAGAGGAGTGATAGATAGAGATACATGGTGGTGGTCGGAAGAAGTACAAAGTGTACTCAAAAAAAAGAAGGTGAAATTCAAAGAGTGGCAGAATGTGAAAGAAGAGAATGTAAGTCTAGACAGCAAAGAAAGCAGAATACGACGTATGGAAGAAAAAAGCCAAAAAAGCCGTGGCTGTAGCAAAGGCAAAAGTACAGGACCAATTATATGACACCTTGGATACCCCAGCCGGTCAGAAACAGCTCTATCGACTCACTAAGGCAAGAGAAAGAAAGGCGAGGGATGTAACTCAAATAAAATGTGTGCGGGATGAAGCAAGTGAAGTTTTGTCAGACGATGTCCAAATTAAGAACAGATGGAAAAGTTATTTCGAAAGATTGATGAATGAAGAAAATGACTGGAGTGGCGTGCTTGACGAAAAACCCGGAGATTTAGGGTTGGTGAGAAATATTAGTATGGATGAGGTGAAAGGAGCTATAAACGGAATGAAGAATGGAAAAGCAGTAGGACCTGATGGAATACCAGTAGAAGTATGGAAGCTACTACGAGAGGATGGATGGAAGTGGTTGGCTTTGTTTTTCAATAAGTTGTTGCAAGAAGAAGCAGTACCTGATGAATGGTGCAACAGCTTATTGGTGCCCATCTTCAAAAACAAAGGGGATGTGCTAGAGTGCAACAATTATAGAGGAATAAAGCTAATGTCACATAGTATGAAAGCGTGGGAGAGAGTAATTGAGAAAAGAATGAGAGAAGAGAGTGAAATTTCGCAAAACCAATTCGGGTTTATGCCTGGTCGGGGAACAACTGATGCTATTTTCACAATACGCCAGCTGTGCGAAAATTACAAAAATGCACACAAAAACTTGCATATGGTGTTTATCGACCTTGAGAAAGCATACGACCGGGTACCCCGTGAGGTTTTGTGGTGGGCCCTTAGAGCGAAAGGAATGCCAGAGAAGTACCCAAATCCGATCCGCAGTTGGTACCACGGCCAGCTTCAATGTGGCTGTAGGCTTGCACCAAGGGTCGGCTCTCAGTCCGTACCTCTTCCTGATGATATTGGACGCTCTTACGTTGGACATTCAGGAGGAGGCACCCTGGTGCATGCTGTTCGCCGATGACATTGTGCTGGCCGCTGAGAGTGGCCTAGAGGTCCAGAGTAGATTGGAGGAATGGCGGCAACGACTGGAGAATGTTGGCCTGAAAGTCAGTAGAAGCAAAACAGAATATCTATTCTGTGACTTCGGCGGTCTCTCCAGTCCTATGCCTGTAACCCTTACGGGAATGCCATTACCGGTCTGCTCCGACTTTCGGTATCTCGGGTCACTCGTGCAAGGCGATGGTGATATTGACCGGGACGTTGTACATCGGATTAACTCTGGATGGTTGAAATGGCGACAGGTCACAGCAACCACCTGTGATCCACGGATGCCCCTTAAACTGAAGGGTAAAATCTATAAAACCGTGATAAGACCTGTCGTCATGTATGGATCGGAATGCTGGGCCGTGAAGAAGAAGGATGAGAGAAGATTGCATGCAGCGGAGATGAGAATGTTGAGATGGATGTGTGGAGTAACGAGGATGGATAAAATAAGGAATGAGTATATTAGAGGAAGCCTGAAAGTAGCACCGATTACTGAAAAAGTAAAAGGGAATCGTTTAAGTTGGTATGGACATGTGATGAGAAGAGAGGAGACGCATGTAACTAGAAGAGTGATGAGTATGAATGTAGAGGGATGGAGAGGAAGAGGACGACCGAAGAAAAGATGGATGGACTGCGTGAGACAAGACGTGAGAGAGATGAATGTGAACGATGAGATGACGACTAATAGGAGTGAATGGAAGAAAAAGACATACTGCGCCGACCCCAAATAAATTGGGATAAGGGCAGGAAGATGATGATGATGATGATGCAGAGTGCCGTTTGTATTGTTTTACTTTAATATCTCATGTGACAGTTTATAGAATAAAATGATGGTACCGTACGTCAGGGGACAAAAGTGCTTGACCACAGTCAATAAATTAAAGAGTGAAAAATTACTTCGAAGAAAGAGATCTTAAGTTAACGAGTGTAAATCAATAAATATTAGTGATTTTAGTATACATTGAAGTAGTTCTGAATTTTTGACCTCATTCAATAGAGAAATTATAAACACTTTAACTTAGTGACGGTGGTCAAGCAATTTTGTCTCCTACTGTACTTGGTTCATTCTTTCACCAGTGGCTTTACTTACTTTAACCGTTTAGTGTTGTCCTGAATTATTGGTATTTATTAGTATAAGAATGTAGTGTCAAAATTAGGAAGAACAGTTAAAATTATTCTGATCCGTAAGATAAATTATCCTAAAATATTAAACGTTAGCATGTATTACATAGGTAGTAATACGATAGTGATCTTACTTAAACTAAACACTGAATATAAAGATATGATAAATATGATAGATAGACCGTCACGTACAAGTTTTTTATGAGATGTTTTTATAATATATTAAGGTTTATTTTTAGCTACAGATAAAGTAATTATCGTTGAAACTAATATACCTGAACACCTAATCAATTATGTGACGTTCTATCGGTCGACTTAAAGTGTCTAGTCTGCGTTTGCGCTCAGGAAAACTTTTTGTCTATTACCAAGAGACAAATATGAAGAAAATTATGAAAGGACGCCAGACATGTTTTAGGTTATTTATTTACAAAGTTAGCTCTTTATAGTACAATCGTAAAGTTAAGTTTTTATGGGGTTTTAACCGCAAGTTTTTTAATAGATACGCATTGTAGGCGAGTTTAAAGTAATAATTATTTTTAAAGAGCACTTATAAAGCTCTGTGCCACAATTTTATTTAGGTAAAAATGTCTCGATTCTATTTAAATATTAGTATATTCCTCAATTTACAAACCGATTATAAATATGCATGCAATAATTGAGCGTATTTTATGAGATTCTTTAGTTTTTAATAAGGTATAAGAATAATCATAAAGTACAAAAAAAAGTCTTGATGAAATTTGCCTTAATTGAACTAAAAGAAATCAGTTTATTTTCTTACAAACCAAATAGAAAAATGTTTAGCCGGAATTCTTATGCTGGACTGCGTAGCACAGTTGGTGGTGTGTCATACGGTAAGCAAAAGGTCGCAAGTTTAAATCTTTAGTATTTAACTTAGAAAATATTTCTATGCGTTTCTATCTTTAAATCTTTCTATTAATTATACTAGCTGCCCTCCGCGGTTTCACCCGCGTAACTCCCGATCCCGTGGGAATATCGGGATGTAAGCTATCCTATCTCTCAAGTTGGATCGAACTGCACATGGTGTGCGAATTTTATTATAATCGGTTAAGTGGTTTAGGAGTCCATTGAGGACAAACATTGTGACACGAGATTTATAGATATTAAGATTATTCGTGCTCAAAAAAAATATGTTAAATATCTGGTTTTAATAACCTTGAGTAGCTGATACATAGGTTATGGATTTTGACCATTGATTTAAAACAAAAAAGAAATAAAAAAAACTGGCAGACTTGGTATCATGGACAGACTCAGCCTCTATTTGTGAGATGTCTTAAGAATGTAAGTAGCTAATTTAACCAATTTGTTAACAAATTTATCTACATTTAAATTATCTTCATCCTTTTTCCATATATCCGTTACAAATTATGACGTCATAATCAGCATTTGGTTTTTAAAAGTGACTGTTTCCACCGATCAAAAAAAAAATCAAATAAAAAAACTATAGTTTTTTACCTAGGTTCAAAGGTCCTATGTATGAAACTTAATTTAAATGTAGGCAAATATTTTGCATTAAATAAGGGTCTTTTTTCTGTTACTAAATTATAAGGTACATTATTTAAAGTACATTCACAATCACAAATCTTAATCCAAATTTATATTTACGACGCAAAAACCTTATTTTCAGTAACATTTTTTATAATTTATTTGTCGAGCGCGTTAAATTTCCGGTACCCCAGGAAACCCTTAGCTGACAGATGTCTTCATTTAACACGTTTCGCGCGAGGTCTTTTATAACCCGATGATGGGGATGGTTAAGCTGCGGGGGTGTTTTTTGTTAATGTATTGTTAAGTCAAGTTCGCGTGTTGCTGTATGTGTAAGGGGGTTTAAGTTGTTGTGTGGTTAAGGGTTGGAAGTATTTTGTATTATTGAATTTTATTTATTTGTGAATTGGTTAGGAAAGTGTCCCTTTTTATGAATAAATCATTTCTAAATAAATCATTAAGGTATGATTTACCGACCTGTGTTGCGCAGTGGGAAAACTCTTGCTTTCTATGTTGAAGGTAAGGTTCGATTCCCGTCGTCAAATTAATATTTGCGTACAGATATTTGTTTCTGTAAACAAATGTTTGTGTAGCCTGAGTGTTTTTGTACTTATTTTATTAATTATTTTACAAAATAAAGTATTGTTAGTATTTTATCCGTCGCCTAGCTACCATAACACAAGCCTAGTTCATAATGTAAATAAAGTAAAAAACATAGCATAATCGGATGCAAATGCAAATTTGACTGCGTAGCACCATTGGTAGTGCATCTGCACGGTAAGCAGAATATCGCTAATCCAAAAATTGTCGCGGCGCAATTTTTGGTTATACATTTTTCTTAGAAAATATTACAGTGCCTAAAGTTTCACTTAAGTATAAACCTAAACTCATTATTTAGAAAATATTTTTTACAAAAACCAATATGTTTTATTCGAAGAAATCTCCATTTATAAGCTTACTAGATTTATTGCGTATCTGCTTTAGTTTTTTTATTCGAATAAGTATGAGTGGACTCGAGACTTTCTTGTTTGAGTTATTTCCTTTGTGAGGGTAACTTTATATTTTAAGGGTCACTTACTACCTATCTATACAATTATTATAGTACAGTCACATTACCAATTAGCTGAACCCCACGTGACCCAGAGCACATTCGCATATCTGTAAAAATAAAGTATTTACCTACCTACCCATTTTGTAAAAAAATTATATTGTGTATGGAATTGTATAGTATATTGTTTAAAAAATACAGAAACAGGTAACATTTCTTTACAACCTTAAGGATTTGCGAGTGAGCTCTAGGTCACGTGGGGTTCAGCTAATTGGTAATGTGACTGTACATCGAGTGGTTGTTTTAGACATATCTAAGCCAACGCACTATGAGTAGACCTATTGCGACGTCGCCGTCGTCATATCACTAAATGCCCATTAAGAGGATCATGAGTGTGCAAGCGCACATAAGGAAGTTTATGATACTTTATAAAAAGCCTCACAGTGTCTTTAAATAATAAGTTAGTTTTTTAATCCAAACGAGTATAATAATTTTTTTTACAATATATGACCATTTTTCTTTGACGTTGACGTTGACGTAAATATTTCATATTTTTTAATGTATGTCGGCTTCGTGCGTCTCCTATAACGCCGGGCGCCGACAATGAGTTTTCGATACGCGGCGCGAGTAGGTATTTTCAAAAATGACCCGTATCGTGCGATAGAGAGAGTTTGAGTTCTTACGTAATTGTCTTAATTTTGCTTTTAAATAATGTTGCGGGCCGTACCGGTTTTACCCCTTTATCTTTTACAAAATGAAATAAATTTGGTCTCAATTAATTCACTGCATCTTATTCTAGGTTTATACGTTTTTTTTTTTTGGTAATTCAGTTTAGTCTATTAAAAAACAATAGAAACGCTCGATACAGTTTTTAAATCAAAAATATAGATAGGTACATATTAATAATTTTTATCCTCGGCAATATTTCTTTAAAATAAAAATGGTTAAACCTAGTTTTCCATTAGATCAAGAACATTTTTAAAAATTATCAAAATCGGATTTCGTTTATGGGGGGAAACGTTACCGCTTTTTGTATGGAAATTTACAGCCTCACACTGGTCTTACAAGAAATTTATTTATCATTTCTTTATTTAAAACAGTTGCTCTCAGGCTCTCAGCCTACGCCAAAATGCCTGAGGAGCTATACAAGTATAAATTATTCTAATTTAAAAAAAATAATCTTAGTTAAATAATATTCTTGCTGTAGCTCAGCCAATTATAACAAATGTTTACAAATTGCCGCTGATTTGTGTAAAAAACGTCTACATCATCAAACCGGTCAGAAGGCCAATTCTCGTAAATAACATCGTTTAAATTACATTTCAATATCATTCCGATTGCGTTTCGATTGCATTTCGATTGCAAAAGAGACCCTTAAAGTCAGTTCTTTTTTACAAAAAGCTAACTTTGGGGGTATTTTGAGCTACTTTGAGGGTATTATTTGTGATCGAAATGCAATCGAAATGATATTGATATGTAATTTGAACAATGTTATTTACGAGAATTGGCCTTCTGTGATCAGCAGTTGGTTTAGTAGTGTAAGAAATAGGTTTATTGGGACATAGTCGTATCGCTAAATGGGCAACACGAGGAGTGGATCTTTTGCGACATAGACGAAAACGCACTTAGTCCAAACGCTTAATTTAAATGATTTTTAGGCATAACGCGAAATTGACAAACTGCGTTTTAGGTACCTATTCAGCGGCAACTTTTTGATTTATGACTTTTGGAAATTCTAACATTTTTTCGTTCCCGTACTAAAAAACAGGACAACACAATTAAATATTCAATAATTTGTTTACATCGTGCAACACGCAATCGTTCGTAAAAAAATGCAAATCTTCAAAAAAAAATACGCATCACAATTTACTGAATACGCAAACACAAAGTTATTTGTTGGTTTACAGATATTTTAATTCAGTCAACTAACGCGCCCGTTGTTTTTCACATTTGGTCACACACAATTTCAATATATTGTGAAATAACGCCAGCAGAAAAATACGGGAAAAACTAAAAGTAATAAACATAAATATTGAATGCTGACGTTTAGTACAATTTGTAGTTTTGTTTTTATTCTAAGTTTGATTGATTCCAATAAGTTCTCAATTCAAATTAAGTTCTCAGTTAAATTTCTATATGGTTACCTAGAGATTATTTTGGTTGGACATCGATATCTCGTGTTTCCGCAGGGGTTTATCTAGAGGGGAAGAGGGGAGTTATTCTAGACCTTTACGTAAATAACATTTGTTCTAAAATTTTTGAAAATGCGTTTTTTTTATTTACAGGTAATGTTTACTCAAAAAATCAGCTGTTTATTACAGTTACAGGCTATTGACTAAGATATTAATTTGATTTATAACCGACTTCAAAAAAAGGAGGCGTTTCTCAATTCGGTTGTACGTATTTTTTTTATGGATGTTCGCGCATATATTCTTTGTTTATCAACCGATTTTTATATTTTTTTTTCTAGGTTAGATTACTTTTTTAAAACATTAATGGTCATTTTTGCTGAAAAAAGCTGATTGTCAGTGAACAAAACCTCAATAATTAAAAATCAAAGTTCAAATTTCTAAATGTTGTAGAACAAAAATTATGTCTAGAACGACCCGGTTTTATATTAGAAATCTTTCGCAGAAACATATTGTATATTTGGAAAAAATTCTATTTTCCTAGTTGAACTTTAGTCGTGCGAACCAAAAAACCTCTTCATTATTTTGATAGAAATTAAAAACAGATCGCTTATTTATTACAGTCAGTCACGGAAATTACCCCTAATTGTTATCAATTTATAGCAATAAACCTAATTAGGCATTGATACTAAAGTAAAATATCAAATTACTGTTTATCACGCAATTTATAACCATTGACTTTTGACAGCCTATTTAAATTTTACAATTTTGATCAAAATATGAATTTTTGTGTCAAAGAAGAATGTTGTCAAAGTCGCATCGTTTCCTAGTACAGTCATACCGAATAAATGTAACTTAGACCTAATCTTTCGGCAAACATACCCGGCCCAATTATTCCAGTATTTCTAAAAATAAAATTTCCCTCGTAACAATGAATATGATAGCATACTTTCAACCCTTATTCTACCTCCTCTACCTTAGTGCGAAAGGTCGCGTCACGTCCGGGATTACGTCAAACGATACTTTATTTCTACCATCATCCACGCGTTTCGGTCACATTTCATTTTAACGTTACTGTTTTTTATCCTTGGGATTATGGTTTTTGTGAAAATGTTCTAGTGAGAATGAAGGTGTTTATATAGCTGTTGTTTTAGTTAATATGCTGTGGTAAAATCAAATTGTTCTGAAAATGTCAATTCGACAGTTTTTGCCGCATATGCGCATATTTACGGTTTTGTTACTCTTAAGTGTTGTTGTGACTCTAGTATGTCTAGAGTTAAATAAAACTTAATTAGGTATGTAGAGGTAATCTACATAATATAGTTTTGAGTAATAATAAAAAGACGTGTGCTCTGGTTCGATGATAATTTATTACTAATGAAAATGAATGTGCTCCCGTATGCAAAATGATACATATAGATACTTTATTTATTACATGTACGATAGGTAGCTCGTACAAAGTCTGTGTCGTCCTCCTTTGGTTTTGTTCAGATCGTCCTTTGGTTTTGTTTCGATCGTCTTTCGTTTTCGTTCTGATCATATTTTGTCTCTATTTTAACGTCTGTTGTTTCTGTTTCGATCGTTTTTTGTTTTTGTTTAGATCATCCCTTGTTTCAGTTTTGATTGTCTTTTATTTTTAATCGCGTGTCAACAGTCATAGAACAAAAGTTGTTTATTAAGGTGTACCGAGGTAGCTTTCATTATCAATAACTATGTTTAAATAACTCTTAAAAGATGGATCACCTTCTCCAATGTCCTATGTGCTCCAACACCTGCGCACGATGGACGACTTAAATGAGGTCAAAGATGCTGTCGTAGCTGTGGCGTATTGATCATATTAGAAATTAGAGGCTGTACCCTGACATGAAAAGAATTAAGTAGAAGACTTAAAAGGTTTACTTTGTAGCAGAAAAAAAAACTGTCAAATTGAAATCCCTTGATAATAAAAGTACATAATTGAAAATCTTTAATCGAATATACAGACTGTGTGGGCTAAATAAATCTTGCCGAGAAACCTTTTATTTTCAAATGAACGTATAGGTATTTTATTTTCTAGAAATTTCTTTCTTCGTGTAATACGTTACCTGCAGGTTATTTGCTTATGTGAAATGGGACTGTAGGTAAAAGCTTTTTGTTAATTTATGTTCTAGATCGGGTTTGCCTTTTTATTCGATTCACTATGTATCTAACATGTTTTTGGACATTTTATAATTATCCTTTTGTAAAGAAAAAAGGTATAGGTACTTAGATACCTACTTATTGTTCTGAAAACCCGGGAATAGCCGAAGCTAAAACTTATACCTAAATATGCTATCGCCATGATTTAAGTACCAACTGATTTTTTAATTCTTCTTCACCGACTCCGGACTCAAGTGGGCCGCTGCAGACAAAAGAGCAAAATTAAATGTTCCTAAACATTGCTCCCACGGAGGAGCATGATAGAGCCCTGTTGAGGTCCATTTGGCACCTGCTTAAGTGCATATCGTTTTCCTGCACATTGGAGAAGTTAATGGAGGCCAACGCTGCGTAGTTGCAGTGGCCAATTATTATTGGGCAGGAAAGATTTAACTGGTCGAACGTTAATGACTTGAAAAGAAGAAGACTTCTTATGCCGTGACTACGGCATTTCGTTTCGCGTTATCGCGACAGACCATTGCCTTCAGTCTCAAGCAATGTGGCTTTCTTCATATACCACGAATTATTCACAAAGTATTCGAAAAATTCGAGGGACATTTTTGTCTTCGACAGACATTTCACGTCAACGCGAATCTTCCCGGTCCGTAGAGACCATGACCTTAATGTCAAATTTAATAAATATTAGAATTAAATTAAACTGAAAGAGTTTCCACACAGCGCTATCTAGTTCCAAGCTAAGCAACTAGGCTTGTGTTATGGTAGCCAGATAACGGGTACTTAGAATACTTAGATACCTATACTGCTTGTTTTTTTTTCAAATAAATGCCTAATATACTTACAGAAACATCCAGACCACAAGAAATATTTTGTTTATAGAAATTAAATCTGAACACAAATATGTTTGACGGCGGGAATCAAACCCACCAACTTTTTAAGTTGCCCACTGTTCGGGCTCGGACCAACTGCCAGCGCCTCTGGCGGGCGGTAGGGAAAACTGCCTGCGGCATCTACCTACTCAACTCTCACCGTTCATCAACAAATATTTCTACTCTGTACCTATAAACCCGTTCTTCTAATATTATCTGTCAAAAAGCTCACTTCTTGTCTATTATCTATCGCTGTCTCTGTACTGAATTTTCCGTTGCGACACAATATTGTAAAAATTTAAAATAAATATATTAAGAAAAATTACGAATAAACAATTCATTGGATAATCCCACGTTCCTGCTCAAACATTTGGTCCTTCGAGCCGGATTCAAGAATTTAAGAAGTAGAAACTGGCAAGTCAGTTTGTCTTCGTCGGCAGCTACTCTTCGAGAGAACGGTCAGGATATCCTTTCTAATCCTATCCCTATTCGCGATTTGTGTTAAAGCAGTGTGTTTTTTGGCTATTCCAGTACGTTTCCAGCGCAGTTCAGCCAACCAACGGTCTACCAGGTGTTTGTTTCACGTGAGTACCTTTGCCTTCTTTGAGCTACCATAATGGCAGAGAAAAAATCATTGTCGGTCCCAGAAGTTGTAGAATCTCGTTCTCGTTCCCCTTCTCCCTCTGGAAACCTCGATGATGAAGCTCTTTCTAAACTTAGAAGGCTGAGAGGTCATCTTAAGGGACGGTTAACTCAATTCAAAAACTACATTGATACATTTCAAGGTGCTAGTCTTTCTCATCTACAAGCTAATGAAATAAAATTACGATTACAATCAGCAAAAGACTATTTCAAAAGGTTTGATAGTGTTCAAAGTGAATTAGAGTTAAATAGTTCCATGTCCGACCAAGCTAGTCACATAGATTATTTTACTAATGTAGAATCGTTATATTATAGTGCAACTTCAGTGGCTAATTGTTTAATCGATGAATTTGAGGCTGGTGAAAGTTCTAAAAGTGTAAAATGCGATCATAATAATTCTAATCAAAATTCCGTTAAGAAAAATGTGCAACTACCCTATATAAAGTTGCCAACCTTTAACGGTTCTTTCGATCACTGGCTGGAGTTTAAACATTCATACGTCGCGGTCATTCACAATAATAATGAGTTGGACCCTATTGATAAATTTCATTACTTAAAATCATCTTTAACCGGTAATGCTCTTGAAGTAATTCGAGCCTTAGAATTTACACCATCAAATTACGTTCACGCATGGGAGCTAATTGAAAATAGGTTTAATAATCGCAGACTTTTGATTCAAAATCATGTCAAATCACTATTCACACTTCCAGCTGTGAAACACGAATCGTCTACACAGATAAGGCACCTTACTGATTCTGTATTAAGAAACCTACGCTCTCTAAAATCCCTAGATGAGCCTACCGAGTCTTGGGATACGTTACTTATTTATTTGATCGTTAACAAGTTAGATTCCTCCACCGAAAGTCGGTGGGAAGAGCATAAAGGTTCCTTGCAAAATGACGACTCAAAGAAAATAGTGCTAGATGATCTTTTTAAGTTTCTAAATAACAGAGCAAATACCTTAGATTCTAAAAGTCAACCAACTCAGGCTAAACAACAAAACACACTAAATAGGTACAATAACATTTCGAATCCAATTAACAAAACTATTCAACAAACACAAAGCTATGTTGTAACTAACAACAACGGCACACATAGTAAGTTGAATAAGTTTAACTTTCAAAAACCTAACTGTAACTTGTGCAACAGTAACAATCATTTTCTTTATACGTGTGCTAGGTTTTTAAACATGTCGCTGCAAGATAGGTTAAAATTCGTAGATAAAAATAAGAATTGTAAGAATTGTTTGCGCACATCTCATTCTATTACAGATTGTAGGTTTAATGCATGCAAATTGTGTCAACAAAAACACAACAGTTTACTTCATTCAGATAATGATGTAAACAACTCGAGTATTGCGAATGTATGCACCGGTAATATACCTACGTGCATACCTACTCACACATCGACGGCTTTGCATTCGTCGTCGGCCGGTCCGTCCGATGCAGCACTATACCATAGTGACGCGGACAGAGCTGGCACTTCGATGGCGGCGTTGCATTCGTCGGCGGGTGTGTCCGATGCAGCACTACATCATAGTGACGCGGACAGATCTGACATAGCGTTTCAACAAGTTTTACTTTCCACTGCTATCGTGGAAATAGCCGATCTAAAAAATCAATTTCATATAGCTCGCGCTCTTCTCGATAGCGGCAGTCAACATAGCTTCATTACGGAGAAGCTATCTTTACGTTTAAATTTACCTATGATACAGTCCACAGTTCGAATCTCAGGTGTTGGTCAAAAGGTCACACATTCCAACAACTTGTGCGATATTTTCATGCGTTCACGAACAAGTACCTACAATACGCAATTAACTTGTTTAGTGTTACCGCAAATAACACCTAACTTACCTTCGAATAATATTAAGTTAGAGTGCATAAATATTCCAAAGAATGTTCAACTCGCAGATCCCACATTCGATGTACCTAGCGAAATCGATATTTTGATCGGTGCGGATAAATTTTGGGAGCTATTATGCGAAAATAAAATGCGTTTATTACCGAACGGGCCCTTCCTACAAAACTCACAGTTAGGTTGGTTAGTTTCCGGTCCGGTTAGTTCTAAGAATCGAGATATCAATCAGGTTCTTTGTAACTTTTCTCATTCGTTAGACTTACAATTACGTAAATTCTGGGAGGTAGAAGATATACCTACTTTAGATAACGTTCTTACACACGACGAACGAAAGTGTGAAGAAATATTCATTTCTACTACAAAACGCGAAGAAAATGGTAGATTTTCAGTTCGCATTCCGTTTAAAGAACCATTATCATCTCTTGGTGATTCTCATACGTTAGCAAAACAACGTTTCTTATCAATTGAGCGTAAACTAGAACGTTCACCTACCTTTCTACAATCTAAAAATAATACTATTCTTTCCAATTCCATAAATAATCCAAACTTAGATATTTCATTCGATAAACTACCTGAGTTACGTAATAACACAACTACGTATACCTATACGAGTACAAACACAACATCTACAAGTTTATTTGTATTCGAAAGGTTCTCGTCATTCATAAAATTAAAGCGTACTTGTGCGTACGTACTTAGGTATATACATAACTTACGTAGTAGACGAGCTAAGCAGCCGCTCGAATGCAGAACCGGTTTGTTATCTACGAACGAGTTACTCGAAGCACAACGTACTCTAGTAAAAATTGTACAAAGAGATTCATTCTCAGACATTAATCACCGTCTAGTAAACAAGTTACCGTTGACAAATAATGCTATATTTAATCGTGTGTTGAGTCTTAACGTGTTTTTGGATGAAAATAATATAATTAGAGTCGGTGGCAGATTGAATAACTCGTCTAACTTTGATTTCAATAAGAAACATCCTATATTACTATGTGCTAACCATCACTTCACTTTGTTACTATTTAGGTACGAACATTTAAGGTTATTACATGCAAGTCCGCTACTTCTTTTAGCTAACATACGTGAATATTGGTGGCCATTGAACGCGAGAAATTTAGCAAAGAAAGTGGTTCGTGAATGCGTGACGTGCACTCGATTTAAAGGCAAAACTTTATCTCCTATCATGGGTAACTTGCCAAGTGAGCGAATAGAACCTGGGTATCCATTTATTCGTACCGGTGTCGATTACGCAGGGCCTGTTTCCATTTTAAATAGAAAAGGACGAGGCTCTCATCTCGAAAAGGCATACATTTGTCTTTTTGTTTGTTTCGTTACGCGTGCTATTCATTTAGAGCTCGTCACCAGTCTCACTACAAAAGATTACTTACTAGCTTTAAAACGTTTCATCAGTCGCCGTGGTAAGCCTGACATTATATTTTCCGATAATGGAACAAACTTCGTAGGCGCACTAAAAGAACTTCCTACATTTTTGTCTAATAATTCACAGCAAATAAACGATTTTCTTTCCAATGATGGTATTAAATTCAAATTTATTCCAGTAAACTCTGCTCATTATGGGGGCCTGTGGGAGGCTGGGGTATCTCAGTGCAAGAAACACCTGAGACGCATAGTAGGCAACGCTAGGCTAACGTACGAGGAGTTCAGCACAGTTTTAACACAAATCGAAGCTGTCCTGAATTCCCGTCCCCTATCCCCTATGTCAACAGATCCCAACGACCTTACACCACTTACTCCTGCCCATTTCCTGATCGGGCGATCGCTGACGGCTCCGGCGTGCGACGACCTGACAGCTCGACCTACAGCCAGGCTCCCACGCTACGATCGCATCGAGCAGGTGCGACAACACTTTTGGCAACGTTGGGCCAAAGAGTACATCGGGGAACTCCAGCAGCGAACGAAATGGAAGACACACAAAAGCGACATTACTCCAGACAGCCTGGTTCTTATCAAAGATGATGGTCTACCACCTCTCAAATGGAAAATGGGTCGCATCATCAAGGTGTTCCCAGGCACGGACGGCGTATCCCGTGTTGCCGACATCCAAACGGCGACTGGCGTCACGCGGCGCTGCTTCGCGAGGATCTGCCCACTGCCACTTCAGCCCGGCTCCAGCTCCTGCAGCCAGGTTGCAGCCTAGAAGTTGGAAGCGGTGGACCCTTCCAAGGCCGGCGGTATGTTCGGGCTCGGACCAACTGCCAGCGCCTCTGGCGGGCGGTAGGGAAAACTGCCTGCGGCATCTACCTACTCAACTCTCACCGTTCATCAACAAATATTTCTACTCTGTACCTATAAACCCGTTCTTCTAATATTATCTGTCAAAAAGCTCACTTCTTGTCTATTATCTATCGCTGTCTCTGTACTGAATTTTCCGTTGCGACACAATATTGTAAAAATTTAAAATAAATATATTAAGAAAAATTACGAATAAACAATTCATTGGATAATCCCACGTTCCTGCTCAAACACCCACCGTGCCGCAAAAGTAGCTCCTGTTATTTTTTTGGATTTACACGACTGTCAGAAAAGTAGCGTAAAAACTGAAAAGTGAACAAATGTCAAAGAGCAAATTATACAATGGACGAAGAATAACAGAAAATAATTTACAAATCTGGGAGCGTGTCCACGCGGCATGAAAATGTGGACATACGAATAAAAAAAGTGGTCGAAATAATTCCGGGACGGAATTGGACATTTCAGCTTTGTCCGTACGTTGGAGGCAGTTTGTACTCTGTGGTGTTTGTTGATTTTTTAATAAAGATTTCAACGTAATTTAAGGTGCTTTGACTTTTTACCCGACTACGGCTTTCAAAAAGAAGGGTTATGTTTTTGACCCATACTTTTTAGGTTTTATGTACTTCGGTTTCTGCATCTTCTAAACTACTTATCATAATTTGACAAATAAGGTATCGATGGAAGCACCTTGCTCTCCCACTGGTTATAGGCTAGTGACATCATATTGAATTCAATACGGTTTTATCTGTAGGACATAAAAAAGCCATAAATTAAAATAAAAAAAACATTTGAAAGGGTTTATGTTGGGTATGAAGTAATGTAATTTGGGAAGCGGTTTTTGTTCTATTTTAATGTTTCTTCACAACACGAACAAACTGTGAAGTAATTTCACCTTATTTTTAAATAATTTTTCTACTTGTTTACCAACAAAAGGAAAATTGTTACCTAATTGTGGTCTCTTACGATTTGTGCTTGCCAGTATCAAGTAGATACTTAATTTTTGCGTCAAATTATAGCCCGATTTTCTGAAATTGGTCTATTATTGATGTGATACATCTATAGCCGCACGTAAAACCGATTTCTGGCGTGGCGACGCATGCCGTGGTGACGCGTCGCCACGCTATATGATGGTATATTATACAGTCTATATGCAGTAGTGTGTACGGTGTGGCGACGTAATCGACTGTGCGGTTCTATCACAATCTGTTCTTTTCTGCATATTACTTTTACAAAATAATGTCAATGTTTCACATCTGCCAGGCGTCCCGTGACGGCTCATTTATTTTTTAATCAGTTTGACACTTTGGCGTATTGATTTTTTGTTGTTCAAGTGAACCTACAAAGGTTAAAATTAAAATCCATCAAAAACTAACCTAAAAAATTATGCGTAAAAAGACGTAACCAAGTAAACGGGTTACGCTAAAGCCTATGAGAAGTGACTATGAATTTATCATCCTATACATCATAAGTCTTAATCCGGCCAGTGGCGTGGTTTATGGTCCGTACCCTCTCGTTAAGTGTGGGTCTTAGGAAGTGGGGACGATAAGAAGGGATAAATATATTGTATCCAATAGCCAGCTAGATAGTTTTGAAGGTTTCGAATTAGGCAGGTTGCTCTTTGAATGCTTTACTAGGTGCGTGGGAACAAGACGAACTCTTCTTCTGCCATTATCCCAATTGCACGAATCCAAATTGTTAATTACTTCAAAATATTTTCTCTATTTAATATGAGAGTAGATATTAACGTTTATTGGTCGTAGTCCGATCGCCGGAGTTCTATCAATCGAACCATCGTTATAATAATATCAAATTATATTGGCAGTGGTTCTATCAATCGGACTATCCTTAAAATAATATCAACTTGTATTGGTAATAGTTCTACTGGAAGAGTAGGACCAAGATAATGATTTTTAAACATGTACTACATTTCATTAAGTATTTAGTAAACTAGAATAATGTTCCAAAGAAAACAAAAGACGATCGAAAAAATTAACTAGTGAAATTAATAGTATAGAATTTTTTATTTAAGGCTCGTTGTTATTGAGGATATAGGAAATGTTCTTACTTACATTCTCAATAATAAAATGATTATGAATTTATCTGTGGTCAGCGCACTACCTTCTTCCATTTACTTTTTATTAGTCGTTATCTCATCGTTCACATCTATCTCTATCATATCTTGTCTCACGCAGTCTGTCCATCTTTTCTTAGGTTGTTGCCTTCCTCTCTTTTTTCTAAGTTCATACTCATTACTCTTCGAGTTACATGCGTCTCCTCTGGTAAAGCCATTTGCACGAATAACACGCCTTACGACGTCAAGCCAGCACTTTTTGGGGTCTACCCAATCTGCCACGACTTGGCGGAGACGCTATTGTAAGACAGTTGTTCCCTTCGTAATTAGCGGGTAGCTCAACATTTTTATCTCCATTGCATGCAATATTCCTTCTTCACGACCCAGCATTCTGATTCATGCATGATGTTGATGACAAGTTTTATCACGGATTTGTAAACCTTACGAGATTCATTCCCACAGTATAGGTACGTCGAATAAGTTCTGATTTTTGTCGTTTCAAGGTATATTAGTTTTTTTTGTTAATAATTGTCATCGTCATGCCAAGAGTAAATAAAAGTAATTAAAATGAAACGCGACAAATTCGCCACGAATCGCGTGCAGACTTCTCTGGCACGCACTTTATCCATCCGACATTTGACCCTTTTTTTGAAGTAACCTTACATTCACGGTCCTAATTGATTGGATAATAAAATTAAAACCCGATATCAGTTCGTTTTTACTGTTATCGATATTATCGATAACCTTATAGCCCTGATAATCGATATTATCGATATAATAAGCGTATTGGCCCTCATAATCGAATTCTTTCGGTACGTCCGTTGAAGGGTATTAAAATATATTTATATTGATTACTTTCGATTTACAAAAATGCAGACCCATCGGAATGTTTTAAAATTATTAAATATTTTTTAAAATGGGATATTAACAGTGTTTGTTGTTGAAGTGAAAACTTCTTATGGCGCGTTGGGCACTTTTCTGGGTGAGCATTTTCAGCCGTTCTCGCGACAGATTTTGACGCGACAGATGAGATTTTATTTGTGTTAGTCTTTTTGTTTAACTTATACTGCCATCTATTACACAAATTGAGAAACTTAGTTTCTAGAAAGACCGCTATTCGAATGTAGATAGCGCTGATTTAAATTTTTTACTGCCATCTAGCGAATAAAAAATAAACTATATTTGTTTAAGTGAGTGCTAATAGATGGCAGTAGCAGATCGTTTCAAGAAATATTCTATGAGAAATAACAAGTTTATTGATGAGATGTTGATTGATGAAGATGTTGTTACTATACATCATTTCAGTCAAGATCCACCCCGCGAAGTCCAGTCTCGTTAAAGTTATCTTTATAACAACATTTAAATAGTTAGCATCACAAAATAAAGGTAATAAACATTGTAAATATACCAAATTTTAGGGTTCGTACTACAAAAGGTAATAAAAGAAACCTTATAAGACCAATTCTGTCTGTCTGTGTATCACCACCGATTTTCTCAAGAACGGGTGGAACTAGCGAGTTTATATAACTTTAAATAGTGAAAATGACCATAGTAGTTTAAAATTCATAGTTTTAAAATTGCTATCTTAGAATGTTTTTCACTCAAGCAGGGCTTTTAAGTACCTATTGCTTGTATAGAACTTTAAACTTAAACTCAAGCAGGACTGTAAAGTTATGAAACAAAAGTGCGACCCACCAAATAATTCAAAAAATTGCCAATTTTCGAGTAAGTAAACATAACCTGAAAAAAATATCGAAAACAAAGTTCGAATTTTCAAAAGTCATAGAACTAAAAGTTGTTCAACAAATCCATTGCGTGTTACAACACACTCATCGAAACGCATTGTATATGTAGGTATATTAATGGCCTTAAACAAAAAAAAGGAGCTGAAAAATGAGCAAAAAGTAACGTCCTATAAATTCATTTATTCAGGTCAATTATTTTAACCTATAAATCGGAATTCGTAGCAAAAAAAGTCATAATTTTCCCTTTTTTTGCCTCTGTATTTCGTTTTTACTTTCCTTAACAACCAATTTAATGTTATTAAACTGTAAAATCGGTACGGCCGTATTAACTGATGCCAATAAAATGAGTGTGCTGCAATTTTGCATGGTAAATTGGATGTAATGCGGGAATAATTAAGGTTCATTTCGGATTGGCAGGTAATTAATCGTGCATCTTTTTTTTGTTCGTTCAGTTGTTTACGTAAATAAATTAAATTATTCGAAGCATTTGTTTTTAATGTTCATACTAATTTAATGTAAGTATTCAAATATGGCAACATTTACGACCAAATCGGCGCATGTAGGTATTTTTTTTTTTTTACAATATATAAGTTAGCATTAAACCACTATCTCATTCGATGGTAGGTGACGATGCGCTCCAAGGTGCAACCTACCTAGACCTACTAGCTTTCCTAGATGATACTTAAACACTTCTAATATGAGGGAGCCTCCCAGGAGAGGGAAATTGACAGTTTTTCCATGTTACGAAGATAGTGTTTTTCAACGTCATAACGCGTCTGTAAATCGGCAGCAGTTAGGTACCTCGTTCTACATAAATGCAGCTTTAGTTTTACTGCCCCTGCAGTACCAATTTTTCATCAAAAAGTATACTTACACTCTTTAAGCTTCAAATCGTCAGCACTTTGTTACAAATAAAGCTATATTTTTTAAGCTTTTCACGAATAAACCTTTAATAACTAGCTATACGTCTCTCTGAAACGCGGCCATTGACAGCACGCGGTGTAGTGTGAAAACAATCACCGTGATAGGAATAATAATTTAAATATTCCTTTTTATTTCTATTGTAGACCTTTTTTTGTTTTGTTTTAGAAAGACTTGATTGTACCTTCAGGAGAAATGTCTCCGTCCATATGATCGTTGTAAACTGAAAATAAATAACCCTATCATACTTACTCCAGTGTAAGGGTCACAGATACGGTCGAAATGATAGGCTTTCGTGCCACGACATTAGTTCCGGCCAGTGTAGCCAACCCTACAGTTTTAACTGTAGATCTACAGTTTTCTGGAAACTATCTCAGTTTTTAGTTTAGGCCTCGAAATCTACAGTTTTTTTTGCTTAAGATGCTAGCGCCATCTATTTTTTATGGATAGACCTTTTTAAGCTGTTATAAATAAGCTTCCTCAAAAATAGCTAGTCACGTTTCCTGAAGTGTTGCAATACTTTTGATATTTAATTTGATCAAAACTTTGATAATCACATTATTTTTCTTGTTTTTAATTCCCTCTCTAAAATGTATTCTATTTATTACCATCATTAAATAATAAAAAGATAAAGCTGTAGATTTACTGTTTTTTAATTTGATATTTACAATTTTCTACAGTTTTTTTCTGGCATATCTACAGTTTAGCTCTATGCTAAGGTTGGCAACACTGGTTCCGGCTTAGACCGGTCTAGCATTTTAATCGACTTCTATGGACAATTCTTCTAATTGTCTTGCAATTGTATTCTTATGCACTCAACGGTGGGCGCGTTCTAAAGACACACATAATAACTTAGTTTTTAAGACGATTCAATGTGATTTCATGCTATTGATTGAATAAAGATGATCTATTCCTTTCTAATATCAAAACTGGTATTTTATCTTTGACTGTATTATGACGTAAGTATCCGTTAAGAAATATTTCTGAATCTATTTTAACACAAGTCAACATACAGATCGACATCTAATTGCGATATTGTTGCTATTGGTTTTTTATAGCCTTTAACGAAATATCGATTCTCGCTACTGATACACACTGAACTGTTTAAAATTTCAAGCATACGCTGGCTAAATCAAAATATTTGTACCAAATGAGTGAGTCCATTCCATTACTTGCGTATTATTCGATCTGCGCTATAATTTCGATAATTGAATTCGATTTAAATTTCGATGGAATTTGTTCGGCAATTTAAATTTTTGAATCGACAATCGAATAGTTTTGTTTTACGAATTGGAATAATTTGTAGAGATAACTTTCATTGTGTGATCATATGAGAATGATCACATTCAAAATGGTCTAAATGGATAATCTAACAGTTCAAATCCTATCTATCAACAATCAAGGGTTAAACTAAATTTTTCTTTGACAGTTTGGATATATTATCTTGAACTTTTAGTAAATTGCTCAATTTTAAATTTCTACCAAAGGAATCAACCCTTTACCTGCTAAGAAGAAATTGATGAAGCACTTAAAACCACATCCTCATACAAAACTCCTCAAAGTCTGCGCTCGCGAGGAACTACTACTACTAACTAACTACTACTACAGAACTACTAGTTTTGAAACTTAAATCGTCAACCGATAACCTGCTTTCTACTTGAAAGCCTGTCTTAAGGTGGGTACTGACCTACGTTACGAGGTGTAATGTAACATTCGCATCGAGCGTGTTACGCATAGAACATGTTACGCTGTGTTCTAAAATTGGCGTAACATGCTCGTCAAAACTCTGTGCTCCGCTTTCGCCGCCAGTTCACTCAAGATGGCCGATAGCGAGGACGCGTTGGTATCTTTGATTCTACTTAATTATTGTTTCATCCAAACAAAAAAAACAGAGGTGTATCTGCCAACGAGCAACGAGCGGCTCGTTGCTCGTTGGTTTCCCCGTAACACGACGTACTGACTGCACGAATGCTCGCTGTGTAACACGTTACATTACGCCCCGTAACGCCGGTCAGTACCCAGCTTTATAATTTACGACTGTGGAAAAGAAAACCAATAAACTTTTTTATATATATTCTGCACCTTAAATTCGGCCAATTCTTAACATCGTGACACTACGACTTCCTCCACGTACACCAGGTATGTCCCATAATTTAACTGTGACGTAAACATGTGAGGATAACGCAGACCACAATCTGTTCAATCGGTTGATCTCGGTGATCGCTGCTGCAAGTCTGCAAGTCATAAATGCTCAGAATTATGGTGAGCGCACACCTAGCCGCACCGCACGCGCCGCAGTCTCCGTTTGTATGCTCGCAGCGCCGGGTTGGTGACGTAATCAGCATCGGTCTTGGGGATTTCCTTCGCTGCGGCGACTGCGGCGCGTGCGGTGGCTAGATGTGCGCTCACCTTTAGGACCCAGCTCATCTGAACATGTTTCAAAGTAAAATATTTTCATGAGTTACTAAAACATGACACTCAAACGAACCTAGTTAGGTACCTAGATTGCTGGTGGCTTTCAGTTTTTTTTTTTTTGTAAATAGCAAATTAACGTTACGGGACAGCTAGTCTTATATATAAAATTCTCGTGTCACAATGTTCGTTCCCGTACTCCTCTGAAACGGCTTGACCGATTCTCATGAAATTGGCATATTCAGTGATCTTGATTCATGTGAGCATATTCAGTAGGTCTGAGAATCGGCTACTATCTATTTTTTTTTTACAGGACAGCTAGTAATTAAATATTATTTTGTGAAATCGTACTTTGCGCTCTACATCATCAAACATTCATAATATATAAAATCCTAGACCTAAAAGGAACGATACCAGAGCTTGAAAGCAGTCTGCAAGTGGACCTCGCAGCAGAAAAGCTCTCGAGGAAGACCCAGACAACTATAGATAGACTATGTTTAAGAAGATCTAAAGATACTCGGCTAGAAAATATATTCAAGAAAGACAGATAAAAAAAAACAGGAAGTAATAGCTCGCTTACTTTACGATTTGAAGTTAGAAGTTCAAATTGCAAAAACCAAATCACAGTTATGACGTCATAAATACGTTACAATTTGTAACGGATTGTAATCCAAACTCTTTGGGTTGATAAATTAAACGCATTTTGTTTAGCGATCTATCGCTCGATCGTTAAGTTTTTAATCTGCTTTCCCTTACATGTACAACGAATAATACATTAGAAAAGCCTATATTTATTCGAAACACATTTCTTTTTGCTTATTTATTCATAAATCGTACGACGGAAAATGTTTATACGATTATAAGTACGACATAATGTCGTGCGGTTAGCTTGAAATTTGAAGATAATTGTAAATGTTTATTTTGTATACAGGGTTATTGATAATTATACTAGCAAGCCGTTGAGGGCTACTTCTGTGCACATTAACAAATAACTTTTGTTCTACGACTTTTGGAAATTAGAAAACAAAAAAGAAAATTTTGAGGTTATGTAAATTCGAGCAGCTGATTTTGTAAAACAAAAGTCATTAAGACTAAGAACAATAGATACAATTTCAAAAATAAGTAAAATTTTAAGGTTAATGTCCTCTCCGTGTAAGAAAAAGCTGATTTTCAGGTAAACCTAACCTTAAAATTTTCAAAAAAAATGTTCGAAATTTCCAAAAGTCGTTGAACAAAAGTTGTTTGTTTAGGTGCACAGAAGTAGCCCTCGACGGCTTGCTAGTATAATTACCAATAACCTTGTATATAAAAATCAATTACTGTCCGTTTGTCTCGCTAAAATTCGAGAAGGGCTGATCCGATTTAGATGATTTTGGTTTTGAAATGTTTGTTGTAGTCCAGGGAAGGTTTAAACGGTGAAAAAGATCGGACTTTCGCGGGTGAAATTAGTTTTTAATATAATACCTTAACCTTTTTAATACTAATGAGAAATACCTACTAGATTCTTTATACTAGTTTTGAATCATTTCTATAAACATCAAGTAAATGCAATAAATTTCAACTTGCTACGCCACCCGTTTCTGAGAAATCTGTGGTGCCACACGGACAGACAGACAGACAAGAGAGTGAACTTTGGGTTCCCTTTTTATCTTTTGAAGTACGTGACTCTAAAAACTAAATTGCTTATTTAAACCAATTTTTGTTTGATCTTAATCTGACCCTAGTTTGACCGTGACTGAACCTTTTTAAAAGCGATATCATAATATATTCTATATTAAATCATTATACCTACCATAGAGAATATCTGGTCCATTGTCAGTCCTATTTGCACATAGACACTGGAATAACAAAATGAGATAAATATGCTTAAGGCATAAACGTGATGCAGACAGCAGACTTTAATCTGCCCATGTCTCACTAATATAATAAGGAACGAGATAGATAGATGGATAACTTTATTTGTATAACACAGGAAGAAACAGAACACGATATACACAAAGAAAAGTAATAGCTAGAAAGTATAAGTTGCACAAATAAGTGGCCTTATCGCTGAAAGCAATTTCTTCCAGCCAACCTTTAGATGGAAAAGAACTGATTCAGCTTTTATGGTAAGTTGTGAATAACTTAACTTATGAGATGAGGTGATGATATAAAATATTTACAAAATTATGATTATTAAATTAATAATACATACCAAATAATTATATGCAGTATATTAGAGGAAGCCTGAAAGTAGCACCAGTATAGAAACAGTGAAAGAGAATATTTTTTTTTACGTAATAAGTCACCGTTTGACTACTATCACACCTGCCTGACGTAAGGTGACGATGCGGTCTAAGATGCAATTGAGTAGGTATGGACATGTGATGAGAAAAGAGGACGCATGTTACTAACAGAGTGATGAGTATGAATGCAGAGGGACAGAGAGGAGGACCTAAGAAAAGATGGATAAGATGTGTGAGAAAGGATATGAGAGAGATGGATGTTCAATTTTAGTACGCTTATCATTTCAGACCGAGAGATTTGATCGTTACTCTGTAAGCGCTGGTCCAATTGGTATCCAATTCGGACCGTAGCCTTCATATAGACGTAAATATGACAGAAAGGTTATCAGCAACCGACGAGAGCAAGCAAGGACCGTTATGATGCACAAATTGCTTATTAACAGTCCACAACATGAGAACTGTTGCCAACTAATCGACCGATCAAGAAAGTTTGTGGTCTATTGCGACCGTAGCGGTCGTCGTCCTAAGTAAATACCACCGTACCTACTGTTATTAACTAATATCTGTATCTTTTGTGTTAAAATACTGGTTTTGGTTAAATATTAGAGAGGATTAAGCAGTGGTAAACCGTATTAATATTGGTTCTGTGAAAATACACAGGTTTTTTTTGGGACTGTAGGAATGTAGACTGTGCTTGGGCTCTCTACCTATACAGGGTGAATTTTTTATGTGGGCCTTCAGGGCTATATCCTAACTAAACCATAAGAGATAGCGAAAAATGCTGAAAGGAGTTGCGTGCCCGATTTTGACAAAAACTAAAACTGCATCATTAGATTTTTTTTAAAGTCATTACCCTAGCCGGGAATCGAACCTGTTTATTTTCCAAAATAATAATCATCCTATATTTTTGTACCAATCGTATTTTAGTATTGCTAATAGAGATCAATTCCTGGAAACAAACATAGTCTGGCAAATTCTGTCTGGAAAACATCGTGATGGAACCTGTGGCTCAGTTGGCTCTGGAAGTATTGACAAGTTCTCTCCTCTGGACATGGTCGACTAATAAAGCTTTTTTCTTTCTTTCTTTCTAAGCTGAGCCATCCTCACGCAAAAAGGACCCAATTAAAAAGAGTCTAATTACGGAAAACAGCCCGTATACAAGTACAAGTACATCTCGCATCGTCACCTATCAGACATCAGGCAGGTGTAATAGTGGTTCAACGCTAACCTTTAATTTGTAAAAAACAACTTAAATACATACTAACATCACGACTAGAAACACATTCCTGTCCATAAATATATGTTTGAGGCGGGAATCGAAACCGCAACCTTTTGTCGCGGATGGGTGTTCGCCTACCGCGCTACAGAAGTCGTCATAAGAACGTAGTTTTGAAAACATTTTCTCCATAACTGTACCTACCTTAGTAAAGGCAGTGTCACATCCAGTTTGTCGTCTTGATGTATGTGAGCTTTTATACACTAGCGTACTAAATGCATGGCACAGGGACGTATTGAGGGAAGGAAAACTATTTTTGTAGCATACAATTTTTGTATATAGTTTAGTTTCATGAAGGGTTACTAATGTGGTTATTTTCATTACTAAAGTTGATTAACCATGAGTTTATGTTTTGTGTAGTTCGATATTTCGATGCTATTTCAAGCAGCATACGGTATTTTTGCGGGTAGATATCAAATATAGAGCTCCACAAAAAAATAACAAAAACTTATAACTTATTACTTATTTTATGAGGATTTTATTAGGAAAGTGTACAGCTAAAAATAACATAATAGACAGAAGAAATAGAGACATTAAGGCAAATTACAGAAAATCGAAATAGAAACAGAAGTAAATTAGAAATAGATCGGAATATAAGTAGATTACCAGTAACTAAAGTTATAAAAAAGGGTTTATTTTGAAGATGGTAAATATTCTGTTTTAAATACTTAACTTTTGTTCAGGCCCCGGCCGTGTTTCACTTTTACCTAGGTGTACCAGGGTCATTTTTTTATTCGTGATCTACCTTACTAAATGAAAGTTTAAACATCTTCTATACACATATAAAATGCTTTGTCCTGAATGACTAACTGACTGTCCTGACTGACGGATCAACGCAAATCGTAAAGACCTGAAACTTGGAGGGTGTTTTCTTTATGACGTCATGTGAAATCAACTTCTTCGCGGATGAAACAGCGGTTAAAAGCTAGAACTTAATAATCATGTAACATGAGCACATGATCAGGATTTTTTTACTTAAATAAAAACTTTCTCTCGACCACACCTACCCAGATCGCGGAATCCGCCCCTGTCTTCGTCTCAACCCTCGTCATCTGTCGTAATGGGGGATTAAGTGGTGTTTTCCAACGATAAACATGTTCACAGTAAAAAACACATTAAGTTTCTCCTAAGTTATTGTAGGTAGTTATACCTAATGCTAAATGTTCGTTTGTACTCTTGTTAAAACAAATACACCTAATTTTTGGTGAGTGGCGTTTTTGGAAGTGCTTGATGTTGAGCAGATGGAAGATCTTTGTCTTTGAAAGAAGCTTAGCTTAGCCTAGTGGTCAATACCTTAATTTTCATTCTTAAGGTCGTGGGTTCATATCCCGGCTCAAATTAATGTGCGGTAATTGACATTGCTCTTATATATACGGTGAAGGAAAACGTCGTGATAAAACTGACGTTTTGACGACTTCCTTTCTTGGACACGATCGAGTATAGTGCTAGGCAAGCTAACTCCATTTTCTTGCAAAAAAATCCAACTTAAGAGTTCTGGTTATGGAAAACAATTAGTATACAAGCACAAGTAGAACACAGGGCTGGTTGCTTTGGCCCGTTGGCAAACCAAAGAGGCAATATAGTCAACCTTCTGGACACCCTACCTAGGGTAATTGATTTAGATTTTTGCTCTATATCTTTTAATAACATAAAATAATTAATAATACTTACCTACTTACTTAGTTTTAACTGGGTTACTGATAATAAGTACTGATTATATTTTAAAAATAAAAATGCTTTATAATTTGAAATCAATCTTTTTCCAGAAAACAAAGGAAATTCAAGTTTGCATATCTTTTCTCTGCTGCATTTTTCCTAATTTAATATTCAGTTCAAAACTCAAGTTGATGCGGTAACTTTTTAAAATTCACCTTAAATCTACATAATTTTAAAGATACAAAACTCAACATGCATTACTAAATTCAAGAACTTTTACCACATAGTTATTTGAGTAAAGTTGAAAATACAACGGACGCAAAAATGGAATTACTCCGCATAAACACAGGCATGAACCTAGAGCTCAGACACAGAGTCTATGTCTGCAAGACTTACGTTACAATATGAGGCAATAGGTATTTTGTTTGATCAGTAATTTCTCAGATAGATACCTACGTCACACGACCATAGTCCCTGAAATCCCGTTATTGTCTGTTTTAATTTTTTTGATCTATTTAAATAAAACAACAAGTAACAACTTATGTGTATTCATAGTTCTAGAACCAGTTGTTTAAATTACGTACTGGTTGCCAGTCATATAATAATTATGATAGTATTTTCTCAAGTTTTTGCGACTTAAACTGACTTATACTGAATTTTTTAGTAACGGATATGTCGTCTGGATATATTTTAGATATCTTCATGATACCTAATATAAGATATCTATGACGTTACGAAGGTTTAGCTACCATTGACTCACAGTCTCCTAGCATTTACTGCCTAAATTAAGCACATAAAAAGGTCTTGCTGATTTATTCCGCGAGTATTGTTATCTTTTTTGAGGAATTAACATAATAATTTTAACGAGTTTTAACACTTAGTTTAAATTATTTCTAGGTGTCTTATTTTCGGTAACTTGAGTTTTTTAAACGGATACTAAACTATCAGTCTCATCACTCTCAGTAAATTATTATTTTCTCATTGTATCACCATCACAACACTACCTCATCGCACCCAAACAAATGCTACACTACTAGTACACTACACTCACGATCAAAAAAACCTCTTCCAATCTTAACCCTTCCTATACTTACCAAAGGGTGAACGACAAAACCTCAATAATCAAATCAGCTCTGCCCCAAACACACTATGGGCATAGCTTAGATGAAACGATACGGTCGCGGAGCACAAACGACGAATTGTTGCGTAAATGGCAACACGAGAGAGTTCCAAGAAACGAAAATGGTGTTACTTTGTAAGCATAAATTTAGAATATTCGAGGTTCGGTTTCTTAGAAAATTACAACAAAAGTTTCGACTTTGAATTTCACAGAAAATTGGTTCCGACGTGTGTATCTTTAATTTAAAGCAATGGCTGTTTTATTTCACTTTTATTAAAAAGCATTTAACAAAAATACGTCAAACAAGAAACTGTAAAACGAATGTTATTTGTCAAAGAAAAATGTCAAATCAAGTTTGATTCTTGGTTTCCCTCAATAAGTTATTTTAACTCCCACACATGACATTGGCAAATGAACGACGTTATAATTGGCCTTTACAGAAGCCATTTTTAAAATTGATTCTTGGTTTCCCTAAATAAGTTATTTTATCTCCCACACACGACATTGGCAAATGAACGACGTTATAATTGGCCTTTACAGAAGCCATTTTTAAAATTTAATTGAAGCTCAATAAGTTACTTAACGTATCAAACATTTTGTGAATTAAGCAGTCTGATACGACTGTTTTAATTTATTATTAAATCATTTATATCAGAATAGAATTCCATAAACATTAATAAAAAAGAAATAAAAATTAAATTAAATAGGTAAGTACAAAAATAAATCACACAAAAAATAACAATAACATTTATACCTTTATACCTTTTACAAATTTATACAATTATACCTTTGCAGCAATTATACCTTTGCAGCTGTGGTTCAAATATTCTGAGAGTTTACGCGTATAGACACGTAGTTTAAAATGTTTGAAGTTTGAGATTGAGGCTCAGTTTGCTGCACTTAGAAATCAAGCTGTTCCTATTACCTTGCTCGTAAGTGCACGATGTAAGAAGCAGTCTGAAAATGAGTCTTTTCAGTACAGTTGTTAACTGAAAGGCTTATTTGCTTAAGAGTTTTGAATGTAAGGAGTCGGGATGAGTCGGGATTTTGAGTGAGTTTTTGAAAGGAATAAAAGGTGAACTTAATAGTTTTTGTAATTACTATTTTTTGTAGCTCTTTTTTGAGTTTAAGAGAGATATTTAAAGAAAAAAAGAAAGAAAGAAATAACTTTATTTTGTTATTACACTACACGTACTAAAGTCAATAAGGTAACAGAAAACTAAATCTAAACAATTAAACAAATTTCTAAACTTGTAGTGTAACTTAAAAAAAGTACGCAGTCGCTTTCTGTTTGCTTCTTGATTAATAAAATATTTTTTTTATCCATGTTTTATTTTATTTAGCATGAAGATAGATGTAGTCGGCAACAGAATTGCAAACCCACTATGGAGTTCTAAAATAAATAAAATTAAATCCTAGAAGAATATTTTTAATCCCGATATTTTCGCAAGATTTAGGAATAACACAAAGGTACATTCACATACGAATTATGACACAAGTTTACCGTTTAAGATGGAGTAATGTAAACGGCGCTTAACTAGGTCATGATAAAGCTAAGGATATACCAAGTTCATTATATATTGTTACTAGCGGTTCCGTGGGTTCGTATCGATCTTGTAAGAAAAACGGGATAAAGCCGCAGAGCCGATTCTACTCGAGATTAGAATCTGATTATTAAGTTTTCTAGAAAATAGTTTTGGATATTTGAAAAAACACGAAAGTGCTAGACGTTCTACGTGAACAATTTTTGTTCTACGACTTTTAATTTGATCTCTTTTTTTTGGAAAATGATGAGTTATATTTTTAATCGAAAATCAGCTGTTGTTTGAATTTAAAAGTAATTGACCTTAAAGTTTTATTTATTTAATTTAGTTATTCGCCTCGACATCTAGAACGTCTAGAACGCTGTTCCGTTTAGATCAACCTTCGTTGGAATACTGTTGTTTGTTGTTGTGTGTTTAAAACTAGATTTTTTTATATTTGCTTCCATGAAAAGACTCCTTGCTAATAGTGTGATAAAACCCCTTTAAGCCATCCACCAATTCCCACTACGGTTGTATTTAATATTGTTTGTCAAAGATTATCGGCCGACCGATTTCGATAAAAAAAAAAACTAAATCAAAATCGGTTCATCCGTTCGGGAGCTACGATGCCACAGACACACACACCCACACACACATACACACACACACACACACAGACACGTCAAACTTATAACACCCCGTCGTTTTTGCGTCGGGGGTTAATAAAGGGTAAAAATTATAATTTGGTATAGTGCCGGCTTTAAGCCGATAAAATAAAAGGTTTAACTCGCACCTCGTAAGAAATAAGTGCTCACAGTGTAATATATCCTATTAATATCATACACGATAAAAAACAAGGGGCTGTAATGTTATTTTCCTCCCGCTTAATGTGCAACGATCATGTATAACGCTTTACTTACCTATTTTGTGGAAGGATCTGTCTTTTTATTATTATATTACATAAGATTAGTGTTGCTGAACTATCGATATTAAAACTATCTATAGTTTCTAAAGTAACCAGACTATCGATTGTATCGGTAGTATTGCAAACTATCAATTGTATCGATGCTATCGATCCTCTGTGCTGTGTTCTGTGATTTAATCGATAGATTAGTTATTATAATGTATAAAACTATTGATAGCCTATCGATACTATTGATTTTAAATGATCTATAATCTATCGACATACTTTATAATAAATTACATAATTACATAATACAAATAATTTACAATAATTTTATACTTAGATATAGTACTTTTGTTCTAATACCTAGATATATTCTTTTTGTTTTTGCAAGTAGTTAATTTAATATATAAAATATATAGGTAATTATTTAAGTCCCTTTTCGCCTGAAACACAAGATTCTCCTAGTTTAGGCAAATGTATTATTTATCGTTTTAAAATGTGACTTATCTCAGTAGTAGGTATAATATTTTGTAAAAGTTTTTATTCATTAAATTATTCTTATTCTTATACTACCGATATGCTATCGACAGACTCTATCGATAGACTATCGACACTCAATCGATCGATAGGCTATCGACAGACTATATCGATATAATTAGCAACAATACATCAGATGTTTAGTTACAGGAAACGTTCAAAGACGAATAATGTTAAGTCATTTTACTCCAGTATTCCTACGTAAAATTTTCCTTTGTGGGAAATTGATATTTTTAACATTCTTCTGCTGCAACATCGAATTAGTGTAGATCACATTTTCAATAGTTAAATATAATTCAAAATAAGCCATCGATTCGATCGTTAGGTAGATTGTGTCATTTAAATAACATTTCTAAGTCTTGTGAGCTTATTTTTTTTAAGATGTAACTAATCTATTGGACCAATCCGAAACTGAGCTATTTACCTTAGCCTTGTAACAAAAAGGTTATTTCAGGTAGGTACCCTTAGAACTGTTTCGAATTACGTAAGATGAGACGTTTCATAAACTCCACTGCGGCTGCGTTCCCTAATGTAAATGGCATAGTTCTGAAATTTATAAATCCATTTGGATTCGAAGATTATTATAGCTTATTTCGAAAAAAGTCCAAAATTACCTCTAGTCTGTATTCGCCATAAAACAGATAAAAAGAATTTTACTTTTTGACAAAAAAAAACAACGCACCGATACTAATGCAAAATCCATGCTGGCTTTCAATTTAACTCCACTCCGATACTAAGCTTCAGTAACGTTCGTACTAATATACCGTTGACCCATGACTGGCGGACTTATGTCTTTTTGACGTGATAACGTCTAATAAATTGATGGAACACCTCCATTCAAAAAATGTGTCATGGTAATATTGTGTGACGTCACTGTCACGTTTTCATTGTGTGACGTCATTGTCACGTTCCCGATGTGTGTCGTAATTGTCACGTTCCGGTGACGTCATGTTAACAATGACATCACACAGCACGCAGCATTATAAAACAAACACGAGACGCGAAAAAATAGGTCAGCGTTTGACCACTATCACACCAGCCTGATGGTAGGTGACGATGCGGCTTAAGATGTAGCACGCTTTTCTATATCAAAGACTGACAAGCTTGCCACCTTCCTTATCACAAACTCTGTAGCGCAGTGGAATAGATTTTTCTAACGAAAAATTATGAGTCTTAATTAACATTTTTCTTACGGTGAACGTAGCCATCGTAATAAAACCTGCGGCTTAGTTAGCTCCAGACGTATTGACAAATTCTTACCTCTAAGAACGGTCCACTAAACTGATAGGTGCTGCGCAAGCCTTTACTTTATCCTCAAGCAAAAAGAACCCAACATAAGGGCTCTAGTTGCAGAAACACAGCCCCTATACAAATAAATAAATAAATACAAATGCTAGTACCTTTTAAATAACACTGAAATTAAATAATGTTATCCTAACGTAAGTGTGCCAATCATGAGCCAACAGCCTAAAACGGTCCTACTAAGTACAAATTATGAAATCACGACACGTATAATTCCAATTTAAGCTGCTAAAGCATACACTAGTCCCCGTAGTATCGTTAGTTATCGATTTTCAAATCATTGCCTTTATCGGCTACTCGAATCGAATCTCATTCGATTGCGTAATCGATACTCGAATGCAGTACGAATTAAGATTGCTATTTCGAATGGTTTTTAAGAGTTGTTAAGGGAATTATTGAACATTTTGATGTGGATATTGAAGTTTCGGCTTACAGATTAGTGATGGATGTTACTGAATTCACGGTTTCACATAAACTTTTTGCTATAAAATCACATGGTCATAAACTAATATTGCATAAATTTATTTGACTAAAAAACGTATGTCAAAAGGATAGATCAAACTTTTTTGTGCTACATGTTCCCCTAAAGGGACAAAGCAGGGTGACAAATCGGAATAATTAAAAAAGGTATGTCACTAAAACGACTATTAGCCAAAAGGTCCAGTGGTCAATACAATACTTCCAAATGCTGGCATCCGTGATCAACCCTAGACAATTGTTTTCCGTGTTACACCCCAACAACAAAATGACAAAAGACGATCGATAATTGCAGGACAGCGAGCTATGTGCCGATAGAAAGTTTGACGTTTGTTTCTACCTATAAAAGCTCCTAATAACCCTCTTCCGCAGTCGGGTAAAAACCCAGCTCAATTGTCAAAAGCAATGCCGGGTTTGGTTAACAGTAAGTAAGTACATAAAGGATTGAATTATTGGATTCACGCGTCGCTTTGGTTTCGGGCCTTTGAAATCCGGTAATATTAAATCTTTTAGCTTTTTGGGTACTTACATGGTTTGTAATACGAGAAGGGAAAAGGCGAGGGAAATCTAATTTAATAAAATACCATTACAAATGTGAAGGAAAATTTAGACGTTGTTGTACTTTTGGGATTTCCGAAAGGTAATTTCGATAAAAACCAGTTTTTAGAATTATTAATTACCATATTGGTAGCCAAAATTAGAATATTTCAAATTCCTTAAGTGTTGTTCATCTTATGGGTCGTAGCACACATATCAACTTGGAAAAGGATCGTCACCCTATCGCCTCGCCGTCAACCTAACGTCAGCGCGATGCCAAGCGATCAGCAGCTCCGAATCAACTCGGCTGCGGCTAAGCGGGGTGCCGCCGCGCGGTTAGTCAGTATCCGAACGTGAAGTGTAGACGAAGAAACGCAAGTTAGGGTACGGAGAGTCGTAAGGTAGCGTATGGTGAGACGTAAGCGCGGGAACGGCAAGTCGACCACGCACCGTACCGCGGTTCGTGAGCTTGTCTCGAGGCGAGGCGATTACGTTACGATTCTGATTAGTGTGCGTTGCGGTAAAAAGTTTCATACAAAAAATACTAAACTGCTCGAGTTGATACGTTTACGTTTCGTTTACGAGTTGATATGTGTGCTATGACCCTTATGGTTGCGTGAACAAGATCGCCAGTTGGCACTTAGACCGCTCTTTTGTGCCACTCCTGGGGGTCTTTGTCTATATTTAAGTTTTCTGTTTTTGTATTTTATACGTTACCATTTATGTTGTTTTTATTAGGCAATAAAGTGTTTATTATCCATAACAGTGAAAAATAATCATAGCCTTGTCTCGAAAATATTCAAAAATAACTTGACCAATTTTGGTTTAGATTCATAATTGGACGCGGTAGGTGGCGATTCAGGACAAAGTCTGTCGGATCAGATAGTTCTAGATAAAACTTTAACGGTTATGCAACTCCTGGCACGGTCATTACTTGGATGGGTGACCGATTAATAGAGTGGAAATAATGTTTTCTCGAGCCACTCCGTGCTTCGGAAAATACCTTAAGACGGTATCTTATCAGCACTTTCTCTCTACAAATGTATTCCTATAGTTAATCTATACTTCACTATCACTACATAGTATAAAGTAAAGTCACTTTTCGCCGTCCCTATGTCCATTTGTATGCTTAGATATTTAAAACTACACAACGGATTTTGATGCAGTTTTTTTAATAGATAGAGTGATTCAAGAGGAAGGTTTTAAATATAATACCTACATGCATAATACAGCCGTGCGAAGCCGGAGCGAGTCGGTAGTAATATTATAAAGCTGAAGAGTTTGTTTGAACGCGCTAATCTCAGAAACTACCGGTTCGAATTGAAAAATTATTTTTGTGTTGGATAGTCCATTTATCGAGAAAGGCTATAGGCTACTTTTTATTTTGATATTCCTACGGGATCGGGACTTACGCAGGCGAGACCGTGGGGCGCAGCTAGTTCCTGAATAACGCCTCAAGAGCAATTATTCTTTTGTCGTAGGTCGGTGCAAAAGTTACCGACATAGCCCAAAGAATTAGTAAGCTGAAGTAGCAATGGGCGGGGCATGTGGCTCGTAGAACTGATGGCCGTTGGGGCCGAAAAGTCTTAGATCACGTACCGGAAAGCGCAGCGCGGGATGGCCTCCAACTAGATGGAAGGACGACTTAATTAAGGTCGCGGGCAGTCGTTGGATGCAGAGAGCATGCGACCGATCGCTCTGGAAGGACGTCCTGCGGCTGATATAATGATGATGATGAGTTCGGTGCAGCCACGAAAAGAGGATGGGTTAGAAAAGTTTTTGTTCCAATACCGTCTACCTACCTCCACTCGCGTCACTCGCAATGTTTATTTGGGAGTGGTTACAGTCACGAGCGTTTCTCTTAGAAAAGCATTCTACTCTTAGATCGCATCGTCACTTACGTGTGAGATAGTGGTCAAACGCTGACTTATTTAACATCTTGTTTCTTTAATAGCGAGCTAAAAAAAAAGTTATTAGGATATTCTCGTTCCAAGTCGTCAAAACTTATTTTGAATTTTGAGACCGATTTTGAGAATTCAAATTGCACAGACGCACATTTTGGCATATGGCCCATTTGCATACCTCTTCAAACTACAGGCAAATGTCACAGTTTCACTCGATCACGAAAACAAACATTTTCAATCTTAATTTTGCAAAACATTTGTTTAAAATACCTGCGTAAATCTCTTTTACATTACACAATCACTTCATACAGTATCTTAGCTTATAGTATAGGCACAAAACAAACAGATGGTCAGCAATATTATATCGACAGATTACCTTTCACGTCCAGATATTCTGAAGCCACGTTTATTATACTTCTACCTATCTATTGTTGAGAGAATATCGTATGATATAGTGTTGTCATTGATCAGATATCAAGTGTATCGATAGTTTATGTTGATAAGTTTTCGATTAATAAAATAAATATATTGCAGGACATTCCACACATTGCCATCTAGCCCCAAGCTAAGTAACTAGACTTGTGTTATGGGTGCTAGACAACGGATATAATACTTATATACTTTTCTTTTGTAAATATATACTTAAAATACATAGAAACAACCAGACCACAGACAAATATCTAAGCATAAATACTTGTCTGAGGCGGGAATCGAACCCGCAACCCTATGTTTGGCAGTCCGGCATGGTGACCATTGTGCCAACTGGGTCGTCAACTGGGTGGGGTGGTGGGTAATGATGGAGAAATCGACAATTTGTCGATAAATGAAAATTGATTTAAAAAATATGAATGGATATGGATTACTACATCCTAACTTAGTTGTAACCCATACCCATATGTCGCTCAGGGAGTACTCCCAAAAGTACTCCTTCTCTTATTCCTTTTTTACCCTTTTATGGATTATTTGAAAACAGACTTAGTTTTAATCCATTTATTATGCCTAGGGAGTCGATATCGACCCAAAAGTTCTTCTTCTCTTGTTTTAATCCTTTATGGATTATTCAAAAACTTACACCCTAAATAAGTTTTTTTCCATATAATGTCCATGCCATACTAAGAAAAAGATCAGCTTCACTGTTACACAGAATACGGGGTAGTTCCAATAGTTATCTGTCACTTTTTGTCCACAGATTAGACAATGACATTGTTAACATTGGAATATAATGCACAATTCCAAAGCTAATTTTTGTTTATATTGGTAGTTCTATTTTATGTTTTTATTTTATCTTTAATTTCTGTGTTAGTTTTAAGTTTTTGAATATTGTATGGATATTGTCTGCTATATAAACATATATTATTATTATAATATATGTTATGTGCTTCTTTCTTCTTTTACTCCTAACTACCACCTTAATCATAAAATCACTGAAATCGAAAACAAAAATGGTCCTAGGGAAGACGTTTCAATGTCATTTCACGCGGACTTTATCAAATTAATGACTAACGTGCGTAACCCTCTTATCAACCCGAACCTAAATTGTGTGCCTAATTCAAAGTGGAAACAAGAGACGATCGAAATGGGAATAAATGACTAGACTCAAAGTGGAGACAAAAGTAGGGATAGAAGTGAAAACATTAGCCGACAAAACGGGAACAAAGTGGAAATAGTTCTATTAATTTATATTATACTTATATATTATTATATTTATATTATAATTATTATATATTATTATATTTATATTATAATTTATTTAAAAGGTAATTTGTTTCATGTAAATTGTTTTAGCCAAAAAGCCATTCATAGGGCAATATACTTTTTTCATTGTTTGCTCTTTTTTATTATCTGACAAGCATTTTGACACAATTTTGTATTATTTATATTGTTAGAAAAATATAATATCAATTCAAACTCTATTCTACTAATATTATAAATGTACCTAAAAGTTCGTATGTTAGTACGTATGTGTGTTTGTATGTTTGTTTCTCCTTTACGCATAAATTACTGAACCGATTGCAATAAAACTCAAAATGTAGACAGCTAGAGAGCTGTATTAACATATAGGCTACTTTTTATCTCGATATTCCCACGAGGTTGGGCTTTAAGCGGATGAAACCACGAGGTGTAGCTAGTTATCAAATAAAAAATCAGGTCTATAATTTGTTATCGATATTTTTGTGATAGTTTTTTCCTCACGGACAACTGTAAATAATCAATTCGAAGAAAAGCAGTAGGGATTGTATGTTGTTCATTTAATATCCTTCGAATTAGGACATTATTGTATAGAAATTAAATGGAGCGAAATGATTTACTGTGTGAAAACCTATGAGACGTCACACAAAAGTTGTATAGGGTTATTTACTCAAAATAAACATTTTTGAAGTTATACGTCTTCAGGCGCGTTATGAAAAAATGATGAGAGTGAATTTTTATGACGCGCGCGCAGCACCATCACACGGAAAATTCACATGTTGAAGTTGTCCGCAAACCGAAAGATGACAGCTGTCATAAAACCATGTTTATTTTTTCCTTTGGCCAGTCAGCTCTGTGACCGAACATTCTTGGCCTTCCTTTTAAAACCATGTTGAAGTTGTCCGCAGACCGCAAGATGACAGCTGTCATAAAACCAAATAGTTTGCATATATCTACTACCTACGTGAAACTGAAAATGAGGTTAGTACAAAGAGGTACTACTACATAATTATTTTAATGTAATTAATTATTTATATGTGACTGGAAAATTATTTCTTTGATGCCAAAGAAGTATAACTTCTCACGCGCGTACACGCACCCATTTTTTTAAGCATTTTGTAGGACTTTTGCATTCTCATTCTCGTGCCGATACTCTTAAATAACATTATTCTAATATTAAAAAAAAGCAATACAAATGTCATACTTTAAACAACATTTAAACATTAAACACAACAGGCACAAATAAACAAAAATTCTAGATTCGGTCGCCGCGCTCAAAGCCCGTGAATAAAAAAATAAAAAAAATAACAATAATCCAAAACATTCCAAATTTAAAAACAAAAAACGTGTGGCACTCGAGGACTGCCGCGGTAAAGCTATCGCATCGTGCGAGCTTCGTATACAGTCGTACCATATACATACACGTTAAGCGAACGCTCGGCCGAGCTACATGGTAGGCGGAGTGGGGAGTCTTAGGTTTTATTTTCTTTACGGAATTTCTTGATTCGGTCACCGCGATAAAAGCTATGCAATAGCTTAAAAAACCCCGTTCTCCAAAGCGTCTCCCCGACCCAAAGCCCCCAGCACAGCATGCTGGCAGCGTTCCCCCTGTGGATCGTTATCATGACTAATATTATTATAAATCCGAACGTTTGTTTGTTCGTTTTTCACGGTTAAACGACTAGACCGATTTGAATGAAAATCGGTATAGTGGTAGTTGAGAAGATGGAGAAGGATTTGGGATACGTTTAATTGAGAAATTACTGCTGGATTGGGACTGACGCGGGTGAGACTGTGGATTTTAGTATTACCATATTTTTAGGTGTTTGCCGACCAAGATTCGAACCCACAATTTTTTTAATTAATAACATGTTTATAATTGGTACATATTAGTACAGTCACATTACCAATTAGCTGAACCCCACCTGACCCAGAGCTCATTCGCATAAATCTGTAAAAAATATAGTATTTACCTATTTTTTTTTTTTACTTTATTCACGAGTTTTATTTACAAATTATATTTAACTCCTACATCAAAACAAATTTATTCACATTAAAACAATCACAAAATAGGTAAGTAGGTACATAAAACAATAACAAAACAAAAAAAAAACTAAATCTAGTCAAACAAACGAACGAACGCTGAGGCCCCTCCCCAGCGTTCCCGGTGCAAAGCTAGACAATATGCAAGCAGCGTTACCCCGCTGAACTGCTATCGACCCCGCTGAACTGCTATCGATTTTGTTTTTTTATTCTATAGTAATAATATACAATAAACAAAGACAAAAAAAAAAAACAGCGCACTCCGGGAGTGCAGGCAGAAGTGAAACGGTGAAACGGTGAAAGTGTCGGACGACAAATAGTCGTCCGACATTTGTCGTCCAACAAATAGTCGTCCGACATTTGTCGTCCAACAAATAGTCGTCCGACATTTGTCGTCCAACAAATAGTCGTCCGACATTTGTCGTCCAACAAATTGTCGTCCGACATTTGTCGTCCGTCAATAGTCGTCCGACAAATAGTCGTCCGACATTTGTCGTCCGACATTTGTCGTCCGTCAATAGTCGTCCGTTAAAAAATACCATATGTACCTACGTCTTAATACACTCACAGCCAAATTAAAAACAGTAGGCCCAGGCATACATTTTCAACGCGCCGTAGAGAGGGGATAGCTGTCTACTCTCCATCCGTCTTACGCTTTTTCGATCAGGTCACGTGTCCTGACGCGAGTTTAAGATTTTATACCCATTACAGAAAAAGTGCTCAACGCCGCTAAAGAAGTTTTCACTTCAAAAATAAAATCGGATTTATACTCGTAATATTAGTTAGGATCGAACCCACATCTAGTCTCCTGCATCTTGACTGCGTCAAGGTTCGGTTGTTCCTTTATAGGTATTAACTTATTGTGTTTGACTATTACTTGACTAACAATCTTAATGAAACTTGAAATGGTATCCTTGTTGGGGCCAATACGATTTCTAAGTTCAAACGTGAGCTCGATTTCTTGGAAGGTTACGGAGATAAGGGGTTTTAGATGAGAGAAGGAAAATTGTATATTTCTTGCATCCCAACAGTAGTGATGTGTTTTACTTATGTTTTAAGGAAAGTACAACTCTTTTTATCAACGAAAATTACTTTTATTCTAGCTAAAAATGAGCGTTGGCTAAAGTAAAAAAGCACAAACTATCAGCACATCTCAAAGAATAGCAATTACCAATCAGGATTATTTTAACTGCTCTACCCAATACACACTTTAGTCTTTTTTATTTATTTTTTTATTTAGCCTATTTTGTCCCACTGTTGGGCAAAGGCCTCCCCCATTTCCCTCCATGTGTCCCAACCTCCAGCTATTTTTGGCCACTCTGCGTCGAATGCATCCAAGTCTTCGTGCTATCGTTTTTTGGGTCTACCTCGAAGACGCTTGCCGTTTTGAGGGACCCATTTTAGTAATATACTTAAATAATTTGGGATAACACTAAACGGTTCAGGCAACTATCATGCTACTGATGACAAATGAACCACGTAATTCCGTCATTTTATTTTTTTAAATATAAAATATTACAGTAAAATAAGATGACGCCACAAAGTGCGCTGCTGCAACTTGACGACCCAGTTGGCACAATGGTCACCATGCCAGACTGCCAAACACAGGGTTGCCGGTTCGATTCCCGCCTCAGATATGTATGCTTAGATATTTGTCTGTGGTCTGGTTGTTTCTATGTATTTTAAGTAAGTATATATTTACAAAAGAAAAGTATATAAGTAGTATATCCGTTGTCTAGCACCCATAACACAAGTCTAGTTACTTAGCATGGGGCTAGATGGTGAAGTGTGTAATGTCCTGCAATATTTATTAATTTTTTATTTATTTAACTATATTCACGACTTCCGTCCGATTTTTGTGTTTTGTCGATGAGAGTAACGTCGAGTAGTGATTGTATTAAATAACTGACTTGACCAAACGTAATGCTAGCACTCCCGTATAAGTACATTTACAACGTATTTGTATAATACGTTGTAATAGTTCCATTTAGGTCTAGAATTTTCAATACCTAATATGTACACTAGAATTTTTAGAAATTCATTCAAAAGGAGTATAATGCCGGTTGACATTTAGTTACAACAAGTAAAGCCCGCGTCACTCGTTCGGAAAAACTATAGATAAGCTCGATTTCATATTCTTATAATTTTATAGAAAAATCTATCTTAAAGTATTCTGTTAGGTCTCAAACAACAATGAATCCTGTAACACAAACCCGCGTAATTTCCGACCCGTCAGTTTCAATACAAAGCTGCTGTCCCTTTCATTGTGCTGAAGAATGAAAGAGATATAACAATTTGTGGTTCGTTTGAAGGCACAACTGTGACAAAGTTATACTTGTAGACGGATTTTCACGGAACTAAAATCAACGCAGGCAAATTGATTTTCTACGTGGACGGCAGTGCCACAACAAACTGAACACAGAACTTGGTTTTATTGTATGAGGGAGGTTGACAGAGAATCTGTATTGAGGTCTAGAATGACTGGGTTTGACGCTTTGTGGTTACCATTGGTATGTAAATGTTGAACTTTCAACTTTATGTTGTGAGTGTTAGAGTTCGCATTGCATTTTCTCAAAAGTATCAGTTTAATAAGTGTTCACCGGACATTTCCATATCGGATAGGATTATAAATTGAATAGTCTGTGGTAATGGAGTGACACATACAATTGCCATGAAGGGGTGATTACTGCTAAATGGGCATCACTTATTTTCAAAAGGCCATAAGGAATAAGCTGACTTATTTTTATTGGAAATAGGAATAAATAGAAAGAAGTGGGTAATCGAGGGCAGGAGTGGATCTACCTTATATGCTTTTTAGGCTGAAGCGCAAAAGCAAACAAAAGACGATAATAGCAAAGAAGAAAAATTAGAAAAACTTCGAAGCAGACACAAAAAAGGTTAAACGTTCTTAAAAAAAACGGTCAAAGTTAACACTCGATTTTAGTTCAGACCAAATTTTCATTCCTTGGGCTTTAGGTAAATGAAATCGATTCATAAGAACTATACTCAAAAAACATCTCACGTGTTCCTACCTGATTCACATATAAACCGGAACATAGCCGTGTAAGTACATTTTGGGACAACTTAGGCATCTCAAACTTCCAAATTAGGTAGGTCTGAACCAAATTTCTTGACCTATTTCGCTGAAAACTTTGAGTCTAAGTAAATTTCCTTCTCGGAACATGTCTCTGAAATATTCGCTCGAAATAGAATTTAAAAATGTGTAAAGTAAAATAACTTTTCGAGACTTCCACTTACTAAATTTCAGGGAAATAGAATTTGATAAGTTTAGTTTTACGAGTCACAGCAGCATTGTACCCAAGTAACCAGCAGCCGTGTTCTTTCTGAAAATATTCCAAAACATCAATTTACTTATTAAAAATATTGCGAAAACAGTTACGATAAAGGTTTAAATTTGTTTATTAAAATAATTTTCAAAGCACATTGACTTGACATATTAATGCACATAGGTTAAGTCAATGAACGGATTAGGCTCAAATTTAGCCCACCGATATTTTAAGAAATTCAAAACCTAAACGGACAAAATCGCAGTGAAAGCTGAACAGTGAAGATTGTAGAAAAGTCCGTTGCAGAAATACCTCTGCATAATTACGAGGTAACGCATGTGGCTTTGTTTACTGCGCTCAGCTTCTGAGGTAATGACCGTACTTCTGCAGCAAAGGTACCCGTATTGTGCCACGTCCCCGACACGTCCTCGTCCAGCGTCTCTTCTTAAGAGTAATATAAAAACTAATAGAAATTAACCTTATTCTGCACCCATTCATTTTCGTGTTGTAGTATTGTTGATCACGCACCTCCTTGATTTACTGGGCTTTGTATAATAGGCTGTATTAACATGATAAAACGATTAACAGCTTATACGAAGTACACATTAGATTTCCATATACCTAACGCATCTGTTATTTTAATATATTTCCCATCCCATCATATTTATTAGTAAACCTTAAATTTTTGTAAAATTGTGAAAATAAGCCAAAAAATTCAGCATTTAGACCATGCTTGAACAATTAAAGATTTTCCACTACCCCCAAAAGACCCCCAAATGTGTAAAATTAACCCAAACCCCAAATAAAACAGCTAAATGTCACCATAAAAAATCTGAATAACAATGATTAAAATAATGAAGTTTCACTCCCGACCCCTGGCTTTACTTAAATCAACCATAAAAAGGACTTTAAGTATGTAATAAAATATTTTAAGCCCAACCCTCTGAGTCGGTCAAAATCATGAGTGAAGAGGTCACATATCTTTCGCAGACAACAAACTTTCAATCGGCCGATAGTTTGTAGAGTGAAAAAAAAGAGTCTTCTTTACCGGGAGTAAATTTCTACTTTGTCAACTTCTGAGTCGAACCCACTTGTGATGCAGAATAATACGTACACAACATTAACTTTCGTAGTCGGATAAAAAGAAGGACATAATATACTTAAGAACACATAAGTCTGTTACAAGCAGTAGTAGCTTAATTTAAGGCAAGATGATGCTGTGTGCTATATCCTGCAAAATTTATTGGTTACTTAACAAAAAAAACGCGCAGGGAACCCCCAAAAGTGGTTCTTTTATTTGCCAACTGTGAGGACCTCATTGTCTCTCTCATATAGACCTTCTGAGTCTTGAAAATAAATGCCACCACTCAGAACGCTGTTAATAACATATTTCAAAGATGAAAAAGTCCAATAAAGAAACAAAAACATATAAAATTTTATTAAATCGAACTTACCTACATTTACTTACTTTTTTTTAGTTTTTATTGGTATCAAACAAACTGGCCCCTTATTGCGTTAGCGGTTCTTATAATGAATACAGTTAGGTATTATAAGTAGGTAATTATGATAATGATGCAAATAATAAAATGGCCCGATAGTGAGTTGGTAGTCTACAAGAGTTTTGTTGGTGAGGACTCGGTGAAGTCTACCTTCATAAAATATCAACATGCATCGTTGAATAAAGATATTGCTTCGTAGAGTAGATAAACTAATATGGCATTTTCATCTTATGAATCACTTTGCAGTGTAAGCTTGAATACTCTGCCGACAAAAATAAATTAGAATAAGGGTAGAGGAAAAAGGCATTTTATGTCAATTTATTTGACTAAAACTAGGTATTCAGGGTTATTGATAATTACATAAGAAAAAAAGGTCCATGTTCCAAAAAGTGATCAAATTTATTTCCAGAAGTCGTAGTACAAATTTGATCGTTAAGATATACATAATAATTTTATATAGAAATAGGCCTCAACCGCTATTTGATATGATTTAGAATTACCCTGTCCCTGTCCCTGTCCCTGTGTGTTTTTATATTTTGATAAAAAGAAGACAAAAGTAATTAGTAAATTCGTATGACTCAACTAACTCAATTCAGTGGAGTTATAACTTTAAAATCTTCAAGGCCCCACTAGTGGAGAGGAGCAGTGGGGTCACCAGGGGTCTGCAACCCTAATAATTATTGATCAAACGAACTTACCAAGTGAAGTTCGATTACAATTGTGTGAACGACTTGTCGAGTTGACTTGACTTGAACGAATATGTTAGACCGCGTTGAAGGAACGACGTGAAACAGAATTATAAACGTTTTGGGCGTAGACTTTTAGATAAGTAGGTATATTTTAACAGGTTCTCTACCTACGACATAACCTTAGACTTTTCGACCCTTTATAAAGATCCAAATTCTTACCTTTACCCTTTTTATTTTTCCGTCAATATGTTTCGGAGAAAAACTAGTTTGCATTTACCGTAAGATACGGGTTTCTTTACCTATTTTGTTTTTGCAACGTTTTTTTTTCGACTTTCTATTTTGATAGAGATGGTTTGTTAGATTGGCTTGACGTTTCTCTGTTCTGGATCGATTTTACCCAAATAATAAAAATAAATTAAATTATATAATTTTTTACTTATATTTAACTAGCGACCCGCTCCGGCTTCGCACGGCTATATTATGCATGTATTGATAAACATATAAACCTTCCTCTTGAATCACTCTATATATTAAAAATAAACCGCATCAAAATCCGTTGCGTAGTTTTAAAGATCTAAGCATACAAAGGATAGGGATATAGGGACGGCGAAAAGTAACTTTATTTTATACTATTTGTAGTGATTTTTGACGAATCGTCACGATTTGTCGTAGAGTCATACTTTAAAGAGACGCAATGTTAGTTTCGTTAATTAGAAGTCTAGACTAAATGTTCACATTGCAAATGACCTAAGCTATGAATCGGCTAGAGATCAAAATGTTTAACAAGCAAAAATGAGTTACATGTAGCATTTTGGAATAAATAATTAAATTAAATGCTTATTATTAGCAGTTCCTCTTTGTTCAATGGCACATACCGTCAGTGAATAAAATAAGGCATTTTTATTATTTTGTGATAATTTTGTGCCCCAAATTTTATTGTTCTGTTAAACAAGAATAAATTATTATCATCGCAAATTCAAAAATATTTTTTACCCGACAATGGCGAAACGAAAGGGAGGATTTTGTTTTTTTTTAATATTTTTTACTAGCGACCCGCCCCGGCTTCGCACGGCTATATTATGCATGTATTATACATATAAACCTTCCTCTTGAATCACTCTATCTATTAAAAAAACCGCATCAAAATCCGTTGCGTAGTTTTAAAGATTTAAGCGTACAAAGGGAAATAGGGACAGAGAAAGCGACTTTGTTTTATACTATGTATAGTGATGATATAAATCATTTTATATAAATAGATAATAATTTTAGATAGGTTGTTAGATAAATTAGATAACTTAATTTGTACAAAACAGGTAGGCCCATATAACACGACGTACACAAAAAAAATAGCTAGAAAGTATAAGTTGCTCAAAATGGGCGACCTAATTGTGTCATACTTTTTATGATGAGTCAGGTTTCAGTTTTAAAACTTATTTTTTATTAGATACCTAATTAGTTAAAATGTAGATTTCACATACAGTAGCCGCAAGCTAAACTGAAATGAAATTCGTAGAATGATATTGTACATAATAATCCTTTTACTTAAGGTTATACGTTTTCCCTACTAAATGTTTTAGAGATTCCTACGTTTTATACTGAGATATTTAACTTATTATGACTTAAAGTAGGCCTAATTTAAGCTATTGTAGGGGCAGACCAAAAATATCACTGTTTAACATCCAGGAAGTACTCTGTTTCAGCGTGAAAAAAGAGACCAATTTTACGTATGTAGTGGTGCACGGTTATATTGACGTATGGTCATAGTGTAAGTGATGCATAGATGTGTGGAAACACGCGACGTTGTCGCGTTGTGTGTGGAAGCAGGAACACGCAATTACGCTAGAGCAGAGCCGCAATACAGTTTGCTGGATAAGGGCGACGTTGCCTCTCCGTCTAATCTGTCTAATAAAAATCAAAATATTTTCAATTGCATGATATTCAACTCAGTGCTGCCAGACCTACACCTGCAAGATTTTATGTAACTTTTGGCACTGTCGCGTCACTTTTGATACTTGAATTATACGTTATTTTGATAGACTTATCAAATTATCACTTTACGTATATAATAAATAAATAAATATTTATACTTGTTTGCATTTAATTAATAGTATAAAAATATAATAAAATATAAATGAAGTATAGTAATTCGCGAGAAAAAAAACCAAGCAGTCTTGTTGTTTTTTTGGTACTGTTTGTTGTACACACTGGCAACATACACCCAGTCGATACTTTGCCTCGCACTAGATGCGCGCTTGTTACCTAGGTAACGGAGAGTCAACAGAGATGTCAAGTAGTCAATAAATAGAAAAACCAAAAATAAAATATTATAATCATTTATTATATTCCTACTATTGTGTTTAAAGTGTCATCCATCTGAGCACCTACTGAAAATAAACCTTGAGGAAATTTTAGTGTCTTGTAAGTGATTGAATTATTAAACACAAGTTGGGCCGTAGGAACAAACTACGACTACTCTGGGTCCCAGGCCATGAAGGAATAGCAGGAAATGAGAAGGCTGATGAGCTGCAAGAACAGGATCGGCAAGTGCTATGCTTGGACCAGAACCATGTACGGGCCTGCCAGCATGCACAATCACAAAGGCCGTAAAGGATTACGTTGATAAGAAACACACGCAAGAGTGGGAAATCAGTGAAGGGCTACTACATTCGAGGAACATAGGATTTTTCCTCTTAGTGGGATCGCTGCGTTAATCGATCCCAAGGGGTCGAAGTGTTGCTGGCTATGTCAGCCCGCGATATAAGATAAGATAGAACTAATTTTAAATAAATAAACCTTTTTGTACATTACTTTGTCTTTATTTTTCTCTTTTCATTCAGACCTAGTACAATTTGCATAGTTCAGAATTCGTCCTAGTTTAAAAAAAAAATGATTACTAACAGTACCTACCATAAAATTGATCCTGTTTTTGAAAATTTATTCAAAAATATATTTTCATTAAAAAAAAATATTTGTATCGAGATTTGAACCGGGGCTCTTCAGAACACTACCCCGCCGCTCTAAATGACTACACCAATCGGTATCTGTAGGACTACGTCAAATATAGTCTATAGTTGCTACAGTTTATTGTTTTGTATGTGTGCGTGTCATTTATATCGTGACAAGAGTTAAAAATTGTACTTTGGAAATACATTAAAATGTGACTTCCAAAAAATTAAATTATGTTTGAAATATGTTCAGAGCAAACTAGAAAACAGGCAATATATATACAAATACTTTAATTCCACGTCAATTATAGCAAAATAAAATAAAACAATACTTTCGGGGAAAACAAGCGCCATCTAGCGGAATACTTTGCTTAGCGATACGAAACATTCAACCATAAAATTATACAAACGAACAAAATTTTCTATGTCAACATTGTTTATTACGTTTAAATGAAAACAAATATTACTTTACGTTGAGATGAAAATTTAACCCCGACATGTTCACGAAAATGTTTCATGGACTGACTTAGTGGACGTATTAAGGACGGTGATTTCTAGGGCGATACGCTCTTGTATAATATTTTTAACAATATCAAATTCAGTCCTTAAGCAATTAACATAAACACTTATTGGGTTCGGTTACATAACAAAAAATAATTTAGGTAGTTTCAAATAGCTGAATCACTACATCACTACATAGTATAAAATAAAGTCACTTTTCGCCGTCCCTATTTCCCTTTGTACGCTTAGATCTTTAAAACTACGCAACGGATTTTAATGCGGTTTTTTTTAATATAGATACAGTGATTCAAGAGTAAGGTTTATGTGTATAAAACATGCATAATATAGCCGTGCGAAGCCGGGACGGGTCGCTAGTAGTTAATAATTTATTTACACCACAAGAAGCATACAACATAATATTATTCAGATAATCTACAAACAGCAGCAGCTGCAGCTCTTTGCCAGCTCTAAGCCCTTATACATGATTAACCAACTTGTCAAAGTGTCAAACAGAACTACCAGTGATTATAAAAATTAAATATCAACCTTGTGGTTATTGAAATAGAATTGTATTTTAGATTATACGATAATTGTATTAAGCTTATTAGTTTTAGTATACAAGCACAATCTCAAGCAAGCCGCGCTCAGGCGTAAAAGCATAAGGCGAATGAACGAATGAAATTATAACTTTTCAATCATGAGCCACCATACTTGGGGCTGAATTAAACATACCTACAACTGTCCAATTCTTGACCTAAAGATTGACAGCAGAATTTGTTTAGGTTGATCTTGATATTAAATCAATGCTGCAGGCAATATAAAATAATACTCATTCAGAGTACAGTAAATAACAAAAGTTCTAATGCCCAATTTTGGTATCTACATTAAGATAAAATTCATAGAACTCCAATCGGTATGTTAATTAAGCAATTTATTGTTAGCACTATAAATCAGACAAAATAGGTAAAGTTTCTAGCATTTTTCACCTTACTTTATTTTATTATGAAAGTGAAAATTTCTATTAGCGCGGTACGCATATTTTTAGATGATATAAAATCTCTGTACAGTGTGTGCATATAAGCAGGTACATTATATTTTGTAGTTAGTAAATAAGTTTAAAATAATTTTGAAGTGTAATCTTTTTTTAGTGCGGTACGCATTTTTTTTTTGTTTTGGGTTACCGAACTCCCTAGTTTACCTATTTATCCCCTACCCTTAGTCCGGCTCTGTAATTTCCTACTTACGAATGATACATAGTCAAATGCGGATGCTATGTCATGTCGGGTAAAAGTGTATAGTCCGTATATCACCCTTCGGGTACCTTTGGCCTCGAATTATACGAAATCTTTTTACATTTTTGGGATAGCCCGGAAACACTGTCAGTAGGTAGGGTACCTACATTTTATGCGGTGAATATTGTATGAACTTTCCAAGATTTTCTTACTTTAAGACATTGTTAGGTAACATATTCTTACCCTTTTTATTTTGACTAAATGATTTTATTGAAGTGAAAACTTCTTTTTAGCGCGGTACGCATATTTTTAGATGAAATAAAAATATCTGAACTCGCCGCACCATTACGAGACGCAGCTACAGTGTATGCATATCATGCATCATCACTACATAGTATAAAATAAAGTCACGTTTCGCCGTCCCTATGTCCCTTTGTATGCTTACATCTTTAAAACTACGCAACGTATTTTGATGCAGTTTTTTTTAATAGATAGAGTGATTCAAGAGGAAGGTTTATAAAATATGTATAATATATGCATAATATAGCCGTGCGAAGCCGGAGCGGGTCGCTAGTGTACATATATTTTATAGTTGTTTAGTAAATAAGTTTTTGAGTTCAAAGTTTGTTTTAAATATTTTTTTTTATAAGTTTTCACTTCTGTTGGCAATCCGGAGTGCAACTGTTTTTTTCTTTGGGTTTAATATCCGATAAATATCGAAAGAAAACATGTTTATCATGTAATGGACAAAAAATACTCGAAAAGTTTCCGCATGAATTGCTAACGGTTTCCTTTCTTTAACGCTAAATAGGCTCGAATTTGACTTAATCTCACCTGATGGGAAGCGACGATGGGGTCGAGAATGTAGCATGCTCGTCTAGAAGGCATCTATTCACTCTAGACTTGAAGACGCCAAGGTTATAGGTTGAGGGTAAAGCGGACAGATAGTTCTACTTCTTGACAGTGCGCTCGAGAAATATGACGCTTTATGTACGCGAAATTGGAATACCTACCATATATGCAGGACGATCATTTGCTATGAGGTCTTGTAGCTGTTTTTGTTCGAACTTGAGATTTGATCAAATCTAAGGAAGCTAATCATAAAACATCCTTTCTATTGAATATATTTTGAAGATGTGAAATTACGAGTACAATTTTCTTACGAAGCATTATAGTTACAACTAGTTTTCAGTAGCTACGTTTGTTTTTATTTACAAAAAAAACGTGATTAATCCGGTAAAAACAAAATTATTATGAAGTTAATGTATATTTTAGCCCTAAGCTTCCTAACACATTTAAGTAAGTACCAATTAACTTACTTTACACACCTCAATTTTGTTAAGATTACAAAGTTACCCGCAAAATATCATTAGATACGACTGGACTACAGATTTGCGATCGACCGACGACAACTGTCGTCGGTCAACATCTAACACAACTTATTTAATCCCAATAATTTAACCTGCACCTAATTTTTTTAAGACGCATTAAAGCGATGTCGTGCAAATTGTATGATTCCAATTAAATAAAGAAAAATAATTGTGATTTTGATTTTAAATTGTCGTTGGATGGACAGTGTGAGATAAGATATGAGAGAAGATGTATACGATGAGATGATAAAATGAAGGGTAAAATCTATAAAACCGTGATAAGACCTGTCGTCATGTATGGATCGGAATGCTGGGCAGTGAAGAAGAAGGATGAGAGAAGATTGCATGCAGCGGAGATGAGAATGTTGAGATGGATGTGTGGAGTAACGAGGATGGATAAAATAAGGAATGAGTATATTAGAGGAAGCCTGAAAGTAGCACCGATTACTGAAAAAGTAAAAGGGAACCGTTTAAGTTGGTATGGACATGTGATGAGAAGAGAGGAGACGCATGTGACAAGAAGAGTGATGAATATGAATGTAGAGGGATGGAGAGGAAGAGGACGACCGAAGAAAAGATGGATGGACTGCGTGAGACAAGACATGAGAGAGATGAATGTGAACGATGAGATGACGACTAATAGGAGTGAATGGAAGAAAAAGACATACTGCGCCGACCCCAAATAAATTGGGATAAGGGCAGGAAGATGATGATAGGAGAAAAGAAGAAGACATAAAACTTAGATATAATATAATTAATTTTGATAATTTTGGACTAGGGCGGGCAGAAAAGAAAAAAAATTGCTATACAGATAAATATTTCTTAACTAATTATTTATTTTTAAGATTCCGTACCTCAAAAGGTAAAAAACGGAATCTTTATAAAATCACTCTCTTGTTCGTCTGTTTGTGTGTATCACCACCGATTTTCTCGTGGACCTAGCAAGTTGAAATTTATAACAGATACTGGATATCTATATTTTTTTAGATGGATGGACTGTATAAGACAAGATAATGAGAGATATGGATGGAAACGATGAGTGGACTGCTAAAAGAGGCGAATGGAAAAAGGATACATACTGTACTGACCACAAAAACATTGGAACAAAGGCAGGCAGGGATGGATCGTGAATTTGTAGGGCCCTAGAATAAGGGGAGCCTACCTAATTTGTCATTCCCCTTTTGGAAACATCAATGTTTTTTTATGAACATCCCAACTCTCAGCTTTGAAAAACTTATGATTACATTTTTTTTCCATTTGTGCAACTTGTACTTTCTAACTATTACTTTACTTTGCTTTGTGTATTTTTATGTTATTTACTGTGTTGAACAAATAAAGTTATCTATCTATCTTTTTTCTGTTTAGATTGTTTTTTTTTTGCAATGTCGATTATTGTTTCTAATAGAGACTGGGGGCCTTTTCCACGAGGCCCTGGGCAATAGCCCAAAGAGCCCTAAGGTAGAGCCGTCCCTGAGAAGAGTAGGGTTCGTATTTAGTAGTCCAAAAAGTCTTCCGTCTGCAATGAAGGTATCTTATCTAACTAAAGTAAACTCATAAAACGAACCGGATTGAAAACTTCGAAACTCATCACGTTACATCGTATAATATGACACTCATAATATTCGAGTACGTAAAGCTACTTTAATAAGCTTACCGAAAAAACGAAGTTTCGTCAAGTTCCTAACTTCATTCCCAACTAAATAAGGTTTTAGGAAGTTCCTTGGTCATTTCAGGTGGAGTAACAAAAAGGTTATATATTTCTTTTGGTTCGATGATTTCGTTAAAAACATTTGGGGCGTTTGCAATACGAAGTTTTGGAGCTCATGTTTAATTAAATTAAAAAGTATTTTATAATCACTACATAGTATAAAATAAAGTCGCTTTCTCTGTCCCTATTTCCCTTTGTATGCTTAAATCTTTAAAACTACGCAACGGATTTTGATGCGGTTTTTTTTAATAGATAGAGTGATTCATGAGGAAGGTTTATTTGTATAATACATGCATAATATAGCCGTGAGAAGCCGGGACAGGTCGCTAGTAACCTATAAAATACTTATTATATAGAGAAAAAAATGTTTTTAAATCTTTGAAACTCCTAGACCGGTTTTGATGAAACTTGGTATGAAGAAACAGTTAATCCTTGGGAGACAGTAAAATGTAAGCTAAAACATTGATTCAAAAATACCGATGACTTATTATTATACTAACTATAAATAAAATAAACTTGTGCACAAATGCACTTGTGTGGTACAAAAAAAAACAAATAAAATTATTAAATAACTAGCGACCCGCTCCGGCTTCGGACGGCTATATTATGCATGTATTATACATATAAACCTTCCTTTTGAATCACTCTATATATCTATTAATAAAAACCGCATTAAAATCTGTTGCGTAGTTTTAAAGATCTAAGCATACAAAGTGACATAGGGATATTATAGGGACGGCGAAAAGTGACTTTATTTTATACCATGCAGTTATAGTGATAAACACCAAATACTAACATATTGCATGCCATCATATAAAAGTTTGAACATTAAGCAGTATCAACATAAACGATATACGGTAACATTTGTGTATATTTATTATAACTTATTTTTTTATTTTTATTAATTATAACAAAGTATAGTAATAAAAACAAGACATAGGTTGTTTTTTTACTATACTTTGTTAATACAGCATTGATTGTATGACAACATTCCGAGTGAATCATTAATTAATATACAAAAAAATTAAATGAAATATTTATTTGCGGGAAAACTTATTTATTTATTTAGCTTTTGGTTCAAAATTAAAAAACAAACATCACCATGATTCATTATTAATAAAAAAATATATATTTTCTCTATTGTTTTTAAAAATAAAAAATTACCTTAAATAAAAGTTAATAGTGCTTATCGATCCCACATTTCAGGGGAACCGTTAATCGTGAAAAATTTCTTAACAGGGACCTTTTTCCGTCGGAGTAAGAATATCGGGATCAAAAGTAGCCTAAATTACTACCAATAGTCCCAATGAATCAATGTATCCTCATACCAAGTTTCATCTAAATCAATCCAGTAGTTTAGAAGCCTATTCGTTAAGAAACAAAAAATCTTTCCTTTAAATAATATTAGTAAGTATAGATAGAATAGAATAGAAAAACATTAATTTGGACAAGCACACGACAAAAATAAATATTTAGAACAATTTAAGAGATGTTGACAAGCAACCATAAAAACATTAAAAATACAGAAAATGATAAAGAATAAGTAAGAACAAAAAAGTATAAAATAGAAAAACAGAAAAATCAGAGAATAAGAACAGCCAAAAAAAATTAATAAGTAGGTATTTTAAAAATAAGATAAGATAATAAGATAGGTATGATTAGTATAGACAGTTTACATAAGTACCGCGGAGGGGGTGGTTTGTGGCGGTTTGTTCTCCTCGTAAAAGAAACATAGGTAAAATTTTATCCCGATATTCCTAAGGGATCGTTACTCACGCGGGGCTCAGCTAGTTTTCATTACATTTAAATCCGCGTTGATTTTTAATTTAAATGTTAATCTCTCCATCCAAATAACATTTAAACAACAAAATGTCCTGTAAACGTTGTAAAACGAACTAACTACGTACATTTGTACCGCAAAGCAATCACATTTTGCCGCTTTGTACGGTTCATAGAACTTGTTGAGACTTAGCTAAGTGGAGGCCCGAGTGAAACAGTCGAGAAGCACTTAGGGTCTCCGCCCACTCTATGTACCTACTGTACTATGGTATCATAATCACTACATAGTCACTACATAGTATAAAACAAAGTCGCTTTTTCTGTCCCTATGTCCCTATGTATGCTTAGATCTTTAAAACTACGCAACGGATTTTGATGCGGTTTTTTTATAGATAGAGTGATTAAAGCCGTGCGAAGCCGGGGCGGGTCGCTAGTATACTATAAGCCGTGCTACATCTTAGGCCACATCGTAACCTACCATCAGACGGATGTGATAGTGGCCAAACCCTCATTAAAATTTGTGATTTCTGTGTGTACCAAGCTTTCCCAGAAGATACCTGTTCACTCCTGACTTGAAGGCCTCCAAATCGTATGTAATGTCACGAAAGACAGACGTAGACAACTGATTCCATTCCCTGTACGAATAAGGTATGATGAAGGAAAACACTTAGTGCGGGTCTCTGGGATTTTAACCATGAATCGCTTTCGCATTAAAGTTTAGTAGCAAAGTCAGTTTTGTCAGTGAATATTATTGTGAGCTGTAACAATGTTAATTATTTAATAAAACCAGTCGCGTGCGAGTCGCACTCATTAAAAACAACTAAGACTATATTGGCGAGCCTACTTAGCAACACAAATACTCAGCTGACAAGCTCAAAATGACACCTAAACCTCACTAACAAACGAGATGAGAGCAAGGTTTCTCACACATCTGCCATATTTTTTTTTGGGGCCCTGTCAGGCGGGTTTTAAAGGAAAAATGTGCGGTAGATGGGCCCGGATAATGTAGGGTTTTGAAATACAGGTGCGCGATCTTTACTTGAAATATTACATCGCAAATTAGATTACGAATATGGATGAGTTAGGGTAGTTTTCTGTCAATATTGTGTATGTTGAAAAACGTATAAAATATCGGGTTGAAAGAGAATTTTATAGATAGACTAGCTGTCTCGGCCTTAGGTCCCGGCAAACGTTGTTTTGCAAGACACAAAAAAAGGAAAACAAAATTGATGTTGTTCGATTTTCAGACCAAACGAATATACCTACACAAAAAATTTCTTACAAATCGGTTCAGCCGTTTAGGTGTAGTTTGGCAACCAACACCGCGACACGAGAATTTTATATAATAATATATTCTTTACTGTCAACACAACCTTTAAATTCCTAAAATTAAAACGGGAGTGCAGGCAGAAGTGAAAACTGTATATCTGTGTAAAATCTCATATGTCGCGAGAACATACGCAAAAAGAGTTTTAGATGAAAAAAAAAAAATAGTCGGACGACAAATAGTCGTCCGACATTTGTCGTCCAACAAATTGTCGTCCGACATTTGTCGTCCGTCAATAGTCGTCCGACAAATTGTCGTCCGACATTTGTCGTCCGACATTTGTTGTCCGACATTTGTCGTCCGTCAATAGTCGTCCGACATTTGTCATCCGTCAATAGTCGTCCGTTAAAAAATACCATATGTACGTCTTAATACACTCACAGCCAAATTAAAAACAGTAGGCCCAGGCATACATTTTCGCCGCGCCGTAGAGAGGGGATAGCTGTCTACTCTCCATCCGTCTTACGCTTTTTCGGGTCACGTGTCCTGACGCGAGTTTAAGATTTTATACCCATTACAGAAAAAGTGCTCAAGGCCGCTAAAGAAGTTTTCACTTCAAAAAAAAACAAAGATTACTCTAAATAAGTGTGACAAAGGGTTGCCACCCTTTGTCATACATCTTAAACTTTACTGTAAGATTTAAAATTACAAAAACATCACCCTTCTTTTCTCTACACAGTCGGTTAAATCACTTACACTTCACTACTTTTGTCCACAAAATTAATCCTCAGACACATGCACCGACAAACTTTCCCATTGAATAGTGCTTTAAGCTCCTTTAAGTTGGCGAACCGGAAAACCGGTTCACGAGTGGATCTTAAAATAAGTATTCTTTGGTTTCTTATTTCAAAAGTGTTCTGTGTAACTGAGATACGTACTTTGTTGTGGTTTTGGGATGTTTTTCAATTTTAAAAATCATCAAGGTTTAGAAGCTTTGAAATAACGCCATCTAGTGAGTACTTTATCGTCTAAAGTACTTACGACCTCACTACGAAACTGTCCAAGACGTAATCTACTAAATAATATTGATATTGGCCTTCTTAATCAACACCTCAAGGGAGACTCTCGCTAGATGGTTGGGTCAAGGGTCAGATCCAGAAGGCAGTCATCTTGGATACGGCACGTATCTTCAGAATATTCCTCTCTCTGCGGCCCTCACCATCGGCACATGAGTTCTTTACTCATGTGCCATCGGTAGCCTGGGCCTCGCTGCCGACGGTATTTTATGTTCAGATTAATAATGATTTACTGTTTTTAACCGACTTCAAAAAAGGAGGAGGTTCTCAATTCGTCTGTATGTTGTTGTTTTTATTATTATGCACATTGCACAATCTATACATTATCTTAAAACTTGTAAATTAAATTTTATTTAGGTATGTTTAGCTTAGATAGAATGTTTTATAAGTTTTTATAGTGATGTATTAATTTTGTATTCAATTTGTTTTTGTAAAAATCTGAATTTAAAAACAATAAATAATGTACAGTAGTTACACTTTAAAAAACATCGTCAAAAATTACGTCTGGCGCCAACTAAGCTGCGGGTTTCATCACCATGTTTCACATGTGAGAGCAATGAACAAATAATATTTTTTAAAGAAAATCTCATTCGAACCTTCTAATTGAAACCTGTCAGAATGGCTGGTGCATGACTTCCTTCTTCCTGTAACTGCAAACACCAAAACTTAAGAAAATAATATAACCAAAACAGAATTTTAAAGTTTTCACAAACAAAATGTTATATTTTCCTGTGATAATTTTAAAACAAGTTGAAGTAGACTACCACCTCAGTTCTCGACGCAAGACTAAAGCATTACTCATACATTAGCATAAAACGAAAGAGTTCTTGTTCTCGACTCCAGTGCCATTTATAAGCGAGAGCGGGTGAAATCAACATTTATTTACTTTTACCAACCTTTGTAGCGTAGTGGACGAACACCCGCTTGCGATGTAAAAGGTTGCGGGTTCAATTCCCGCCTCAAACAAGTATTTATGAGCAGATATTTGTTTTTGGTCTGGGTGCCTGTTAATTACAAAACAGATGGACAAGAGAGTGATCTTATAATGGTTCCTTTTACCTTTAGAGGCCCGAAACCCTAAAATTTACAAAATATATATTTTTTCTATTTACGTAATTTTAGTTTTAGTGTAAATACACTACAGTTTAAACTAATCTTTTTACTGACTGACTGATCAACGCACAACACAAACTTTGACATACATATAACTATTATGACTTACATCTGGTTTGAAAGGATTCCGAAAAACTCAACCCCTATGCGGACGAAGTCACGGGGTGCAGCTAGTCTACACGAATATATTAAAGAGGAAAGAAATTTTGTTTTTTCGGGATCGGGAGTCACGCGGTTTAAACCGGGTACCGCTGCTAGTCTATAATTAATATTATAAAGCTGAAGAGTTTGTTTGTTTGAACGCGCTAATCTCAGGAACTACTGGTTCGAATTGAACAATTATTTTTGTGTTGGATAGTCCATTTATCGAAAAAGGCGCTACTTTTTATTTCGATATTCCCACGGGATCGGGACTTAGGCGAGTGAAACCGCGAAACGCTGCTTGTCTTAAATAAATTGCTTTAATAGTTTGACATTCCCTATAACTTGTCCCAAAAACTCAGGCCTAAGTCGTCCCTTTGTCTGTAGAAGACGACCGACAGTGACGCGCAAGGGTCTCGGAAGTTTGTACCGTCGAGTCATTCAGAGAAGTAGGGTAGCCATCTACCTAGACGAACTACAGAGCACTTCGTTGATGCACATTTCATATTATATTTACAAATTTGCATAATCGTATGTGAGGATCATAAGTCAAATTTTCTCATCTTTGAGGTATAATATGACACTTTTTAAATGTAGAATTTCACATTATATTTACATCTTTGCATAATAATATCGTTTGTGAATAGAATCGAAAGTCAAATTTTCTCTTCCCTTCTCTCTTCTAGGAGACTTTGTACCAGTGGATATGAGACTTATTTTTAAAGTAATATTTCACATTATACTATTTACATCTTTGCATAATAATATCTTTTGTGAATAAGACCAAAGCCAAATTTTCCCTTACCTTCTGGAGAGAAGGAAAGTGAGAATTTGGCTTTGGTCTTATCTTGGCTTTTGTTTGTTAATTTGAGATATTATTAGTGGATATGACACTTTTTTAAAAGTAATTACATCAAAAATGACATTTAACTTTAATTCCACAAGGTAACAACAGTTAAAATTAATGTATGAAGACAATGGCTGAGCGAACAATTGATACCATTCCAAGACAATAGAGTTTGAACTTCGAATGCTGACTGACTAGTTCCGATTTGTAGGTAGTTGGTATGTAATTTACTATTATTTGTGAAGACGGCTGGAAAATTGTCCATTTTGTTACTTGAAATAATAGGAAATTTTGTACGGAGTGAGTCAATGATTTAAGAGCGAAATAGGCGGCTGGTAAAGTCAGGTAAAGGGAACTTTAAAAATATTTAAATTTTAAGGGGTCTTCTTCTTCTTGTATAATGGTGTGACTCACCTATTGTTAGAAATTTCAGATCGCCTTAAGGCCTCTAACTTGACCTAACAACTGCTACAGTAACTAGAGGCAGCAACCGGGACCAACGGCTTAACGTGCCTTACGAAGCACGGAGGGGTCACAAAAACACATTTTTAAGGGGTGATCTTCGGAAACACTATCATTAAATATTTTTTTTTTACAAAAAAATAAATTATATGACATTGAAAAATAAATGTAATTTTATAAAAAAAAATAATGTGCTTATTAGTTTACCAAGTCGCTAATCGCAGAAAATCGAACTTTATTTTACATATTTTTGGGGTTTTTTTTCCTACAAAGGTGTTCACACACTACGACAAATAAGCGCTAAACCGCGACAGCTGCACGATAGACAATTATATGGCATAAAAAAAACAACATCTGATTGATTATTAAATCTATTTTAAACCCACAAAATATTTTCCAAAAGAAGAAAATACACTGACCTTTGTACCAACCATAAATTATAATCCAATATCCCTATTGTAATCATAAACCTAAATACAAATAATAAATCAAAAAAGACAGCAGCAAAAATACAATAAACATTGTTAAAGTCCATGAAAAATGGTAGGTATTTCTTTCGATCGCAGACTTTAGACTTCGATCGGGCGATAGCTACATGATCGTTTATATTAATTTGATGGCGCAAAAACAACTACTGTTTGTTTTTGCGCCATCAAATTAGTTTAAACGAAAATAAAATAAAAAAAAATTTAAAAATATTATTAAAAAAATCACACCTTGCCGTTCCTGAAACAAGAATCCGTTCCTGAAACAAAGGATGTAAACCTGCTTTGTGAGTTTTAAATAAAACTAGCTGCGCTCCGCGGTTTCACCCACGTAACTCCCGATCCCGTGGGAATATCGGGATAAAAAGTAGCCTATAACCTTCCACGATAAATGGACTATCCAACACAAAAATAATTTTTCAATTCGAACCAGCAGTTCCTGAGATTAGCGCGTTCAAACAAACAAACAAACTCTTCAGCTTTATAATATTTTATTATAGTATAGATAAATATTGTTGAACTTATTACAATACAGCGCTATCTAGCACCAAGCTAAGCAACTAGGCTTGTGTTGTGGTGGTCAGACAAGGGATATTAGTAAATTTATACCTATTAAAACGAAAAATTTAATTAATCTGAATATTAGTGAGTGTGAGTATTATCAATGTAATTTGATTAGAAATTCTTATATTTGCATTTTGTGGTAGAATATCAATTCAAAATTTCTGAATCTAAATTGTAACTGTAAGCCTTTATTAAAATTTTATTTTAACCCATAAAAGTGCAAATAAAAAAACTGCGATTTAATTTTCCTGAAATTAAAAAAAAGACTTGGAAATCAATCTATACCTAAATTGATAGGTGAGCGTGTAATAAATAACAAAATCTGAGATCTACGTTAGCCTCAAAGATTTCTTATTCTGTTGTGAATGCCAAAGATTATGATGTAGTGTTCCTATTCGTACTGTTGACGTGAGATTTCGACTCGGGTATTGAACGGTGAGTTCGTGGTAGGAACAATATCGTCATAAATATTATGATTTGTCTGTAAAGTCGGTTTACGGACATCATAAAAATAAGAAAACCTTCATAAAAACGAGGAAAAACTTACTTAGGTACTTAAGTAGGTATATAATTTTTTTTTCTTGTTTTTTTTTTTTTTTTTTTTATTTTTTTTTTTTTTCATTTATTTAAGTCTTCTATTTGTTACTCGTCACCATAACGCAAGCCCAGATCAGCGATATTATTAATAAATACTCTGTTTTCTAACGGGAAAGGACGCCTCATGGTCATGTTACAATGAAGCATGACGTCACACAATATTACCGTGACACTTTTTTGTGAATGCAGGTGTTCCGCCAATTTATTAGACGTTATCACGTCAAAAAAGGAACCCTTATAAGATCACTTTCTTGTTTTGTATGAGACGACCAATCTGTACAAAGCCAGTCTTCTTCTTTCCCTTGAACTTTTCCCATTTATTTTACTTCCTCTTTGCACGGTTTAGTGCTTAGTTAATCTGTAAAAAGCTAGTAAATTATAGATTTTGACAAAATATGCAATGGGCACAGTATTAAAAGGTACCTAATTCATAAAGTCCTAGATTGGAGACCACGTACCGGTTAGCGCAGCGCTAGACTAGATGGAAGGACGACTTAATTAAGGTCGCGGGAAAGTCGTTGGATGCAGAGAGCATGCGACCGATCGCTCTGGAAGATCGTGGGGGAGGCCTATGTTCAGCAGTGGACGTCCTGTGGCTGATATGATAATGAATTCATAATTTGTTTTATATTATTACGTCATATCGATATTACAAGGTTTCACTGGTTCGTCCGATTGACCATGGCATACTCTAAAACCACAGCTAACACTAACTAGTGGTTTGCCTCAATATCGATCCTCGGTTACTGTGAAAGATATAAGCTTTGGTCTAATATAAATAAAATAAATAATAAATAAATAAATATTGCAGGACATTCCACACATTGCCATCTAGCCCCAAACTAAGTAACTAGACTTGTGTTATGGGTGCTAGACAACGGATAAACTACATATATACTTTTCTTTTGTAAATATATACATATAATAAGGATATCCACATCTAAAAATATGATTAATAAATAACAATATTACTATAAAGTTGCGAATAACTAATTTAAGATTTGATTTTTATGTTTCATTCAATAAATATTATTTACTTACTGTTTTCTATAGTTTAACGAAATACTCCTTTGGGTAGGTAAATGTGTAGTTTGACTAAATACACCCATGACAGTACGAGATTTTGACGAATGGCCAAGCGTGCACTTTGACCAAACACACCCTTAACCAACTGCCCCACATCCGAAATATCTTCAGCCCAGGATATTCAAAAACATAGTGATTAGACTCGTTGTCTGAAGGTGGAAATTGAATTGTGGAGTTCCAGTTAATGATATTGGGATGTTTAGAAACACACAATTTAACCCCCAATATATTAGTGACGCGCCCAGACTTCGTACGGATCATATATTACAAAACAACATTGATAATCTAAACTAATAGGTAACATTATAAAACATTATATAAAAACAATGTAATCTGAATTTTAAATAAATGACCTAATATTATAAAGCTGAAGAGTTTGTTTGTTTGTTTGTTTTAACGCGCTAATCTCAGGAACTACTCGTTCGAATTGAAAAAATATTTTTGTTTTAGATAGTCTTTTTGTCGAGGAAGGCTATAGGCATTTTATATTTCGATATTACCACGAGATCGAGAGTTACGCGGGTGAAACCGCGAAGCGCTGCTAGTAAATTATACACATAAACCTTCCTCAAGAATCACTTCGTCCATTGGTAAAACCTGTATCAATATCCGTTTAATGGTTTTGAGTTCAGACAGACATATTGACGCGGTGGTGGACTATTTATCTATACATATTGTTTTATAATAAGTATAGATAGAAAAATAGCATAACAAAAACGTTGGTAAACTTTCGCTGCCAACTCCACTTATAACAGAGGGAAGACTTGTTATTTACTTCTATCTTTAATCTTTTGTTCCTTTCAGAGCGTTTTTCCTTGACAGAGTTTCTTGGTTGAAATAAATTAGAAACCTCTTTAGAAGAGAATCGATAAGCGGTAATTGGAATTCTTGGATTTATTCTCTCAGAGACTTAAAATAAGGTTATTAAGCGAGGTTTCTATTGTTTTTCTAAATAGATAAACGACCTACATTTTGTAAAGGTAACGATTTCTTTAAAGAGGCAGATAACACGCGAAATATAATTTAACTTGAATTAATATTAACATCCGAAGGCAGAAAAATGATAGCTCTCTTTCTACCCGCCAAAAAATCTTCAAAAAGCGATTAATTTTACCTCGAAAGCTGTCTTAATAAAATCTCTTAAACATACTTCAATTCATCACTGTGAAGTCGATCAGACTTTAGCTTGTCAATCTTATAAAACATCTTAAAAATAAAAGTTTTCCTGTCGGAATAAGAAGCGCTTTGTCGTACCCTGAAAAAAGATTTCATAACTTTAAAATTAATTTCCAAAACATACCTCAATTCATCACTGTAAAGTCAATCAGACTTCGGCCCGTCAACCTTTCTTTTTTCGGTTCCATGCCTTTAGAATTCCTGTTGATATATGGTTGTTCTAATTCCACAGTTTGGCTTCGCTCCAAACCTATGCTGGTCGTACTTTCTAATACCTACAAGGTGAAATGTCTCTTAGTTTGCTTTTGTGTAGGTTTTAGAGTTATGCGTTTTCATAACTAAAATAAGGACCATTTATTATAAGGTCGAGTATGTAATATTAAATAAAATATTTAGCCTATCGCGAAAATGTCTTATTTAATAATTAAACTGTTACTATATTTTTTTTATTAAAAAGATGTTTATTAGTTTTATGAATTTGTGACTGTTTTAACCAATTCAAAAACGTTGACACAATAAGTCGCGACTTATTAATATGTTTTGTGGCTTATTTTTATGAGTACTCATTTTTACAATCTTGACGAATCTCACACGATTTATCTCACTCTTTTATTTAAAAATGTGACAAAACTTTGCTTAATTAATGATTCACATAGAAACGTTACTAAGAGCGGTACTTAGAGCTATTATGACATATTATTCTGTCGTCTAATACTTCTTCTTTTACAAGAATGATGTGCATGGAAGCTAACTAAAGTTAACGGGGTCTTAAAATAAGCAGTAGAACACGAATTCAAAGTAATGTAATAAAAAATAATGAACCGATTGATTAGTTTTTACAATTATTATTTTAATAGCTATATTGTCTAGGAAGGTCGTGATATAGTTTATATAGCAGCGCTCCGTGGTTTCACCCACGTTCCTCCCGATTCCGTGGGAATATTGGGATAAAATATAACCAATCTCCAAATGAATCAATGTATCCTTATACTCAGTTTTATCAATACAGTAAATCAGTACAGTAGTTTCGGAGTCTATTCGTTACAAACAAAACAAAAAAAACCAATGTTAAGAAATAGTAGGTAGGTAACTATAATATATAAAAATTCAACAAGTAAAAAGTTTTTAACGAAAAACTGCAACCATACCCAGCACGTTCACGTGAGCACGCGATTCGAAAATACACTCTGCGGCTATTTATCCCGATTTTCTTACGGGATTTAGTATAACACAACCGCAGCTACTGTACAATTTGTTTCAGCGAAGGGGTTTTAATAGGAAAGGGGTTTGTTCTAAACGTCTAGGCGAAAAACTTTTGTTCTACGACTTTTGGAAATTCGAACTTTTTTGACGTGACAACGTTTTATAAATTGGTTTGCCGGGTGACACTTCAAGAAACTGCGTTACGCTCCGCTGACGTTATGCGCTCACAATGAGAGCGAGTGAGAGGCACGCGGGCATGGTTAGCCCGCCTAAGAGCGAGAGAGACAGACATAAAAAGTGAAAGGCACGCGTCCCTTCCACTCGAGCACAGTTGTTGTCACGTAAAACTTTCGCCCGTATACCGACTTTACAGGCAACCAGTTTTTTTTTCCGATAATACTGACTGAATTTTTACTTGAAAATCAGCTGTTTCATACAAACGAAAGAAATGTTCGAAGTTTCAAAACTCGTAGAACAAAAGCTGTTCGCTCAGATGTCTAGAACAGCCTCTTTTCGTATTAGACCCCTTTGACACATTCTTATATATAAAAATGAATCGCAAAATGTGTTGGTAAGCGCATAACTCAACAACGCCTGGACCAATTTGGCCAATTCTTTTTTTGTTGTGTTTGTTATTGTCAGGAGAAGTTTCTTATGAAAGAAAAAAATAAGGAAATTTCGTAGAAAATTATTACGCGGGTGAAACCGCGGGGCTCAGCTAGTTGTAAAATACCTATCTAACAATCTAAGTCTCAATGTTATAGGTAGGTAAGTAGGTATACTTGTACGTATAAAACATAATTTATTCACATAAACCCTTCAATACAATTCCTTTAGGAATATTATGTAATTCTGTACATATCTATGAATAAGATTTCCTTTGCTGATATTTTACTACATAACCGAATATTTTACCTACTTAAGGCAGAGTATACTAGTCGGAGTATACTCTCGGAGTATACTTCAAACAAAAATTAAACATTAAATATTTCACTAAAATTGAATTAAGTGCATAATAATCCTATGATTCGCGAATTTCTTTCATCTCAAAAAAGGACTATTATTATTCTCAATATGATTCAATACCGAAAAAGTTTATTTTAATTTTTTTAACTCATTAAAAACTTTTTCTTTTTTTTAGTCTTCCATTTGTCACTCGTCACCAGTTGAGCAATATTATTATTAAATACTCTGTTTTCTAACGGGAACGGCCGCGCCATGGTCATGTTACCATTACGCATGACGTCACATAACGGGAATGGGACGGATGACGTCACACAATATTACCGTGACACTTTTTTGTTTGACACGTTAAAAACGGGGTAGGGATGGTAACTCTGTCCAGTTGCTAATCTATCCAGTTCCGAATCTGCAAGAGCCACAAGAGCAAGAACTCTCGTATTTAAGAGGATCATGAGTTTTCGATACTCGGCACGAGTAGGTATTTTCAAAACTGACCCGTATCGTGCGATAGAGAGAGTTTAAGTTCGGACGTAATTGCCTTCATTTTGCTTTCAAATAATGTTGCGGGCCGTAACGTTTTTACACCCTGTATCCTTCACAAAATGAAATAAATTTTGTCTCATTTAATTCACTGCATCTTATTTTAGGTTTATACGTTTTTTTTTTGGTAATTTCAGTTAAGTCCATTAAAAACAATTGAAACGCTCGATACAGTTTCTAAGTCAAAAATATAGATAATCAGATACTAATAACTTTTATCTTACGCTATATTTCTTTAAAATAAAAACGGTAAAACCTAGTTTTCCATTAGATCTAGAACATTTTCAAAAATTATCAAAATCGGACTTCGTTTATGGGGGTGGAAACGTTACCGCTTTTTGTATGGAAATTTAAAGCCTCACACTGGTCTTAAGTTAAAACTCCGTTTAGTATGGTATTAGTGACTGGCAGACTGACTGTCAGTCACTATCACCTACAGAACTTTAGGTATTCAATGATAATTAAAATTATTTCAAGCCGAAACTAGAACGAAAGTGTCAAAGTCTTTCGTGATTCGTGAAGTCAAGAGTTTGCCACGTCATTTTGTAATTAAATGGGCTTATCGTTAGGTACCTGTATAGTTAGGTAAGTTAATTAACTTTTATTTTTGGTATACCTACCTATTTAATTAGTTAATTTTTAATGGTGTGTTAGCCTTTGCCTGCAGTGAGAAAATTTAAGGCCAGATAATTTTATCTTATTTAATAATTTGTGTTCCCATACTTATCAAGGCAATCGACAGCAGGTATTAGTAGCATTGCACTAGACATTACTCTGTGGCACGGTGAGCGAACACCAGCTTGCGACGCATAAGTTTCTGGGTTCGATTAATACCGTCGAATAATTATTTGTGTGTAAGTACAGATATTTATAAACAAATATTTTTTGCGATCTAATTTATATATTTAACTCAAATATTTTTTTAATATGCATATTCGTACTATATCCGTTGCATGACCACCATAACACAAGCCTATTTACTTATATGGGGACTAGATGGCGCTGTTTGTAGAAAAAAAAAAGCAATAAAGAATTAATATCTATCTTTCTACTCGTATACAGGGTTATTGAAAATTATACTAGCAAGCCGTTGAGGGCTACTTTTGTGCACCTTAACAAACAACTTTTGTTCTACGACCATTGGAAATTCGAAAAAAAAATGAAAATTTGGAGGTTATGTGAATTCGAAAAACAGCAATTTTTTTTAAAACAAAGGTCATTCAGACTAAGAACAGTAGATAAAACTTAAAAAATAAGTAAAATTTTAAGGTATTTGTTTATTTGATACCGTACTACTGTTTCTAGTTAGGTCGCATCAGTGTGTAAACACTTCAAATTTACAGTGAATTTCCTATTGTTTCCACCAAACTATATGTACCCGTACACTTTAAGCTCTTAAGCGTACAGAACAGATCCAAATTAGCTGATCGAGTCTATATTTAGACGCAAATGGCAAACATCGCACATTATTGAATTCTCATGTCAAATGTTTGGTTTGCGAACCTTAAGCAATTTAGTACGAAAATGGAATTAACCGGCGGTTATAGCTGTACTAATAATAAACTGAAACGAAGCATTGTATTGTATATAATTACAAGTATTCCCGTATCTGGAAATACTGAAATTGGGGTTTAATTGCTGTTTCCAAGAGGACTTTACCTAAATCAGAATCTGTAGAATGGACCGAAATCATAACTTGATTTCTATAAAACGGTACCTCTCTTTATTATTGGAGAAACGATTACAGAACGTACAATCATAATAATTATAGATTGTCAGTCGAACGTCATGATTATTAAGATGTTGGCTGACAATGACAATCTTGACATAAAACGGAACGGCATGTAAAGTTTTTTTGCGACAGGCAAAGTAAGTAGTTAAGCAGCAAACCTCGGTTTTCTGATGAAAGAATAATTACTTTAGAGACATTATTTAGGAAATAAATAGAGGAATTAATTTATACGGAGAAATCGCTATTAGGATACTGCCTTAAAAGGTTATTTGACTTTTTGAACCATAATTAAAGATGAAATAATCACAAATCAACTCAAATCATAAGATCAACTCACCAACACTTAACTCTACATTACCCTATGAAAATTAGTAAGTCTTAAGCTGTTATGAATCTTTTAAAAACTATATCAAAGACAAATAGAAAACAATGTAATGTTTGTAATGTGTACCTATGTGTGTTTTAATTTTTAATTTTTATTTGTATATTTTTAATTTTAATATTTTGAAACATATACCTACACTACATACAGGACAGATGTTTAATGTTTGTCATGTTAAATTTAAAATAAAAAAAAACTTAAAATAGAAAACTTACAAGAACCTACATTACAAGTTTAACTCACCAACACTTAACTCAACTCTCAAGATAACTCAGTCTTGAACTGTTATTGACATTTTCAAAATCATAATAATAAAAGTAAACTCACAAGAACTCAACTCAACTCACCAACACTCCACGTAACTCTCAAGAAAACTCAGTCTTTAAAAGTTATTTAAATTTTTCAAAATCATAACAAAAAAAGAAAACTCACAAGAACTTAACTTAACTCACCAACACTCCACATAACTCTCAAGAAAACTCAGTCTTAAACTGTTATTTACCTTTTTCAAAATCATAACGAAAAAAGAAAACTCACAAGAACTTAAGTCAACTCACCAACACTCCACTTAACACTCAAGAAAACTCAGTCTTGAACTGTTATTTACCTTTTTAAAACCATAACAAAAAAAGAGACCTCACAGGAACTAGACTCAACTCACAAGATCAACTCACCAACACTCAACTCAACTCTCAAGGTAACTCTACAAATATAACTCATCAATATTAAGTCACTGTTAGCAAAACGCTAAATGGTCAATTCGCAAGGGACGTTCTTACTTAGCAAGTATCCAAGACTGTTGAACCGAAGATAACAAAATGTCCAAACTTGATTAATGTGTCTGTTTATCATAATAATGTAGGTAATTAGTTATATGAGTGTTTATGGCAGCGAAATTAGATTCTGGAGGTTATTTGTAACGGTTTGAGCCTAGTGGTCGATTCTTCGACTTTCATTTCGAAGGTTCGGTGCAGTTGTTTACCTACCAACAAGTTTTTTTTAGCCTAGATTGGTTGAAATAAATGATGTAATTTAAATAATTTAGTACGCGTTCGAGGGTTCTAGATAAAAACACGCACTAAGTTCGAACACAAAGTTTATTGTGTTTATAGGTTCACAAAAAGTTCACTATATTTATGGAAAACGGTGAAATATTTATTTAGGCGATCCGTAACAATGCGCGCGCGACAAGAGCCGATTGTCGAAGAAGGAAGCGGAAACAAGTCCATGAGCTTGTCGCGTTGCAGTGTTACCATTATAAAATATAACTAGCAGTAACACAATGTGTTGCCGGACACCCTCTATTGGCCATGTTGGGCATGGTGTTGGCCAGGTTTGCTATAATACATAATAATAATTTAATTTCATGGGTTCGAATTCCGGCCGGCCGGACGTGCACCAATAGATTTTTTCTTAAAAAATAATTATATGCGAAATATTTACATTGCTCTGCTCTTACGGATTATTGTGTGCTCAATTGCTCTGCTATTACAGTGAAGGAAAACATCGTGATGAAACCCGCAGCTTAGTTGGCCGTTCGGTTCTCTGGACACGGTCGACTAAGTTGAGAAGATAGGTGTAGGTGCTGGAGAAGCATACTCCATCTATACGTGTCTCAGGCACTACAGCGCCCTAAATAACATTGATCAAACATACGGCAGACAGACAGACATGACGAATCTATAAGGGTTCTATATAAATCATCTAGATTGGAGTTTTAAGGCTTATCATCATCATCATATCAGCCACAGGACGTCCACTGCTGAACATAGGCCTCCCCCACGGACTTCCAGAGCGATCGGTCGCATGCTCTCTGCATCCAACGACTTCCCGCGACCTTAATTAAGTCGTCCTTCCATCTAGTCGGAGGCCGTCCCGCGCTGCGCTTTCCGGTACGTGGTCTCCAATCTAAGACTTTTCGGCCCCAACGGCCATCAGTTCTACGAGCCACATGCCCCGCTTATTGCCACTTCAGCTTACTAATTCTTTGGGCTATGTCGGTAACTTTAGTTCGCCTACGAATCTCCTCATTTTTGATTCGATCTCGTAGTGAAACGCCGAGCATAGCCCTCTCCATAGCACGCTGTGCGACCCTGAGCCCTGAGCTAATATAATTTATTCTATAGTACACTGAAGAATACAAATTAAGATAGGTAATAATTAAAAATATAATATGTCTGTATTAAAAACCAAATAGAATGATTATTTTATATCAAAAACTCAATAACGTAATAGATATAACTATCACTATCACTACATAGTATAAAACAAAGTCGCTTTCTCTGTCCCTATATCCCTATGTATGCTTAAATCTTTAAAACTACGCAACGGATTTTGATGCGGTTTTTTTAAATAGATAGAGTGATTCAAGTGGAAAGTTTATATGTACAATACATGCATAATATAACCGTGCGAAGCCGGGGCGGGTCGCTAGTTTTAAAATATAAGACAAATTTTTTAGATGTCAGTCTGTGCTAGCGTAAAAAGTTGTAAAAAAAGCTTCCTCAGTCACCCTACCTACGTACATGTTTAATACTCTGAAAGGAGGAACATTTTATTGCTCCGAGCTTATCTTGATTGAATGCAAGTAGGGATTAAAGCTTTCCTTTTATACTGTAAAACCACTGTTCTGTTTGGGTTTTAGTTATATAAGGGTCGAAGATACCGATTCAAGTGTGAACATCGCTAAGTAAATAAGTACCTACATTTATTTTGTAAGTTAATTATTATTTCTTAACACTTACAATATTTATACTTTTTATATTAGTAATAAAAAGTATCCTATGTTTCTTCCAATTAATAAATGTATCTTCATAACGAGTTTCATCAAAATCGGTCCAGTAGTTTCGGAGCCTATTTGTTACAAACGAAAAAACAAAAAAATCTTTCCTCTTTACATTATTAAATTATAGATAGATATTGATTATGTCCTGTATCACGGGGCTATGGAGCCCCGGACCTTTGGAAGGCGTGCGTGGAGCCGAAGCCAACACGTAGAGGCCCTTTACAATAACAAGTATAATAGCAAACAATGGGGTGAATTCCAAACCGGCGATTATCCCTGTCTACGCTATAAAGTGCAACCAAGGACAACCTCCGGTTTGGATGAAACTATTGATAATCTACAGGACAAAACTACTTGAGCTATTGTGATGGGATGGTAGTGGACTAGATACTGGGGAACTATGGATACTATGGCACCTGCCGTAACAATGTCCAATAAACACGTAAAAATGGCAGGCGGAGACTCGCCAACTCTCAGACTGGGCCACCCTAATTAGCCGAGTAAATTACAGCAAGGGGGCAACAGGACCGTGAGTGGCTTGAAGGATGGAGAGGCCTTACTGGATTTTAAGTCATCGCTGGTAGTCCGAGCGAGCGGGCCAACTCATCACTGACGTTCGGCATCCATCCTTCGAGTATTTCTACTCATGCGACTCCACTCTGGGCGGCCGGTGAAGGCAAGCCAGAGGCGGGGGACGACTTCCTCGTCAATATTCACTCCGACCAGCCAACCAAGGCAAGCCGGAGACAAGGAACGGTGACTTCCCCCTGGAGAACTCAGGACCGCAGGGTCGTTACTCCCCTTCACCTCGCCTCAAGGTGCCCTGCGGGCACCTTGAAGCGAGGTGATTATTATTATTATTATCATCATCCGAGCGATGTTCTCGGTTGCATCTCTCTCTTATTGATTATAATAATTATTATACCCCGCGCAGCGACTGATGAGCTCTGATGGAAAGTAGAAGGGGTATGCGCAGAACTCAATTTTCATATAAATTTCGAGTTCTGCGCATACCCCTTCCACTTACTCCAGCGCTCATCATTCGCTGCGCGGGGTATACTAAGTATAGTATAGATTATAATAGATTAAATATGACTAACCCATCTAAGGTGGAGCTAGAGGAAGAGAAGGATTAATTAGTACAGCCATAAGACGGCAAGCACTAAGTAGCTAGGTACATGTATTAAATATCAACCTCAGACGAACAATTTGATTGTGGAACTCCAGACACAGTCAATGGAGCAACTCATAACCACTTTGATCCAACACCTACACGATCTTAATAAGGCAGTCATTTAGCATTATGTTAAATTAATTTTTACACCTAAATATTCGACTTTGGGCGACTTAATAAGGCTAATGACACTGTCATCACTGTGTCGCAGTCTTGGTTAAACAACGTATGAAGACTTCGATTATCTGCCACTAGAAGAAGAATATGACATCTTGTTCACTTTCAGTTTGATTCATCACGTCAAATGGCACTCAAACATAATAATATCCTGTGTTCGTAAAATATGAATTTTATTGCTCTACAATGCACGGTTCATAGTAAAATTAGGAGTAAAGAAGCGGTAAGCAATAAGAAAATTTATGATCTAAAACGGAATATTTCAGATAACAGTCTGGAAGTATATTAGACTTTTGTATGAAATGGGCTTTGAAATAACTCGACCGATTTCGAATAATCTTGGTATGAGGAACCATTTGGTCCTTGGGAGTAACATAGGCTATTTTGAAACGATAGTTCCTTATCGCGCGTTGCGAAAAGGGGCTAGACGGAAAAAAATAAGACCAAAAGTTGTGATGACACTTTTTGCTATAGTTGTAAGCCGTGCGCGTGTTTCTCTGTCTGTCTCTCTCTCTCATAGAAAACAAGCCAGTTATTTTCGTTTCGTCTTTCTACTTCGCATTGAAAGTGTGGGGTCGCGACGATTATTAACAAAAAAAATACAATTTTTTTACTAATTATTAATGGAAAGGAACTTTGTTTCATCCGGGTGTCCCTTGACACCTCTAAAGTTTTTTTTTCTCACAGGATCGGAACTTACGGGAGTAAGGCCAAGAGGCGCCGCTAGCAAGTGCAAAAATTCTGCGTACTATTTCACAGAAATTCCCTCAGGATATTTTAGTGATTCCCCTAACTGTATACCCGCTTTTATGTTTCTACATCTATTCTTTTAAATATTTAAAAACCACTTTTAAAAATGACTCGGAGAAATCAAGGGTAGCCACGGTAATGTTGCATAATACAAGTGGTGCATAAAATTGTTTTATGTCATCATTGAATTTTATGTTAGTAATATTTTGATCTCAATTTAGGGGTGGAATTTTGGAAGTTTAAATTTAGGGGTGTTTTAATTTGATAGCTTACTTTTACGAGCAATGATAGTCTAGTGGTAGATACATAATAATATACTTTAATTCCATAGATCATGGGTTTGAATCCCAGCCGATCGGGCAGCAATGGATTTTACGGAAAAACTATGTAATTATTATTGCTTTTACGTTGAAGAAAAACATCGTTGACTAATTATTACTTACTTTAAACTATTTTTTAATATTATTGACTAGGCGCCTATACAACTGCGATGAATTCTATTTTAATTTTATTTTATTATATTCTACGATCGTACCTACTACTTCTACGTTTTCCTTATTACTATTATTTTATATTTTTTTAATCTAATGAACTGAAAGCCAATGTCCCTTTGCAGCAGCACCTTTTTATTAATGTTTTATTTTTTTTTATTTATAAATTGTTTTGGATTTTAATATGACTTGTTCCTGTGATGTAATGTACTCAAAGTCCTTGAAAAATATGTACTTACCTAACTTTCTGACGTGACTAAGTTTTATATTTTTTTTACCTATTTATGTGACGAATGAATGTGTCATGACAAACCTATTATAGGTTTTTTGGCACTCCTAAAAATAGGCAATGTAAACAATTTATGATAAATAAATAAACTATAACTTTAAGTGTTTTTAAGCACCTACAGTCTAAATAAATGAGTATGAGTATTAGCATCGTGATCAAACCTGCGGCTTAGTTGACTCCAGACGTATTGACAAGTTCTTTCCTCTGGACATGGTCGACTAAGGTGAGGTAAAGGTGCTGGGCCAGCCTACTCCATGTAATCTAGAGTAGGTAACTGTAATACTAATATTTCCTTATTATTTATATATTCATATTCATTTATTCGTCCATCTATCTATCTATCTCAGCCTTTGTTTGTCCAATCCAGGACGTAGGCCTCCTCCATCCTCTTCCACTCCTGACGGTCTAGAGCCTTTGTCATCCAATTATGACCTGAGTGTCGTTTGATATCGTCTTTCCATCTCATTGGTGGTCTACCACGCGGTCTAGTATGTGCTCGCGGGCGCCACTCTAGCAGTCTTCGAGTCCACCTTTCATTGCTCATTCGTGCAATATGTCCCGCCCATCTCCACTTACGCTCAGCAATCACCTTAATGACGTCTCTGACCTTGGTCTTTGATCCAAGTATTCCTCTTCCGAGCCTATACCACTAGAGCACTATACCAAGCATAGCTCTTTCCATTGCTCTCTGTGCAACACGAAGTTTGTCTGCGGATTTCTCGGTTAGGGTAATTATTCGTCCATAAAAATAGGTGATTACAATGGTCTTACTAAATAAAATATGGTACAGCTATACCTATATGTAGCCTTATGTATGGATGTACACCTTGTGTTGATTCAAAAATATTAAAAAGGCTTTTGCTTGTTCCAGATTGCTGGTGGTGGATCTATGCGTCATTGCTAAGGAAATACAACAAAGGTAATTTAATTATTTTCAAAACATTAAGATACACTTAGGCCCAAATACTAATAGGCTACTCATCATCATATCAGCCACATGATGTCTAATGCTGGACAAAGGCCTCCCCCAAAGACTTTCAGTGCAATCGGCTTCATGCTATCTAAGTTCAACGACTTCCTGTGACCTTAATTAATTCGTCCAATCTCCAGAGTCTACAATCTAGGACTTTTCGACCCCAGCGGTTATCAGTTCTACAAGCCACATACCCCGCCCATTTTCACTTCAAATGCCCTTTGGGCTATGTCGGTAACTTTAGTTCGCCTACGAATCTCTCCATTTCTATTAATCTTAGTAACATTAATAATAATTCCAAAAAAGTTTCCCTATAGTGCTATAAAGCTGACTGCACCTTTCATGCTCAACTGCATGTTGCATGGAAACAGACAAACAATAAATATTCATTCTATAAACACCCCGTCGTCGTCGGGGTCTTCCCGTGACCACGATCGGTGCAAATCAATCGAAACGTCTAGAAAACAATTAAAAAACTATTAGTTATTACACGATCGATCTGTGCTTTCAGCATGAATATACAATCTTTGAGAACAACCAAAAATCGTACTATCCACAAATGGCTTGTGTATAATATTATCTACATCAAATTCGTGAACACTAGTGTTGCCGAACTATCGATAGTTTACATCGAAATATAATGCAATTTTATCGACAGTTTTGATTATATTAATAATCAAACAACCAAACCAAACTACCAACCTATCCATTGTATGGTTAGTATTGCATGATAACTGTCTGTCATGATAACTGATTATATCGATATTCTCGATTGCTCTGTACTGTCGATTTCTTTCTTTATTACAGAAAAAAATACACTATCGATAGTATACAGGGTTATTGGAAATTAATTGACACGGCGTTAAGGGCTTCTTCTGTGCACCTTAACGATCAACTTTTGTTCTACGACTTTTGGAAATTCATTATAAAAATATTCCATACAAAAATAAAAAAATTAAATCCAACAGTTCAAATAATACTCAACTCTACGTCTACGTCACAGAATCAATCATAGTAGGTATGGTACAACCCGATCGGGTCGCACGCAGTGCGCTCCGTGCCGATCACGCGCGCACACTTGCCGCATAGACATAGAAAATTACCAGACAGTACGAGAAACACTTAAATATTTTCTTTGGGATATGTATTAAGTTTCGACAAAAGTCGTAGAACAAAAGTTGTTTGTTAAGGTGCACAGAAGAAGCCCTTAACGCCGTGTCAATTAATTTCCAATAACCCTGTATATTATAATAGTTTGTTATCATGCAATACTATCGCAACTCGATCTCTTGCTACATCGTAGACCCCATCGAACTGGGCTAGCATCCTAATCCCTACCATCGTATCCCCCTTAGTAGGGATAACACTTACCATCGTTTTAAATTGTGGTCATACGCTGACGTATAAAAATATATAATTATCTATAGTTTAGTTACTTTTAATGTACCAATAATACTATCAAAACCATCGAAGTATTGATACTATTTATAGCTACTATTGATCGAAAGAACTATCAATTGAGTTTAACAACCCAGTTGGCACAATGGTCACCATGCCGGACTGCCAAACACAGGGTTGCATGTTCGATTCCCGCCTCAGATAAGTATTTATGGTTGGATATTTGGTTGGTTGTTTTTATGTATAATATTTTATATAAGTATAATATTTACAAAAGAAAAGTATATAAGTAGTATATTCGTTGTCTAGCACCCATAACACAAGTCTAGTTACTTAGCTTGGGGCTAGATGGCGATGTGTGGAATATCCTGCAATATTTAATTTATTATTTATAGTTTAGATAATAAATAATAATAAATAAATATTTCAGGACATATTACACATCGCCATCCAGCCCCAAGCTAAGCAACTTTATGCTTGTGTTATGGGTGCCAGATAACGGATAAACTACTTATATACTTGTTTTTTTTTTTGTAAATATATACATATTATACATATAGGAAACACCCAGAACCAGAAACAAGAATTTATGGTCAGCATAAATATTTGTTCCCGGCGGGAATCGAACCCGCAACCTTCTGCGTCGCAGTCGGGTGTTCGCCCGACGCGCCACAGAGGTCGACAAAAGATAATCGATTATCGACCAGCAACACTAGTGAACTGTCTGTTGCCCAAATCATCTCATACTATTCTTAGCTATTTCCACCAAATTCTTTGATCTGGGTTCAGAACAAACAAAATTATGTAGACATATTTATTGACCGTCTCTCGTGTCTGCCGTTTTAGGGTTTTCTAATAAATAATACATAAGACTTGACCCCATCTTTTGAAAAACCGATGATATATTATGGTTTAGTAGATAAGTAAGCAGATGGTGTTTATGCGGAACCATTTAATAATAAATAAAATAAATAAATGGAGAAGATTAGCTCGTGACAGACAACAGCTGCTGGTTATGCTGCTGATTAGGCTATGCTGGTTGATTAAGAAGATAAATATTAGATTAAAAAAATACTAATATTATCATTTAAAGTAAAAATAAGAAAAATAATAAAAAAAATAAAAAAAAATAAAAATAAAATAAAAATTACCCACCACCCAAAAATTCAATGTAAAATCAAACCACACAAAAATAATACAAAAAAGTAAAACCTTAAAAATCAACCTATGCCCCCATGCATTTAAAGTTAATATTTTATTTATCATGATTAGTGAATAAAGGTTTATTTTAAGCTGTTGCATAGCTTTTATCGCGGGCTTTGAACGCGGCGACCGAATCAAGAAATTCCGTAACGAAAATAAAACCTAACACCCCCCCCTCTGCCTACCATGTAGTTCGGCCGAGCGTTCGCTTAACGTGTATGTATATGCTACGACTATATGAAGCTCGCACGATGCAATAGCTTTACCGCGGCACAGTCCCCGAGTACCACACGTTTTTTTTTATTTTATTTATTTAAATCAATTAATATTACAGGAAATTGCACACTGCGCCATCTAGAACTAAGTTAAGAAACTAGGTTTAGGTTGGTTGGTATTATGGTGGCCAGATAACGAATATCATTATTTTGTAAATACATACAGCAACTTCCAGACCGGAAACATATTAATCAGAAACAAAATTTAAAATACTGACTGATTAACTGATTTATCAAGGCACAAATAGTACCTATATTGGTTACTGTTTTCAACCGTGACACGTTGGTCCCGATAGCTGGTAGCAGTCATTAGGTGAAGGTTGAGGGTTTGGAGCCGCCCTGAATATTCTAGCAGTAGGCTATATTATCAGCATTAGTCGATAATAAGTCAAAGAAGATCGCTCCTTCAACTCGTGAACTGGAATTTCTGTCCAAAAATAACAAAATATTTTCTTTTATCTAAACATTGTATAAAATATCTCAACAGATATTTCAGCCACACATGTCCATTTAAGGAAATTGTCCATCGTCAAGGAGGGTTCATAAAAATGGTTGTCACGAAGTAAAAAGGCCACGCGCGCTGGCGTATATCCAAAATTGTAGCTCGCTCAGCTGAAATCAATTTTATATGACGAGTTATTATCTTAAACGACGAACGGACATGATTTGCGATAGGTATAAGTTTCTTTTTTATCTATTAATATAAAATTTAAAGTCATTATTGACTGATATATCAAAGCACAGCTCAAATAGACGGATCGAGAAAAAAAACATACATATTACTATTATGGTGTAGGCATCAGGCATATGCTGATGACGTCGCGGGCAAAAGCTATGTTGTTATAAAATCTTAAAAAACAATAATTACAAGTTAACAACATCCCACCAGCCTCAGTCGTGTCGCCAAGTGGACTGTTCTGTTCTGTTCTGATACATTAATAATTCATTTATTGTGAACAAGGATACATCCATAGTATTGGTATTACAGAATAGTTAAAGAATCACCTAACTCAACTGAGTAGAGCATGCAATTTAGGTTTGTAGTACTATAACAGACTACTACAGCCCACTCTGGATACACCTGGTGTGGCCACAATTTGAGTAGGACGGGACTGAAAAATTCTCATTCCACTGCCTGCCTACCTTTACTCGCGTCCCTCGAAGGCTCCTGCTGATTTGAGTCTTCAAGCCACGAGTGTATAGATCTTTTAGATAAGCGAGCTATTTCTTAGACGGTATCTTCACTTACCATTGGGTGAGATAGTGGTTAAACGCTGACTTACCTACAAATATAAAATACAAACAAGTGACTGACTGATTTATAAACGCACACATAAACAATAGACAGATCGGGCCAAAATTTAACAATTTTTTTTTAACTTAAAATAGGTCAGCGTTTGACCACTATCACACCTGCCTAATAGTAGGTGACGATGCGGCCTAAGATGTAACACGCCTAGAAGATACCTATTCACTCGCGACTTGAAGACCCCCAAATTGTACACGTCAGGAAAGACAGACGCAACTGATTCCATTCCCTTGCAGTACGAATAAGGAATGACGAAGCAAAGCGCTTAGTGCGAACGTCTGGTATGTTCTCCAGCATGAATCGGTGCCGCACATCAATCTGCCTCGTTGTATGACGAAAGAATGGAGATGACAAGATTAGGTCGTGGAATTTTGTTGCACACTCCCCGAAATGTATAAATAGCTTTTAATAACCTAGGCAGCCTGCCGGCCAAATTCGAATTCGACGCCACCATCTTTAGAATGAGGTATATACCACTGGGCCTACACCGTTCCATGAAACATACAAATGTAATTTCAAATCTAATTTTGTAAGCTAATAGTGTTGTACAGATAAAACATTACAATGTCACTGCGATAAGTTATATGACATGTTTGGAATGAAATGCTATTTGCTGCACTAATTTATTTAATTTGTTAGGTTAGGTTTCAAATTAGATATTATTATGCTTATAATTTTTGCTATATGGAATTAAGACTAAGTAATCTATTTTTTTATTTTATAAAACTGACATCAATTCATTGATTTTTTTTATAGCACATGGCCTGCACTGGGCTATCTGAAAATATTTTTTCAAGGAAAAATGCGATTGCAGAAATTGCAACTGAAACGAGACTCGAACAACATAAAAAGTCAGATTATTTAAAATTCAGGTCCATTTAATAAACAAAGTAAGGCTTAATTACGGATAGTTAAGTTAAATACTTATATATCTATCCGTAATTATGCCACTTAAGTAATTTTCGATACTGTTGCCTCCTTAAAATAAACTGACAAAGAAGTTGATATAATATGTCTAGCACCACTGGAATCCGAAGCATGTAAGACCGAATATTAGCTTTCTTATGGAACTACAATTCCAGTAGCTCGAAACCGAGATAAGATAAGATAGATACGCTTACGTAGTCATAGTTTCGTAACCAGTTAATAGATAAACGCTTTATTGTATTAAGAAACTACAATTTGCCTCCAAGCATTTCCTGTAAAACTTAATAGCTGTAACTAACAAAGGCTTGCCTTTTAAGTGAAAAACTTTAGTAATTAGTCGTTGGAAAATTAACAGTGTGGCAGTTGCGTGTACACGAAGGTTCTTGCTGGGTTAAAAAAATACTTGTATTTTTTAACAGAAATGGCCGCATTCACGTAGTAAGCAGCTACTACCGATGCCTACTACCGGCGATGGCCGGTTGTCATTACAAAGAAAAACTTCGCTCGTTAAAAACTTAAGGCCTAAATATAACCTTAAAAAATTAAGGTCATTTAGTAAACAGTGACTTTAGATAAACTCCCACTGAAAAAATTGGGAAAAAAGAAATAGAATGTTTAGAACATGATATCTTGAAACTAAAACCATTAAAAAAGTCAAAAAATATGGTTCCAAAAATCATAAAAAAAGAATAGGTACTTTAAAATTGGAGCGATCGTAAAAAATAATGTTCGCATTCAAATTGCTATGCCGATGGATGACCGAGAACCTGATATTTTTCATGACGCAAGTGGACTTGAGTTGACTTGATTCATAAATATCCCGTTTTTTGAGCTATACAAGCCAAAATTTATCGATAAAAAACTCATATGATTAAATAAAAGTAAAATAAAGTAACTTTTTGGAAAAAATAATTATTAAAATCGGCAAATATCCAGTCACAGCATACCTACATAATAGTATGCGAGTGAAAACGTGTGGTGCAGCTAGTTATTACTATAGTAACTCTGCACAAAGTCCAGACACCTAATTATTTTAGTGAAACTAATAAGCGATCGCGAAACTTAAAGCAGTTTCGAACTTAATTTGTTGCAAGTACTTTAAAGTTGCTCTTTTCATTTCAAAGTTTTTTATCGTTCTTTTGTAGTTGCAGATTTGTTTTATGAAAATTTAATTGAGGTTATTTTCTCGTGATTATTTTGATTGTTATTAATTGTTGAGCTATAAAAAGGTTTTTTACAGTTGGAATTGTTTTCTTTACTAATAATGAAGAAAGTTTTAGATTTAGCTATACTTTTTGTACTTATGTGTGTTAATAAATCTAGTCTTTAAGTTAAGCAACTAAGCTTGTGCTTGTGCTTGTGCGAATCCTCTCCATCCTAAGGTTGCCTGGAAGAGACCGCTTTCAGCGGTAAGGCCGCCTATTGTGCCACTATTTTATTTTGTATAATTCAAATTAATTGTACCTACTTTTTCTGTAACTTGTGTGTGCAATAAAGCGTTCTATCTATCTATCTTGTGTTACAATCTTTATATAGAGCCTAAGTTGAGCGATATCTTTGTAGCTTGTATTTTGGATAAGATAGCTTCTAGTCAGTCCTATAAAATCATCAGTTATAAAGGATATTTGGAGTATTGTATAACATAATTGTTGTTATTAAAAAGGTAAGTAATTAGACAAAATTTAAATGTACAATTTAAAACCCCCAAATTTTATCCTCCATAACTTTCAGACAGCTCACCCGATTTCGATCAAACATGCCTAAGCACACTTCTGACTTATTCACCTTTCACACAAAAACAAATAAAATAAAAATCAGTTCGTGCGTTAGGTAGCTACAATCATCATCATGGCGTATGGCATTCATCCTGCGTGGATCAAACCTCTATATCCAAGTTTTTCAGCCAGCTTGCGGCGGCAGTTGTAAGTTTATGAACTTCCGACATTCCACCGGGAAAACGGCGAAGTGGGCATTCGTTTACCACATGGGAAAGGGTTTGGTCAGGTGACCAGACCAGTTGACCAGTTGACCAGTTTGACCTAAACGAGGCGTGGCGTTCGGAGTGGGGCCTTTTTGAGCACGTTAATTCGAATCTCGTATCGGACCCCACGAAGAATTTACCCGGTTTCGACTCTGACCGTAAATCTTGGACCCGATTGAACCGATTTCGTTCCAACCACGGGTAACTACAATGCCACAGACAGACCCACACACAAACACACCCGTCGTTTTTGCGTCAAGGGTTAAAAAAAATAGTAAAAGTAGGTATAACATCAAATAAATCAATGATTTTGCGTTAAACATAAAATCACGGAACAATAAAAGAATAATAAAAGCGACTTTTATTTACAATTTTGTAAAGTTAATCTGCTTTCGTTCTATACGTAACACTATATACATCAGAGCAATGATTCTGGATCGGTTAAGAAAATAGAACACCATCAAAAATACTCATAAAATAAAACGTAACACGCAAAATGCGTGTGCACGCGTAATCCTGTGAGTGTTAAATAGATAAATATATTTTTCATTACTCATACTCCGAAAGTAGGTGTAAAGGTGCCTGAAGAGCGTGTAGAAAGAAAAACTTCCAGCCCTAGAGAAAATCATTTTCACTGATAGCTGTCATGTCAAATTATGGCTTCGCACGGCTTGTGCAATGTGCATGTAGCCAGTATCAGTATCATTACGCATTAGGAACTTCAAAAACCTAACCTTCTTGCTTTAAGTAACACCAAAGAATAACACTACATGTATATAACCTCTTTGGTCCCAACCTTGTAAGAGGATCAGGTAGTATGAAGTCTCTCATTCACTCTCGTTGTTAGGAAGAATTTTATGTATTATTCGTAATGAAAAGCACAGTGTTTACCTCGGGTGAAAGACTCATTTAGTCCCTCGAAATATTAGTTAATCGCGTGCACCTTGCTTATAACCCTTCATCTTACATGTATTAAAGTGACCCAAATACATTATATCAAATTGTACAAGTACAAACCGCACGGATGCCCCAAATGTTTTTACCGACACGACGCATGTCCGGTAATAAATCCTTTAGTACGGGTTTCGTGAACTGACTGCAACATGAATAACTGGCAATTGAAACCGAAATAATGGAGCGTCAGATTTAATTCATCTTCTGCCTCGGTTCAATACGAAATGTTTTGACGTTTCTGTCGTGATTTTCACGATTAGGGAACATGAAATGTCATCATTTTTATTATGGGTTACATTTATCAAATATATTAGTCCTTTTTAACTCCTTTATGGCTTGAATTTTCAAAAATCGTTTCTTAGTGCGCGCCTACGTCATAATAGGAAATCTCTTGCAGTTTTTGAGACTTGTAGCTCTTGTAGATTTTGAGATTTTAAAACCTGTAAAATGCAGGCATCAAATCTGATTCCTGTCAGCTTACCTTTAGGAATTCAGGCATAGGTACCTACTTAGACCTATCTTGTTACTGCTCAAATTTGCTAAGAGTTGGTATATTTTGATTTTTTTAAATCAGAAAGTCTTTCGTGTTTTTATCTTTCGGTGTTTTATCGACTTACCTTCAAATAAATTTTACCCCTTCGCTACTCTCAGGCACCCCTCTAGGACAAGACCTTTATACGTACTCCACTGCCACTGTGTCCTGATACAGCCTCAGTTTTTTTAGGTCAAATCCAATGTCCCTATTATTTCCCAAAACTCCACACTGGTTACACAATAAAGTTTGGCACTCATCGTCTCTCGTTGTGCCAATCTCTTGTTACCACACGCAACCCTGCGCCGGGTGTACAAAACTGGCCTATATGTGAGATAGGCAAATGATAGGTTAATAAATTGTTCTGTTTTTGAATAATATTTGACGTTTTTTTATTTTTTTCTCAAGCTTACCTTTCCCGTGTTATGTTTTGTGTTTGGAAAAAAATGACGAAATCTTGGTACTTATTCTAAGCAGCCAGGTGAATTAAAAAAATAAAACCCTTAGTCCAAACAGTTATTTTGAAGAAAACCACGGAAAGAAAAAAATGTCTCTAGAAATCTAAGTGAATTTAGTTTTTGGACGGTCAGGCCGCAGTGTAAATAACAGATTTTCGGATTTTCAACCGAAAATAAATTTTATAAATATTAAAAAATAAATATTTTTTTATAAAATTTTAATATCAAAAATAAATTGTTTTTCGTCACTATTTTTTAATTTCTTTTTAAGCACCTCCTAATAAGACATTATATACTTTCATAAGTTTTGGTACATAGCTATGAATATGATAAGCTCATTAAAATTGTAATATACATAGTAATTGTTAATATCCTCACAAAATTTAAAAAAAAATTGTTTCTATTTCAAAAAGTCCTAGAACAAAAGTTAATCGTTAAGGTAAAAGGGTACCTGCGCTCTCTCCATACAAACGTAGTCGACTGTTTTCTCCCTGGATAATGAACTAGAACAAATATTTTTGTGCCATAAAACCGCGGTTTCACCCGCGTAAGTCCCGATCCCGTGGGAATATCAAAATGAAAAGTAGTCTTCCTCGATAATTGGACTATCCAACACAAAAATAATTTTTCAATTCGAATCGGTAGTTCCTGAGATAAGCGCGTTCAAACAAACAAACAAACTCTTCAGCTTTATAATATTATTAGTATAGATTATCAATAACACTGTAGTTATTAAGCATTACCCTAATTCTCTGCATTCCATCGCAATATTTTATTTTTATTTCAATTATCTCATTCATAACCCTGTTAAATTGAAATACAACTTTCATTAATGCAAAATAGATTTAAAAAACAAGGGGAATAAAGTTCAAAATTAATATTCGTAAAAGTGTTGGTTTATTGAATTGTTATGGCACTCCAAAATTTGGCATAAACCCATGTAACCACGCCAACGGGAACAAACTCCGCTATTATTCTAACTACATTCATTCTTATTTTGTTTCTTGAATAATTTCACCCGTATTCAGAATCAAGCCTATGAGTTTGCATAGTGCGCGGGAACGCATAGAGCCGCAAATATAATTCTAATTGCCTCAACTGAAGAGAGCGGCACAAAATTGACCAATCTTAAGGCCACATTTCGCGCAGTTAAGTACTGACTTAAGAGGAAAGGGTACTGGGGGCTTTCTCCATACAAACTATTACAAACGTAGTCGACTGTTTTCTCCTTGGATAATGACACTAGAGCAAATATTTTTGGTGCATAAAACTTATAACTGTCATGACCATGCCCCTATTTTTTGTTTTTGTTTTAAATTTTAAAATTTAAATTTCTATGATAATTAGAAAATGAAAAAAAACCAAAACATAGGGGCATAGTCATGTCAGTTATAGGTCTTATGGCACAAAAATATTTATGCTAGTGTCATTATCTAGGGAGGAAACAGTCGACTACGTTTGTATGGAGAGCGCGCAGGTACCCTTTCACCTTAAGAACAACTTAAGTACTGTTTGTGATTTAGGGCGTTAATCTATGAATACTTTATCTAGCTATGCTTCGTGGTTTTACTCGCGTAAGTTTCGATCCCATGGAAATATCGATACAAAAAGTAGCCTGTTATTTTTTGTGAACTCCAGACTCCAAATGAACAAAAAACAGCGCACTCCGGGAGTGCAGGCAGAAGTGAAAACAATAAATTTGTTATTTCTCATAGAATATTTCTTGAAACGATCTGCTACTGCCATCTATTAGCACTCACTTAAACAAATATAGTTTATTTTTTATTCGCTAGATGGCAGTAAAAAATTTAAATCAGCGCCATCTACATTCGAATAGCGGTCTTTCTAGAAACTAAGTTTCTCAATTTGTGCAATAGATGGCAGTATAAGTTAAACAAAAAGACTAACACAAATAAAATCTCATCTGTCGCGTCAAATCTCATCTGTCGCGTCAAAATCTGTCGCGTCAAAATCGAGAGAACGGGCCATAAGAAGTTTTCACTTCAAAAAATATTTTATGATGATTTAGTGTAGAGTTGCTTGTGGTTTATTCTGCGTCTGCGACGACTTAGCCTCTAATATCAGCCATAAGATAATTAATTAATCTTTTTGTTCTCGCATTTGAGACCTGTTTTATAAAAAAACAATTTCACAGTATTTCAAGCTATTAAACCTTAATGCAAGTTTAATATTTTCAAAATAGTATTAAAAACAACACTTCAAGCAATAGATTTTTCATCTAAACTTGCATAAAACAGGGTGCTATCATAAAAGAAAAACTATTACTTACAAAAGCATATCATAACCTTTTCAATATGCAATAACCTAAGGAATATTCAATAAAGAACAAAAGAAAATCCAGCACAAACAAATTCCTAGCTTACATTCATCACATACGTGTTGTAGAGATGGGACTCTCGATTGTCGATATTTAAACGAGATATCGACATCGATGACGACTGTAAACATTATCTTAAAATTCTATAAATTATCGAAAATTAGGGTATTTAATTTAATTTAGTAAGAAATCGTTTTATTTTAGTTTAATAGTTTTTCTGACTTCTTTGCCTCAGTATGTACGGTCAACTGCATAATTGCAGACTCACCGTAGAGCTCCAAAACGGCTGTAATATAAGAATGTTTTCAACACAAGCAAGATTCAAGATACCTGCTTTAGTTGAAGTTTAAAGAAATTTATCAAACAAAAATTATCAGATAGAATAAATTCCAATAATAGTAATTTTAGAACTCTACCGGGGGCTGCAATTATGTAGCCGACTGTACCTGCTAAAAGTTGTAAATTTCTGTCCCTGTCTGCCAAAATAAATAAAAAAGAAAATTCTTTACTTTTTACGTAGAAATGCAATATTTAATGGTGTAATATATTAGTTTTTTTGTCATACAACCAGGAAAACAGGTATGCGACACCGATTCCAGTTGGAAATCCCAGACAACTGCCCTAAGCATTTTGCTTCGTCATTCCTTATTCGTACAGCAAAGAAATGGAATCAGTTGCTGTCTATCCTGACCGGTACGTTAGGGTCTTCAAATCGTGAGCAAGGTATCTTCTGGGAAAGCGTTTCACATCTTTAACCGCATCGTTACCTATCATCAGGCAGATGCGATTGTTATCAAACGTTATTCTATCAATAATATTAATTATATTCAAGGCTTGATCCAAATAATTATGCCAACGTATTTCGTATAAATATATTTCTAGGAGGATACGTCTAGAAATATAATTCTACGAATACATGGCAACAAAAATAGTAATTATAATAATAATTAATAACATATTTTTAAAATAATTAAAATTTACTCGGTTAATCTGTATGCAGGTGTAATAACATGTTGGTGAACCGCAAATTTCAATTTTAAAACACAATGCCATTTTAATTTTGTTGTTAACTTTATTCATATTTCAACGCAAAAATCTTACTTATCATTTTTATGCATGTTTTTGGGCTTCCGTACTTCAATGGGTAAAAAAGGAACCCTTATAAGATCACTCTCTTGTCCACCTGTCCGTCTGTCTGTCCGTGTGTCACCACTGATTTTCTCAGGAACGGGTAAACCTAGTTAAAATTTATACCAGATCCAGCTACTTAGGTCTAATCGTTCCTATTAGGTGTATAAAAATCAAGGTCCCAAGTCGACACTATAAAAATACATGGGCAAATTTACCAAAATTTCAATCAATTTTCAACATATTTTATTTTTCTGAATTTTTCCCTTTTTGCAAAATGATTATGTGAGTGAGATTATATTCAAAACCGGACAAGTATCTATTCTCTTAGCATCGCTACACTAAGCTCTCAAAGAATGGTAGGCGCGAAGGTATGCTCACACTGTCAGTTTCTAGTGTAGTTTGTCATGTGAACATTGACTGTTCTGAGCGTTCACAACAAAGAGAGTTCCGCGAATTTATAAAATTGTTATAATATTCATATTACCGCTCCTAAAAGGGGAGAGTTGTTTTTTACTAAGAAATGCCTATGTATGTATGAATGTCACTTCTTTACGCCGAAACGGCTGAATGGATTTTAATAAAATAAGGCTAATTTATATAATATCGATAAAGTGTTTGAACAACACTACGATTCGATAACATTTGAGTATAATTTTCGCACCCCTGTTAAAAAAAACCACTCTAACGCAGCGGGTGGTGGAAATCCCCTTCTAAATCATAACGTGACAGAAATTCAATCAGAATACGAAGGTTTTTCGAATATTTGGCGATTATCGATAATAAAACGAATAAAATCGAGTTACTTTCTTATGTAAAAGAAGTTACGAAGTGAAGAGATGGACCACCTGATGGTACAAGTTAGAAACAATAGAAAAATTAATAAAATATAATTAAACTAGCTGCGCCCCGCGGTTTCACCTTCCCTGGACTACGACAAACATATCAAAACCGAAATCATCTAAATCGGTTCAGCCATTCTCGAGTTTTAGCGAGACTAACGAACAGCAATTGATTTTTATTTATATAGAAGATAGAAGATAGAAGAAGATAAGATTGATATAATGATATAAGATTCCTTTATCTGGCACCCATATAAGAAGCCTAGTTGCTTAGCTTGGGGCTAGATGGCGCTATGTTAAGTGTCCTAAATTATTTATTTATTACTACCAGCGCTCCGCGGTTTCACCGATGTACCGCCCGACCCCATTAGAATATCGGAATGAAAAGTTGTGATTTTTTTTTTCTTTTTTTTTTGCTTTATATAAGTCTTCTATTCGCCACTCCTCACACCATAACACAAGCCCAGATGACCGCTATTATTATTAAATACTCTGTTTTCTAAGTTACCATGACGCGTCTGGTCATATTACCACGACGCATGACGTCACACAATATTACCGTAACACTTTTTTTGTGAATTCAGGTGTTTCATCAATTCGTTAGACGTTATCACGTAAAAAAAAATTCCTGTTTATTATATTATGTAGCTAAGTATAGATTAGTATAGATATAGATAGATAAACAATATTGATCAAAAATGCAAGTTTGATAGCATAACCAACCATAGCATAAGTTAACTAGTGCTAAGATTCACGATGCCCCTATAAACTGAAGCCCAGATTTACTGCTCTACCTTATGCTAATTCAAAACCGAATTTCGACATCGCAAAACCTGTCGGGACTACAACCCGTGTGATTCAACTAGAAACTTCGCCCTAAAATAAATTACAATAATTTTCAGTAATGTTATTTTCTAAAAAAACCTATTAGTTTTTTTGTGTATTCTTCAGCCGAACAGTCGTCTGCAGCCGTCAGCAGCGAAGACAAGATTACGGGTTCAATTCTTGCAGCCAAACAATAATTTGTGTGAAGATATTTGTTTCTGTAAACAAATATTTATATTTATTATTAAAATATATTTTTTTTATATATTTTTTTTTTATTTATATTTATTTGTTTTAAGTAAACGTTAATTGTGTAGGTATATTTCCATAAAAAAATACATACTTTACATAGCTTAGTTGCACAATGTTAGAACTTAAAGGAACGGTGTGTTCAATGTCCTGTAATATTTTTATGGGATTAGGTATTATTCAAATAAAGAGTAGAATAGAATAAAATAATTTATTTTAGACTTCTTGTCCATATGTTTAGTATACAATAAGCTTAAAATACTACGTTAATAAAACAGACTTAAACTTAAAACTTTATTTTAATAACTGACTTAACTGACTGAATAACTGATTTGGATCCAATGCCCCCTTATTAGGCTAAAAATTGTCTCAAATAAATATCTTTGTTTCTTTCTTACTTATTTACCCAGTTTAACAGTATGCTATTTGGACGACCCAGTTGGCACAATGGTCACTATGCCGGACTGCCAAACAAATGGTTGCAGGTTCGATTCCCGGCTCAGACAAGTATTTATGCTTAGATATTTGTCTGTGTTCTGGTGTATTATAAGTATAATATATTTTCAAAAGTATATAATAAGTAGTAAATCCGTTGTCTAGCATCCATAACATAAGTATAGTTGCTTAGCTTGGGGCTAGATGGCGATGTGTGGAACGTCCTGCAATATATATTTATTTATTATTATTTAGTTTACAAGCCTTAAATACTATGTTAGTAAAACAGACTTAAACATAAAATTTTATTTTAATATGACTTGGATCCAATGCTCTTATATTGGGCTATCAATTTTCTCAACAAATATACATACTTAATATCTGTTTCTTTTAGACTTATTTAACAGTATGTTATTTAAAAATGGTATTTTAAATTTATTTTTAGTGCGAGATATCTAGTGAAATCACATGGGTCTACAGTGTCCCTTAGGAGTCGTTGTGCGACTTTATGGTTTGGCTTAAGTAACGGGTAAAGGAATAGTTCTATTACTTTCTGGGTCAAAGGTTGAGGTTACTGCGATAAGGGCTGTTTTTCTCAACATGTTAATTTTCTTTATAAACACGTAGACGGAAACGAAAAAGATGAGAAACATAGGCTTTTTTTTACAAATAGGTCAGCGTTTGACCAATATCACAGGTCAATCGGTAGGTGTCGATTTGATCTATCATCTTAACAATATATTATATAATAAGCCTTTTTTAGTTTAATGTGTTGTGTCACTTTCGCACACCTGTCATCTCTAAAAGTGAAATAGTGACAAAACACATCACTTCACTATCACTGTTGACGCGCCTGATAGACAATTCATAGCACACGCCTTTTTTTCATCATTGTCAATTTTATATCAGGATATGTCATCTGTCACTCATTCTATTCTATCTCTTGTACTCAACACGGCAAGCCCAAAATATAATATTCAGAAAACTTCAGCATTTTGATTTTACCTTGGAGACTTGGAGAGATTCCCTAAACAATCACTACATAGTATAATATAAAGTCACTTTTCGGCGTCTCTATGCCCCTATGTCCCTATGTATGCTTATATATTAATACAGCCGTGCGAAGCCGGAACGGGTCGCTAGTCTAACAATAAAAGGTTTAGATGTGACGGCATTTTAAGCAAAAAATATAAATCAAAGAATTACGATATCTGGGTTTGGGTTCTTAAGGGGGTCCATACGCCAACGACCTTGGTACACAGCCTACTAAATAGTTACCTACTACTGACACCGGTCGCCTTCCTTGGTGAAAATTGTTGATTGTTACGAGTATGTTTTGTTTTTCTCAAAAGTGCTGAGATGGAATTGTAGGTGAGATTTTTACCGACATTTTGGTGTGATTTTGAGCCAAACATTTTCTATAGTTATGAAGCTATCCTAAAATTAAGAATTAATACTTGTCTAGCTTTAAAATGACAAAGAATTTTCGCCTCGAAATTACCCCAAAATATCGGTAAAAATTTCACCTACAATTCCAGCTCAGAACTTTTGAGAAAAACAAAACACATTCGTAACAATCAACAATATTAGTTTTAAGCGACGGGTATTTCTGGCGCGTTGCGTTTGGCAGCATAAGCAGCCATAAGTAGAAAACCATTTGTTACGTATGAGGGATTTACAAAAAGTTGAAACATATTGAGTATATCCGAACAGCAATAAAATCTGACAGATTTCTATGTAAAACCAATTATAAAGCAAATTATTTAAGTTATTTAGTTGTTTACTTAGAAACAACCGCCATAGTGCATTTGACGTTGGATCTGGGGTCCTAAAGTAAAAAAAAATAAAAAAAGTGTGTGTGTCAGCTCCGACGCACGACTGGAGTTTACTCCTTAAGTACGAGTATCTAACCATACGCAAAAAGAGTTTTAGATGAAAAAAATAATAATAGTCGGATGACAAATAGTCGTCCATTAAAAATAAAATTAGAAAGTTGCGCACTAAAGGTGCGCAACTTTCTAAAAACGTGACCAAAAACGTGACCGATTTTCGTTACTTGTTAGTAGGTTTTACCCTTCGGATTTTTCTCATACCGGGCGCCTTATATATGAAAATCGATTCTCAAGGAGTAAACTCAAAAAAATACAATATGTTACGAAGAATTTCAGTAGAAAACTAAATGCCTAGTAGAAACATAACTTATATATTGAAATAAATTGAAACCAAGCAGCAATAATTGTTAGCTGCATTCTATGTCAAATCCACTGCAAAGCAAACTATTCTAGTATTTTAGTAATTAATTTGTTTACTAAGAATCGTAGACACAACCGCCGTATTGAATCTGACATCGTATCATAAATTATTAAGAAACTTAGAAGTACGAACGTCAAATTCTATGTAAATTATTGAATACAGTTTACTTCGAATCAGATGCTGCATACCTCACGAAGGATGTAGTAGGATGTAGTAAGTGACTTAGTGACTGCCTGGAATCGTAACATAATAAGCAGGGAGTTCTACCTACCTGTTTGTTGTAAGTACTAAGTACAGTCACATTACCAAGTAGCTGAACCCCACGTGATCTAGAGCTAACTCGCAAATTGTAAGGTTGTTAAGTAATGTTACATGATTCTGTTTTTTTTTAACAATAAAATTTAAAAACAAAATAACAAAATAGGTAAATACTATATTTTTTTACAGATATGCGAATATGCGAAAAAAAAATTGGTAGGTAAATACTATAATATTTTTTACAGATATGCGAATATGCGAAAAAAAAAATAACAAAATAGGTAAATACTATATTTTTTAAAGATATACGATATGCGGTTCAGCTGATTGGTAATGTGACTGTAAGTACATAGTGGTAACATAAGAGATAGAAAAGAACAAAGGATACTTTTGATCCCAGAATTCCCGCGGGATCGGGACTAATGCAGGTGAAACTACAGGGGCAGTAGTATAGTTAGTTAGTAAATGAATAGGTAGTATTTTTGGCATTAGTAATATCACTGCCGCACCATCCAATACCAATCGACTGAAATAGTAATAGCATAGTAACTAGGTACGGTAAACACGTAAATTCAGCTTCGCTTTGTCTTTGGTTACTGGAATGCTTTGACATCCTCTGTGACGCAGTGCTCGGTTAATTAACTTTTACGTTGGTATTACTAGTTTAACTATGTTCCTTTATTTTATTAACCCCCGACGCAAAAACGACGGGGTGTTATAAGTTTGACGTGTCTGTGTGTGTCTCTGTGTGTGTATCTGTCTGTGGCATCGTAGCTCCCAAACGGATGAACCGATTTTGATTTAGTTTTTTTTGTTTGAAAGGGGAATTAGTCGCGAGTGTTCTTAGCTATGTTTGATCGAAATCGGTTTAGCCGTCTGAAAGTTATGGGGGATAAAAGTCAGGATTAAAAACCGAATGTAAGTAGATATGCTCAAGTGGGGTATCAAATGAAATGTCGGGGGTTTTTTAAATTTTTAATTTATTTTTTATAAACTAACACGATTTTTATTCATAGTAAATAATAGTTGTAGCGTTGAAGGTACCATAATGCTAAGATAAATCAGTTAGGTTTTTTGGCATATTTTGTTTAACTTATTAATTGTATTGTACAATTTCTTGTTTCTTGTTCTTTGTCCTTTTCAACCCCCGACGCAAAAACGACGGGGTGTTATAAGTTTGACGTGTCTGTGTGTGTGTGTCTGTCTGTGGCATCGTAGCTCCCGAACGGCTGAACCAATTTTGATTTTTTTTTTATTATTGAAAGGTAGTCTGGAGTGTTCTTAGCTATATTTGATCGAGATCGGTTTAGCCGTCTGAAAGTTATGGGGATAAAAGTCAGGATCAAAAACCGAATGTAAGTAGATATGCTCGAGTGGGGTGTCAAGTTAATTTGCATCTTTTGGCTTCGTTAAAAGGTATACCTCAAAAGGTAAAAACTATGTAAAAAATTGATTAAATATTGTCGCATTGGGGGACCGCTCTTTACCTATAAGCCGAAATAATAGCGGTCCACCGACGCGACAATATTTAATAAAAAAAATATAAGTTTTTATTTAGCTTGTTTTAGGCTTTTTACGTTGATACTATTTTTATTATTTTGTGTCGGGGGTTTTTTAAATGTTTAATTAATTTTATTTTTATAAAAAAACAACAGATCTCACACTAGGCGCAACTATGGTAAATATTACCTTTTTACGATTTTCGATTATATTAAGTGGACGAGAAAAAAGTTATTACCTACATATTTTGTAAACCAACATGGATATTATTTTTTCAAAATTTGAATACCTATTTCTCAAAAAGTTACTTTTGCCGATTTTCAAAAGTAAAAAATTATGCGATACTCAAAAAGGCCTTTACAATTATTTTGACACCTCTTGTATACGTACGTACCCCTTTAAATTTAAACTAGCAGTGCTCCGCGGTTTCACCCGCGTAACTCCCGATCCCGCCGGAATATCGGGATAACAATTTGCCTATGTTACTTTCAATGAATCAATGTATCTTCATACCAAGTTACATCAAAATCAGTCCAGTAGTTTTGGAGCCTATTTGTTACAACCAATAAAACAATAGATAAGTCACTATCACTACATAGTATAAAATAATGTCACTTTTCGCCGTCCCTTTGTCCCTATGTATGCTTAGATCTTCAAAACTACGCAACGGATTTTGATACGGTTTTTTTTAATAGACAGAGTGATTAAAGAGGAAGGTTTGTAGATATAATACATGCATAATACAGCCGTGCGAAGCCGAGGCCTGTCGTTAGTAATAGATATAGCAATGCCACACTTTTCTCTAATTTGGCCACCATGATTTGATCAACATTTTAAATGTTAAAAAAAAATAACATTTTGTATAAAGCTTAAAATAGACAATGTAATTGTTATTGTTTTACAATATTAATGTCAGTCAAGGGCGGAAGTTAATGGCCCGAAATAAATTGAATTTAAAGCATCATGGTTTCAATTTACTTCCAATATAAACATTAAACAGGTTTGATGAGTTATTTTGATGTTACTTGAGTGGATTTCAATGTTTATGTTATAGAGATTCACTAGCTACGCCACGCTGTTTCACCCGTGTTAGTCCTGACCCAGAAGGAATATCGGGATAAAAAGTAGCTTTTATGATAATCCCGGTTTCCAGCTATCTTAATACCGGGGTTTATTGATATCGGTTCAGTAGTTTCTGTAACAAACATACACACACACACTAACATACAAACTTTCACACACACACTAACATACAAACTTTCACATCATTACATAGTATAAAGAAAAGTCACTTTCCTCTGTCTGTCCCTATGCTTAGGTTTTTTTTATAGATAGCACTCAATAATTTTTTTTTTTTTTTTTTAAGTGCTAAGCCTGCACTGGGCTATCTGAGAATATTTTAAAAGGAAAAATGCATTTTTTCTTAAAATATATTTTCAGATAGCACTCTATCATGTATTATACATAATTATAAACTATTGAATCACTATTCAAAAGGATAGTTTATATGTATAATACATGCATAATAATAGCCGTGCGAAGCCGGGGCGAGCCGTTAGTTTATAATATTAGTAGGATAAATTTACTAGCTACGCCACGCTGTTTCACTCGTGTAAGTCCCAACCTCGCAGGAAATTCAGGATCAAAAGTATTTTATATTTTAGATTAGTGATTTTTTAATTTTTTAAAGTGCTTGGGATGCACTGGGCTATCTGAGAATATTTTAAAAGGAAAAATGCGTCTTCAAAAATTGCAACTGAGACGAGACTCGAAGTCGCATCCCTTGAATACAGTTCAAGTGCGCTTACCAATTATGCCACCCAGTCAAGTACCGTCATAGTTGAATTTAAGAATCTCATTAACCTCTTTCGAATTAAATTTCGTTACCAACATCTGTTAGTTTGAATTTTCATTACATATAACTCGTATGTTAACCATCTAGTTAACGTATCCGACAAGACATGGCACTTTAACTAGGCTCAATGTTTTATTTTATTTTTATGACGGAGTGGCGTTATTGGTAATCGCACTTGAACGGTATTCAAGGGATACGAGTTCGAGTCTCGTCTCATTTGCAATTTTTGAAGACGCATTTTTCCTTAAAAAATATTCTCAGATAGCCCAGTGCAGGCCATGCATTTTAAAAAATATATTTTTTTTAATTCTACCTCCTATTCTATTATCCTACTAATATTATAAATGTGAAAGTTGGTGTTTTAGTGTGTGTCTTTGTTGCTCGTACGCTCAAGTAGGATAATGATTACTCAGAGTAACACAAAGGTATATTTTTGATACCAGTCGTTAGGTCAGGTTAGAGGGCATAAGGTGACCTCAAAACTCAATCAGTAGGTAAAACATAACACTACACGTAAAAAAAAATGTATAAGTCCTGTCTGTAATCAGTTTACTTTAACTCTTCTCAAATTGCTCGTTAGATGACACTTTCGAATTGAGATTGTCTCTGGCCAAGGGTTTGTGAGTTGTAGCTAAAAATGTTAAATATATTGAACTTATATACAGGATTATTGGAAATTATACTAGCAAGCCGTTGAGGGCTACTTCTGTGCACCTAAACAAACAACTTTTGTTCTACGACTTTTGGAAATTCGAACATTTTTTGAAAATTTTAAGGTTAGGTTTACCTGAAAATCAGCTGTTCCTTACACGGAGAAGTCAGTAACCTTAAAATTTTACTTATTTTTTAAGTTTCACCTACTGTTCTTGATCTATATGACCTTTGTTTTGAAAAATCTGCTGTTTTTCGAATTTACATAACCTCAAAATTTTCATTATTTTTTCGAATTTCCAAAAGTCGTAGAACAAAAGTTGTTTGTTTAGGTGCACAGAAGTAGGCCTTAACGGCTTGCTAGTATAATTTCTAATAACCCTGTATATTTAAGGCCTCCTTTTACTCGGCGCTCTTTTAGTCACGAGCGTATAGGTCTCTTCAAGGAAATCGTGTTACATTTTAAATCGCATCTGTTACCATGGTGTGAGATAGTGGTCAAACGCCGAAACGATGGCAGATGTTTAAATTTTCTATAGATTCTCTTTGGAAATTCCTATACATTCAGACCTAACCCTCGGCAGTCAGACAGAAAGTAAGTATACCTATCAACATGTTCTTCTTCTTAGTGTGGTACAGTAGGGAATTTATCTAGCTAATCCGGTTATGGTTGCCTGGAAGAGATAGCCCTTAGGCAATAAGGCCTTTATTTTTCTTTTTCTTTATTTAAGTTCCCAGTTTTTTATTTTTTGTTTATATCATTTTGTGTTTTATTTTTATGACGCAATAAAATGTTTATTTATCTATCCATCTTCTTCGTATTCATAGGACAAATTAAAAGAGAGTTGATTTATCAACAACTGATCTTGTCTAAAAAGAACAAACAAAAAACTTATTCAACAACTTTATCAATCTGATCATTCGATTAAAAAAAACGTCTTTATCTACCTACATGTCGGAAATAACTCTCTTTTCTAATCCGAACAAATAACTTTAACCAAGACCGTGAACAACAAAAACAAACCATTTATAAAAACAACCACACATAAATATTCGGCGTGTCCAAATTGTCCTAACCTCTGATTACGTGATCAACTGACCAAAAACTTGTTTGGCACTATGCCAAGAGACAGGAACTATGGTGCCAATATGGACTAAGGTCACCTTTATCTAACGACATTAATTTAAACTAATAGCTTTATGTTTTAGGTTGTGGTGTCTTGGACTATTTTAATGTAACGTTGTCTCGTTTGTGGTTACTATTTGATAAACTGATTATATTTCGGGATCTCACAGTTGTAGGTACTTACCCTATGAGTTTCTTGTGCCTTCGTCTCATTGGTGGGCGCATCCGAAGGTACACATCCAAACTTAATTTTTAAAACGTTTCAATGTGATTTCATACAAATTGTATGATTCCAAAAATATGAAATATATCACGCAACAGAAGTGCAGAATCACCGTAGAACCGTTCACTGCCGTAGAACTCTAAACTGCATTTATTAGAATGTTTTCAACTCGAGCAAGATTCTAAGGTCAATGTCGTGAACTTTAAAGTCTTTTAACTCACGAATTTATTAGAAAAACGTTATTAAAAAAAACCAATAATAGCAATTTCAGAACTCTACAGTAGGTCTGCAATTCTGTTGCCGACTGTACATATCAATTTTCTTGTTGAAATTTATTAGTTACTAGCGACCCGCCCCGGTTTCGCACGGCTATATTATGCATGTATTATACATATAAACCTTCCTCTTGAATCACTCCATCTATTAAAAAAACCGCATTAAAAATCCGTTGCGTAGTTTAAAAGATTTAAACATATTTAAGGGATAAAGGGACATAGGGACAGAGAAAGCGACTTTGTTTTATACTATGTAGTGAAGTACGTCTTGCCTATTATTATGTTTATCATATATTAACTATTTTTCTTTTATGAACAATGCTTGCCCTGCTACTAAATAGGTACAGTCAACAACAGAAATTTAGACAACACTAGGGTTCTTAAATTACTGTTATTGAAATGGTTGATTTTAATAACGTTTGTCTACATTATTTCATGAGTTAAAAGACTTTGAACTTCAACTGAAGCAGGTTCTTAGAAACTTGTTTGTGTTGAAACATTCTTCTAATAACAGTTTTGAAGTTCTACGGAGGGTTTTGTTGCTTGATTGTACACGCAAAAATATCACAATGGCGAAAAATTTGCGTAATTAAAGTACCATCTCTTGTCGGATACGTTAACTAGATGGTTAAATTCGAGTTATATGTAATGAAAATTCATACTAACAGATGTCGCTAACGAAACTTAATTCGAAAAGAGGTTAATGCGATTCTTAAATTCGACTATGACGGTACTTGACTAAGTGGCGTAATTGGTAAGCGAACTTGAACGGTATTCAAGGGATGCGAGTTCGAGTCTCGTCTTAGTCGCAACTTTTGAAGACGCATTTTTCCTTAAAAAATATTTTCAGATAATTAAAGTACATTTCCAAAGATACCGTGAACTGTGTCTTATCACTACATAGTATAAAACAAAGTCGCTTTCTCTGTCCCTATATCCCTTTGTATGCTTAAATCTTTAAAACTACGCAACGGATTTTGATGCGGTTTTTTTTAATAGATAGAGTGATTCAAGAGGAATTTTTAATAGATAGAGTGATTCAAGGTTTATGTGTATAATACATGCATAATATAGCCGTGCTAAGCCGGGGCGGGTCGCTAATATAAAAATAAAATAGAAAATCAAAAAGCATTCTACAGTTTCAATTCCTCCCTAAAATATTTATTACCATTACAAATCCCCAACAATTCCTTAAGACGCGCCCTTAATAATGCCTTAATATCTTAAACGTTCAACTCATCGCCTAAAGGAATATTCCCGAAAATTATTTCCCAAGAATAAAGTTAACGTAACTGCTGAGTATCTCCTTTAATAAATATATCAATTCCCAATTTTCCCGGTAATCTTGTAAAAGTTGAAGAAACTTCGACTAATTACGTTACCCTATTCAGTATGATCAATCATTTATTAGTGACGTAAACGTCAATTTTATTATAGGTATCATCGTTTGGGGTGTCCTTTAATATAAATGATGGTCACCGTAAAAGGTTAACGCTGTTGTTATGGGCAATTTAATCAGAAAACCACGTTTTTTAATATGGCGATGAAAAAACTGGGGTTTCACACGGACCGATTTGGAACAGTAAGCAGATTTCGATCGCAATTAAATAATAATAAATATATATTGCAGGACTTTGTACACATCGCCATCTAGCTCCAAGCTAAGTAACTAGACTTGTGTTATGGGTGCTAGACAACGGATTTACTACTTATATACTTTTCTTTTGTAAATATATAATTATAACACATATAAACAACCAGACCACAGACAAATATCTAAGCATAAAAACTTGTCTGAGGCGGAAATCGAACCCGTAACCCTGTGTTTGGCAGTCTGGCTTGGTGACAATTGTGCCAACTGGGTCGTCATTAATTAAAATAGACGCGCAAAAAGGACTCAATTAAAAAGGATTGTGGAAAACAGTCCATATCAGTCCATACCGATCAAGTCCTTGTACTTGTACTTGTAAGTACAAGTACAAGGACTTGATCGGCTCCGGTCAGTTCCAAGCGTATAACTAGCGCCTGCCTATTATAAAAGAGAGCTTCGCCCGATCCTCTCTAAACTAGTCTGTGTAAAAGGACCCTGAGAGTAGGGTGATGGGTGGCATATGACGTCAGACAGAGACATCTGAGGCCACAGTGAGGCCTTACTACGAGCACATCTACGAGTTATTGACGCACTCAATCAAACGTATCATTATAGAGTATTTCCCTTGAAACTTTAAGATTAGAATCTGTCAATGAGCGAGCTGAGATAATATTAGGTACCACCTATAGGTCAATATTTGTGTACTAATAATATGTCCAGTCCCCCCGTTGCCTGTAATAGCCCGGACATACTTTCCACAAATTTATCAGCGTAGTCGCAGGACAATGATCTTCATATTTCTTTTATTAACCCCCGACGCAAAAACGACGGGGTGTTATAAGTTTGACGTGTCTGTGTGTGTGTGTCTGTGTGTGTGTCTGTCTGTGGCATCGTAGCTCCCGAATGGATGAACCGATTTTGATTTACTTCTCGGCGGCGGTAGTAACACGAGCCTTTTTTTAGTTGCCTAACTTAGGGCTTGATGGCGCTTTGTCCTGCTATATTTATTTTATTATTAACTAGCGACCCGCCCCGGCTTCGCACGGCTATATTATGCATGTTTTATACATATTAACCTTTCTCTTGAATCACTCTATCTATTAAAAAAATATTTTGTAAAAGTAATATGCAGAAAAGAACATATTGTGATAGAATCGCACAGTCAATTACACTACTGCATATAGACTGTATATATACCATCATATAGCGGCATGCGTCGCCACGCCAGAAATCGGTTTTACGTGCGGCTATAGATGTTTCACATCAAAAACCGCATCAAATCCGTTGCATAGTTTTAAAGATTTAAGCATACATAGGGATATAGGGACATAGGGATATAGGGACAGAGAAAGCGACTTTGTTTTATACTATGTAGTGATAGTGATAGTGATTTACTAGCTTTTGCCTACGACTTCGTCAGCGTAGAAGTTGAAAATGGTTCTAATAGAATTGGATCAAGGAATCACGTTGTCCCATACAAACTGTGCCCCCCTTTTTCACCCCTTAAGCGGTTGAATTTTGGAAAATCCTTTCTTATCAGATGCCTACGCCATACACAGAACTCACCTTCCAAGTTTTAGGTCTCTACGATCAGCGGTTTAGACTGTGCTTTGATCCGTCAGTCAGTCAGGACAAAGGATTTTATATATATAGATTTCTATCCAGAACAATAATAATAAAATTGCATAATTAACTAAGCACAAATTTTTGTCCACCCGAAAAATTCACATCTCAATTAAGTAGCACATCTTTTCCTTTATAAATAATTTAATGGGTCCCTGAAAGTAATTACGGGACGTCCGCCGGCTTTACTTTGACATGGTGTTATCTCAGCGGCCAAGTCGTCCAGGCCTGATTGACATAGAACCTTCCCGAATTAGAAATGCAATTAAGACTACGAATTTTTTAAACGATGAAAACTGTGTGAAACTCGTTAAATTAAGTGCTACTGTCGAGTTTTTGCTGGGCGATTTTAATGGTTTTGAAATTAAATTTTGTTTTATATTAGGAAGTTGTAAATTATATTTATTGTCTGGTCACCATATTACGAGCCCAGTTGCTTAGTTTAGGGCTAGGTGGTGAGTGGGTGCAATGTGTTAAGCAATATTTTAAATCGAAAAAAAACCCCAATTTTTAGGGTTTGGGGTCAAGTTTAATATATATTTTTAAGGTGTCGACAAACAAACGTGACTAATCGCTCGATCAAAGTAACATGGTGACAATTTAAATCAGTGTTGTACTTGATTTTTACGCTACGTGATTGGTGGTACCAGTTTGTACAGAGCTTAATTATTATTTTACTCTTCGTTTATTTTACCATAAATATTTTTGGTACTAACCTTAAAATTATAATAATAAAAACGACGACCTCTGTGGCGCGTCGGGCGAACACCCGACTGCGACGCAGAAGGTTGCGGGTTCGATTCCCGCCGGGAACAAGTATTTATGCTGACCATAAATTCTTGTTTCTGGTTCTGGGTGTTTCCTATATGTATAATATGTATATATTTACAAAAAAAAAAGTATATAAGTAGTTTATCCGTTATCTGGCACCCATAACACAAGCATTAAGTTGCTTAGCTTGGGGCTGGATGGCGATGTGTAATATGTCCTGAAATATTTATTTATTTAAAAAGGGTAATTTTGTCAACAATAAAAATGAAAATCCTTTTCCCTTCTGCCGTAACACTTTTAACATTAGAAAGCTATTAACCCTAAATTCTATAAGCCATTACTGAAGTATATTGGGACAGGGGGCATTGAATTACTTTTCAATAATTTACAGCTGGACGCCGTTTTGAATGCTAATATCTTTTGAGGTACAACGCACAATGATTTCACGACCAGCGACGCTTGACGCGACAAAATAAGCAATAATTATTTAATTCATATTTTTGCAAAACTAGGTAAGTAAACTTTTCTGAAGCTATTATGTGCATGTATGTTGTTTGCGCATTCAATCTTATTTATCTTATTGTATTCATTATTTCCCAAGAAATTTTAAAACTGGAATCGGCTAATACGCAAGCGGAGATAGGTCATTTAAAAAAGTTTATCTATTTAGAGTGACCAAATATTAATATCTGTAAGTGACCAGAAGGCCAATTCTCGTAAATAACATTGTTCAAATTACATTTCAATATCATTTCGATTGCATTTCAATCACAAATAATACCTTCAAAGTAGCCTAAATACCCTCAAAGTTAGCTTTTTGTAAAAAAAAAACTGATTCCGATTGCATTTAGATTGCAAAAGATACCCTTGAAGTATTTTTTTTTTACAAAAAGCTAACTTTGAGGATATTTTTAGCTACTTTGTGGGTAATATTTTGTGATCGAAATGATATTGAAATGTAATTTGAACAATGTTATTTACGAGAATTGGCCTTCAGGGCAATTTTAAAGTCTCTGAAACGTTACGTTATTACAAAAAATCGCGTCGTCATAATAAATAAAAATAAATAATAATAAATATTTCAGGACATATTACACATCGCCATCCAGCCCCAAGCTAAGCAACTTAATGCTTGTGTTATGGGTGCCAGATAACGGATAAACTACTTATATACTTTTTTTTGTAAATATATACATATTATACATATAGGAAACACCCAGAACCAGAAACAAGAATTTATGGTCAGCATAAATACTTGTTCCCGGCGGGAATCGAACCCGCAACCTTCTGCGTCGCAGTCGGGTGTTCGCCCGACGCGCCACAGAGGTCGTCAAAATAATAATAAAATATTTTTGTTATAGAAACTTACGAGTTGAAGTTACTTTTAAAGTTAAGTGTGATGGAATAGTGCATAATTTTAGCGGAAATAAAAAAAAAACCTTCCAAATTTGAATTGGAATATAATAATTGTAAATTTAATTTACAATTAAAACTACGGAGAATTTAACCCAACTGATTTGGTCAAATCAATTTATTTAAATAGGCAATCCTGTCTTTTGTCGCATATTTCTGTCATCATAGTACACTGTTAGTTACTCTTATGAAGTTGTAAAGACAAAGACAGCGAGATAAAGGCTATAATTAGAATTAGTTATGAGAGTCACGTTTTTGAGGTTCAGTATTTATTTTCTTTTCGTTTTGATTTCGGGGTTACGTTGCAAGAAATTAATTGGTTTGCGTGAGAGTTACAATCATCAAGATGATTTTAACAAACTATAAAATCACAGACCGTAAAATTTGTACTTATTTTTATGAAAACTAGAAAATCAGTGTTATTTATACGCAGACGATAAAATATAAGAAAAGTATCTAGGTAGGTAATTAAATTTTTGTTTGATCATCATTAAACACCAGCCTCGTTGCTGAAATTACACACAGCGCCATTTATACCTAAGCTTAGCAACTACGCTTGTATTATGGTGGCCTGATAACTTGATGCAATATCTTCATACTTTTCTTTGTAAATATACTAGCGACCTGCCCCGGCTATATTATGCATATTATGCATGTATAGTAGAAACACCCAGACCAGAAACAATCTTAATATATGTAAATCTCGTGTCACAATGTTTGTCCTCAATGGACTCCTAAACCACTTAACCGATTATAATAAAATTCGCACACCATGTGCAGTTCGATCCAACTTGAGAGATAGGATAGTTTACATCTTAATTTATCCCGATATTCTCACGGGATCGGGAGTTACGCGGGTGAAACCGCGGAGCGCAGCTAGTATTACATAAATATTTGTTTGTTGCGCAAATTGAACGCGCTTCCTTTTGCTTTGCAGGTGGGTGCTCGCCCAATGCGTCACAGCGATCATCAAAATCAAATTAATTTTGCTGAAATGTTGATATTGCTAAAATGATGAATACCAGAATGCTGAATTCAAAATCAATAACAGATCAACTAGAACTAATTGCTCAGAGTATAGAATTAGAAGTTTTCTATGACTCAGAATTTCAACTCACAAGTTACCTGTCAATCCAATCCAAACCACTTCGAACACACAAGCACATTTTACTAACAAAGCATTCACAATAGTTTAGTGCTTTCAAATGTCTGAAGCAAACAATTCTCGATGAAAAGATATAGGCCATGTCTAACATGAGTTTGTAAATTTAAATTTCAAAGCATGTCATAGTAACTTTGTAGCGGATGCGAACTCGGCAGTAACTCTTTATTTCAAAGGTCCCCGTATTACACCGAAGCGTAACTATTAACTTCTTTAAAGGACTAAAGTTACAGATGGAAAAAGTTCAATCAAACTTTTTTTAATATATTTAGTGAGTGTTGTTATAAGTCTCAGAACATCAAATTTCTAATTGATTGTTATGATTGTTTAAGTAATTTAGCCAAAAAAAAACGCAGTATATTCCACATCTCGCAATCTAGCCCCAAGCTAAGTAACTAGACTTGTGTTATGGGTGCTAGACAACTGATATACTACTTTATATATTTTTTCTTTTGGATATATATACATAATATAATTCATAGAAACAACCAGATCCCAGACAAATATCTAAGCATAAATACTTGTCTGAGGCGGGAATCGAACCCATGCCGGACTGCCATTTGTGTGTGGTGTGTGACCATTGTGCCAACTGAGTGTGACTCGTAGAACTGGCCGTTAGAGCCGAAAAATCCTAGACTGCTGGAACTGCTAGACCTACTGGAAAACGCACCGCGAGACAGCCTTCGACTATATGGGCGGACGACTTAATTAAGGTCGCTAAAAGAGCGATGTTGGCTTAGTGGTACATACCTCGATTTTCATTCTGAAGGTCGTGGGTTCGAATCCGGGCCGGCCGTGCACCAATGTGTTTTTCTTAAGAAAAAATTCTGTGCGCTAATTGACATTGCTCTTACGGTGAAGGAAAACATCGTGATGAAACCTGCGGCTTAGTTGGCTCCAGAAATATTGACAAGTTCTATCCTCTGGATGGTCCATGGTCGACTAAGCTGAGAGGGTAGTGGGTGCAGGGCAAGCCTACTCCATCTTCACGCAAAAAGGACACAATGAAAAAGGGTCTAACCGCGGAAAACAGCCCGTATATAAGTACAAGTACAAGGTCGCTAAAAGTCGTTGGATGCAGAGACCATGCGACCAATGTCGAAGTCTTTGAGGGAGTCCTATGTTCAGCAATGAACAAAGACTCAAAGACTTCAGCAATGGACGTCCTACGGCTGATATGATGAAGGGCCCTTGATACGATAAGAAAAATCGATGCTTTACCTCCACCGACATACTGTCTGACATCCCATAATATACACAAGCCTAATAGCTTAGTCTGATGTCAGATGCAACATCGTACAATATAATTTCGCATGTAAAGTAATTCATATAATTAAATTTGCAAACCTTCAGTTTTAAGTCAATAAACACATTAAGATAAGCTTAGAAACGGCAAGTAATCAAAAATTAAATGAAAATGTAAGAAAATATTTTCTGCAATAATTATTAAATTTAGTTATAGGTAAAAAGCATTTAGCTCTTGGCTAATAATTGCGCTTTAAATTGACTTCGTAAATGTTACAAAACTGTGTGACTTTTAAATCCCCATAGATACTAAACTCAAAAGAATATATCCCGTTCTCCAGGGAATTCTAACAATAAATCTTCTCTTGTATCATGAAAGACCTCAGTTTGTTTTTTTTATCAAGATCTTTGAGTACAGTTGTGAATTTCAACAGTGGCACAACTTTGTAACTTTAATCTTCAGTATATTCTGTTGAAAGGCGAAATATTTATGGGTTAACCTGTTCTAAATTTTAAAGTTCAAAGAATTAAGATGGCACCAAGCTGAGTTGCGTCCTATTTAAGAACCGTAATGTTTAAACCTAGTTATTGGAAGTTTGTATTGTCATTGTTGGTTTATTAATGTACTTTTGGGTTAAGAAAGTAAAATATTTTCTTTCTTTCTTTACAAATCTACTACCTTATCTACCTACTTTAAGAATAAGGCTCCTAAAGAGATCATTAATTATACATAATACCAAGATTTTCTATACACATGCTTTTGTTAATTTAAATAATTATTTAAAAAAAATGTTTTTTTATATTTCCAGTATCTCCAAAATTCTGACTATCGAAAAGTGGGAATATTTCTCTCTAAGAATGTGTTATTTTGGAACGACAGCATTTGATAAAATATTCCTATAGCAAGCACCAATTTGTATCGTTAACAAAAAAAAATACAATAATTTCTTAGTAATTATTTTCCTGGGTCTATCACATCCTATCCTACTATTCCTACTAATAATATTATAAATGTAAAAGTTTGTGTGTGTGTATGTGTGTGTGTGTATGTTTGTTACTCCTTCACGCAAAAACTACTGGACCGATTGCGTTGAAACTCGGTGTTTAGATAGCTGAGTACCTGGATTAACACATAGGCTACTTTTTATCCCGATATTCCCACGGGATCGGGACTTACGGGATTACTCCTTTACACAAAAAACTTCAGGACCGATTGCGTTGAAACTCGGTATGTAGATAGCCAGAGACCTGGATTACTACATAGGCTACTTTTAATCCCGATATTCCTACGGGATCGGGACTTACGGGATTACTCCTTTACGCAAAAACTACCGAACAGATTGCGGTGAAAATCAGTAAGTAGATAGCTGGAGACCTGAATTAACACAAAGGCTACTTTTTTCCCGATATTCCCACAGGATCTGGACTTACGGGAACAGGACTCAAAATATATTTTAAAAGGTTGTAGTTGGGCGGAGGCGGAGAGAGTTATGAAGGGGAGAAGGGTAAGAAAAATAAAAAGGGGGAGCACAGGAAAGGGGGAGGAATGGAAAGGGGAGGATAGGAAAGAGGAAGGGGATGTAAGAGGGAAGAGCCGAAATGGGGAGAAGAGGAAAGGGGGAGGAGAGGAAAGGGAAGGACAGGAAAGAGAAAGGGTATGAAAGAGGGAGGGGATGAAATGGGGAAAAGAGGAAAGGAGGAGGAGAGGAAAGGGGGAGGAGAGGAAAGAAGAAGAGGAGGAAAAGGGGAGGGTACCTAACCTAACCTTCTCCATCCGTGACGGTAATTTGTCAAAAAAACATTCGGGGCCTATCTGGACTCCTAGAAATGTAAGCGCTCGCTTCGCTCGCACGTGTTTGCTACTCCATCTGCGACGGTTCCGTGTCAGAAAAGCATTCTGGGTCTGTCTGGACTCCTAAAAATATAACCGCTCACTTCGCTCGCACGTATTTGCTACTCCATCCGCGACGGTTTCGTGTCAGAAAATCATTCAGGGTCTGTCTGGACTCCTTAAAATCTATCACAATTCGTATAGTAGTTTTTGTGTTTAGCAATGCCAGTATTAAGAGAAAGCGGTGTTATAGGAAAGCGCGACGTTAAGGGAAGGAACGTCACGTCAAGGTAACGTAAAGTCTCGTGGGAGAGCGAAGTCTTGGGAAAGCGAAGACGTGGAAAACGGTTATATTTTTAGGAGTCCAGACAGACCCAGAATGCTTTTCTGACACGGAACCGTCGCAGATGGAGTAGCAAACACGTGCGAGCGAAGCGAGCGGTTATATTTTTAGGAGTCCAGACAGACCCAGAATGCTTTTCTGACACGGAACCGTCGCAGATGGAGTAGCAAACACGTGCGAGCGAAGCGAGCGGTTATATTTTTAGGAGTCCAGACAGACCCAGAATCCCAGAATGAATGAAAGTCGGTAGCAGGTAGCTAGAGACCCTAACAAATAAGCTACTTCTTATTTCGATATTCCTACGAGACTCGGACTTGCGCGGGTGAAACCGCGGGGCGCAGCTAGTATTTTTATATTTGTGTTATCTCGATGAGGTAAGAGAAATAAAAATAAAACTACGCGATTGAGCGATTACGCGCTTGAAAATCTATACTAATATTATAAAGCAGAAGAGTTTGTTTGTTTGTTTGAACGCGCTAATCTCAGGAACTAATGGTTCGATTTAAAAAAATATTTTTATGTTGGATAGTCTATTTATCGAGGAAGGTCCATAAGGCTACTTTTTACTTTGATATTCCCAAGGGATCGGGACTTATGCGGGTGAAACCGCGGGGCGCATCTAGTAAATACTATAAATACAAATAGTGTGAGTTTGAAAGTTGATTCATTTCAGTTGGTGGTAGTGTAAGGACAAATTATTCCACTGTCAAATAATACACTACACTTCAACAAAGATCTTTGTTTTACTTATCGGCTCCTATGGGATATTTTAGTAGGAACAAAACTATCGGCTGGTTGTACCTCGTTTACTTTGACGGATAACCCGCTGAGGCGGTGTCCTTTGTCAATGTTTATTGCTTAGTTTTATCTACGTACTTACTGAATTGTTTTGGTTTTATTATAATTATTGGTCTATTGCACTTTAGGATTTGGATGACTGTGGTAGGGCCGCCCACGATGGTGCGCCTGACAGCCTGCTTCCTTTGCCTTGCTAGGCTACCAGATAATGCGCGGTTGCCGTGGCTAGAATTTGGGCGAGGGGTACCAAAACATATTGACGCCGACATAAGAACAAGAAGAAGGACCTGGATGATATCAACCAAGTGTTTATAGGCGACACTCTGTCCTTTGAGCACTTTAGAAAATAAACAAACAGGGCCTATTATACAATCACGCAACAAAAATGCAAGCTCACTGTAAAACTCCAAAACGGCTTTTATACTCAAACAAAGTCCTAAGGTCCTGCTCGAATTGAAGTTTGAAGTCGTTTAATTAATAAATTAAGTAGACAAAACACAAGAGTGAAAACTTCCGAATATTAATAATTTTAGAACTCTACAGTAGGTCTGCAATTATGTTGCCCTCTGCTTCCTTGCTGCTTGCTCCTACACAATCCATGAATCACTTTCTCCAATGTTCACTGTGTCTCAACACCTGCATCAAAAATAATTTACAGAAGAAGAGACTTGAATCTATACTTATATTAAAGGAAGAAAGGACAAAAAATCAGTACTTGGAATCAAATTTATGTCTCTATGTATATTATGTAATTAATATACATAGAGACATAAATAATTGATGGAGGCAGGAATCGAACCCACACCTTTTTGAGTCGCAGGTGGGTGTACGCCTATAGCACCACATAGGTCGTCAAAGGGGATCCAACTTTGCGGCAGGGCGTATCTAAAAATAAAAATATTTTTTTAAAAATCCAATTTTTTACATTAAAATAACAAATTTTATTCAAACTATTCAACTGTTTGTAGACTGAACTAAAAAAGAGCGTTACTTTCAGAATCAAACTGTTAATATTTGAAATCCATTTAGATTATCTCCGATTCCTTTCTGCATACTCATTAAAGACATTAAATTAAATTCAGTAGGTACAGTCGGCAACACAAGTGCAGAGCCACCGTAGAGTTCTTTTTTAAGGTTCTGTACCTCAAAAGGTAAAAAAAGGAACCCTTATAAGATCACTTTCTTGTCTGTCTGTCTGTCCGTGTGTCACCACCGATTTTCTCAGGAACGGGTGGACCTAGCAAGTTCATTTAAATAATAAATAGGACAGCGCTTGTCTACTACCTCTGACAATGGTAACTGACGATTCGGTCTAAGATGTAACACATTTTCCGGGAAGATACCTAAAAGTTCGTAGTTTTCCAAATAAATGAGAGCCTTCGAGAGGCGCAAGTGACTTTTGCGGCTTAAAAAATGCTATTATAAGAATACTAGGCTTCGCACGGCTATATTATGCATGTATTATACATAAAAACCTTCCTCTTGAATCACTCTATCTATTAAAAAAAACCGCATCAAAATCCGTTGCGTAGTTTTGAAGATTTAAGCATACATAGGGATATAGGGACAGAGAAAGCGACTTTGTTTTATACTATGTAGTGATGATGAAGTGATAGTGATAGTTATTTTGAACTCAAGCAAGATTCTAAAGTCATGCTAGAGTTGAAGTGTAAAGTATTTCGACTCATTAATGTATTACACAAACGTTATTGGAATAAATACATTCAAATAATAGTAATTTTAGAACTGTACAGTTGGTCTGCAATTCTGTAGCCAACTGTACAGTTTCAAAAAAAAAACAACTACGCTTCAATTTTTTTCCATTTCGTAATGTGAAATTAGTTTAAGAATTTGTATGGTATCTCAGGCTTCTTACTATATTTGATTAAAATATAATTGCTATACTCGATTTCAAAAGCGGTGATGAATTAAGTCGGTACTGGTTTATGCTTGGCCAATTTCTTGTCAAAGGCATCCATAGTTGGCTTGTTGCCAGTTTTTAAAATAATTATTTGAAATAACAAAATAAAAATGTTGAATGTTTTTTTTTACTTGAATTGTTGCACGAAAACAGTCGATGACGTCACAGTTTAAGCTTTGAAAGCTCATTCCATGAACATTTTGTATTTTTTGGGGTAAAATGTACTGCAGGTTTAACCTGTGACGTCACGGTCTGACTTTTTTTTTGTTGACTGTTTGACTGTTTTGTTTGACAGTTGACTGTTTTGTTTCGTATCTTGTGTCTCCCCTGACAATATAAAACTGAACTTATATTGTACAACACAGGAAGAAAAATAACACGATATACATAAAGTAAAGTAATTGCTAGAAAATATAAGTTGCACAAATGAACGGCCTTATCGCTGAAAGCTATTTCTTTCAAGCAAAATACTTAACATCAAATTTGTTTTACAAAAATGAAATATTTGCAACATACAAATTATGTTGGGCTTATTGTAATTTTTAACCTATTAGCTATTATAATATTTCATATTTTACTTTACCACTGGAAACTACCGAATTATTGATATTGGAATGTTTTTTTTTCGAATCAGTTACATACTACTTAATTTTAATTTAGAGTAATATTTTGTGGAATTTTTCATGGGAGACCTTTGGTATATATACAGGCTAGCCAAAATATATTTTTAACTAGTTTTGCGTTCGACTGTACCCACCATGTGTTGTAATCCTCAATCTGGATTAACGGTTCCAGCTTTTAGTATTATATTGTATTTGGTTACGTATTTTGTAACCTCATTTTAGAGGGAATGTTGGGTATTTATATAAGTAGATACTTAAGTAAATGCGTATACCTACTTCTTATTCGTATTTACTTTTCATGAAAATTTGACACATCTTCATCATCATCTGAGGCGTTACAGCCGCGGGTGGGTCTAACCCTGGTCAAATAATCTTCTGCAATCGGGTCTATTTTTCGCCTTCTCCCTCCAGTTTCTCACACCGATTACTTTGATGTCGTTCTCGACTCCATCCAGCCACCTGAGTTTGGGCCTGCCTCGGCTTCTACGACCATCAGGTTTGCCGTCTAGTAGCCGCTTAGGTAGGTACTCTATAGCCTCGTCCCGTCATAAAAAGTTGATACAGTTATTATTAATTAAGTTGTTATGAGCAAAGAACAAGGCTAACCCCTATCCTCTTCTCGTATAGTCAATCTACATTTAGGTCCTTGCTCCAGTTAGTTGATTTTGCATTATTAGGGTTTCGGACCAAAAGGGTAAAACGAGACTATATCACTAAGACTCTTTTGTCCGTCCGCCTGTCTGTATGTCTGTCATTTTCGTTCTGCCATAGGTACGTTACTGTCTCTTTTTTGGAAATAAAACAAGAGTTATGTAGGTATATTAATTTATTTGAATATTATGAAAAGAGATAGGTAAATATTAATCAAAGAGGAAATTCTAAGAAATTACACACGTGTTCAGAAAGAAGAAGAAAAACGTTTTTGTAATACTTGCATATTTCTGCAAACGAACTATAATTAAAGATGTAGCTAAACCTGACCATGGGCAGCGCCAGGGCTAGGCCGTGACGAAGTTTTGGTGGTTTTGCTACATTGGTAAATTGGCAACTTGCAATTGGAACTACTTTGATAAATTGGTGGATTGGCAAGGACGTATTGTTGTAATTTATTGTTTAGAACCTAACATTTAAAGAATAACAATTATTGCACCAAAAGCTATTTAAATCTAATTTGACCCTAGATAAGCTATTTACTATTATAGTTATCTACGCTAATAATATTATAAAAAGAAAATATTTTTTGGTTGTTTTTATATTCGTTACGAATAGGCTCCGTAACAACTAGATCGATTTTGATAAATCATTGTATGAGGATATATTGATTCACTAAGATAATTATAGGCTACTTTTTGCCTCGATATTCCCACGGGATCGGGAGTTACGTGAGTAAAACCGCGGATCGCTGCCAGTTAGTTATAATGAAGTATTGGTTCCGTAATATTCAGCGACTAAATATCTTGCTTTCAACAGAATATTACGGTATTTCGATAAGCACGGGATATAATATGTGGTTGTATGTAAATATATAAACCATAATCCACTTTCGAGTTAACAAGATATAATTCCACGTCACTTGATTATTAAACCTCGAAATTAACGTTCATTATAACATAGAACCTATATCATATAGCTCTGCGAATTAGGGCGCATATGGACTAAGAATTAACTGTCTGTCGATAGGTTAGCAACCATCAAATTTGAAAGAAAATAATGTCTCATAATAGGCAAGTGAGAATTTCATTTGCGTATACCATAGTTGCACTCTCAAACTCAAACTCTTAGGAATAAACTCTTAGAAAGTTAAGTATTTTTTTGGGACTGGCATGAATTGGAACGAGAAAAGTCATCAAATTATTCTATACCACCCATCGACTGTTACTATCAGCGGACTCCAAGTCTGTGGTCTGAATTCTCATTATAATTGCTCCGTAGCACGGCTTTTAACATATTCCCCGAAAATATTACAGAAAACCGGAACCACGTTTTGGAAATTACCATAACCAAATGCCGGAATAAACCCGGGTAAAACAGATCCCGCGTAATTAGTCTTTAATAAACCTTTCCCTTGTTACAGATCGAGATGGAGCGACGGATTGCTGGGATCATTTACATCATAGTTACATTTGCTCTCGTTAACGAAATGTCAATTAACGTACAAGCGAGGGACAACAACAAACGGAGGGGCAAGGAAAAGATGGGTGGCTTCCAGAAAAATATTTGCGACATCACCGATAGAGACTCCAAAGTTCACTGCTACTGCGAGAACACAAGGGAACCGAGGAATGCGACAAAAGCGGAATGCTGGGTGTTCAATGGCGGAATACCGCGAGACGACCTCATCTGGCAGAGTTTCGCGTCCCAACCGACTTTGCAAACTTTGTCTTTTAACGTTCGCGTTGATGGAGCACTCGGTTACGTTCCGACAAAAGCGCTCTATTACTTACAGCGTCTTAGATCAATTAACATTAAATACGGAAACATTCAAGACGTTAAACCATTCTCGTTCGCAAACTTGACCCACCTCAAGGAGGTTGGACTTTCGCAGAATCAAATTGAAACTTTACAACAGTACGCCTTCGCACATTTACCTAACATAACCGCTATCAATCTCGAAGACAACATGATTATCGATATTGACGCTGAAGCGTTCTATGATCTACCGAAATTGCAAAAGTTGGTGTTCACAAAAAACAATATATCGACGATACGTAACGGTACGTTTCAACATACGTTCAACTTATTGGAATTGGACTTGAACAAAAACAACATATACCACTTGAACCGTCGGACTTTTGATGGATTGGCTAACTTGAGGAAATTGGATCTGAGAAGGAATCGAATACACAATTTGACTGAGTTCACTTTCGCGGAATTGTGGAATTTACAAGAGTTGATTTTAGGGAAGAACGATTTGAAGTTTATATCGGAGCGCGCGTTCGACGGCCTGTCTCAGCTCCGCAAGTTGTCCCTCGATGACAATAAATTGGCGAGTCTCCCTTCCGGTTTATTCGAGGGGGTGCGGGGCCTGAGCTCCCTCGACTTACGATCGAACGAACTACACGCATTAACTTTCGACAACATCAAACCCATCCTGGACAACTTGCGCCCCCTAAACAGCAATTTGCTGCTCGAAGGTAATTATTAATAAATAACACCCTCTCATCTCTAGTGCTGATAAACTTAAAACACACGTTGAATATTAAACGAGAGGAAACAGACGTGATTATTAACTTCAACTTAGAAAGTTTGTTCTTTTATGATCCTTCAGGGTGTTCTTTGGGTAGAATTGTTCTGATAGCATAGCAGAAACTGCTGTATAAATACATTTTATTTCTCTATAGTCGTAAAGTTATTCAACTCTGTCCTACTAAGAATAGGTAGGTTTCTATTTAAGTTAACGTTAAAGTTAAACACACTTTTTGTTTTCAGAAAACAACTTTGTGTGCGACTGCAGGTTGAAATGGATGCATGCGCTGCGAAACGAGACAAAAAGCTCAAACACAAAGGAGTCTCTAGATGCCGTAACTTGTAAAATGGATCCCCCTATAGTCAGTTCTGCTTACAATAAAATGCCTGAACCAGGCGAAAAAATAAATTATAATCAAGATATACTACATGCAGGCATTACGATTGAAACTTTAAATGAAAAAATGAATGTTACCGAAACAAAAACATTACCAGATGATATTAACGATGTTACAAGCGATTTAACTTCTGAAAAATTGAAAAGGAACGTCTTAAAAATCCCACCAGAAAAGTTGCCATGTATTAGAGAAATAAAAACTACTACTGAACCACCTCCAATGCCTTTGGGTGATCCACTGATCCCTATTCAAAACGAAATGAAGACTTTTAGGTTTCATGATATAAATTCAGGTGAAAGTCTACCGAGATATAGTGTTTTAGTGTTATGGTATGTGTGTTTAATGTTTTTCTTTACTTAGGTATTCTAAGGTTAGGTACGATTTTCTGGTCTAGTCGTTAGGTTAAGAGATACAGACTATATTTTGTGAAAATTGGTTATTTTACCTACATTTTAACTGATACATCATATTATTTTTACCTTTAATGGAAAAAACATCGCGAAAAAACCCATATTCCCTATGAATACAATACAGGGTTATTGGAAATTATACTAGCAAGCCGTTGTTGAGGGCTTCTTCTGTTCACATAAACAAACAACTTTTGTTCAACGACTTTTGGAAATTCGAACATTTTTTTGAAAATTTTGAGGTTAGGTTTACCTGAAAATCAGCTGTTCCTTACACGGAGAGGTCATAAAACTTAAAATTTTACTTATTTTTTAAGTTTTATCTACTGTTCTTAGTCGGAATGACCTTTGTTTTAAAAAATCTGCTGTTTTTAGAATTTTTATAACCTCAAAATTTTCATATTTTTTTTTGAATTTCCAAAAGTCGTAGAACAAAAGTTGTTTGTTAAGGTGCACAGAAGTAGCCTTCAACGGCTTGCTAATATAATTACCAATAACCCTGTATAACTCACCACGGATTAAACAGAAACACATGTACCAAACCCGAACCGAGATTTTTCGTCTACAGTGTGACATTAAATATTATTTTATGTCACACTGCAGACGGAAAATCTCGGTTTATTATTATTTACTTATAATAAATTTCATACCTACACCAAGAAAAAAAAAAGGAAAGTATAAATAAATCCTGTAATGATTTCAAATCTATTTGTGTCAGATAAAATAACCAATTTAGACATTTTTCGTAATTTTAAGCCGCAAAAATACAGTATTATTCTTATCGAGCACTTTGATATTTAATCAGCAAATAATATCACGATAAATGTTGTAATATACCGATATTAAATAGTTTTAATGTAAAAAAAAACAGAAATCTGCGCACTGGAAAGTCAATAACACATAGTTTAAGGTTATAGTTTGTTTGTGTGGCGTTGAAAGACACAAAAAGATTGCTAAAGTACGCCGTGAAAGGAAAGGCGTATTCCGCCAATTTTGAAAAAAAAAAACCTATCGCAAATATATGTACTTACCTACATACATTTGCGATGACAATCCACGTTCAAAAGTTTCTGCCCACCGTAACGTTCACAATCCTGTGCAGCACTATTTGAACATTATAACAACGTAACATGTGGATCGAACCCACGTCGGTTAGTGTAGCGGCTTATACCTCTCGGCCAACTAAAGACATAGCTAACATGTAGAAAATAAAAATCACACTGAGTACTTTTAATTCAGGTATTTAAGTTTGTGTGTAACGTCTATTAGAAGAAGGTTGTTACTCCAATACTTGTTGATAGTATTATTGTAGCGAACAGAAGGCCAATTCTCGTAAATAACATTGTTTAAATAACATTTCAATATCATCCCGATTGCATTTCGATTGCAAAAGATACCTTCAAAGTCAGATTTTTTTTACAAAAAGCTAACTTTGAGAGTGTTTTTAGCTACTTTGAAGGTATTATTTGTGATCGAAATGCAATCGAAATGATATTGAAATGTAATTTAAACAATGTTATTTACGAGAATTGGCCTTCTGATCATTTACTTATGACCCATACTATTTACTATACATACCAAGATTGCTATTTGGTAAACTGTAATCTAGATTAAAATAATCATTATAACTACAGTAACTATGTATTTTACCAGGTATTTTTCGCGTATTTTTCGTGCGTTTTTTCGTGTTTTGTGTTATCTCCTAGCGAAAGCCTCGCTACCATGACGGCTGCAACTTAGTGAAAACGTCAAGGTGGGAGTAATTAAAGAAATATACGCGATTTAGAACCGGGATAATAATTTTAATAATCGTGTGAGTTTAAATTTTTTTATTGAAAATCATTTAATACCGTAGCTCAGATGATTACAGCATTTACTAGTAACAGAACTTCGAGCATTCGTTGTTTTTAAATTAACTCGAATAACACTTTAAAGATTTGCCTTGCATTTGCCTGTTTTGTACCATTCGTAAGAACGTTAAATTACATTAAAATGCTCTAGTCTATACTCACCTTAAATCCGAGGCGAGTTATGATGTCATGTAAATATCTCCTAAAATGCTTTCCAGTGCGTGTTGATGAATAAAATATCGCAACAGAATTATTATAAAATAGCCGTATCTGCTAATTCATTAACTCATTACATTACCATTGATTCGTATTGTTGAGCATTTTTCTTAAGATTTGTTTTAATAGATTTTTGGTTTTGTGCTGCGTGCGTCTCGTGAAAATGGTAATTGAATCCATTTTCACGATTTCGAAATATTGAGAGCCACAAAAAACATGTTAAATATTTCGTTTTAAATAACAGCTGTAATAAATGGTAAGATGTTTAAATTTTTCGAAATGGGGTAAAATATTCTTCATAACAATTAACCTACATACCTACTTACGTTTAATAAAAAAATATTTGTCTGTAAAGTCAGTTTACGGACGATAATTTTACGTGATAACGTTATAAGAAAACGATAATTGAGTTTTTTTTAATCAATTTTTTTTTTTTTCGTTTAGTAGCCCAAAAGGCTGGCTGCGTTGGGTCATTGGGCGATCGTTGCTTCATTAGATGGCGATGCTTATCCGCTGTCTGAGGTAGGAGCCAGCTCTTTGGCCACCTAAAGCTTTTCATTTTATAATTAATTTGTTCTAGTCATAATGATATTTTTAAGTCGTTAATTTTTAAGAAAAATGCTCTATCTTAATATTAAATTAAGTAGGTAAGTATTGTATGAACGTTCATTAATTATTGTCAGTAATGTTGTATAAAGTATTTACACAATGCGTTTTTTGTATGAATAAAAATAATGTGTACATTGTTTTATAAAAATATATATTTAAAGATGTTTTATTTTGTAATCCTTAGATTAAGTAAATAAATATTGTAGGACATTACACATACTGCTAGTTAAGCAACTAGTCTATTGAAATGTTACATTTTTTGGGCTTAGCGTGCATTTGTCAGAGGACGCAATTTTATTTTATAGATATCAAGAGGGGGTTAGTCTAAGCTTAAATTCAAGTTTTAGGGATTGTAGCTCTTGTCCCACGGCCGCTCGCAAAAATAAAAACTCAAATTTTCATGGACTTTCGCTTATAACCTTTTGTTTTTTGTTCTACGACTAAAAGTAACTGAACAAAATTTGTAGATAATCATATTTGCAACAAAAAATGTTAAGTAATATTTTTTGTGAGATCTATAGTTTGTCAGATAAACCATAAAAACCATTTAAATCCCTTTTTCCAAGATGGCGGCCGTGGTACAAGAGCTACAATCCCTCAAACTTGGATTTAAGATTAGACTTACCCCTCTTCTAAAAAATAAAATTGCGTCCTCTGACAAATGCAACCCCAAATGTAACTTTTCAATGGACTAAACTATGATTGTAAATTGAATACTTTCCCATGTATATAAAATTCTAGTGTCGCGGTGTCAGCTATGTCCTATCTCCACCTAAACGCCTGAACCGATTTGTATGAATTTTTTGTGCAGTCGTTAGGTCTGAGAATCAAACAACTCCTACTTTCATATTTTTTTCCTTTATTTTTCCTTTTTTTATGTAAATGGCAAAACAATGCTTGCCGGTACAGTTAGTATTATACAGGGTTATTGGAAATTAATTGACACGACGTTAAGGGCTTCTTCTGTGCACCTTAACGATCAACTTTTGTTCTACGACTTTTGGAAATTCATTATAAAAATATTCCATACAAAAATGAAAAATTAAATCCAACAGTTCAAATATTACTCAACTCTACGTCTACGTCACAGAATCAATCATAGTAGGTATGGTACAACCCGATCGGGTCGCACGCAGTGCGCCCCGTGCCGATCGCGCGCGCGCACTTGCCGCATAGACAGAAAATTACCAGACAGTACGAGAAACACTTAAATATTTTTTTGGGATATGTATTAAGTTTCGACAAAAGTCGTAGAACAAAAGTCGTTTGTTAAGGTGCACAGAAGAAGCCCTTAACGCTGTGTCAATTAATTTCCAATAACCTTGTATAGATCTTCTTATGTAAATGCATACTTAAAATACACATAGAAACACCTAGACCAAACACTGCTAATGACTTAAAAAGAATTAAGTTTATTCGTGTAAGTGGGTATTAATTATAGAAAAATTCATCAAAATCGGTTCAGTTATTATAAGTTATTTTATTATTATTAATATCCATCAAAACTTCGTAAAACAAAAAAAAACTTAAACTAGACAACGGATATAATACTTATATACTTTTTTGTGTAAATAAAGATATAGTTAGTTTAGGTGCATAAAGAAACACCAAGATCACAACTAATAACTTTTTTTACTGAAAAAAATATCTATACATTAACACTTTTCTGAAGGCAGGAATCGTACCCGCATAATTCTGCATCGCAGGCGAGTGTCACGATTTAACTTAAAAAGCTGTAAAAGTTTCATTAAAATCAGTTAAGGAACAATAAGAAAGAGATTAGCGATATCAAAAGACAAAAGACACACACACAACTATCCTAGTTGCTGGAGTAAGACAAGTGATTTATGACCACATTTATCACTCAACGAGGAGAATCGCAAACTTGCATGTGCTAAAACAAACGAAAGTTTAGGTAAGTTTAGTTTCTAGTGTATGCTGGTTAACGTCTTAAGCGCTTTAGGTTCGAAAATATTAAAGTTAAGACTGATTGCCGCCATGATTAATAAATAAAATAAATATTGATGGACATTCCACACATCGCTATCTAGCCCCAAGCTAAGTAACTAGACTTGTGTTATGGGTGCTAGACAACGGATATACTACTTATATACTTTTCTATTGTAAATATATACTTATAATACATATAAACTACCAGACCACAGACAAATATCTAAGCATAAATACTAGTCTGACGCGGGAATCGAACCCGCAACCCTGTGTTTGACAGTCTAACATGGTGACCATTGTGCCAACTGGGTCGTCAAATGTACTTAATGTAATTAATATACACTACACAGACACTACATTACATAATACGCTTCTTTCATTTACAATATGGCTACGAAAAGACTACGCTACGTCGCAAATGGCTACGACATGGCTGATCTAAGTCTACATCAGGCAATAACGTGGCTACGACGTGGCTACGCTACGTTACAAAAGGCTACGACATAGCTAATCTAAGTCTACATTAGGCAACGACTTGGCTTCGCTACGTTACAAATGGCTACGACATTGCTGATCTAAGTCTACATCAGGCTACGACTTGGCTACACTACGTTAAAAATGGCTACGACATGGCTAATCTAAGTCAATTTAGGCAACGATGTGGCTACGCTACGTTACAAATGGCTACGACATGGCTAATCTAAGTCTACATCAACAGGCTACGACGTGGCTACGCTACGTTACAAATGGATACGACATGGCTAATCTAAGCCTACATCTGCAGGCTACGACGCGTAGCTACGCTACGTTACAAATCGCTACGACATGGCAAATCTACGTATACACCAGGCTACGATGTAGCTACGCTATGTTACAAATGGCTACGACATGGCTATTTTAATTTCACGACAGGTTATAACGTGGCTACAGTATGTCTGCGATATGGTAACACAATGTCTATGCATAAAATTATAGGAAATGCTATGAAGACAGTATCTAGGTTTTATCTAACTAGATAAGTCCTTAATATCTTGTTCTCTACTTCAATTAAAAGTCCAAAAAGACCAAATAACAAACATATTTGGAACCGAAAGAAACGAATAAGACTAATAATAGAAATGTCACCGAAGTTTTAACTAATCTTTAGTAACAGAAAAGAAAACAAATAAAAAATCACTTAAATTTATTACTATCAATAATGTAATCAAACAAAATTGCCTACTAAATATTGATCACTGATCGTAATCATTCAAAATCATAAAAGTAGTAGGTATTGTATACAGACTAGCAACTTTTAATCGTCCGATACTTTTTTTATCGTTTGACCTAAACGTTAATACTTCACCTGATAAGTAACGATTTGTTATAGTACACAGTCATGCCCAAAACTAACTTTTTCACTCGTGTCATAATAGTAAAAGTTAATAATATGTTACAGAATCTAATGTTTTTGGCTGTAATCAATCAACATTTTTCTGAAACAATAGTTATTAAGAAATAAATTACGGCGTATAAAGTCGTCTGACCCTTTTTTACTAGGATACAATGGCGAGGCTCCACCGGCATGTTTAACATTTTTCATTCCTTTCCAATACACCGGCGAAGCTGGCGATGGTTTTGTCAGACAAAACCATCGCCTTACTAAAAGTCTCTCATCAGCGACGACCCTAAATCAAGATCCAAGCTACAAATTTATTCCCCGCAGTAAAACTTGATTTAACGTTGAGATGGTATCAGTTAACTAATGATGACGTCACATTTACTAGGATGTCTGATAAAGTAGTATTTGTTCCTCTAATAATTTCCTTAGGCTGCGTTCATGTAGAAAGACAGTAGCCGGCGATGACTTACCGTCGCTTTAAGTGCCGCTTTAAGTTGCTGTCCTGTGATTTATATTGTAAAACATATTTAATAAGAGATGCAGCCGCAGTGTAGAATATAAACACATCTTGTGACGTGCATTACCTCTTAATGAAGATTTTACGGGGTTTACATAAAACATAATGCTAAGAATTTCACATTTCAAATAAAGTATACCATTTTTCAGAATGTAGCAATCAGACTTCAATGTCATTTTTTAAAGTTATTTATTTTATGTGGTAATGCAATTATTAACATTATTGTAGTCGATTATAAATAAAACAATTGTTCGCAAATTAATGTTGGTCGAAACAAACAATAAAAAATAAATCTGAAATGGAACATGCTAGAATGAAACCAGTAGATTTTCGATTCTTAAATTAGTCAAGACAAATGCTATACCAGTTCAGTAGCTAAATGATGGTAACAAAATAATGCCTTTAGGTGCTATTCTTCTTAAGTGATATGCAATCTCGTCATAACGTAATAATTATATTATATTATTATATAAGTACACTAGCAACCCGCCCCGGCTTCGCTCGGCTATATTATGCATGTATTATACATATTATCTTTCCTCTTGAATCACTCTACCTACTAAAAAAAACCGCATCAAAATCCGTTGCGTAGTTTTAAAGATTTAAGCATACATAGGGATATAGGGACATAGGGACAGAGAAAGCGACTTTGTTTTATACTATGTAGTGATAGTGAAAGTGAAGTGAGAATAGTGAAGTTAGTTATTACGAGTGACCAAAAAAGATAGAAGTTTACATCGAAAAGTTAGGTACTTTCTGTTGGGGTTCAACGTTGCGACGAACGTATCTTAGAAACATGAGGCATTAAGGTAACAAAATCAGTTTAAGAAGTTGTTAAGGTTCGAATGTCTGTCGCTAGATGGTGCTAACAGATTTTTATGGAATTTCTATTCGTGTCGAACCAACGCTGTACTAAAATTTGACTTCACTACTTGCTTCCTACCTGAATGTGGCCTTAGGAAGGTTGCTTAATATTTTGTGGGCGCAATTAATTAAAGTAACCAACCATAGTATCAACCATAATACGATAGATAATCGTATTATGGTTGAACAGGATAGAAAATAAGGATTAAGTAAATATGGTAAAGAGAAACGTAAGAGAGAGTCGTGAACACATAATAATAATTGGAGATTAAGAAGTAAGTCAGTAGTTCGTCATTAAATAATATTTGATAACGAACCATGACACGGATACCGTCGGTATGCGTCTGTCAAAGCAACTAATCAAAAGAACATGTACCAGCCATCTACACACTGTCACATTACCAATTAGTTGAACCCCACGTGAGCTGCGACCTGAATCGCGAGTAACCTGAGGTCACTCGCGAATCTGTAAGGTTGTAAAGTAATGTTACCTGATTTAGTTTTTTAAACAATATACTAAACAATACAATATCACTATCACTATCATCACTACATAGTATAAAATAAAGTCACTTTTCGCCGTCCCTATGTCTCTGTGTCCCTATATCCCTTTGTATGCTTAGATCTTTAAAACTACGCAACGGATTTTAATGTGGTTTTTCTTTATAGATAGAGTGATTCAAGAGGAAGGTTTATATGTATAATACATGCATAATAAAGCCGTGCGAAGCCGGGGCGGGTCGCTAGTACAATATAAGAAAAACAACAAAATAGGTAAATATATTTTTTACAGATATGCGAATGAGTTTTGGGTCACGTGGGGTTCAGCTTAATGGTAATGTGAATGTACTTACCTAGTTTCATCGCAATCGGTTCAGTTAATTTAGCATGAAGAGATAAAAACTAACAAAAACTTAACTTCAAACACTTGAAGATATATAATTATTATGCTTGTAAAACAAAAGTTCAAACTCCTTCAAAATGAAGGTACTCGTCTAATCGTACTAGATTTATGCACACAACCCTGTCAACCTAGCAAATCTCATTTCAGCTCGAATTAAGCTGAGAACATAAATTTCATTCGAGAGTCTACAAGATTTTAAGGGATCCGAGAGGTAGGGGTGCACACTGTGTTGAATTAACGGGATGGAACTTCTGTGTTTTTGCACTGCTTAGAGTGAATTGACTTAGGTAAGTACTAACATGAAAGGAATTAAGTTAGTGAGTTTTGCAGTGGAATTATGTAGTAAGATTATTTCCATCAAAATATTAGTAGTACCTACTCACAGAGATTTACTTCAATTAGGGAAAATGCAGACTACTACTTATTTAGCCTAGTCACTGGCTTAGAGTGGTGGTAGATATTTCGACTTTAATTTCGAAGGTCGTGGGTTCGAATCCTAGCCGTACAGCGATGAATTTTCCTTACGAACAATATATCCGCTCAATTGCCGTAACTTATGACACATTAGTTAAGTGCACGTCCAGTTGACGCATACGTTACGTTGACGCAAACAAGAATCGGTATTCCTGTAAAATAAAACTACGCGTAATCGTCACGTTAACTGCACGTATGCTGCACGTCTACTTTACCTACGCGATGTGAACAAGTCATAAACACTGCAAGGTGACAATTAATTTGGCATTTTATCTATCGTCAAAATTTTGCGCGAAATGTTTTTGTGCGATACAAATGACGCGAAGCTCGTTTGGGCAATACGGCGAGCGCGATAATTGGGCGGCTAGACTAGATTACATTGCTCTTAAATTAAAACATCGTGATGAAACCCGCGGCTTAGTTGGTTCCAGATGTAGTGACGAGTTCTTTACTCTGAGAGAGTGGTATAAGTGTAAGATAAGCCAACACAATATAGTTGTAGTCCCAGGCACTACACCCTGAAGAACATATATGAATTTTTTTGGCGCTGTATTAACATCGCTGGAAGGACACGGCGGAAGCTGACCTGCGCGAACTTCAAGTCAACAATTGGCAAGAAATAGCGCAGGACAGGGAGCGATGGAAGACTGTCGTTTCGGAGGCCAAGATCCACTTTGGGTCGCTGAGCTAGCGGAGTAAGTAAGTGTAAGTATAAACATCTAGATTAGTAATATAATATAAGCTACTAGCCTTCATATTTTGATAAGGACCTAGATCGACTATCTATCTTTTATAAAAACAACCATTTATCTGTATTTTCGGGTTTATTGTTAACTCTTTAAAATGTCTTATAGCATAACATTTCCCTACATTTTTTTTTATCTAACCCCTAGTATCCCACTGCTGGGCAAAGGTCTCCCACATCTCCCTCCAGCGGTCGTGGTCCTGGGCCACCTCCGGCCAAGCTGGCTCGAGGCGGTCGAGGACGTCTTGCCAACGCTTTCGTGGCCGACCTCGACGTCGCCGAGCACCCGGAGATGTTCAGCTTGTTGCTGTTTTTAAAATACTACAAATTATTATAAAGGTTTTTTTTATGCTTGCGTATGCGCAAGCATAAAAATGCAATGATCAAGCTCATACTAGCTATAATATGTTATAGCTAGTATGAGCTTGATCATTACAGTGGTATTTAAATTTTTTATAATAACCGTACCGTTATGAGAAACTTTAAATACATTTCCTTTAATAACCAAGTCAAGAAATTTAAACAAACCACATAATTTTGTTCGAAGTCGAAACTAAACCACAGTATTCCGATCCATAACTCAAAGTTGATATAAATTCTAAAATCCTAACTACAAACCGGTACATTTGCGGTGCTATAAACACGTCTGAGATGTTTCAGGTACCACTGTGGTGTACGAGAGAACAAGCATTCAAACTCTGCAACGATTGTATGTTATGTTACTTTTATGTTTTACGACTAATAGTACAAATAAAATGTTGTGCAAAGTTATAATTTTGGAATTATGACCCAGTATTTTCGTAACTTTTTATGCGCTTTGTTACATCATTGTGTGACAGGTAAAGCAGTTGGTTACGCCACATACTATCATAATTTCTTAATATAAATTCCCATTTGAACTTCGCGCCAATCAGGCGTACTTCTTGATAATGTTGGTAGCTTTAGTTAGATCAAAAGACTAACCGTTGTCATTATTTTTTTATTCCTTTTGTATTACCTACCCCCAACTTAAAATCCTACTTTGTCGCACTAACCGCGAGACACTAGCTGGCATCGCACGCCATGTTGGACATCGGCCCTTGTGATAGCAACTCGTGCGTCTCGTGGAAGTCCCCGACAGTTTCTGTGTATCTTCATCGGTTCCGCGCCCTGGGTATTGCACCCCAGGTGCCCACGAGGGTTCTGATAGCCGCTGGATTTGGGTCTCAAATAGACCAACTACCGCGCCGTGCCGTTACCGGTATAGGAAGCAGACTCGTGCTGACAGTGTGAATCCTGTTCTGGAAGCCTACCATCTGGGCTCAGAGGAGAAGAGAATAGCAGAATACAGGTTAGTGCGACATTCCTTTCAGTTTCCCTCCTCTCACGTCTAGTATGCCATCGGTTAAATAAATATTTTACTAGTTAATTGGTTAAGTACAAGCCCTCAATACAGTTCATTTAATATATAATACATAGATACTATGGTTTAGTATTGTATATTGTCGCTTCCGCCAACGGCTAGGCACGTCCTTTAACTTCTGGCCATTGCAGCAGTAACACTAGGTTTGATGACAAACACTAGGACAGGTAAAACTAAATAAAAGCTTGTAATGAATAAACCCAAGTTTGTTTTTAATTTTTTTAGCCTATACTGGGCAAAGGCCTCCGCAATAATTTTCCAAGCAGTTCAGTCCTGGGAAAACTTTTACATAATAAACTAATATCACTTAATATCATTTTAGCCACAGAACGTCCAATGCTAGGCCTTCCCTAAATACATCCAGAGCGATCGGTTGCATGCTCTCTGAGAACATGCTTCGTTTAATTTCATTTCGGAATTTCGTTTTTATAAGTATAAGTGAAGCACGACCACTTAATAACTCTTAAATATAACCTAAACTAAATTATGAATTACATACTTTAAAAATAAGCTTTTGCCTCTTTAAAAGTTAATAAGTGTTTTAATCAATTAGTACGCATCTATACGGCTGCTATCAGAGTTTTCCAAAGCATGGGAAAGCACTATTATAAAGAACTAGCTGCGTGCCGCGGTCGCACCCGCGTAAGTCCCGATCCCGTGGGAATATAAGGATGAAAAGTAGCCCAAATTTTCAATTCGATCTAGCAGTTCCTGAAATTAGTGCGTTCAAACAAAAAACGGAGGCTCTCAAAAATGATAATTTTCCCCGTTTTTTTTTACATTTCTCACCGATTCTTCGCTCTTATTAGTTGAAGCGTGATGTTATATAGCCTAAAGCCTCTTTCGATAAATGGACTATCCAACACAAAAGGAATTTTTCAATTCGACTAGTACTTCCTAAGATTAGCACGTTCAAACAAACAAACTCTTCAGCTTTATAATATTAGTACTTAGATTACTTAATTAACAAAACATGGCTAGGAATTGACGAACTACGCATTACGATTACTCATTCCACCTAAATTTATACCTACTCACTTATGAAAGTTATTCACTGATCGTAATCCGATTACACAGCTACATAATTATGTACTAAATGTACTGACACTGTGATGAATTTTCCCTCATGACAAGCTTTATACTCGGATTCTATAAAAAAATAATATTGCAGGGCATTCCACACATGGCCATCTAGCCCTAAGTAACTAGACTTGTGTTATGGGTGCTAGACAACGGATATACTAATTATGTACACAATAATATACTTTTCTTTTGTAAATATATACATATAATACATAGAAACAACCAGACCACAGTCAAATATCTAAGCATAAATTCTGAGGCGGGAATCAAACCCGAAACCCTGTGTTTGGCAGTCCGGCATGGTGACCATTGTGCCAACTGGGTCGTCAAATCTATAGGTTTAAGTTGAGTGTATAGTTTTAAATTTAAACATATTTATGGTTCATTAAAACACAAACCTATATAGGTAATTACTAAGTAAAAACTTCTGAAAGTTTTAACCGTTTTGGAAAAGTGGAAATGTTAAGAAGCTGAAAAAAGAATTCAAATATATCGAGCATGATTTTTCTATTAACATTCTACTAAGTTCTGATAGCCTAGTACATACAAACCAATTACCATCATACAATTCACACTGTAGGTAACAGAAAGTGGTGGTGGTGTGTAAGGGCTTCCTCTCATACGAATCAGCATACCTCCTACATTGTTCTTACACCCTGGTACAAACCTCCAATTATTTGCATATTTTGATAATAGTCAGCCTTAGACGTTAAAATAAAATAAAAATATACACATAAATACGTATTATACAATAATCACAGTCAACAATCACTCCTAATTAAAACGAACTCAAATTCTATGGGTGTCATTTTGAAAAAGGAATTTGAACATTTGAAAATAAAGGTAATTAATTATGTACGTTTTTTTTTTTAAATTAAAAATAATCAAAGGTTTCGCGTATTTTTTTAACCTTTTTAGAGGCGCAGTCCCCATATGGGGACCAGCCTAATATATTACAAAGTAATATTTTTTTTACATAAAAATATATATTTTGCGTTTTGTCGAATAAAGTAGAAAAGAACTGCAATACAACAAATGATTTATTATTATTGCATATACGCGATCTCACTGCAAACAAACCTTTGGAGTCAATATTTCACACTTCAGAATGAAGGGTTTGGAAGGAAATACTTAGGTACCTACTTAGTTTAGGGTTATTTAGGATAACTATGTTTTAACCGACTTCAAAAAATGAGAGGAGGTTCTCAATTTCGTCTGTATGTTGTTTTTTTTTGTTTGTTTTTTCTTTCTCTCTTCAAGGTCAAACAACTGAACCGATTGGCATGAAAATTGGCATAGTGTTAATTTTGAGAATGGAGAGAAGGACATAGGATACTTTGAATCCCGAAATAACAGCGGGATTGGAGATAATTGTAAAAAAAAACTGTCCTTAATTCTAAAATTGTAATCCTATAAATAATATAAAAGTGAAAGTTTGTGTGTGTGTGTGTATGTACGGTCGGCTGCATAATTGCAGACCCACCATAGAGCTCCAAAACGGCTGTTATAAGAATGTTTTCAACACAAGCAAGATTCTAGACAACTGCTTTAGTTGAAGTTTAAAGACTTGATGAAAGTCTGTGACTTGTGACTTGTTTAAAGATTTGATGAGTATTCTAACTCATCAATTTATCAAACAAAAATTATAAGATTGAAAACATTCCAATAATAGTAATTTTCGAACTCTACCGGGGGCTGCAATTATGCTGCCGACTGTATGTTTCTTACTCCTTCACGCTAAAACTCCTAAACCGATTGCTATGAAACTCGGTGGCTAGAGACCTGGACTAGCACATAGGCCTCTTTTTATCCCGATATTCCCACGGAGTCGGGACTTACGGGGTGAAACCGCGGGACGAAGTTAGTTTACAATAATTGGTTATTAATTTATAACTTACACATTTAGGTACTTACTTATCGCTACATAGTATAAAATAAAGTCGCTTTTTCTGTCCCTATATCCCTTTGTATGCTTAAATCTTTAAAACTACGCAACGGATTTTGATGCGGTTTTTTTCAATAGATAGAGTGATTCAAGAGGAAGGTTTATATGTATGATACATGCATAATATACCCGTGCGAAGCCGAGGCGGGTCGCTAGTATTCTTTATAAACTACAAAACAAAATAAATTCAAATAAGGTTTTGCTATCTGCCTCATTGCTCAGCATTGACAATGGGCGTTCAATTTCTATAATTGGAAGATTTATAATAGATTCTGTCTGCCTCATCCACTTCAATGAACATTCGTTTTGCCATTATATTTTTTATTTCGCCTTTTTTCTGTAATATTTACGAGCCTGACTGAGTTCAAATTTCAAAGTTTATATTTGTCGCTCTCTGTTTTATGCTTATTGAAAAATAATTGATTTTTAGTTTTCTTCTTTTGATTTCTTAGAGATTAACCGTGATTGGGCCAGCATTTAACACCATACTTGGTGTTTTTTGTAGTTTACAATAACAGCATTTACTTCTAATCTTAATTATTTTAACAGCACCAGAAACTTTTGTTTTTTACGTTTTTAATTCAAGGTAAATTAACTAATGAAACATTTTAAAAAGCTGCAACTTTTTATTGTACTGATATAAAATTCTAATCCAAAATTAAAACTTCTCACTTAAAACCCCATTACAACAAGTCACCCCCGACTATTCAATTAGAAAGTGATGCTAATTCACAATACCTCGTTTCGTTCCCTTAACACTATCTGTATTAACTAGACGCAGTAATGAGACTGTTTGTACGCTACTAGGAAAGCGCGCCCTCCAAAATAAAATTTATGAGATTTAGTTCGAGGGGCGACTTTCACCAGACGAAGTAAAATTCATACTTAACCTAGGGATAGCGACGGCATAACATTAATAAGATCACACAAATTGGTTAAAAACAAACACGTTAAAAACAGATCAAGTTGTGTAAAAACTTTAGAATCAAGTACCTATGATCCATTAATTAATCAAAATGGACCAAAAGTAAGTGTATTTTTTTCTTTGGTTATGATTACCCGAAAATCAGCTGTTATTTGAACGAAGCATTACCATTCAAACACAAATTTAAAAAAAAAATCGACCGTTCTAAGCCCGAATGACATTTAATTAAAAATATTCAGCAGATTTTCGAACTAAAATAACCTCAAAGGTTTTAAAATTTGTGGCACAAACGTTGATAGTTAAGGTGCATGAAGTGTTTTCTTGACCCTGTTTAATTATTATAGTGAATTCAAGAACAACGTAGTCATAACTAAAACATTTACAAAACAAACGTAGGAGTAAGTGGCTCTTAGAACTAATTTGCATTATTTAAACAGATGCTTGTGAAATAGGCCCTTACTTAATGGGATTAAGGGCTAGTAGGAAGGACCTCTTGAAAAGTCGACTCAAGATTAGCCTGGAATACATTAGCCTCCGTCCTTAATTTGAAAACTATGTTAAATTGAGTATTTGTCTATTCCATTGGGTGAGGGTGTAATTAATTAAAGATAAGAAACGACGCCGACGTCCATTGCAATGACCTGCATATCACGTGCATAAAATGTATACAATAAGTTCCAAAAACCGAGGACAAAAAGAGATTGATAAGGTTCGCCTTGAAATTCTTGAAATTTTAGTAGGTATAGATACTTAACATAGCGCCATCTAGTCCCAAACTAAGCAACTAAGCCTGTGTTATGATGACCAGATAACGGATTTAAATACTTAATTATGTTATTAAACTCTAGACCAGAAACAAATATCTGGATATTAATTATTGTTTGTGGTGGGAATTGAACCCATAACCTTCTAAGTCGCAGGCGGATGTTGTCCCGCCGCATCATACAGATCGGCTTAACTTTATTTAAAAAAGTACGTACTGAAATCTAAATAGAAATTTCGAAAAATAAATAATAAACTGCGTAGGTAAAGGAACACAGTAAAACTAAATAAAAATTAGTTATTTACAGCAATAATAAATCCAGGGTAAGCAAAAAATTAAACACAATTCTTTACAAAAATGAACAAAGTAACAACATCTAGCGAATAAAAAAAGTTTTGTAAACTCCAGACGTAATCGTAATTTTCCACACCCCTGTTTACGATTTAATTCAAACGGTAAATAATAGATGGCGTTAGAGGTAAGTAAACGGTACAAACTTTCAAGCTTTTATGCCTTATAAGTTTTTAAGATATGAAAAAGTTCTGAGATAACATAAATTGTGTTGTTTTGGTCAATATTAGGAGGATTCATTATGGATGAAAATTATGTAAGTAGGTAAACTGTTTTGAGGCAATATATACCTGCTTTTTGGTTGTTACCTACTCGTCCAGGTAGTTTTGTTACCTCTTAACGCAAAAATGACTAAACCAATAGCGATGAACGATAGTATGTAGATAAAGAAATTCAGTGAAAATACATAGTTCATCGCTAAGCGGCATTATCCTTTTCACAGGATTAGTGTTAATATCTGACAATGCATAAGCTGTCTTGTAGTACGATAGTATTCAAGCAACATGCCTAAGCTGATTTAATGACTCGTCTGTCTTTATGACATTGTGGTTTGTCAACTCTCTCTCTTACATCTTTCTCCCGAACGTAATGGGCGTGTATCTGATTTAATATGATCATAAAGACATTTATTCTGAGTCAATAAACAAGTCTTTATTAGATATGTGTGCGTTTGGCTATTTCATCTGGCGAGCGCCTTTGGCAACACATTACCATACAAGAATTAGCGGTTTAATTTAAAACCCGCATTTAGTATGTTAATACATAGTATAAAATAAAGTCACTTTTCGCCGTCCCTATGTCCCTATGTCCCTCTGTATGCTTAGATCTTTAAAACTACGCTACGGATTTTGATGCGGTTTTTTTAATAGATAGAGTGATTAACCCTGCAGTGGTCGCGCCCCTAAAAGTTACGTGAGTGGTCGCGCGGACTACATACGTAGTCCATTTTAAAATTGAAATAACACATTATTTAATTAGAAATTCTTTTTTATTTTAATGCAACTTTAATCAGTACTGTTTTCTTGACTAAATATAATTATCAAAACATAATCACAACCCCTGTGCTAAAAATAATCAACAAAATGAAAAATCCTCTATAAAATTACCCAAAAATTACACAGTGTGCGCTAATTGAGCTCACAATAATTTTTTTCAGTAAAAACTACTATCTAAATGTTATTTTCTACACAGGACAAACACATTATCTTCAAATGATCCCCAAATATAATTTTTTTGCACTTGGTGCACATCTTTCTGGTGCTTTTATTGCGCGCTCTTCCACAGTCATGGGTTAAGTTTTTGCATAGGTAATACCAAGAATTTCTTCTTCAGAACTTTCGTCTGATCCCTCATCTGTCTATTCTGCTTTTGATATCTTCTAAACGATCAACTTCTTCGTCAGAGCTTGACTCGGCTTCATAGGCATCATTTCCGACGATTCAGTGCAGCACGTCTATTATCCATGTTTTTCTGTAAAATAATAATAATTTATAATAATTTCACATAAACAAACAAAATAAGGCAGGTTTTTATCTAAAAAAAATAAAAAGTCAATAAATCTATATGACAAAAATACTTACGTAATTGGTCGCGCGGACTACAATCGTAGTCCACGCATTTCACTGAGCTCCTGTGATACAACCGGGCAAGTCCTGCACTTGTGCTGCACAGAGCGCGTCACTCGATCATTCATTTGAAAGTACCTGGAGGCACAACAAGTTACCGCTAACCGACTTTAAGATATTGTCGATTTTGTATGAGTGGATTACATATGTAATCCGCGCGACCACTCTAGGGTCGAGGAAGGTTATTAGATAGATAATACATGCATAATACAGCCGTGCGAAGCCGGGGCGGGTCGCTAGTATTAATTGTAGAAATATTTTATTGTTGTTTAAATTATACCAGTCTCAAATTCAAAACTCGAAATATTACAACTCAGCACCATTTTGTTTTGTTTAATAAAACCGTAAACAAGCAGATTGAATCAAAATTAACGGTAAGCAAATGTATAGAGAAGTGTTTGAGCGCACAATCAAGATATGCCCGGAACTGCGAACATAGTCAAGTGCTCTGCCAATAGTGAAGTGTCAAGTGTTTGTTTATCGATATATCGATAGTCTATGATTAAAGTGAAGTTATTTTGGTAAATTAGAGTTGAGATTTGATTGGAATAATTAGGTTTTTTATCGACTGAATATTATCTCTCTGCCAACGTTCACGTCGCACTATCTAAACTGCAATTTTAAATCTAGCGTATGAAATTATAAAGATACTTTTTATTCGGCCTAGCTGATGCCTTTTCGTAAAAACTAAAAACTTGTTTAAGGATATACTTGGTTACCTAAGATTTATGTTAAAACTAGCTGTGCCCCACGGTTTCACCTGCGTTAGTCCCGATTCCATGAAAATATATAAAGAAAATTATGTAGCTTTTAATCAGCATAAATGTGAAAACAGAAGGCTGAGCAATTTCACAGATGTCAGTGATATTTGACAGATGTCAAAGTGACATTTGACAGATATCCAAGTGTCAATTTTTCGACACTTTTCGTTATATTTTGGACAATAATTCACACAGTATCTTTATAAATTATAGCCTATGTTCTATTCTGATGTATAAGCTATATTATTGTTAAGTTTCATTAAAATCCATTCAGTAGTTTTTAGAGTAACAAACATCTATACATCCAGACATCCATACATACAAACTTTCACGTTTATAATATTAGTAGGATAAATAATTTATCCCCTCTATACTGTTTACAATTAATAGTTTTAAAAGATAATGATTAAAAAAACCAAATGGTTGTCTGTAAAGTCAGTTTACGGAGGATAATTTAACGTGATAAAACGTCATAAGAAAATGATAAAAAATTAAGTTTTTTTTGTTATACCTTTTTCTTTCTTTTATATAAGTCTTCTATTCGTCACTAATCACACTATAACCTAAGCTCAGATGAGCGATATTATTATTAAACACTCTGTTTCCTTAGTAACCGTGACGCGTCTGGTCATATAACCATGACGCATGACGTCACACAATATTACCGTGACACTTTTTTGTGAATGCAGGTGTTCCATCAATTTATTATCACGTCAGAAATAGCATAAAAGAGAGAGACATAAAAGATAGCCTTTCCTTAATTCAACTTGGTGTCCGGTAGTGCGTTCCTTCAAACCAAACTAACAATATAAAATTTTGATGAAAAATTACTTATATTTTTAAACTCACATGATTTGTATTCATAGTAATTATTTTCCTCCTCGTGACCATGCCTATAAAAATAAATAAAAATACGCTATTAAGACACGGGAAAATAATTAAAATGGATAATTTACTAGTAGGTAGGTATTTCATAGAGAACGTTTTTAAGAATATATACAGGGTTATTGGAAATTAATTGACACGGCGTTAAGGGCTTCTTCTGTGCACCTTAACGATCAACTTTTGTTCTACGACTTTTGGAAATTCATTATAAAAATATTCCATACAAAAATAAAAAATTAAATCCAACAGTTCAAATAATACTCAACTCTACGTCTACGTCACAGAATCAATCACAGTAGGTATGGTACAACCCGCACGCAGGCGCGCACTTGTCGCATAGACATAGAAAATTACCAGACAGTACGAGAAACACTTAAGAGGAAAGGGTACCGGGGGCTCTTTCCATACAAACTATTACAAACGTAGTCGACTGTTTTCTCCCTGGATAATGGCACTAGAGCAAATATATTTGGTGCATAAAACTTATAATTGCCATGACCATGCCCCTATTTTTTGATTTTTTGAATTTTTGAATTTATTAAATTTTAATTTCTATGATAATTAGAAAATGAAAAAAACCAAAACATAGGGGCATAGTCATGGCAGTTATAGGTTTTGTGGCACAAAAATATTTGTGCTAGTGTCATTATCCAGGGAGGAAACAGTCGACTACGTTTGTATGGAGAGCGCGCAGGTAGCTTTCCTTTCACCTCGACGACCTCTGTGGCGCGTCGGGCGAACACCCGACTGCGACGCAGAAGGTTGCGGGTTCGATTCCCGCCGGGAACAAGTATTTATGCTGACCATAAATTCTTGTTTCTGGTTCTGGGTGTTTCCTATATGTATAATATGTATATATTTACAAAAAAAAAAAAAGTATATAAGTAGTTTATCCGTTATCTGGCACCCATAACACAAGCATTAAGTTGCTTAGCTTGGGGCTGGATGGCGATGTGTGTAATATGTCCTGAAATATTTATTATTATTTATTTATTTATTTATTATTACCTTAAATATTTTTTTTGGGATATGTATTAAGTTTCGACAAAAGTCGTAGAACAAAAGTTGTTTGTTAAGGTGCACAGAAGAAGCCCTTAACGCCATGTCAATTAATTTCCAATAACCCTGTATATTATTACTGGTAAATTTACAATAATAGAATCCAAATCTCGTAGCTGCTCAGTGCCCATATCCGAGAATTAACACTTCAACGAACTTGGCGTAAGTAATCAAACCTCAAATGTATATCGATACTGATGTTGCAACACTACTCAAACCTGTGACGTCCTACAACATCTAAAATACACTTTATCTGTACTCTATTTCGTGGGAACAAAATACATTTTGCAATGTCGAGTTTGTAAAATCAAGGAACAGGACGACTGTAGATTTTGGTTGGTGATTCCGTATATATGCATACTAAGTAATTCAGGTGCTGAGTTAGTTTGGAGTGCTATCAAGCTTATTGTAAGCCGATGACATTGGTCTTACATAGTGTTTTTGAATCAGTTGTTTTGAACTTGTCTGATCTAGGTTACGATAAGATAGATAAAGGCTTTAATGCACCATAACCACAAGTTTTTAAATTACATCGTCTAATAATTTAGTGAACACCCGCACCCTCAAAAAAATGTGACGTCATGCGTTATTGACAAGTAACCATAGAAACATTATTGATAAGTCAGTAATAGCAACGTATTTGTTTTAATTTTAGAGAAATTTCTTTGTCAACATGACAAAAAGGCATATATGTAAAGGTATAAATTATTCGTTTATTTTCTTAGACCATCTAACTATTCAAATTCAAATCATTTATTGCAGCAACAAGGCCATAATGTTAGTATACAATACAAGAATCTTATAAACTATTGTTAGTAAAATACAGGTTGTTTATATTAAAGCATGAGTCCTGACCCATTGAATCCAGATCGGACTGTCCAGTCGCTGGGCGATTGCCTTCAGGTAGCTATTGGTACTACCCCTTACCCTGGCCATCATTGATGCTGTCCTCTTCCTTAATATCGCTGGAAACCCATCAATATCGGCTTCGGCAAACATCAATGAGGCACTACAATATCGGGGCAGGCCCATCAGCAACCTGAAGGCATTATTATACTGGACCCTCAGAGTATTAACAGTGCGCTGCGTATAACTGACCCATAGGCTACAGATGTAAAATGATTGGCAGTAGGACTTGAACAAGGTTTTTCTGACTGCGATCGAGCATTTCGAAAACCTACGTGCCAACATGTTACAGCGCACCGTCAACGCCCTGCGTTCCCGCTCCATATCAGAATTATCCGATAGAGTCTCGTTTATCGTATGACCAAGGTACCTGAACTGAGCAACTCTTACAAGAGGAACCCCGCAAAGTGTCACAGGAGGCACACAAGACGGAGTCTTATGCCCCGCCCGAAACACCAGCAGCTCACTCTTTTTAACATTGTACTTTAGTCCATGTCCCCTGGCATACGATTCACAAACGCCAAGTAGCTTTCTCAGTGCATTAACTATTGAAGTTTATTTTCTATGTTTAGTTATTTAAGTAATACATAAAGAACGTTTTTCTTCTTAGCAGTATTCCAAAATCCGTCTTTTGTGATTCCGACCGGACCAAGTGCGAACAAATGAAAAATTCGAATAATAAATTTAATAAAGAATTAAATCGAGTAGGCTGTTCTATGAACTTAGCCGCAGTAGAGATATAAAATTATCTTCTCACTAATCTCATTTCAATGCAATAAACTTTATAACCAAAGGAGATCAGATTTGCAATATCCGTTATAAACTACGTTTTACGTGGATGATCTACCAATAAAATAATGTCAGTATGGATCGCTTATGGAAAATACTATCTTATAACTGAACCCAAATAAATCTCTATTTATTAAACTCAGTTGACCGCCAGCCTCTAAATTACTTACTAACAAAATAACTTCTTTCTGCAGTTCAGCTTTCATAAAGTTAAGAATTTTTGAAGAAGGTATTTTCAGAGTTAAATACAAATAAGTCTTAGCATTACATTATATGTATTGGTTATTAATAATGTAAGAAAATGGTTGAGGGCTAATTCTGTTCAACTTAAATAAACAACTTTTTTTCTAAGACTAGCGACTTTTGGAAAAACGAATGGGTTGGGTACTAGAAGAGTTTATTATCTTTTAAGATTATACTTATTATCAATGTTTCATCCACTGTTCTAATGGGGCCGAATGACTTGTGTTTAAAATCAGCTGTTTTTACCGTAAAAAATTTGGCTACATCCCGACTTTACCCGATCCCATTTCTACCCGATTTTAAAATACCTAACAAAAACTCCCAACTCTACCCGATATGATAAAAAGTACAGTCAAAAAAATTTTCATTGAAATAGTAGAACAAAAGTGGTTTGCTAAGATATACAGAAATAGCCCTTAAACTTTACCTAATTTTAATTACACAGTATAATATTTATTTAACGTCAACATTACCATTCATGCAACCATTACTGCCAATTATGACGTTTTGTGATGCATGAGACCACCTCATTAGTTCGAATAGCCTTGCCTTCCGGTGCCCATCTTTGATTGAAAGCCAGTAGTCTCATTTAAGCTTCTCTTCAATAAAACACCGGGATATCAGCAATACTATCAATAATAACTTTAAAGATAATTATTATGGGGACAACTGTTTGCCATGATGGCCTAAGCTTCTAATCTCTCTTATGTCTCTATTAGCCAAAAGTGTTTGCCGTCTCTTCCGTTTTATAAGCGGAATAATTAATAAACGGAACATATCACCAGATCACCAGACTGTTATTTTTAGTGTATCAGTTATATTATTTGATATCTACTACTAATTAGATAAAGTGGAAAGTTTTTTTGTTTGTAACGAATAGACTCCGAAACTACAGGATCGATTTTGATGAAACTTGGTATGAAGATTCATTGAGAATAAGTTATACTTAACTAGCGACCCGCCCCGGCTTCGCACGGCTGTATTATGCATGTATTATATCTAAAAACCTTTCTCGTCACTTTATATATTAAAGAAAACCGCATCAAAATCCATTGCGTAGTTTTAAAGATCTAAGCATACAAAGGGACGTAGGGACGGCGAAAAGTGACTTTATTTTATACTAGCGACCCGCTCCGGCTTCGCACGGCTATATTATGCATGTATTATACTTAAAAAACCTTTTTTTTTTTTTTATATATGATAGGTCAGCGTTTGACCACTATCACACCTGCCTGATGGTAGGTGACGATGCGGCCTAAGATGTAACACGCCTTCCTAGAAGATACCTATTCACTCGCGACTTGAAGACCCCCAAATTGTACACGTCAGGAAAGAAAGACGCAGGCAACCGATTCCATTCCCTTGCAGTACGAATAAGGAATGACGAAGCAAAGCGCTTAGTGAGAACGTGTGGTATGTCCACCATGAATCGGTGCCGCACACCAGTCTGCCTGATTGTATGACGAAAGAATGGAGATGACAAGATTAGGTCGTGGAGTTCTGTTGCACACTCCCCGAAATGTACCCGATAAAAGGCCGATAAGCTCGCCACCTTGCGACGATGTTCCAGGCTCTGAAGCCTTCCTCTTGAATCACTCTATCTATTTAAAAAAAACCGCATCAAAATCCATTGCGTAGTTTTAAAGATCTAAGCATACAAAGGGATATAGGGACAGAGAAAGCGACTTTGTTTTATACTATGTAGTGATTATGTAGTGATGATATAAAAGCATTTAAAAGTTATTTACAAATTAACATAAAATATTATTACCTATTGCCAGCAGTGAACGGAAATAAAACATTGCCATATCAAAATGTTCGCAACTCGCCCACCAACTATCTAACGTGGTGTCCAAACATGCGAAAATCCGACAGCCGAAAATTCGTACATCGATGCGTCAGAACAACGTAATTACGAAACAACGAGAAACCTTTTAACTTTTGGTGTATCGGGTTTTTGTTACTTGATTATCTGATCAACGGGGAGATAATGAATTCAATTATTCTATAGATAGGTAACAGGGTAGCTGCGGGATGGAGTGAGGCTCAGTTTTTGTGGTGCTATCATTTTTGGAGGTCGATTGACCTTTTTTTTTTTAAACAAAATAGGCTTGCATTTGACCTCATCTCACCTGATGGGAAGCGAAGATGAGGTCGAAGATGTAGCATGCTCGTCTAGAAGGTACCTATTCACTCTAGACTTGAAGACTCCAAGGTTGTAGTTTTGTGGGAACAGCGACGCGGGTAGAGAGTTCCATATCTTAGCAGTGCGTACGAGAAAGGTGGATGCATTACCTTCATTTGTATCTTTACACAGACATGTTCGATTAAAATTTATCGACCTCCTATCGCATTACTTATTTTAAATATAAATTATAATTTAAAAAAAAATACAAACCTGTTTTTAGTAATTAAAATCTTTAATTAGTAATTTATTTTTAAAAAAACTTAAAAAACATAATAGAAAGATCTTCACGATCAAAAAGAATAGCGAATTCAATTATAGTATATTTCAAAACCAGAGATTAATTTAATTTTGTATTGTGTTTTGCACCAAAAATAAAATTCGCTTTCTTTTAGTACCAAACCTTTTAGAAAAATAATTCCTCTCCCTTATATCTATACTTTTTCTTAATCTTTAGGTTTCGTAAACGGAAAAATCGATTTGTACTTAACCAGTTTTGTTCAAAGATAAGTTTTCCCTTATTGGTAACTGGTTATGAATGACCGAAGGCACGCCGTTGGGTATGAACTAAGGCTTCCAGTCTCGGTATATTTTCGAGTCCCGGGACAAAAATATCGAGACTCGGTTTGGTCCCGGGATTCCCGGGAAAAACGAGACCTTCGAGACTTTTTAAAAATTGATTTCTGTGCACTTATGTAGGTAGTCTAGGTAGGGATTAGGTATTTCGTTAGTGAATACAAGATATTTCGTCGAGACTCTCGATATTTTCGAGACCGAGAGTCCCGGGATGGAAGCCTTAGTATGAACCCTTCAGCGTGTATACATCGTAATATTGTATTAAAATAATCATAGTAACTACTTTTCAACTGTCAAATACTATGAGAATAAAACTATTTATTTTATATCAAATGTTGTTACATAGTTTGATTATTAAAATTACACTACAAAAACAAACATTATACACTGAATATAACTTTAGTCTTTGCTTAAAGTTCTGTTTCCCGCAGGTCTGAGAATTTCATTTAAACAGCCGTTGTGCCATACTAAAATAAAATTTATTACATTTATATTATACGATACGATTTAAAAAAGTTGTATAGTTTACGATTATATTTCGATATTACTTTATTTGAGACTTAACTTTTAGTATTACTTATTATGATTCAGCTTCCCAACAAAAAAATAAAATAATCGGACGTAATAATCTTGTATAAATATGGTAGGCCATATTTCTTTTTCTTTCTTTGACTGCCCTTATCACAATTTTTTTTTATTGTCTAACTATCTATCTTTCACTTTAATTAAAGTCATTTCATCGTTAATAATCCATCTCTTTAATATCTTGTCTCATCGTCTTTCTTTCAACTCTTCTACAGCAACTGTCTTTACCAAACTCAACTCGGGCGGCGAATCGTGAATCACTTCTTCGCGAGGCAAATCGATTGTTTAATAATTAAATCGTAATCCATAAAGATACTAAGACGCAGCTGTGGTTTCACTGCAATGTTCCTACAACGCGTTATCAAAACAAAACGGCCAGATAACCGCACTTCATGAAACATTGCACAATAAAGTAAATCTTTATTGTTTTGTCGAACAAAAACTTGTCTTTATAGTTTCGGCAAGCACTACTTTGTATCGTATTATTTGAATAACAATGTCCTTATTATTTTATTGTTTGAGATTAAACTTGGAAATTTAGGTACATAATATTGCAAAAGCTAAAGCTGGTCTAAATAGACCCAGTTTATCGGGTGCAATTTTGGGATATTCTAATATCCTTTTGAACTAAATCAAACATAATTCAAGACAATAATAAGTCTTATATGTACACTGGGCTCAGATCGTACAATAAATTTAATTTAATGACTTAATCAAAGTAAACTTCACACATATTTTTATTACGAAACAGCTCCAACAGTTCAGGTTCCAACATTCCGTTGATAATATTAGATATTTCAGTATCATAAGGCACAGTTACATGATCTGAAGTCACATTGATTACTCTGACCAGCTTCGAAGTATACTTAGACAAATCATAATCATTTGGAAGTATACTATTATCTGTTGTAGGATCTGGTAGCCCTTTTATAAGTACAATTTCAGAATTTAATATCATATTAGGTTTATATTCTATTGCCAATAACATTCTTTTATATATAGCATTTACTACATCTTTTAGATAATCATGGGAATATGAACAGACTCTTTTAATGTCATTTATGAATGCTTCAATTTTTGTAGTCCAATTTTCACATTTGTCTAAGTTTTCTTTCAGATTTTGAGATAATGTGCATGTCAGGAGTGTGTATGTATGCAATATAATAGAGTTCTGCAACTGGTCTTCAGTAAAATGTCCGAGACGTGTTTTGAGTTGGTGTTGAAGTGCTAGAGGACTGCTGTCTAGACAGCAAACAACGCCATGATAACCTGAAAACGTGGAATACATTTTTGTATAATTATGTATGTATGTATTTATACTTCAGCAATTGATTACTTACCTTCTTTTTCCAACAAAGCAGTAACTTCTAAAGCAATGTTTACACCGAAAGAGTATGCTACTATATAGAATTTTGATTTCAACCGGTATTTCATCTTGATATACTGAAACAATACCAAAAAAAAAACATTACAAACCTACTTAATAAATCTCGTCTTTAATTTTATCGCTAAAAATTTTCATCGCTTTACTTGTAAGAGATCTTCGGCTAGTTGTGAAATACTTCCGTCCATATCAGGTGATATTTGAAGACCAATAGCAGATATTTTAAGTCTTTCAGCAACGTTCCACAATTTTCTGTAATTTCCTAAAAACCCTGATATCAAAATAGCTCTTCTTTCATCTGGATCTATTCGGATTTCATCCTAAAAAACAATTGACTTGTAAGCCAAAATAAAACAAGCTTTGGATTTGCGTCATCTTATGTAAAATCATTTGGAATAGAGTCACCTCAAGAACTCTGGCTTCCAAATCAATCCAATATCCGATACAAAAAACTACTCGTACATTGAACAATAGTTTAAATAAGATTGTTTAGCTTAGATTATTATTTTAATGTTCATCATTCTCAACTTTAATAATACTTACCTCATTATATTTACTTATTAAGGTCTTCATTTGAATAATAGGTTCTGTTCCCTGATATTCGTTGCCATCGATATCATCAATAAATAATTTCAATTTATCTTCAAAAACTTGCGTTGTTGTATCGCGTTTAGGAAATTTCATATTATCTTTGTTGAAATTCTCATGATCAGTTACTAACACATTGTAATTCTCGCATTTTAAACTTTTTCGAATCCATCTAATATTTCCGAAACGAATTTGAGGCTATACGTCTGGAAACATTTTTAAATTAATTAACCATTGTCTACTTAATTTCACTTATTAAATAGATATTATCATTGTAATTTTCGGTAACTTATTTCATCATTTACCATTTCATTAAATTTGTAAACAATTTGCAGTGATGGAAGTCCTAACTTTTTGCGCTCCATAAAATATATTTTAGGTTCAGCGAATATATAATCTTCAGAGACATTTTTTGATAATACTAATTTTAGAGAAACATAAAAGCTGAAACGGACAAAAAATATAAAAACAACATAATAATCAAGGAAGAAATTCTTCAGCATCGACCTCAAGGCACCAAATTGTTATTAAGCTGCATAAGTTTTAGACAGACGATGTTAGAATCTAAATCTGTATTATTATTATAATTATAGTGTGTCTGATAAAATATATTTATATAGTTATTTAGTTGTGTATAATGCTTGAATTTTGATGCTGGATCGTAGTCTGAGCGTTTTCCCTGCAACCGTAGCTTACCTTAAGGTGGCAATATCTCTGCTAGTAATATCAAGATTAGATTCAATCAAATTATCAGTTTCTCCTGTATTCTTATTTCCTTCTAAACCACTGTTCATAATATAAATACCATCTATATCACCCATTTTCATTCCGCTTTCAATTAAATTCTTACAACCTTTTACGGAATTGAGGTTTTCATTACTTATTTCAATTTTAACTGATGTCCATGACCTAAATAATAATAAAAAAAATTGTTTTTTTTTTCCACAAAAGTAACAAAACCCCACGATTTTTTAAGAAAATCTTCGGTAGGTATAGTAGATAATACCATTAAAAAGAATGTATTTGTGAATAGTTTATAATATTTCCGTTATTTTCTTTGTACTTACAAGCTTGTTACCAAATAATAACCAGTCAATGTCTTTTGTCTTGTGTGAAGGATCAAATATTTGGCTCCTCTTTTAATTAATCGATTTATAAATTCAACTCCTAATTCACTTCCATCCCAAATAACAATGAATACTTTTTTTGGGTTTAAAATAAGCCTAGAATAAAATAAACAGCAATTAAATATTAGATATTTTCAATATTATAGTGGGTATTTTTTTCATCATATTACGAGATGCTTATCTTATTTTGATGTATTCTATCTTTTCAGAATGAATTTGCATATTACAATATTTTATATTCGTATGTTTATGTGTATGAGTTTAATAAACAAACCCGAAGTTGCGATGAAGTTGATGTCAAATCAATTCAAAATTACTTCAAACGTCTTAGTTATTAAAACTAAGTTGGACCTTCGGTAGCCCAATGAGAAGAAGGCATAAGAAACTTATGAGCTTTCTTGTAGAGCGCTTATTCTGACCTACCTATAACACTGCGACTTACACGGGTAAAACTAATAAATGTCTCTATCTCACCTTAACTCTCTAAACTTCTGAAGGCAATTATTTCCGTCATCCGTTTTAATTAGAATTCTGCCTAAATTTTGACACATTGATATTAACTTCAATGATTTTGATATGACACACTGAGGTAAAACAATCCGAAGCAATGGCTTGACTGTTCCTTTTGCTATACCTTCAGCTATCGCATTTTGTAACTTCTATTAAGAAATTGGTAAATTAATAGTTATTGTAAATGCGCACTTTGGAAATAATACAGATTATACCTATAGTAAAGTTTTAGTTTTTAACTGTTTTAAACTTACTTCTTTATTTCTTGGTGAAACTTCATTTAATAATGAAGCTGATCGCATCAAAACGTAACTTTTGTCGTGATTAAAAAAAATCATACCCAAAGATTCGTTTTCTTTCATATCGTAGTCACTAAAATCAAGGAAGCTTCCAAAATTACCAACACATGCCATGCTGGCCTGAAAATAATATTGATATTATTATTTTTCCGTTTTCCTACAGTAAGTTCACAAAACATTTGATTATTTATATTTTATACCTGCTTTAATTGCCCAGCACTACAATTTATCACAAAATTGCAGCGTTTATTATTTGTTGAATTTATTATATAATCACAAAAGTCTGAATCAGTTGAAAATCTTATATCTTTCTCTGAAACATAAACATGCATACGAACAGACTGCTTAAAATTAAAATGATATTTAAAATAGTATTAAAAAAAAAAAAAATTACCATTTAGTTGTGGAAAAAATTTCGTTAGCCATGTTTTTTCTTGTTCACTGTTAACTGTTGCAAAAATTTTACAATTCATACTTTGACATAGAGATATTATAGCTTGCCCTAATGCACTTGCTCCATCCGTCACTAGCACTCTACTATTGCTTTTGAGCCGATGCCTGATAATCTAAAAAAATCGTTCGATTCGATTATCTTGCGACGAAATCATCAATTTTGTTTTATTTTGTTCATAAAACTCTTCATAGTTTTAAAGTTTGTCGGATCTTACCAAACAATAATAAGCAATAAGATACGTTAAAGGTACAGTTGCAGCATCTTCTAAGCTCCAATTCTCAGGAACAGGCCAAAGCAAGTTTGGGTCAATTGATACTGAACTAGTTGTGGTTTCATCTGGTATGCAACCCATTACACGTTTTCCACTGAAAATTTAAAATAACTATTATACTGGCTCTCTACTAAAAAAAAAAAAAATATTCCAATTATAATAATATTGGTACTATTTATCGTACAGTTATAATAATATTATAAAAGTGTCTATTAAACAACATTTGCAGCTATTTACTGTCTTTTTAACAACTACAATCTTTTTCCACTATCATTAGATTTATTTACTTAAAATATGTATACTTATTATAATGTATAGGTACAAGTACATACTAGGAATCAATGCCGCTAAAGTCTATTCCAAAACAGATATTTTCGTTTTCTTTTAATCTTATATCTTTGCAATGTTTCATACAAAGAGAGGAATAGTAAATCTGTAACAAAATGTACATCAAATTCATTCATCATTGATTGAATACTTTGTTTTTAACAATATGTAATGTTATGATTTTCAAAACATTTTATTACCTGAACACTATTAATATTGGTAATGAATAGACTATTTTCAATTACTTTGTTTATTGGTTCCACATTTTTAGTACTATGATCTGATTTAAAATTAATGCTATAATATCCACCCCATTCGTTATTTCTTAACACATTTATAGCTAACCCTTTTACAGCTTGTTCTTTTAGAAAAGTATTGTCGACCCGAAATTTACTTGAAGCTTTGTGAATATCGAATAGAGAAATTTTCTTTCCTTGTTTTAATAAATTTTTGCTGATATCTGTGAATGTAGAATGACCATTTAATAGTAGAATGGGATAGGTGTATCATCGAATTATAAAAGTGTGCAAAGCATGGTGATTCTTTTTTAAGAGTTACCTTTATAACTTTTTGGGATGTAATCTGAAATATTATCAAGTAAAAAGACTGTATTTTTATAATTATTTTGGATTTCAAATTTTAAATCATCAATGTTAGACACTATGATTGGGTTTTCTTCGAACTTTGTCTCTCTTCTTTTTCCAAGTAACACTATTTCCAAATTGTGAACCTCAAAACGGGTTATTAGTTCTGCGTTACTATTACCGAGAATTTTCTTGATTTTCTTTTTATCTCCCATCAACATTAAAAAGGAATTGTTTTTCAGTTGTTCAACTAGCATGTTTTGCAATATCTAAAAAATCCAAACATTTATTGTAGGTATATTCATTTATTATTTTCATTATTTTGCCGAAAATTTAAGTTAGCTATGTAATGCATACTTACTTTATCATCCCTAAAATCAGGACACCCTACAATATCTGATTCAGTAATTAAATTGGCATTATCGAGATTGTTTTCCTCAATCAGCTTCAATTTAATTTCATACGATAAAATTCTAGAAATCTCATCTTTAATTTTTGTACTAACAATGTTTTCGTTACGAAATTCTATAAAACTTACAAACAACATGTTATTTGGTGTATTTTCATACACAATTTGCATATTAACTTGAACTGCTGTTGATACCTGTTATCAAAAGAAAATAAAAAAGAAAAGTAGGTACCATGTATTAGTACAAAAGCAGGTAGGTATTTAAAAAAAATGTCATACCTACATTAACAGGATGATCGCAAAGATGAGGAACAAATTCATGAGTGAATATCTGGCCTCGTGATGGAGCTAATGATATATGCTCAAAAATCACTGATTCACATACTATGCCGCCGCAACTGAAAATTTATTTAGTTATATTTTTTAATTCAATAATAAGTACTTACTTAATTAAACACAAGAAGTAGAAATTAAAAAGTAGTCACTTACAATGTCTTCCCATTAAAATTTATATTTCGGGAAGCATATATATATATTTTTCCGTGGCTATATTATTAGGTACTAAGGAGTTGATATGTTTGGTAGCATTGAGATATAAACTGGAGATTAGTTTTAATTTACATGGTGTATTGCCAATCTCAGATAGTAGATTCAGTTGTATCACGGAATCAAGAAATGTGGCCCAGTCATTGTTCCATTTCATAATCGCTTTATTTCTACTAAGGTTTGTGGCTTTGATAGATTGTAAACTAGGTCTGAAAAAATATGTTTGTATTATTCTAATAAATATTGTAATTGTAAGTAAGGGTTATCTTATCTTTACTTACCCAAAACTAAATCCCTGCATACTGAGTAATTTGTAAATTTCATCTTTAGTCAGACAAAGATCGTCTGCGTTGATTGCTATATTAGGATTTTTTAAAAGGTCGTCTTTAATTATTTGAATAGTTCCATTGACGATTAGCTTTTCTTGGTTCGTCACCTGTTCATGATTGCATTATAAAGCAAAATTAAAGGGAAACTATTTTAAGCGTTTCCTTCAAGTATCAATGAAGGTTTATAATAGGTACTTACCTCAAATATGTTAGATCCTTTTTGTATAGAAACACTCAAAATTAACACCTTCTGTCTGTCAATAACGACATCGTTATAGAATTTAACATTACAAAATTTTACAGATATGTCTTTATAATTCATTTTGTTGTGCATAGCCAATGTTTTCCAAACAAGTACTAGTAAACTTGATTCTGGATACACATTTTGTCCTGAAAAGAATGAAATTAAAATTTAAAAAAATTAAGTGTCGATGATAATTATTATTAATGTTGAAGATTTTCTTTGAGAGTATGGTTTTCTGATAACTGGTATTTTGCTGCCAGTTGCGCGATCTATCACTAATAAAATTTGGTATTGCTTCCTTGTCCTTAGTCTTAAATAACTAAAATCACCGTTTCTAATGTAGTCTTTTATAAATTTATAATCATCGTCGTAGATTGATAGCATATATTCAACATATGAAGCAGTGCTCTTCCTTTCATCATTATTGTCGGTAAAGTTTTTCCTGAAAATATTAAATTTAATAATCGTAAATTAACAAAAAAATCTGTAAGTAATTACGTGACTTATGAATTCGGGTAAAATTTCCTAAAGTAAGTATGATGTATAATAAACTGATTGCCATAAAACTTTGTGTCTGAAATTATCCTGATATTCAAACAGGATTTTGACTACCAAGATTTTATACATTTTCTATGTCTTTAAAAACATACATTCAGTATTCAATATTCCTTATTTGCTTAAAATGCAGGTACATAGTAAATTGGCAAATGTTTATAGTTGTTCTTAAAGTGGGTACTTTGCATACCATTCCACACTATGATCCCATTGAACTAAATGTGAAAGTCCTGGCGTCTGCGTAGATACTGGTAACTCTACTTTAGGATATAACACAGATACATCAGGGTTTAATCCTTTCTGGTATAATCTAAACAACAAAAGTTAATTAGAATTATTATTCCTAAGTAAATACGTAACTTATGGAGGGTGGTTTTCAAAATTACATTTCACAGTTTATTTATTTTATTCCTATTACTAGCGACCCGCCCCGGCTTCGCACGGCTATATTATGCATGTATTATACATATAAACCTTCCTCTTGGATCACTCTATCTATTAAAAAAACCGCATCAAAATCCCTTGCGTATTTTTAAAGATTTAAGCATACAAAATGATATAGGGACAGAGAAAGCGACTTTGTTTTATACTATGTAGTGATAGTGATAGTGACAATGCTTTTTTTAATTCATCAATTCTAAGGTAAAAGAAAATATCGAGATGGGCAATTAGGCATTAGCGAAATGATGAAATTATATTGATAATATTGAATTCCAGTACTTTAGATCTGTAACTAATATTAACTTAACCTTTCGGTTGAACACTCGTAAAAAGTAAACATTTTCGTCATAATGGAACTATTTTAATGGATATCCATGAAAAAAAAAAGACATTTCCGCGATATAACAGTGATTATAATATAATCACTTTTATATCGCGGAAATGTCTTTTTTATCCGACTACGGCGAAGCCAAAAGGACCTGTATGTATGTATGTTCATCTGTTCCCACCTAACTTCAAAACTACTTATTATTCACAAAACAGACTTGCACTCTACTCTACCCATAATTTTTAACGAAACTTTTCGAGACGTTTAACCGTGAAGAGACAAACAAACACACATAATTTGTATTTATAATATTGACTGGGATTACGTACTTTCCTACAGCTTCAAACACCATTTTTATATTATTGTCATAATTTCTTCTCATCAAAGGTAAATTTAAACAACCTGCATGAGATTTATTTAAAATAGCTTGCATTAGTCCATGAGGAGCTACTTCTATAATAATTGCGTCATTTGGTATATGCTTAGCAGCTTCTTCAAAATAAACTGTATTCTGTGAAGTAGAATAATTAAATAATAATGCTTTAGTATGTTCAATCTTCATATTAGTAAACCAATCTTCATAATATTTTAAAATTGCAGCTCTAAAACCAAAATCAGCTTTGAATCCGATTTTTTATTTAAAAGGCGACTTTTGACTGACTTCAAAAAACCAATACATCATCAGTCTTCTTTTGTCTTCAATATCATTAATTAAAACGTTTTATCTACTCCAGAGATTGAATACTCTATCGCCCATACTATAAGTACATTCATGCGCACATTCCTGAGTGTCAGGAATCTTAAATACATATAGGCGAGAATAGACGCTCACCAACAGATTGCGCGTAAAATATTCCGCTGATGTGAATTGACTTTCGTTATTTTCCCATTTCTCTGGCGGGTAGCATGTAGATAACCATTTATCGCTTCGACGTTTTGGTTTTATATTTGAACTTTTTATTAAAGACAGTAGTTTAGCCCCTTAAAAAATTATAATTATAAATTATAAACACAATAGGTACCTACCTACACAAGACATTTGTTTATTCTTATCTTTCTGTAAGTCCAGAAATAATGAATATTGTTGTATTTCTATTTTTTATAGATTTAGATCAGTCAGCAGGTTAGGCGCGTAGGTATGTATTTTTTTAGGGTTCCGTATCCAAATGCCAAAAATCGGAACCTTTATAGATTCGTCATGTCTGTCTGTCTGCCGTTTGTCACATCCAACTTTTTGTATTAATAGGTATGATAAAAATATTCAATTAAACGTAAAATTTAAATATATGGTCCATACCTGCTTCAGAAATGTACCGAGAATGAAAAGCGATGTTTGAACTGGCTACAGTTTTAGCAAATATATCTCGCTCTTTGAGTTCGCTAACAAATTTGTCAACTACTTCTGCAGGTCCTGATATAGTTGTCGAATTTGAACTGTTATGACAGGCTATATCTATATCAGGTGGGGCTAATTCTAGAACCTAAATAGAAAACCCCAAATGAAATAAAAATTAAAAAATCATTTCAAAACTATCTGTAATTTACCTCTAGTCCCAACTTCGTTATTCTAGAAGGCCAGCTTTATTCGTATATAATATTATTATCTTTTAATTTTCAACAATTATTATAATATTTTACAACACTTCGCAATGACACACACAAAAAGATTTTAATTTATAATATTATACATTAATAGAATACGTTGCCAAATGTTACAGTAAAATAATGATGGGATTCCAGCTATGGTTCTCAAGAACGCTCGCTCCTGTTCTGACTGACACGTCTCTTTCGCCTCTCAATACTGATCAGGTCCCGTGGAAGCTAGCCAACGTGCTGCCCCGGCCCAAAAAAGGCAGTCGTGCCTACCCAACTGACAGGCCGATTTCAGTCACTTTCATACTATGTTAGACTATGGAACGTGTTTTGAACAATTTGGCATATCCCTGGCATTCCAAGAAGCGAACGACCACCTCAGTGACTGCTACTACGGGTTTCGCCGAAATTGGTCCACTGGGGTCGGTCTAGCGTGTGCCACAAAGAAGTGCTTGCCGTTTCTCTATAGCCTTATCAGCCTTATCGTCTGACCAAATGGCTATTAAAATAAATAAATAAATATTTCAGGACATATTACACATCGCCATCCAGTAAACTACTTAAATACTTTTTTTTTGTAAATATATACATATTATACATATAGGAAACACCCAGAACCAGAAACAAGAATTTATGGTCAGCATAAATACTTGTTCCCGGCGGGAATCGAACCCGCAACCTTCTGCGTCGCAGTCGGGTGTTCGCCCGACGTGCCACAGAGGTCGTCCGAAATAAGCGTTTTGCTTCGTCACTCCTTATTCGTACCGCAAGGAAATATAATCAGATCCACATTGTACACGTCAGTTTCCTGACGTGTACAATGTGGGGTCTTTAAGTTGCGAGTGACTAGTAATTTTATGAAAACGTGCTATATCTTACACCGCATCGTTGCCTGCCATCAGGCGGGTGTGATAGCGGTCAAACGTTGAACTATCTTGTGTAAAAAATAATATTAACATTATAACTTACTTTTTTATATCCCAACCCTACAGCAGCCATTTTCCCTGTGATAAATTCAGTTTCAGCTGACACATAACCACGACAAAAGGTCTGTAAAATAGCTTCTTCTGCAATAAAACAACCATCTGCGTAAGCGCATCCTATTTCACCTAGACTATGTCCTGGAAAGAAAAGGGGAAATATTACGTTATTAATATGAAGAAAATACCGCGTAATATAATTTATATTTCCAATTTAATAAGAATTATGAGTGTTTAAAAACATACCAATTATGAAATCTGGAGTTATGCCAATTGCCGTCAAAATATCTGTAAGTCCAATTTGAACAGCTGTTATGCCAATTAAACTGTACAAAATGTTGTTTACAATATCTCCTTTGACATTTGTTATAATATCCACCAAATCCAATCCTTTGGGTTCAAGAACCTTGTGACACCTAGGATTATAGGGTTCTGTAATTAGTATCTGTAAATTCATATTATTGTAGCACTTATGTTTACTGTTCAATATGCATACTATTAAGGTTCCACTTTTTAATCTTAGAATGATTAAAGGCTTCTGCTTAACTTTATATGCTTAGATACATACCTCATTAACATAAAAATGTTATAAACTAAAGTAAATATGCATTACATACCTTTGTATAACATCAGCAAAAATTGGTATCTTCATTAATTCCTTACTCATACCAGACCATTGTGAACCCAATCCGCTATACATGAAACAAACTGGTCTTTTACTACCTGAATAGTACTCGAAGTTCTTGGATATGTTCACTGTTTTACCATCTTCAGAATCTAAATCGTTTGAGCATTTAATATTATAGTATGTAGCATATTAAGTTCATTAAACATTAAATTATGACTTACCGAATATACCAAATCCCCTTCCTGTATGTCCGGGAATGTTAAATTTAAACACATTTCTTATCAAAGCAATTTGTTCTGGGTCTATAGTATTGTTTTCAATTACTTCAAGGATTTTGTTAACTCCTTCCTCATGCCGTCCCGACATAAGAATTAATTGAGGTAAATTGGAGGTGTAACGATTAATATCCTGTAAAATATTTTATAAGTATAGGTATATATATTCAATCAATCACTATCACTACATAGTATAAAACAAAGTCGCTTTCTCTGTCCCTATATCCCTATGTATGCTTAAATCTTTAAAACTACGCAACGGATTTTGATGCGGTTTTTTTCAATAGATGGAGTGATTCAAGAGGAAGGTTTATATGTATAATACATGCATAATATAGCCGTGCAAAGCCGGGGCGGGTCGCTAGTATAATTATAAAAAATATATACCTATTCATAATCATATTCATTTTTATTTTGACGTGACAACGTCTTATAAATTGGTTTGCCGGGTGACACTTCAAGAAACTGCGTTACGCTCCGCTGACGTTATGCGCTCACAATGAGAGCGAGTGAGAGGCACGCGGGCATGGTTAGCCCGCCTAAGAGCGAGAGAGACAGACATAAAAAGTGAAAGGCACGCGTCCCTTCCACTCGAGCACAGTTGTTGTCACGTAAAACTTTCGCCCGTATACCGACTTTACAGGCAACCAGTTTTTTTATTAGGTAATTCAACATATGGCTCTACATCGAGGTTATGTAGTCAATCGTTCCAAAATAAGCATAAAATAAACATGATGATAATAAATAATATTATGAGTGGTAAAATGATTCTACCTTGGGTTTAAAATGTCCCTTCAATAAGGCGTGATAGCTAGCACCAGTGAAGGAAAAATTGTTAATCGCGACATATCCGCGTCCAAAACGAGTATTTTCTGTTATAATTTGAAGTTTGCCTTCTTTAACAGCAGGAACATCTAGTGGATCAGTGTAGTGCAAGTTAGCAGGTAATTCTCCTTTTTGGTAAGCTAAACATATCTGAAAGAATAATATACGGATACGCTTTCAATTTTATTATTATTATTTGTTATATGTCCTATATCACGGGACTATGGAGTCCCGGACCTTTGGAAGGCATGCGTGGGGCCGAAGCCAACACGTAGAGGCCCTTTACAATAACAAGTTTAATGGCAAAGTATGATGTGGACATCAAACCGGCGATTATCCCTGTCTGCACTATAAAATGCAGCCAAGGACAACCTCCGGTTTGAATAGAACTATTGATAAACTACAGGAGAAAACTACTACTTGGGCTATTGTGATGGGATGGTAGTGGACTGGATACTGGGGAACTATGGGTACTATGGCACCTGCCGTAACAATGTTCAACAAACATGTAAAAGTGGCAGGCGGAGACTCGCCAACTCTCAAACTGGGCCACCCTAATCAGCTGAGTAAATTACAGCAAGGGGGCAACAGGGACGAGAGTGGCTTAAGGATAGTGACGCCACACTGGGTTTTAAACTCAGGTCACGGGCTCTCTGAGGGTCCAGCCTACCTGGCCCACTCACCACTTACGTATGGCATATATCCTTCGAATATACTCTTGCGACTCCACTCTGGACGGCCGGTGAAGGCAAGCCAGAGGCGGGGGACCGCTTCCTCGTCATTGTTCACTCCGATCAGCCAACTAAGGCCAGCCGGAGATGAGGAACGCTTGCCTTCCCCAGGAGCACTCGGGACCGCGGGGTCGCTACTCCCCGTCACCTCGCCTCAAGGTGCCCTGCGGGCTTATTATTATTATTATTATTAAATCATTTATTTCAACCAATTAAAATAGGTCATATAAAATTTGTTAGTATACAACTTAACCTAGTGTTAGTAACCATCAAATTCATTATAAATTATAATCATAGTCCAATTCATATTAAAAATGTCAAATAATACCATAAATATCAGTAAACAATAACAAAACAGCAATAACCTACATGTCCCTATTTCTAAGAGCCTGCACCATACAACAGTGGTTCAGATAGTGGCAGTCAAACCTCAACGCAAATACGCTCAGGACACTGCTGGAGCCGCCCCGTACCCTACGCACCAGAGATGCACGCACACCGCTTCTGCATTGTAGTAAAGAAACAGTCTACTCGCAGTTCGGCAAACATCTCCGATGCACTACAGAAACGCGGCAGACCCATCAGCATCCTGAACGCATTATTAAACTGAATCCTCAGCGCATTGAAAGCTCGCTTTGTGTAACTGGCCCACAGGCTGCTCGTGTAAAAAGATGTACAATAAGCCCTAAAAAGGGTAGTTTTCACTGGAGTTGAACAACGAGCAAACCAATTAATTAATTAATTATTATAATCATTTTATTGTATTATATGCAGGGTTATTGGTAATAATTATACTATATAATGAGTAAAATTTTTAGGGTTATGACCTCTCCGTATATGGAACAGCTGGAACAACTTACAGGTAAACCTTAACTAAAAATTTAAAAAAAAAATCTAATTTCCAAAAGTCGTAGAACAAAAGTTGTTTGTTAAGGTACACAGAAGTAGCCCTCAACAATTTGCTAGTATAATTACCAATAACCCTGTGTATGTAAAACAATAAAAAAACTAAAAAATAATAATAAATAATAAAAAAAAAAAAAAAAAAAAATAATAATAATATAGGTATAAGTTAGATTCTGAACGAGCAACGTCTACTATGACTACATAGTTGTTTGCTTGCAGATTCTGAACGAGCAACGTCTACTATGACTACATAGTTGTTTGCTTGCCCCTTTCTTTTTGCCTCTTTAAATAATTACTTGACTAGAAGATAACTTAGAAATAAAAAATTTACCTTAGTAACGCTTACGACTCCAGAAGCTGACTCCGTGTGTCCAAGATTAGATTTAATGCTTCCAACTTTTATTGGACGTTTTTTACCGAAAACTTGACTGATTCCTTCAAGTTCATTACGATCTGCCTTGGATATACCTAAAAATATTGGTTATTATTTTATACTGTAAATCTTAATCTATTTTATGATGTAATATCTAGTTTTCTTACCAGTAGCATTTGCTTCTATGTAATCAACATCATCAGGACTAATGTTTATTTCAGAATAAAACTCTTTTAAAAACTTCTCAACTTCTTTGGGATTCCGAATAGGTAGAAATGAAGAATCAGTGTTCGGGGAATAAATACCCTTTACGTGACATATTTCAGCATAAATCCTGAAGTATATTTAAAAAAATTAATATAATTTTCTTATTAAGTAATTTTTTGCCAGTATCAAATTCTACGGACCTTCTAGCATCCTTGGCTTTCTGAAGAAACAATATGTTAACAGCTTCAGATCTTACATAACCATCTCCATTCTTGTCAAAACATTTTGTTTTTCCATCTAGACATAGAAACCCTGCTCTAAAATAAATATTTACACTCATTAATATTTTATTCAAACTTCTGAAACGCTTTGTATTATTATACTAAAGAAATATATATTATGCTCAAATCTCAGAAGTCATAAATCAATACAAACTACAAACCAAAATTTAATTCACAAAATAGGACGACTCTTGTATTTTTGCAATATGACTAAGATCTTCACTTAACCATTTTCTTTAGTGAGTTACAAGTACTTCTTAAATTTTAAAAATTAATAAGTACTTCTTATTTACCTTTTCATATTCATGGACAAGACTGGTTGACTATTATGACTGATTCCACATACTATTGCAGCATCGCATTCTCCCACTAAGATTTTCTCACATGCTTTTTGCAGACATGCCATTGAACTTGCACATCCAACGTCAAAACCTAAAGAAGGTCCTTTAGCATCAACCCAGTAAGAAATTCTATTTGCCATCATTGTTTTACTAGTACTGAAACAAAAAAACTATCAGACATTAATCAAATATTATTACACTTGTAATAATATTTGCTTCGAGCATGATGCTACCAAGACTCCTACGCGGATTAGATTTACTAAGGCCAATATCATGTAACAATAGTTTTTTTACGATTGGGCTTTTTATTGAAGGTCTCATCACTCACCCAGTTAAGACAAAAGGACAATCATTGAACACGTTGTAAACGGACGAACTGTGTAAATCAGATTGCGCAAAACCAACAAAAACACCTAAATTTGTGCCTTTCATTGTTTCTGGGTTTACACTTGAAATAGAAAATATCAAATAAAATTGAATTAGTTCGTAGGTTTAAGCTTCTTCTAGGATGGTTGTAAGCGGCTCATGTTATATTATAGTTTGCTTCTGGTTCTATATAGAAGATGTTAGATCAGAAATCATATCCTAGGTAAAGTTCATAATATTATTATTGTAAAAATTAAATAAATTTTTACATTACCAGCATCAAACATAGCAGAATAAGACTGTTCCATCACTTTTCTTCCTACAGGTTCGAAGGAATGCGCTTGTTTTGGTGTCACTCTAAAGAATTGAGCATCAAATCTCTCAGTACCATTGATTTTACCGTAATGTACAGGAAGTTCAAGATGTTTGATGTTAGGGAAAGCGTTTTTTGATACCATGTCTACCTGCAACAAGTAATTGTTTGACAAATCAGCCACACATCATTAAGTTTATTAAAAGTTAGCACTTTGGCAAAAAATCCCCACACACTTTTCCCAATGAAACATAACGCGTTAATTTAGATCCCAGTAACGAAAATCACTAACACAGCGGAAGCATTTCAAATTATTATCGATTTTAAGAACTTTAAACTTATTTGTGATCAGAGTAGTAATTAATGAATTAATTGCCAACCTTGCCATAAAGATTTTCACACAATTCCAAATTATTTTCAGCATTTGGATAAATGCCTGAAATACCGCTGATAACGATGTATTGTATGTATAATGTATTACTACTAACGTATCCGGTTCAAGCTTAAGCATTTTACTATCGTGTCAACCGTCTTCTTGCCTTAAAGTCTATGCCACTTTTTAACCGACTTCAAAAAAAGGAGGAAGTTCTCAATTCGGATGTATGTATTTTTTTATAAAATCTAGTTTTTTGCACGTGCTCTGGAAACGCAAATATGGTCCGATCTTAGAAAAGAAAGCAAATGTTTACTTACTTTCCGGTTTGTCTTCAAAATTGCAGATTGCCAATCTACCTATTTGTTTATTTAAAGTAAGCTCATATTTAAAAACTCCTATTTATTTTGAACTCCTTTATGTAAGTGAATAGCCAAAAATCTGATACTTACTTATACTTACGTTATTTACATACCTAATTATTTACAAGAAGAGAGGAGGGACACTTAGTAATGGTTCGCTACGAGGGTAATATGGCGGGAACAAAATAAAAGCTAGATTTATCTATAATGTAATCTATAATATAGAAATCTATAATGTATGTTTGCGGAGGCTCGAGTAGACGATTTCAATGCAATCATACGCAAAAGAACAACATCTCTGCTAAATCGGATGCGCAGTAGTCCGAACAGCATCCTGAGGGCAATGTCCGACAGATGGGGCTCTCCGTTGTGGGAGCACTGGGTGCGTCGGCATGCTGCTGTAGCTCCCTGTTCTCGCATTGGGTAGTGCCATCTGCCGGAACGTTTCACGAACTTTTTTGGTTTAAGATTTTGTTTAAGTACTAACATTAATTTTAAGTTTTTAATCTTTTACTAACAATTTTATGGATCTATGTAATTTTATATGATCTGAAATAAATGAATTATTATTATTATTTGTTTTTTTTTACCGTTTTACACCTCTAATAATTATACGTTTAAAATATTCTAAATTGGCTATAATAACATAACCAATTTGGCCGATTCCAATGCTAAATCGGTTGTTCCCGCCCATTTAGGCTTTGCGCAGCCTAAATAATTTTATTCATGTAAAACATCGCTTAGGTATTTCGTACTTGCATTGTTACTCAAAATGTACGAAAACAAATCAATTAATAAGCAAAATTAATTGCATCGTCATGGTGAAACGTTTGGAGGTATAGGTAGGTATTATAAAATTATTGCACGGTTGATGAAAATGAATCATTTCTGTGACTTAAATGACCTAAAAGAAACGAACATTTAAGTATATTTAATGAATTCAATTAGTAATCAGAAAGTTTGATGGCCTTTGTAATGACGTCGATAATGTTGTTAATCACTACATAGTATAAAACAAAGTCGCTTTCTCTGTCCCTATTTCCCTTTGTACGCTTAGATCTTTAAAAGTACGCAACGGATTTTAATGCGGTTTTTTAATAGATAGAGTGATTCAAGAGGAAGGTTTATATGTATAATACATGCATATTATAGCCGTGCGAAGCCAGAACTAATAAAAATTATAGGTATGCTAATAACACGTTTGTTAGTATTTAAGCGATACTTTACCAAGAGTTTATGTAACGCTATATTATTATGTAACGATATATCGTGCGTATAACTGAGTTTTATAAAACTCAGTAAAAAGGATTATTCAGCTAAAAATTATACTCAATTTCATTTGTCAAATAATATAAATATGTAAGAATATGCAAATAAAATAAAAAAAATCCAAAAGGACGTTATTTTCATACTTGATGGTAAAAATACTCTTTTTTGATTGACACGAGGAGGAAAAAGAGGCTGAAGGAATTAAAAAAAAGTAAAGTCTGTTTAAATCTGTTTTATGAGCTGCTAAAAGGGATTTTTGAAGAATATGATAGAAGCCCTAATTTGTATATTATGCATAGCTCTGAGAGCGAGCTACGCGAAACGGCGCCTGTCAATACCAGGCGTTGATAAATTTAGTTCTGTTCGCAGCAGAAATAAGTACTAAAAATGGTGTTTACTTGTTATTTTAGATTATAAAGATTTAATAGAATTGATTAGCCTTAGCTACTGAAAGCAAAATTACTAGGTCTGGTGTGAAATTTTTAAGGGGATTGCCGCCAAGTGAAGTAAGGACTTTGTCCTTGTTTTCTATTATTATTAAAAACGACTGTATCGTAATTTCACTCAATAAACTAATGGAGCGGTAAAGAACATTTTTAAAGATAAAACAAAAGTTTTTGGATATGAAGTCCATTAAAGTTTCATGAGTCCAAACAACATTGACGACTAAAACGACTCCCCTTCTTATCAAAAAACCTTCATCGGAACATTGAAAGTAATGTTAATGCTATGTTGACAACAAGCTTTAGTTTATTAAGTACTTATTGTTTGTAAAAATTATATTTTATTGTAAATAAAGAAATTTTAAAATTAAAAATTAATCATCGTAACACAATATCGTATATATTAGATATTTTAGATACATGACTAGTTTACTAATTTAAACCTCACTTGTCCCGAGAAATGACAAGTGCGTTGTATTAAAAATATGTAAGCTTTTCTTAAATAAGTCCAGTAAGTATACTATTTTTATTTATTTGCCCAGTCATTTTACACTTTGTAAAGGTTAAGGTTACTTAAATAATTGTTTGTACAAGTACCAATACACTCATGACGTTACTTTGTCACTTATTACAATAACAAATCATTTGCCTAATTAACAAACAATTTGTAGTCAAAATCAATATTCATTTTACTCTACTTCAAAGTTTCAAAGTAGAAGATAATTAATCGTTTTATTGTTTGAAATTAACTAAGAAAAATTAACTTTAAAGTCAAATACCTTTTACGATTCGTGTGAAGACGCCCATTAGAAACAATCACTACATATTATAAAATAAAGTAGCTTTCTCTGTCCCTATTTCCCTTTGTCACTTAAATCTTTAAAACTACGCAACGGATTTTGATGCGGTTTTTTTTATAAATAGAGTGATTCAAGAGGAAGGTTTATATGTATAATAAATGTATAATATAGCCGTGCGAAGCCGGGACGGGTCGCTAGTTACAAATAAAAATGAATTGGTAAAAAAATGACGATACCTATGTAAGTAAAAAACACGAATCATCCTCATGTGAATGTGCTCTAAAATTATAATAAGATGGGACACCACAAAAACATTACAAAAGGCAAATTAAGATATAACTATTAAATATAACGGCAGCTAAGGTACGGAGGAGAGTCGTTTATTTTTATAGTTTTTATATTTTAATAAAATTGGGAATAATGTTTTTGAGATAAAATCCTAACGGAGTTTGTTGGTTTGTTAGCTTCGGGGTGGCAAACTTTTACAAAGCATAAAAGGTTTTAGATTTTATTTTAATGTTTTATGTGTCTTATATTATGACAAAAAGAAACATTAGTATTTGTTCAAATAATAAACAAATTCTTAATCACTATCACTACATAGTATAAAACAAAGTCGCTTTCTCTGTCCCTATTTCCCTTTGTACGCTTAAATCTTTAAAACTACGCAACGGCTTTTGATTGGGTTTTTTTTATAGAGAGAGTGATTCAAGAGGAAGGTTTATATGTATAATACATGCATAAAATACCCGTGCGAAGCCGGGGCGGGTCGCTAGTTAACTATATAAATTTAATGTTTCTTTGCAAACATTCCTTGCATTCATTGTTTTCTTTGCATTGTCTTGCTTGATACTTGTACGCTTGATCATCGATGGGATTTAAAAAGAAAATGTTAGTATCTGCAGATGTGCATAAGTTTGAAAAATTAAAAAAAAAAAACAGCGCACTCCGGGAGTGCAGGCAGAAGTGAAAACAATAAACTTGTTATTTCTCATAGAATATTTCTTGAAACGATCTGCTACTGCCATCTATTAGCACTCACTTAAACAAATATAGTTTATTTTTTATTCGCTAGATGGCAGTAAAAAATTTAAATCAGCGCCATCTACATTCGAATAGCGGTCTTTCTAGAAACTAAGTTTCTCAATTTGTGTAATAGATGGCAGTATAAGTTAAACAAAAAGACTAACACAAATTAAATCTCATCTGTCGCGTCAAAATCTGTCGCGAGAACGGCTGAAAATGCTCACCCACAAAAGTGCCCAACGCGCCATAAGAAGTTTTCACTTCAAAAATAGTCGAAGGCCAAACCGAGTGAAAAATCTAGTCAAATTATAGCATGTTCGAACATTCAGTTGAAGTTATGAAAAGTTTGTGTTGCTAATTGCAATTTCGCAGGGCAACGACTTCGTAGTACCTTTTACTGGTAGCCATAGTCAGGTTAACTGAGAGTTATATTGATAGTGGGTTGATAAGTTATAAGATAAAAGTGGTTTAATATTTAAACATCCCCTTGACCAAAATTACCTTAAGCCTTATACATTTATCATTTACACGGATAAGGTACAGCAGAGGCCCTAAAATACTTCCCTGGGGTATTCCGAAACTTTAATGTATCTAGAATGTAACTAAGTTCGTCGTGTGTTTCCTCTCAAATAAATCATACTATTGTATTATTTTTTAATGTAAATAAAGTTTCATATAAGTTCCTTACAGAGTTTCTTATTGTGTATGATAATTTCCTTTTCATTCTAAATAGGATTCTGAATATAGTTAAGTTTAGATTTCTCATTGAAGTATTCTAGAGCCAGTAACGTCTAGGTATTACTAGAGGTTGAATTTTTTTAAATCTTTTTTAGCAAATGCCTATGTTAATACCAAATTAGATGTACAATGTTAAATGCCCGTTTGGCCACTGGTTTGGGCAGTACAGTTTATCGTGAAAGCGTTTATCTCTTTTACTAATTGACAAATCTACAACGTTTTCAGTTTTTAACTTTTACTGTACTATAGGACGGTAGGTGGGAGCACTATTAACTTTGTTATGTGATGGTCCGTATGCGGACGGTTTTTTTCTCTTGTTGCCTCTCACCACTAAGCTGCTGCTGCATTTTGTTTTAAAAAACCGGTTAATGGGTTTTATTAGTAAATAACCTTCAGTAAAGTTTTCTTTCGATTTTAAGCAATTTTAGCTTTGGGTCAAGCCAGTGACCATTTGATTATACTTAAAAAAATATTGGAATTGTTATGATTTTTTGAAAATATCAATATTCCTTTCAAAATAATACTGTAACCGTAATACACGTAGATAAGATTTGTCCAGACTTTATCAAATTAACTTTGTTAATTTTATTTTGTCGATTTTTGTTCTTTTTTTTCAACTGCTTAAAATGCCTACGTTATAAAAGCTGTCTATATACCAAACTTTAGGTTTATCCATCCATTGTTAGTTTTATCGTGCGTTGATATATCATTCAGAGATTTTTTCGATTTTTTTTTAAAGATAGTTTTGGGCGCGCCGTTTGTTTACAGCATTCACAAAAATATGCCTTCGTTAGAAAAATTCGAACTCTTTGAGACTTTAAAGTAGAGAAACGGTGCTATAAAATTCAATTCACACCGCGTTTGTAAAATATTGTCAGAGCATTATTTGTCATCTTTATCTTGCACTGTGGAGACACAAGTCTTGGTGAAACCGATCGTGCTTGTAAATCAAAGTTTGTTAAAAAGTTTTATTTTAAACCGACTTTAAAAAGGAGCTTATCACCTTTCTCATTGAGGTGGAGAAATATTCGACCATATGTATTACTCCACCGTTTCCGGGGAAACCAGCAGAAGTATGTTGGTCTTTGTTTAGCCTGAAGTTGGTTGGCGGAAAGGTTGTAATAACATATCTCATAACACAGGTTTAAAAATCTCAATTTAATGTATCGAAATGTATTTCTTGTAGAGTAGATTGTTAAAAGTTTTGTACGAATATAATGCAGGCATGACTCCTGCCCGTTACTCGCATATAGTAAGTAAAGAGTTAGGTAGCTCTTAGACATGACATTTAATGGCCACACGACTAAAAATGTTGGCTAGGCAATACTTAAGCAAATACAGTCGGCTCCATAATTGCAGCCCCCGGTAGAGTTCTAAAATTACTATTATTGTAATGTTTTCATTCTAATATTTTTTGTTTGATAAATTGATGAGTTAGAAGACTTTAAACTTCAACTAAAGGCAGGTGTCTAGTATCTTGCATGTGTTGAAAACATTCTTATAACAGCCGTTTTAGAGTTCTACGGCGGTTCGGCAATTATGCAGCCGACCGTACATAAAAATATGATATAATAGTCAGTGTTTCTAGATTACAATGAAATTTAAAGTATTTCGTGTACTACACGTGGAAAAAAGATATAAACATTTAATTAACGTACTTTTCATTTTTAACATCAGCATTTGACGCCATTACACGTACCTAAAGGAACTTCAAGAACTTAACCTCCTTGCAATATATACTTTTTTATTTGAAGTTTTACCATAATTTTTTATTTCGCTTAATTATAACTGAAATAATTGTTAATGTTGTTTAATGGAAAATTGTTGTTAGTGTTGTAGTGTGCCTAGCGTTTATAGGTTACTTGTCTCCACAAAACCAACTCAAATTTGAAACAAAATAACACCTATGCAGTTTATTTTTTGGCTTAAGTTTGGAGAACCTTAAAAACTATAAGGAATTAATCATCTTAAGAATATTTTCCTACTTATAAGTATTATTATTATACAAAAATAGGAAAAGATTAAACTTAGAAACGGTACATAAAAAAGTTACTGTTAATTTTTCATGCCATAATTAACAATTATTGATTAGGCAAAGGCAAAAGGCATGCTTGTGTTTCCATGCGCTTAACATAAGGCTACTTTGTATCTACAACGATGCAAAGAATAACATTGGCTGACGGATTATATTTTGTAAAAAGAGTCGCTGTAGATAAACTTTTTACAAGAACTTTTGGGTCAGAAGCTTCCACAGACGTTTACTAAAAATACCGAAAAACAATCAATGACAAATATATGTCTGATCTGGAAAATGGACATCAGGTAGAGCAATTTATTCGTTCTCTTAAGTAAAAAGTCTTATAGAAAAAAAACCTATTAAACTTAAACTAGGACAAACTTAAAATATTTTGTTTTATTTCATTTAGTGGGTAGTCACGAATAGTGCATTGGCAGACAATATTGTGTTGCAAATAACTGCCTGAAGGCAAAGTGATCAATACGTTCCATTTAAAAAACTTTTTCAATTAGGATCAAAAATACTAATTGCGCCCAGTGGTTTCATCTTTGCATAAAACTACTCTAAAATTCTCCTCTTTACAAAAACTGTAATTCTATTCAGTAGGTAATTTAACCGTGAAGAGAAAAAATAAAATCTTAATGTATTTTGAGAAAATGATGCAAATGAAAATGCCTATAATAAAAGCTGAACCATACGTATCAAATTAAGAACTTCTTCCTTTTTTTGAAGTCGGTTAGCCCTTTAAATAGTATAAACCCTATTTGCACCTTAAAGCCATATCGAAACAAAGAATAATGTATGAATCCTTACTTGTCCTAACAGATAACATTAAGATATTGTATATACTGTCACTTCTATACATTTAATACTATCACAGGCATCCCTCGCTCGGCATCCGACGTTTTCCTTACCTGGAAAGCATCCTATTTTTCCTTCGGGAAACTTATACGTCTCCGAACGTACGTTGTTACCTATAAGGTTGAAATACAATCGATGCACAAAGGATCAACTATTTTACATATTGTGGAACAATTCTTTCGAGTAGGCTTTCTCTACCCTTTCTATTTAGTTGACCGTATCAAAAGGAAAGAATTCGTCAATTGTTTGAAAGGTGAATTAGTCGCGAGTGTTCTTAGCTATGTTTGATCGAAATCGGTTTAGCCGTCTGAAAGTTATGGGGGATAAAAGTCAGGATTAAAAACCGAAAGTAAGTGGTTTTCTGTTATTTATGGCAATGTAATACTATAGTTAAGTAGTTTTTTTCTAGTTAGAATGGTAACACTGAACGGTTTTCTAAATTATCTTTGGTTAGAAAAAAAGAATTTTTCTCGATTCGGCCATTTTATATTGAGTTTGATTCTCGTTGTTTAAAATAAAATATATTTATGTGGTAAATAGTATTTGGTTTTATTGAAATTAATACAATTTCAACTTATAAGTGCCGAGTTCTAGGTATTTAATATAATATAATAGTGCTTAATATTAGACCGCATTTTCACTTACAATCAGGTGAGATACATTTAAAATAAATATAAAATTAATTAGCTAAGCAACCACGTTAGAATCGTTTCTCTTTTATCCAACAGAAATCATAAATTCTTGTATCCATTAGTAAAACAGCAGGATATCTTCTTTCCAATAAATTTAGAAGTAAGATGTTATTCACCTCTGAAGTCGAACTCACTTATTTACCCCCAAGTGTGTTATAAGTGGACTGGGCAGTAAACGTTCGCATTGGGATTCAGTAAAATTTATATATCGATGGCGGTCGTTAAGCATTTAATCAGTATCTTCAGAGAGTATACCTTCGACTAAAGACTAAAATCAATTGTCATTTTCTGCTGATGATATTATTATTCGAACTGTTTTTTTACATTTAAAACCTTACTAACACTTTTGCACTTATAATAGGAGTGAAATAGCATTCTAACCCAGCACCCAGCGTTTTAACTAGATAATGCTGTGCGCAATTAGTGTTCAGTTTGTGATTCATGATAATCAAGTACCTACTTTTGACAATAATTATTATTTTTATTTTCAAAGTGATATCTATGTACTAATTTGTTAATTATTTGACATCCAACTTTAATTGAATAATACCAAAATGTATCCCTTTTCAGACATTTATTTGCGCTTAGCTATTTGTCTGTGGTCTGGTTGTATTTAAAGTATTTATTTACAAAAGAAAAGTATAAATGTAGTGTATCCGTTGTCAAGCATGCCAAGTCTAGTTACTTAGCTTGGGGCTAGATAGCGATGTGTGGAATGTCATGCAAAATTTATTTATTATATTGAACGCCGAAAAGGCTCCCAAATATTTTATTTGTAACATTAATTGTGACCTACATTATCAATAAATAAATCAATTGGATTGAATTGATTCAAAGTTATAGTAACTGAATCGCCTCACTATACAGCCCAACCGTGACCGGTAAATGGTCCATCTAATTTATTTATTTATAACGGCTCGATGGGCATCGAAAAGTTTTTACTTAGAAGCTTTCACAGTTTTGCTGTGTTAGAATTTGGAATGTGTTGTTTTCGATGGGAGAAGTAAAAGTGTTTTATGACAGGATCTAAAAACTTTTTTGCTTATTCAGTTAGGAAGGTCTTACCTTGTTAGAAGAAATTTATTTGATTTGAGTGTTTAAGATTAAAATTTACTTCCTCGGAAGTTCGCTTGAGGAGAAGAATTGAGGGATGATACGGATTTACGCGAACATGTGAATAGTAATTTTTTTTCGGTTTATTCTTCTGTCTTCCATCTTCTTGTTTCGTTAAATCAGCGAAAATCTTTAACGAAAGCTTGCCGTGAAGTTTGTGTCAACAACTAAGTAACTGCTACAAATCACTTGAGTTTCGTATTTCTCTCTTTTTAATTGAATACCTTTATTAAATTGCCATTGCCATCCAAAGAGGCAATGCAGCCAGCGTTTTGGGCACCCTTAGGGACACTTATTTAGATTTTTAATATTATTATTTTTTCGATTAGTGATTCAATTTAAACTAGGTTTTTTATATATAAGCAATTCTTGTATTTTTATTAAATAAAATTTTAACCCAACTTAGAAACATCACTACATAGTATAAAATAAAGTCACTTTTCGCCGTCCCTATGTCGTTATGTCCCTTTGTATGCATCTTTAAAACTACGCAACTGATTTTGATGCGGTTTTTTGAAGTGAAAACTTCTTATGGCGCGTTGGGCACTTTTCTGGGTGAGCATTAACAGCCGTTCTCGCGACAGATTTTGACGCGACAGATGAGATTTTATTTGTGTTTTTTTTTTTGTTTAACTTATACTGCCATCTATTACACAAATTGAGAAACTTAGTTTCTAGAAAGACCGCTATTCGAATGTAGATGGCGCTGATTAAATTTTTTTACTGCCATCTAGCGAATAAAAAATAAACTATATTTGTTTAAGTGAGTGCTAATAGATGGCAGTAGCAGATCGTTTCAAGAAATATTCTATGAGAAATAACAAGTTTATTGTTTTCACTTCTGCCTGCACTCCCGGAGTGCGCTGTTTTTTTTAATAGAATGAGTGATTAAAGAGGAAGGTTTTTAGATATAATACATGCATAATACAGCCGTACGAAGCTGGAGCGGTATTAATAAGTTATAAAATAAAGTTCTGTCTGTATGTCTGTCCGTCCGTCCGTCCATCTGTCTGTCTGATATTTAGTTTGCGGGCAGCTTCCACCTGTTACTTTAGTGTTACAGTACAGTGATGCGCGTGCATTTTAAAATTTTAATCTCGCAGCTTCAACTTGTTTTACTTTTGGGTTGCGCAGCTGCAACATGTGACCATCGTGTTACAGACGCACGCGCATCTTAAAATTTCACTCTCATAATTTTTTCATAACGCGCCTAAAGAAAGTTATAACTTTAAAAACACAATCCTTAGCATTGAGACAATATGCCAAACACATTTATTCACATTATACACACATAATACACATAGAAACACACCTTACACACACACATCCTTAGCTCGTTTGAACTCAAAAATTCTTAATTCCAAAACCAAATTAGAAATTCAAAATCGTATTTCAAAACAGTTTCGGTTCTTTGCCAAGTGACGGGACACCATTTGTCTGGGCAATTGTTTTTGCGCTTTGGCTCCGGTTAGAGTGGCCACTGATTTATATGTTGGTTTCCAATTAGCCTTGGAGAACGGTTTTATTTATCACTCTCTTTCCATTTTCCGCACTTTTAGCTTTTGTATCTGTTGCATTTTATATCGTACGATTTTTTCTTTTAATAAATCGTACCGAAAAATAAACTTACATCAGCGTCGGTGCAAAAGTGATAGCGTAAAAATAAGGAAAAAAACGAAATATTTATTTACGGAAGAAATAAATGTTTAGATTTTATGCAAATAAAAATGTGCATTTTCTTTTGTCGTTGACATAGAGACGTTATGTCGGTACAAAACTTCGTAAAGTCAACTGAGTCGTTGCTAGATGAAACTTAATCTGAAACTCCATATTCGGCTTGTATTCGGTGATTATGCTTAATCATCAGTAATCATCGCCGAACATGAATATCTTATTAGTATTAAATTATGCTCTTCAGTTTGTGATTGCTTGTAGTCATCAGACATCAACTTTTCAATGATATTAAATATGTAAATGAATGAAAAGATTGAATAAAATTCGATGAGAGATCTATCCTATTATTACTTCTTTAATAATTGTAAACGTTTTGTAAATCAATGTTACCCATACATCCATTAATATAAGATTTTCTTTCTCTAAATTAGGATGTAGCTCTCCTCTGTCCTCTTCCACTCCTGGTTTAGTCATTGACATTCAATCATGGCATGCGTGTCTTTTTGGCGTAGTTTTTCCATCTCATTTGTGATCTACCCCGAAGCCTAGTATGTGCTCGCGCGAATCAAAATAAAATAAATATATATTTAAAAATAATTTAAATCGAAATTAAAAAATCGTATCATATAAAACAACCATTCACATCGCGGTCACACATTTTAGTCAGTTGTAACGTATGCGAGTTTTGATTCACCGTGAAATGCTTTTTCAAAACTGACCCGTAAACAAGGTTCCATTTAACGAATTTGTATTTATTTTGTACAATAGTTTATTTTATGGAAAAAAATATTTACATTTTCGGTAGGTACAACCTACTGTGCCAACCCGAAATAATTAATATGATGTCAGAAAGAGGTAGAAGATAAATTAAAAGATACTATTCTAAACCAAGTTTTAACTGTGTTTTCTGGACAATGAGGCGGCTTATGTTTAAGCCGAAGTGGTATGACAAGCGCGATAGAGATGTGTTAGAAACAGTTTTTGGGTATCAGCCACTAAAATCCATAGAATGATATTCCTACTGTCGTAAAGTTAAAGAAATGCTCTGTATTTTCATACAATTCTAAACACGATTAGAGTTATTTGCCTTGATAGAAAAATATCGTGAAAAACAGTTTCTTACAAATATCGATAAGGGGTACATAGTATTGGTGTTATAGAATCACCTTACTTGAGTAACCTAAATTGCAATTTCGGTTTGTAGCGTTTATTTACGTTAACATTTAGCAAGATAATGACATAATTTTATATAGATGTTAAAAAAATATTTATGAATTTTAAATTAATTTCATTTAAGAGTAACTTGCTGATACAATTTCGATTCGTTTGTATGTATAAACCTACTTAGATATTTTTAGTTTTTAAACTAGCAACTCAAACAGAAACAAATTCCTGATAGATAAATAAAAATACGAAACAGCAATATTATTTGAATAAAAGCAATAATATGTAGACTCTATGTGAAAACTTAAAACCACTTAACCGTGCTGAATTTACCATGAAACTCATAGCGCCGTAAGCTCTATGAAAACTTTGAAAAATGCACATGCGCTTGATAAAAGCTTAAAACTGAAAACTTTAAGCTCTTGACCAACATGTGCGACTAATAGCATGACTTACGCAACGACGCGACATGTGAACTGATTTATGATGAGTTCGATGCTTGCGTTTAGTTTCCCCCACCTTATTATGATCAAACATATTATAAGAACCACCAGGAACCCTGCTTCCGTCTCTCCTATAAAACCACCAGGATTTCAGCAATACTATTTTTATTCACATTCCACATTATGATTATGAACAAAACCGTCTCCTTATTGGAGTGTATTGCATTTGTGTACCTACCTAAGTTTGTTATAATATATACATATCTATAGAATGTACTTAGTGTGCGTGCGGTGCTGCTGCACCGACGTAGCACTGTGTCGGTAAAACAGTTGGGAATAAACCGTTGAATATACCTAACCTACTGTGTGTGTTTTATTTCTAAATATTACACTTATAGCTTCGAATTCCGCTATCCATCAAGTGTTCTCGCCATTAGTTTTGAGTGGAACATGTCATCAGACTATTATTTTTAGTTTATAGACATTGGATTGTTAGATAAAATATAAAACAAAATTTAAGTTCAAATTTATATTTATTGTAACGGACATAATCGCGATTTAAAAATAAAAGGGCAAAGTTTAAAAAAAATACCTTACACTTGTCCCTCTTGACGCCGTGTATGTTCTTATGAATACACGCATCCGGTGAAATCGAACCTTACAATTTGAATTGGAAAATTTGAATCCTAGTGACACTATGCATGCATTCGTAAGTGGAGCGGAGCCAAGGTCAGGAGTTAAAATTTCGCCGTGGTGCAAAATTTTGGAGATGCATTTCCTTGTAATAAGGTGTTGGATTCAAAACCCGGTTGGACCCCAATTCTAATTTCTAAGATATATTTTATTCGGGCGCTGGTGATATTTCTTAATTATTTAATTAATTTTCAAATGTTTTAACCGAATATTATTTTCTTGTTATTGAATAAGTTGTGTCAAAATCGAAATTTGCCCTATTTCGTACCAGCCAAAAACAGTGCCAAAATCTGGCTTAATAAAATTTTGTCAAAGGTAAATTCAAAATGTTGATATTCTTTACAGCATGAGATGGAAACATTATTTAAAAATTTGTTGGAAATTTTCTTCGCTTTTCGCTTGTAGCTGACACGTGCCGGATTGTCTAGACCTTTAAAAATACAAATTCCAAATTCAGGAATTTCAATATTTGCGATCTATTTCACAAAACCACGAAAGCATCTTTGGCATAATACAAAATTCTTGCGCAGTCGGTAAACGTACAACGTTAGAGCTTTGTGCACGATTGAGTTATTATTTTGTATCTCATAAAGCTCCTGGCAAGACTTATTGAGTAGTGATGGATGTTAAACTTATCGATAAGTTTAACGTAACATCAGTCAAATTAACATTTGCTTTTCAGATGCGTAATGTGTGATGTGTATGTTCAATTCATTTCATTTATTTGCTTGATCTTACAGAGGCATAAAATAGTCCACATAATATGAGCCCTGCCGGGCATTGCAATTGTGTGGCGACAGACCGTGGTTTTTCTTACTATTGGTACTCGATAAACAATAAACTCGTCTTGTTAATACATTGTTATTTTGATGTTCAAATAATGAGATAATTTGGTATATAGTTGTGCTAGTTTGTTTGGTTATTTCAGTTTATTAGGAACTTGCAACAGCGGAGAATTTAATAGGAGCCGGTTTTGTCAAATAAGTTATTAGATTAAGTAAAGTAATAATACAGCCTAACGTTAACGGTTATTGAGTAAGTCATTCACATCGAACTTGCAGGCGTCCGCACCCACCGCCGCGCTGGCTTCGGTGGATATAGCAGTCCTTGCACGTGAATTGTCACATTTTTTAAAAAAAATATTAAGAATCTGTGGAAGTAACATATAATGTCGAGCTCAGCTTAGGCCCCGGTATGTCCGTGTTCCGATACGTAGACCAATGCAGCCAAAAATGTAATCAGTTCGGAAAAGGTTTCGTTCTACTGCGGTTTTCCTACCTTCATTTGCGTCCCTCGAAAGTCCATGTTTACTTATTTGGGGGTCTTTGAGTTACGAGCGTATAGGTATCTTCTAAGATAGCGTGCTCCATCTTATAACCATCTTCCGGTCAAACGCTGACCTATTTACTATAAAAATCTCTAATGTTTTAACTGTTGGTTTTATGTGTATTTGTACAATCAACGACAACAGCCGACCGGCACCGTAACGCTTACAATCCTGTGCAGCACTATATAAATCGATTGCACGTCGGTTGGTGTTGCGGGTGGCGGCTTATACCACTCGGCCAACTAAATACATAGCTTACATGTTGAAAATAATAATCACACTGAGTACTTTAATTCAAGTATTTATGTTTGTGTAACGTCTATTAGAAGAAGGTCGGAAGTCCAATACTTGTTGATGGTATTATGGTAGCGAATAGTTGACTTATGACGCATACTGTACACGTGTTGGATGGCGCAATCTTTTGCCATAACGATATTATTCAATTTTCATATTTTATCGATATATCTTAACTCATCTCGACTCATCCCAGCACTAGAAGTTAATACTCTACGTAGATTGGACATAATACTATTTAGATAGTAGTATAATAACATAGGTCTGTTGATACGTTAGCTTTGATTAAATGAGGACTCTTGACTCGAGATACGTTTCAATTCTGAGTTGAGTACCTACGCGTGTTTATACACTTAATAATTATAAATCAAACGAACTTACCTAGTGAAGTTTGATTCCAATTATACGAGGTTATAGATTGACAGCATTCCATTAAACTTGCAGCAAGGATATCCTAGACCGCTGGTCCACTATATTTAGAGTCGATACTCTAAGGAACAAAAAACAGCCAATACTACCCACTGTGCACCGGCCGGCCACCCGCGCGGGCCTCTCGAGCGGCACCTCATTTATTTCAGAGAGCCGAATGGAAACACAGAATTTTTAATTTTTCTTCCATTTCTAAATCGGGTTAATAATAATGTTTTATTGGGTGGGTGGGGGTGCAATGCTGTCAATCTATAACCTCGTATAATTGGAATCAAACTTCACTAGGTAAGTTCGTTTGATTTATAATTATACTTCGGATAATAGATTGACAGCATTCCATTAAACTTGCAGATGTTTAGAGCACTAAAGTGAAATAGGAAGGAAAATAGAAAATATTAAATTGCATCTGCTAAGGTAATTCAATGCGTTTTATTTTAGAAGAATTATAAGGTAAGGAAAGTAAAGCCCTTGATGTGTAAAAACACCATTAAAATAAAATTGGTAAAATATTTAAGACCATCTTCATGGTTTGCGTACAAACAATACCTGTACACGATGATATTGACAAAATATAGAGCATTCGATTGAATTAAAATATTACACAACTTACGTGGAGAATATACCATAAAGGCATGATTTTACCTGCAGATGGGTTCACAAACTGCCTGAAGAGCTCTGAAGTCAAGTTTAATTTCTGGTTCCTTTGGATTCGATTAGACACATCTAAAATTGTTACGATCATTGATCACGAAGTCTGTAATTAAAATTCATGGTAGAAAATGGTAAAAGGTATAGAAGTGTTAAGCGAAAACCTTAGTTTTTTATTTATAAACAGGCGTATGTTTTATATTATATATATGGTTTAATTATTATAGAATTAACAATTTTTAAACTTGTATATAGATCAATTACTGACTATAAATTGTAAACATTTAAGGCAAAAGACAATGGTCAATGACAATGGTAGTACTCCCATAATATATAGTCTCGTCTGATTTTACTTATTTACGTAATTTTTGTGGCAATCAATTAATTTTAATATAACTTCTTAAATGTAAACTAAACATATAAAAGCGACAGGCCTTTTTGATATTATGACCATAATTTAAATTTTTCTAACGTCAATGTTTTTACTCTTTGTCGTGCTGTGCAGAAGTGCAGAGGCACACAGGTTATTTCTAAGAATATCTACTTTTATTCATCATTATCAAAGACATAGGTAATATTGATTTATAGAATAGAGAAATGAGTTTTGGGTTCTTTTCCCATAACGAAAAAAGTGTTGCGAAAATAATCAGCTGTGAAAACTTAAAAAGCATCTACTTCAGTAAGATACGGGTTTTCCAGATATTTCGGGTGATCAGGAATGTCAGTTTGAAAAAAATAAATAAACCACATGTAGATTATACAAATTCCATGAAACAAAAATGCAAATTTTGATAAAAAATCAAAATTGACAGTGTATGATGCGTCAAGAACATTTTTCATTTCGGTTTGAATATCGAGCGAAATATTAAACTTTTCTCAGTCAAACTCTCAGGTCATAGTAGTCTTGTCACAGTTAGCGATGTTTTCGCGGTCGAAACTATGGTCTCCGCAAGAATATATTATAATAATTTATCACGATTTACGTAAGAGTGTAATATTTAACAAAGATTGTGATTATTCATGATGTTTTGGGAATTTAATTTAGGTACACCACTAATATTTTGTCCCAAACGCGATATACGCGGGGAATGTAATATTATTTCAAACATAATTAACGCGAATACTTACATTATGCGTGGAGTATTATGATACTCAACACGCCTCCTGTGGAGATTGTTTTGCTCCTTCATCTTTTCGTATTATTATAGGGTACATTTGACCTTTCTGTATTCTTCCAGCCAAATAGTTGGCCAATGTTATGCCTCAAACACGATATACGTGGAGGACGTGGTGTCCCAAACACGATTTTCGTGGGGACTCTCCTTATACTCCCGTAATTTTCTTAATTTTTTGTACTTCCCTTTAAACACCGTTTGTCGTGTGTTTGTTCTCCATAAAACTGAGTATATTCTATTTTAATACGATGCTCAACACGATTGCGTGAAGAATGTTTGGCCCCAAACACGATATACGCGGGGGAATGTGGTGTCCCAAACGCTTTTGCGGGGACTCACATTAAAATCGGAGAATATGATGCTCAACACGACGACGTGGAGAATGTTTGGCCCCAAACACGATATACGCGGGGGAATGTGGTGTCCCAAACGCGATATACGCGGGGTTCACATTAAAATCGGAGAATATGATGCTCAACACGACGTGAAGAATGTTTGGCCCCAAACACGATATACGTGGGGGAATGTGGTGTCCCAAACACGATTCTCGCGGGGACTCACATTTTAATCGGAGAATATGATGCTCAACACAACGGCGCGGCGTGGAGAATGTTTGGCCCCAAACACGATATACGTGGGGGAATGTGGTTTCCCAAACGCGATATACGCGGGGTTCACATTATACTCCGATAATATGGGGATCATCATCATTTCATCATCTTCCTGCCCTTATCCCAATTTATTTGGGCCGGCTCAGTATGTCTTCTTCTTCCATTCACTCCTATTAGTCGCTCAGCACGATATAGAAAATGTTTTTTCTCCAAACGATCTTCGTCCTGTTATGTCCAATGTGTCATGTTCTGCGAAACTTATTTATTCTTTATAATATTTAAGGTGGTGAAGGTTGTGTTTCAATACAATATGCATGGAAGATGTAGTGTCTCAACTCTCTATGCGTAGAGAAGTAATGCTCCAACCACGACATACGTGGAGGATGTAGTGTTTCAATAATATATTCGAAGAGAAAATAATGTTCCAAACACGATACACGTAGAGATGTAGTGTCTCAAAACTGTAATATAGTTTTATGCATAATATGCGTGGAGAGTGGAGAGGTCATGTTCCAAACACCATATACGTGGGATTGTAGTGTCTCAACACTATATGAGTGGAGAAGTAATGTTCCAAACACGATATACGTGGGAATGTAGTGTCTCAACATTATATGCGTGGAGAAGTAATGTTCCAAACACGATATACGTGGGAATGTAGTGTCTCAATACTATATGCTTAAAGAAGTAATGTTCCAAACACAATATTCGTGGATATGTAGTGTCTCAAATCGACACTATAGAAAGTGATTTTTCAATATTTCGAACACGATTTTGTGAGGTTGTAATATCTTAAACACGATTTTCGTAAAAATATACCTACCTCAATACGGTCCACGCAGATTATGATACTTAAACAATGTTTATTTACAAGTACCATTAGATATTCTATATTTTATTCTTAACTTGGTTAGGACTTGTAAACAATAATAAAAAATAACTAATTTGATTCATAATTATTTCAATTATGTAATTTTATACATTAAAATTCCATTTTCTATGTCTAAACAAGACGCGTCTGTGTTCAGATAACTAATATAGATATGTATTATCCATAGATATATCGTTGTAGGTACCTAGACCTGCCTATAGCATTGATCGGTAGGCTAAGTTACCAATTACTGAATCGAATGACAAATACTTATAAAATTATTGAAATCACACAAAAAATGGAGGGTTGACCTTGTGTCGTACCCCCATCGTGTCGTCAAACGATTGACAAGACAACTCGAGCGCGAGCGACAAAACAAGTCATTATTATTGTAGACCGAGAGGCAACTGCAGTGAATAGATTCTTCACTTTTATTTTTCAAGTATGTCTGTATCTGTACTAGCAATGACAAGGCATAAATTCCATTTTATTATGACCAAAGTTCGCAACCCATTAGCATAAGTGCATATTATTATAATGCACATTTTTCTATAATGATGATAAAAAAGTACAAGTCATCATCATTCTAGGTCAATTTTCCATGAAATTCCACATAAAATAAATTAAAATTGAGGTACTTACACCAGATCAGGAATGGATTAAGATTTTCAAACATTGTAATTAAAATAAAATTATTATTTTGCGCGTAATATCTCAGTATAGTAATAATATTTACCTATTTGTAGGTAAACTGTAGGTAAGGTGTGTGTATCATTTTTGTTACACGCTCCTGCGCTAAAAAGAAACTTCAGGTATCTTTTAGGTATTTATGTTCTATACTATACTTATTCTGGTACTACGATATGGTGGAGTAATTTCAACGAACAGCCTGTTGCGATATCTCGCACGTCTTGTAGGATTAATAATTATGCATTTAATTGTGTACCTACTTTGTTACTAGCTTTGAAGTTAACGTTCAGCAGGTTCTGACGCCTATTGTTAAATACTCTTAGGTTAAGTAAAAACGTTTGCTAATAAGTTTTTTATGTATCTTCGGGAGTTACCCACGAACCTTCGCAACGAAAGTAAGTATATATGTGTAGAAGAAATTAGGCTTCAATTATGCACCTTTTACTTCAATTACTATAGGTCCTGACTTCACTGGTCAGCTCGTGCTAGCGTGACGTCACCACCCAAACGTTTAGAGTTGATAAAAAAGAAGTGAAGGTACATATTTAGGTCTAAATGTCTAAACTCAGTTTTGATGAGTAGAGTATTTCGTTCGTAACGTCTAGTGTGTGTCTAACACAACTATATTATGCGTGGAAATCTTACAGATATTTGATAATATGATTCCAATCGTATCCGGTTTCGATATAAATATATTGAAAGTAAATAAAATGCACAACACAGAATGTAGGTACTTTTAAAAAATAGCAATAGTGTGTTCACTTTGTACTGGTTTGTACACGTTTATACCTGTATTTCGGTAATAAAGTTACTTTTAGACAAGATAACAAGCATTATCCAAATGGTTTTCGAATTATCGGGTTATATGCATTAGAGATTAGGTATTAGGTTATTATTTTTACCTAAAAAGTCTAAATTAATTTCATAATTTCATTTCAACTTCATGAAGGGCAAAAATGACAAGTGGCACACTAAAATGGGTATAAGGCTGTGTAGATTTATATACACAAATGTGTAGGTATCTTAAATACCTATGCAGGCTATAAATTATCAAATCACTCACCCATTTATTTGTTCCATGTTTTAATCATCGAACGCACTCGCGAACCGATGAAATAACTAAATTTATATACCACTAAGCAACGCAATATGTCGCCAGTGGAATTCAAGCGTACGTGTGGACTCCACGGCACTAAAATACTTAATGAGGTGCCGCTCGAGAGGCCCGCGCGGGTGGCCGGCCGGTGCACAGTGGGTAGTATTGGCTGTTTTTTGTTCCTTAGAGTATCGACTCTAAATATAGTGGACCAGCGGTCTAGGATATCCTTGCTGCAAGTTTAATGGAATGCTGTCAATCTATTATCCGAAGTATAATAATTCTCAGAAGTAGGAGATGTTATAAATATCATGGCTGTTTTATATTAAAATAGCGTTATTAAAAAGTATAACCTCATATAATAAGAACTCAACATTAAAGGAAGAAATGTCTGTTTCAAAGTTATATTGATTTTCTACTGACACAGAATACGTAATAGATACTAAAAACTACAATCTTTATCAGCCGTTAAAGCCCCTTTGAAGGGTAAATTTAAATTAAAAAAAAAACAACAACAACTCCAACGACTCGTAGCGCTAAGTTAAGTGCTAAGTGACTAGACTTGTGTTATAGGTGCTAGACAACGGATATTTGTAAAGATTTACTTATAATACATAAACATAATATAAATAACCAGACCACAGGCAAATATCTAAGCACAAATACTTTGCCTGAGGCGGAAATCGAACCCGCAACCCTATGTTTGGCAGTCCGGCTGGGCGACCATTGAGCCAACTGGGTCGTCAACCCAACTGGGTTTTTCTCTTTAATATTATTTAGATTATAGTTCATAGTTTACTACAGAATAAAATCTTCCATTTTAAACAGACTAGATAAACAAAATTCTTTTTAGCTACAAAAAAAAACATTTCCTAACAAAATTATGATCCTGTAGTGGACCAACAAACACATAGTCCCATCATTTATCAAACTTCAAAAACCTGACAGCATAAACAGAGGCTCATCGTGAAAATATCATCATATAAAACTCGAAACCATTCGTAAACAAATAATAGACATGTTATTAGGTGCCTGTTTTATAAAAACAAAAATATTAAGTAATTATGGTAATTGACATAATTTAATTTTTATTTAATTTTGACATAATTTAATTTTTATTTAATTTTGACATTATTTTATTTTAATGATATGATACATTAATAGCTATAATTTTTTACTAACTTTTTTATTTAATATTTCGGAAGTTGACTATGTATTGATTGATTATTATTTTACCTACTATTTGTACGCCATTGTATGGCTAAATATGAAGAAACATTATCCTATTATGTAACACCACTATGTACCATATTTAATGCAAATAAATAATTCTGATTCTGAATTATTTAAACTATTATCTGGTTTAGTATAAACTTAGCGATTATTACATGAAAAAGATTATTTACTTTTTCTATTTATTACGATCATGACTATGACTAACTGACTATTGCTATTGTAGCCCATTCATTCCTGAAGGAATTACAATCGTTCTGTCATCATCGCACCCTTGCCTGTCGGAAGTTGTCGTCGAGGGAGCGAGTGTCCGTCCATCACTACTCGGTTGAAGTTTTGGACTATCATATTATATTCGCGATTAGTATTATTAATTACTGATCTGTCAAAAATATCCTCACGATCTGACACAAAAAAAAGACTTGATATATTAAACAGACTGTTAAAAATCTGAATAAGAACCATAATTTGTGTGAGAACGAAAAGTAGAACATAAATTTTATTTCGTCTAATGCATCTTGCTACTTTTTGGATAATTTATAGATATATGATAATTTAATGATATGAGGTAGAACTAGAAAGTTATGATAAAGCAAAAAGTACCAGAGTATCAGAAAACAATATAATGTAGGTACCTATATCGTTACAAGATCAACTAGAAATAATTATTATAAACGTTTATCTAATTGTAGTTAAAGTACCAGGGTATAAGAAAACAGTAGAAAGTAAGTATATCGTCGCTAGACCAACTAGTTACGGCATCAAAATATTGAAACGTTCATTTGGATATAGTTAAAGTATCAGAAAATTGTTGGAAATGTTTCGTCACTAGACCAACAAGTTGATTTAAAGCGTAAGAATTACTATATGTAAGTAAATATTTTTGTAGTTAAGAAATCCTGCTCAGCAAGATTTCCAAAACATTTTTCAACACAATGGGTTAGCAGCTAAATTAATTTATTTAGCTTGGTACCTATTTGAAAAACGAATGAAATCGCCTGAAGTCACGGTCGGACCATAATATATTAAAACAAGACAATAGAAAATGCCCAGCGAAATGAAATAATGGGAACACAGCCCACCTTTGTATGTGTATTTTATTTTTAATGCGAACTCAGACTACGTACTTGATGTTGGTCAATTGTTGATAATTACTATGAAATAGCTAGTTATTAGTTAATTAATTAATATCGCATTGCACACAGCTATAGCTAAACGAATAGACTTGAGGTGACAATACAACAGAAAGAATACTTATCGTAACATTTGCCTAAGATGTAGCTAATAGCCTAAGATATTTGTCTGTGGTATGGTGGTCTCTATGTATTATATGTATATATTTACAAAAGAAAACTATATAAAGTAGTATATCCGTTGTCTAGCACCCATAACACAAGTCTTTACTTAGTTTGGGGCTAGATGGCGATGTGTGGAATGTCCTGCTACAATATTTATTTATGTAGAAAATCCTAACTAAGTACAGCGCCGGGGCTAAGCCCTGACGAAGTTTTTTACTACAGACCTCAATTTAAAGCAACTTGCAATATAAACTTCATTGTACCAGAAGAAGAACCTATTTTCTATTTTATGCTGGCAGGTTATCTACGTGCTAACAGTTTAATTATTATACAATTTCCAATTTCGAATTTCGAAAATTGGTGAATTTGCTGTAAGGAAATGGTGTCGTGACTTATTTGTGAAGAACATTACATTTCAAAAATACTGCTGTACTGAAACACTGTGTAACTAATTTTACCATCGGATGTACTTTTTGTCATACCTACAAATGTAGAACTAACTAGCCAAACCATTCAACAGCGAGAATCGAACCCCTGAGGGTTACCAAATGATTGAATATTTTTTTATTTATCTCTGACGACTTGTACCAGTAGCCTAGACTTTTAATTTGTGGTCTGAATTAATCTTTAGGACGCGTTGGTTCGATGGGCGGAGAGGAAATTAATTTATGCATATGTTTTAGATGAATACGGAATAGTTTTGGTTTTTAACTAGGAAATCGGCTGATTAAATAAGCTTGCGGCACAAGCACTGCGTTGGGTTATGTTTATTTGTATTCTGACCATGCATTTTTTTATTAGTTAATCTTGGTGTTCTTTTTTGATAATCTCTGTGGGGCGGGCGAATTATTTATTTCTAATTACTACATAGTATAAAACAAAGTCGCTTTCTTTGTCACTATGTCCCTATATCCCTTTGTATGCTTAAATCTTTAAAACTACGCAACGGATTTTGATGCGGTTTTTTTAATAGATAGAGTGATTTAAGAGGAAGGTTTATATGTATTATACATGCACAATATAGCCGTGCGAAGCCGGGGCGGGTCACGGGGGTGACACGTTGTTTGTGCGCGATGGACTCCTAAACTAATTAACCGATTTTAATCAAATTTGCACACCGTGTGCAGTTTAATCCAACTTAAACGATAGGATAGCTTACATCTTAATTTATCCCGATATTCCTACGAGATCGGGAGTTACGCGGATAAAACCACGTAGCGCAGCTAGTTATTTATTTATTTACAAAAAATATATAACTATTTTATCAGTTATCTGGTTACCATAACGTAAGCATTGTTGTTAAGCTTTGGGCTAGATGGCGTTGTATCCAATGTTCTGCAGAATTTATATTATATTTATAAGAATACGTTTATACTTAACTAACTATTTAAAAAACTTTGACCGCCAAGTGCATTTTCTTCGGATTTCCCGTATTTGAGACGCTTTAGTGCAGTACGAATGCATTCATTCTCGAAATTACATAGCAGCATTTTAAGGCCTCCGGAGAGTATTTGTCCATAGGTGAGAGAGAATGATGAGAGATAGTTGGATAGAAAAGTTGAACCATCACCCCGCATTTAAATTAAGCCGAGTTGATTCACGAGTTGATAAATCACGACACATACTTTTTTGGACGCGATACGCCAAAAATGAATGAATTGGCCTTTCGTGTTTTTGGTCTTATGCATCGAAACCGCGTCAACATGTAAATTCTGCCCTTTTACCCGACCACAGGAGAATCATATTTTTACCAAATCTCTATGCAAAACTTACAGCGACCCCCTACAGTTAACTACGGAACCCTGAAACAAAACTGCGGCTGAAAGCACATAGATGGCGCTAGCTGTTTTATTTTCGTAAATGTGGAACAGATGTCGCTAAAATAAAAGAACCATTTCGACTGCCCTAATTTTAGTAACTGCGCTAATCTGCTTTTTTTTATTTTAGTTTTCCCTAGTTACTTATTAATAATGTCCTGTTCAAGAATCCAAGAAGAGCATTTTTATATATATTATGAGAATAATTGAATTGAGCTTGGTTTTGTCTTCCGGCAGTGCAAAGACTTTAAGAATGCGAACACCTATGTTATGATGTATTACTCTCTAGTAAGAAGCCACTTAGAATATGCTTCTGTGGTGTGGAACCATCTATATGCTACTTCCTATCACTAGCTTTCACCGAAAAAACATTGACTGACAAAGATTGACCGACAAAACATTGACCGAAAAAAAGATTGACCGAAAAAAACATTGACCGACAAAACATTGACCGACAAAACATTCATAGACAAAATATTCATCGACAAAACATTCACCGACAAAACATTCGCCGACAAAACATTGACCGACAAAACATTGACCGACAAAACATTGACCAACTAAACATTGACCGATAAAACATTGACAGACAAAATATTGACCGACAAAACATTGACCGACAAAACATTGACCGACAAAACATTCACCGACGAAACATTCACCGACAAATCATTGACCGACAAAACATTGACTGACAAAACATTGACCGACAAAACATAGACCGACTAAATATTGACCGACAAAACATTGACCGACAAAACATTGACCGACAAAATATTCACCGACAAAACATTCACCGACAAAACATTCGCCGACAAAACATTGACCGACAAAACATTGACCGACAAACATTCACCGACGAAACATTCACCGACTTTTTTGAATTTTATAACTCAAGAACGGGCTCACCTATCGAAACCAAATGTTTAAGCTTTGTTGGGACTATTTAGGAGATGGTTTATGTGAAGTTTGCACAAAATCGGTCGGGCGGTTCTTCATTTATCACATTTTTTTTATAATTTGGCAAAACGTTTGCCGGGACATCAAGTACTTAATGAAAAGTAGTAGGTACATGTTTAAAAATTATTATCTTTGTCCTACTTTTTCAGTAGAACTATTACCAATACAAGTTTATATTATTATAAGGATAGTCCGATTGATAGAATTGGACGTTATTATAACGATGGCTCAATTGATAGAACTGCGGACAGTTTGATTTGCCCATAATTCGATTAATAGAACTCACGCAATCGGCCCACGACCAATAAACGAAGAAAAAAAAACTTTGTAGTTAATGTTATATTTAAATAATTATATTATTTTTTTCGTGATTCTGAAATAATTCGTTCCTCTGTCAGTAGGTACAGTGAAACTTGGTTAAGTGGGACCTGGATAAGTGAGAAACCTCCATAACTGGAACTCATCCCAACACTTTGGCACTGAATTACCTCTGTTAGTGGGACGAGGTAAGCCTCTATATCTGGGATTTGTTCTTTCGATTTATCATCATAGTTACCTCTATAACTGAGACAGCGAGTAAATTTTATATGCATAAACCTCTGTAACTGAGATAACATTGTTTGTTTACTCATTCTTATTCTACCCACAAATTCCACACGTAATTACAAGTACGTAAGTAATTTTGAGCTTCAATTACCTTCAGTTTTAGTTTCGCTTTACTATCATACAGATGTTTATTTGAAAAATGCCAAAACGAAAGCTACAATCATTATCATTACGTGAAAAACTAAAGTTAATATCCGTTTATGAAAGTGGGAAGACACACGAAGAAGTTTGTGCCGAATTTAATGTGCCAAAATCTACTCTTTGTACTTCTTTTTTACATACATAACACGTTATTTTATTTAATGATCGCACCTCTATAACTGAAATAACCTGTATTCTCACCTCTATTAATGGAACCCTCTGTAAATGAGACAGATATTTATTTATACCTGTATATCTGATACACTGGGTAAGTGGAATACCTCTATAAGTGAAACGACATTGCAGGTCCCTTGATGTCTCACTTAACCAGGTTTCACTGTATTTATTTATGGCTGTATGATTATGTATAGTAATGTAGGTAGGAACTTATAAACAATGTCTAATTATTCTTAATGATATACCTATCTGCCTTTTTTCCGTTTTACGAATGTTAAAATACGATTAAGAAATTAAGAATTAATTTTGTCACAATATCGCGACAAAAATACAGGCACTATCCAGAAGTCTCCATTTTGTAGGTACAAAAGTTGCTCTTTTCAAAGTAGGTATGTATTTTACAAGTTACAACATTTTTCTTGGATTTTTTTACTTTACTTGAGTTGCTTTAAATAAATACAGTAAGTTCTAGGTTAAAAGCTGGAAAATACCAACAAGTATCGGAAATGTACGTGATACGTGAGGCGAGTGTTTTTTTTTTTAATTTTTTGTAGCCATGATTTACTGTTTGAAACTTGACTATAAATAAAACAACATTTTTTAATTAAAATAAGCTTGTAATTTGGCCGCAATTAAAACTTAGTGAACTAACAAATAGATCTAATCAAAGTACACTTGACATAGATTTTTATTCTTATAAAACTCCAGTAACTCAGGTTCTAACATTCCATTGATTATATTAGAGATATTAGGATGATTCCGTAAAGATATATGGTCTGATGCTACATTTACAACCTTAGTTGGCTTAGAAGTATACTGAGACAAATCATAATCATCTGGAAGTATGTCTATTTTAGGATCTGGTAGCCCTTTTATGAGCACTATTTCAGAATCCAATTTTAAATCTGGTTTATATTCCATAGCTAAATGTATTCGGTTGTAAATAGCATTGATCAAGTCCTTCAAATACTGATGACTGTGCGAAACCTTATGTTTAATATTGTTGATAAACACTGTAGTTTTATCTGACCAATTTTTGCTATCTTTCAAATCTTTTTGGAGATATTTAGGAGAATTTCCAGCTATAAGTGAATAAGTATGCTCTATAATTAAGGTTTGCAATTGATCTTCAGTAACATCTCCGAGATGTGCTTTGATTTGGTTTTGAAGTGATAGAGGGCTGCTGTCTAGGCAGAAAATTATTCCGTGGTATCCTGAAAAATAATTTGATTTGATTGAATACTTTATTAAATGAAATGATTGTTGCCTACAGTCTATGTATTCAAGTCAAGTATTAACAGTTGTATTATTTATCATATTTTACCTTCTTGTTCCAGTAAAGCAACCATCTCTAAAGCAACATTTACACCAAATGAATGTGCTACTATGTAGAACTTGGATTTTAGTTTAAATCGCATCTTAACGTACTAAAACAACAAATCAAAATCAATTTTTTCGTTAGTTTTCAATAACATTGACAAATGCATAAAAATAAAGATAAGACAAAAAATACCTTCAATAGATGTTTGGCAAGATCTAAAATACTTCCTTTTAAATCAGGTGCAATTTGAAGGCAATATGCAGATATTTTAAGTCTTTCGATAGATTTAGATAATTCTTTATAGTTCCCTAAAAATCCTGATATAACAATTGCCATGTCTTCATTTGGATCTGAGATCAATTCACTCTAGAAACAAAGTTTTTTTTATTTAAAAATGTTTAGTATGATCATTTTTTTATTTATATAAAAAACTTACCGATTTAAATTCGCTTATCAACGTTTTCATGGAAAAAAGTAGTTCAGTTGCTTCAGTCTCTTTATTTTCAATATTGTCAATGAACATATTTAATTTATATTTTGAAATATCTCTTTTACCTGGATCTACATCGACGGATAAATTGTGTTTGTATATACTCATATCACTAAGCAAAATGTTGTTATGTTTCTGTTTTAGGCTCTTCTCAAATCCGTTTAAAAAAGTCAACACAGTCTTCAAATTAAAGTCCTGGAAAAATGATTTTGTATTTATTATATACATTTATGATGATGTCACTGATAAACGCCTCGGAATACTTACTATTTTTGTTGTTTTGTAAACAAAATGCAGATATGGCAATCCCAACTTTTCGCATTTCGTAAAATATTCCTGCGTGCCAGTAAATGTTACGTCACTAACAGTGTAAGGTATAAGTGATGCATATGCAAAATATCTAATAAAAAAAAACAAAAACTTTAATAAATACCTATGCGATAACTGAAAAGTTAATTGTCTATCAGGTCGCAAGAAGTTATGACTCACGTTAAACTTTTAATTTCTCTCATAGCAGCATCAAGATTTGATAATATGTCTTCAGTATAATCATATCTGTTAAAATAATCTTCGACAGCAAACATTCCATCAATGGGACCAATTTGCATTGCACTTTTAATAAATCTTTTGCATCCTTCTATAGTATTCAAATTTTCATTGTTTTGTTCAATTTTTACTGAGTGTTTCCAAATCCTAAAATAAAAAAGTTATAAATAAAATCTAGTCTCTGTTTTCATTATATCATTAATGACATATTATAGATTCAGTTCCCGTATTAGTCCTTACCCATATTTAGCATCATAATAACGATTTACTGACTTTTGCCTCTTATGAATAATCAAGATTTTAGCTCCTCTCATTATTAGTCTATTAATTAGTTCAACTCCAATTTCACTCCCATCCCAAAGCACAATGTATACTTTATTAGGATTGAGAGTTAGTCTGTAATTCAATTCGTTTTATAATTAGACACTGTTTCAAAATCCTGAGAAAATTAAACAATTGTATACCTAGTTATTAACATATTGTATATTAATTAGCCAACCTTGGTTCTCCATTTCGCTTAGAAATATCTTCTTCTATGTTTATTAATATTCTTCCTGTGTGCCGTCTCGTTGTCATAAGTTTGAATGCTCGGGAAACATCAGACTGAGGGAACACAGTTCGATTCATTGGTTTCACTATTCCTTTGGCTATACCTTCAGCTATGATAGCTTGTAACTTCTGAAAAAAATATTCCATGATGGAGGTGAAAATGTCGACATAATATCAACATGTAAATATGTTTTTTGACTTAATATGAAATTTTGAAAATTACACAGAAAAAATTGCCAAAAATATTCAAATATAAAGCTATAATTACAGCCTTTTACAGAATAATCGAAATAATTTAAATAGATATTTAATATTATATCATTATGTGCTTGGCACATAATGATATAATATTAGATGGAGTAGGCTTTCCCAGAAAAAAAAAACAATCTCAGATTAGTCGAACGTCCCCAGGGGAAATAACTCGTCAATGATTATACATCTGGACCCAACTAAGCTACGGGTTTTATCACGATATTAAGAGGAATGCTAATTCTCTTCATACACCTTAATTTTTCATTAGAAAAATTTGTTGGTGCACGTTCGGCAAGTATTCGAACCCACGACCATTTCTACCATTACAACTGAAATCTTATATTTATTAACCAACAACGCTCAATTTGATACATACACGTTAATTATCAATTAATTATTAACCATAAGACATAAAATTTTACAGCGCAGCCGGCCCTTTAAACTTGTCAAAGTCGACATGTAAGTCATTCGGACACAGAATGATTACGTGTAAAATTGTGTAAAATAACTGTAGCTGACCTTCTTCGTGCTCTACATACCTTTTTGTTCTGCGTATTTTCTTCAGTAAATATAGATGATAGACGAACTGTAGCATAGCTTTTATCTTCATCCAAATATTCAAGTCCGAAAGATTCATTTTCTTTCATGTCGTGTTGACTTAGATCAAGAAAGATACCGTGTCCTGCCACACATATCATAGCAGCCTAAAATGATATAACAACCTATGTACTTTAATATCTTAACTAAGCTTTTGGTAGACAAACAATGTTATGATTATATTTTTTTAAGTTAAACATAATTACCTGTCTTATTTCACCACTATAGCAATTTATAACTACTTTGCATCGTTTACCATTTGTTAAATATCTGATATTGTCACTAAATTCGGAAGTATTTGAAAGCTGTATATTTTTTTCTGAAATAATAACAATACTACTTTATTTAAACGAATGTACTGCTAAATAGATTTAATAGATCGTTGCCAAAAAAATAATACTGTGTGTAAAATATTTAAAAATCAAATTAATGCTGTAAATCTTAAAGTACAACTAGAGTATCGGAATTCTAAAAGAATTATAATATTTTAATGTTATGTTAATTCAGATCATCTGATTTAAAAAAAATAATAAAATTTAAAGGTTTACTACTTTAATAAATAAGTAAAGGATTATCTATAACCACTCCATGTAAGTAAGCTGATTATTAGGTGAATTTAAACTTTTCGAAAAAATTAACATCGAATTTCCAAGAGCGGAACAAAAGTTGTTGTTTGTTAAGATTAGTAAGTACAAGAGTAGCCTTAAAGTGGTGTGCGTTTTATAATTAGTAACTGTTAGTGTCAACAACTATTAACGGGTTAATGTTCACCTTCGATTTGTGGAAATAGTCTTTTCAACACTATCTTTTTTCGTTTACTGTTAACTGTAGCAAAAACTTTGCAATCCAAACTTAAACAGAGTGATATAAGTGCTTGCCCCAATGATCCGGCACCACCTGTTACAAGCACAGTACTTCCTCTTGCCAATTTGTATTTGATAGCCTGAAAAAAGAAATAGGTGAAATAAAATGATCGATAATTACTCATCTCTTATTCAAACAAAGAAATAAATTGAAAAACTTGTAAAAAAAAAAAACATTAAAAATACGAGAAAATGTTACCAAACAATAATACGCGTGAACGTATGGTAGAGGAACAGTTGCAGCATCTTCTAAACTCCAATGCTTTGGAACTGGCCAAATCAAGTTGGGGTCAGTTTTAATCCAAGAAGCCGTTGAGCCACCTTGCACACAGCCCATTATTCGTTGACCACTGAAAATTAAAATTTGATTTTAATATGGACTACATTATATTGTACTTTAAATATTATTATTATTCAATGTAAGTAGGTAGGTGTGAATTATTTTTTAATATTTTTAATATTTGTCGTAAAAATTACTATAAATTTTTAACGTTGTGTATTAACACTCAAAGTACGAATCTATAAATTCTTACTTTGTGTCAACACCGCAAAAATCCATTCCAAAACTAGACATTTTGTTTTCGTTCAGTAAATCTTTACAGTCTTTTATCACAATTCCAGAATAATGTACCTGAAATGTATTAAATTATGACATGTTTCTCATTTTAATAAATAAAAACACTTACTTAATACTACATTACAATACAAGTGTGGTAAATTGATCATTGCATAGAGGTGGTTTATTATGCGCGAGCGGAACGCGAACGTGTTTAAAAGCCGAGATGCAATGATCAATAATCCACACGCGTACAGTACGAAGTTTTTTATCTAGTTGCGAGTTAAAAAATAACAAAATATTTGTCAAATATTTGTTACAATTAATTTTTTTAAATATTCTAGTTCCCGTTTAAATACTGCCATTTGCTTCAAGTCTTTTTTAAATTCGAAATGTGTTTAATTAATAAACACCTGCTTTCAGAAGTTATCACGTAAAAATATTATTATCGTTAGTAAACCTACTTGGTGCACAGCCATAAATTCGGTTTTCGACCGAAGAAGGAAAAAAAAACATTTTCGCTAGCTTAAAAACTCTTTGTTGGTACCTACTTTTTTTTTATAAATCAAACAATATAACCCAGTTAAATTAAGAATCTTTTAACTACATTACATGTAATCAGCAGTAAGATACGAATTTAACATCGGGATTACTTTACAGCACTACTGTTAGGGCAGACTAAAACGCACGCGTGCGTAATACTTTAAATTATGAGCCTAAAAGCGGTTAATAGGAATAAAAATCCACTTTATGAGCAACTGTGATAAAAAATATAACAACGAACCTGAACCATATCAGAATCAATGATAGTAGGAGATGCAGTCCATTCAAGTCCATCGAAGTGATTCACGTTTGTTGTAAGCTCAACATTACTGACTTTAAGATTTGATTTCAACGGTACGTGATAATATCCACCCCATTGCTCATTTCTTAATATATTTATAGCCAAACCTTTAATCACTTGTTTTCTCAAAAATATGTTTCTGGCCAAGGGAAGGGGTTGTACTTGGTCAATATCCAGTAAGGAAAGTGTGATTCCTTTTTTCAGAAGGTTTTTCACAGTGTCTGTTGAGAAATAGAAAAAATATATATATATTAAATCAAAACTTCTACTTAATTCACAATGATGAAGAAAATAAAAAAAATCATTTCACATTAAATTTATTTTACCTTTGTAGCATGTTGGATTGATAAATGTATTGTTTTCTAGTACATAAATCATATTATTGTTGTTTTCATTTCGTAGGTCAGATTTTAGACGATCGAGAGACGATGATATTATGAAACGTTTTACATTTATATCATTATTTTTCTTCATTAATAATATTTCTTTGTCATCAACGTCAAAAGTAGTAATTAATGTAGTGTCATAATTTTCATGATATTTATCATTGTATTCATTTTTATCTCTTATCAGCATTATAAATAGGTTATTATTTACTTTGTCATGTAAGGTGTGTAGGATGACCTAAAAATATTTTTAATTGGTAAAAAGAATAAAAATAATACAATTTTAAGAATTATAAAACTTACTTTAGTAATCCAAAAATCTGTGCATACAATAACATCCGTTATTTTAGTGTTGAGATTTACATTAACAACATCATTTTCCTCAATGACAACAAATTCAGTATCCATCATAGAAAGATTACAGATTGTGTGTTGCAATAAATTCAATATAAAATGATCTGTGTCATTTTTCGTTTTTACGAAATTCACTTTTAATTTTTCATTTTGTGAGTTTTCAAATACTATTTGCATATTAACGTTAATTGCTGTTTGAACCTATAATAAAAATTAACATAAATCATTATTGTACTAAATTATAACGAAATCCTTTTTTAAAACACAAATTTCAAGTACTTACATCCACGCGATAGTTGTAAAAATGAGGAATAAACTTTTGAGTATACATCTGAACAGTTGTTGGTTTCAGAGGTATATTTTTAATAATTATTGATTTGCAAATCACTCCACCGCATCTGGATTTTAAATATAATATTATTAAAAGCTGCCTTCTCTGCACTCGTTACCCGCAGGATAAAATGTTACAAACGCGGTTTGGATGTACTTGGTGTATTTTTCGCAATCGAAATGCAATCGGAATGATATTGAAATGTAATTTGAACAATTTTATTTACGAGAATTGGCCTTCTGAACAAACATCAATTCAAAGATCAGATTTCAATCTTTTCAATAAATTTAAACTTCATAGGTAACGACGCGTAAACAGAAAAACTTCAACGACTCACCATAAATTTATAAATCAATTTTTAAAAAAACATGAGCTCGTATTTTTCTGCTTATTCTAATACCCTTAAAACGTATTTTTATAATTTGATTCCAAGTACAGATTTTCTGTCTTTTCTACCTCTGTTATTAGTATAGAATTGAGAACATCATATTTTGTTATTCATTGACACAGAAAATAATTATACCTATTATTATTTTACTTCTAAGAATTTAAAGTCAGTCAAAAAGAAAAATTATGTATAGGCACAATAGGTACTTACACTGTTACTCCACTTTGGGCATTTCGTTCTGCATACAGATATTCTTTTTCATTTATACCATCACAAATAATTGATTTAATATGTTTTTTTACGTCTATATTCAAATTTGAGATAAATCTCACTTTACTAGGTATATACTCCAATTCCGAAAGAATGTTTAGTTGTAATAACGAATCGATTAAATAAGTCCAATCATTGCTCCATTCAATGACCGCTTCACTTTTATTGAAATTCGTGGCCTTAATAGATACCCATTCCCCTCTAAAAGTAATCCTCATTAGTTCACAGTTTAAGCACTGAGCGCAATAATTTTGTTATAAAATAATGTACAATAAACTTACGCCAGATTGTACCCATGCATGTTGAGCAGTTTGTACACACTGCTTTTATCAAGATAAGGTTGATCATAATTGAAATTTCTTCCATTGTTTTTATATTCGTCATCAGAATCGATTGTTTTAATATATCCACTAACTACAACTTTTTTTTCTAGCGTTACCTAGTTTTAAAATTAATTTTATTTTATGAATACAATTATTTCGAAAAATATAAGTACATAAATATTAGTGACGTTCAATTTTTTTTACCTCAAATTTGTTAGATCCTTTTTGTATAGATACACACAATTGAATAACTTCACTGCTTTTTAATAAAACATCGTCATGAAATTTAATGTATTCAAACTCAACTGATAAATCTGTATAATTAATTTCATTATACATTGCTAGAGTTTTCCAAACGAGCATTAATAAGGTTGATTCTGGGAATATATTTTCACCTGTAAGTCATACAGACAGTAAAATTAATATAATAACTAATTTAGTGGTATTAATAATTTTTGGTAAATCATGGTTTAAAATAGTAACATACCATTTCGAACATAGTTTTTAATAAAACTATACTCGTCGTCATAGATGGACAAGACAAATTCAGCATAAACAGCTGTGTGTTTACTGGTCTTACCCACGTAATAATTATTGTCCCTGAAAAATCATTTCAATATTTTTCAATACACTAAGACCTCGATGATTCGATGGTTAAATTTTAAGATAAAAATTACCATTCGACACTATGTTCCCAGTCGACTAAATGTGACAAGCCTGCCGTCTCAGTCGACACTGGAAAATCGACTTTTGGATACAAGACGTCTATTTGAGGGTTTAAACCATTTTGATATAACCTAAAAGTAATACACAAATCTATCAATAATATACCAATATTCCCAAACTGTTTTTTTTTTCTTTAAGACCAGTAACGGTAACGTTTCCCCCCCCCCAGAAACGAAGTCCGATTTTGATAATTTTTGAAAATATTCTAGATCTAATGGAAAACTAGGTTTAACCGTTTTTATTTTAAAGAAATATTGCCTAAGATAAAGTTATTAGTATCTTGAATATCTATATTTTTGACTGAAAAACTTCATCGAGCGTTTCAATTGTTTTTTTTAATAGACTAAACTGAATTACCAAAAAAAAAGAAAAAACGTATAAACCTAGAAAAAGATGCAGTAAATTAAATGAGACCAAATTTATTTCATTTTGTGAAGGATAAGGGGGGTAAAAATGTTACGGCCCGCAACATTATTTGAAAGCAAAATGAAGGCAATTACGTCCGAACTTAAACTCTCTCTATCGCACGATAAGTGTCATTTTTGAAAATACCTACTCGCGCCGCGTATCGAAAACTCATGATTCTCTTAATTACCCCCGACGCAACGGAGGACGGTACCTATATGTGGAGTGGAAGATATTTGTGCAATCAAATGTTTTCATTTATCTCCAGAACGGCTGGAGCGATTTGTTTACGGTTTTTTTAATGTAAATGTTTAAGTATGACTTACTTTCCAATAGATTCTAAAAGCACTATTAAATTGTGATCATAGTTTCGTCTTATAAGTGCTGTGTTGATGCAAGTTGCGTGTGATTTTTTCAAAATAGATTGCAATAGTCCATAAGGTGCTATTTCTATAATGATGGCATCATGAGGAATATATTCGGCTGCTTCCTTAAAAAACACTTCATTCTGCAAGCATTCCAAAAAAAAATCATACTCCTCAACCAAAATAGCTCCCTAGGGTATTTTAAAATTTTATACAAAAACAATATGTTACTAAAAATGTAGGTAAGTAAGTGTTATACGACTAACCAATAAGTTATGTGTAAAATATTCAGATGACGCAAATTTTTGTTCTTCAAGGTCCCATTCGTCAGGTGTATAACATGTTGACAGCCATTTCTTACTTCTTTTTTTAGGCTCCTTTATTACATCAAGCAATAACGATACCAATTTTGGCCCTTAAAGTTAAATATAAGTCAGGACAGGACAGTAGCTCTTTGTCGTGGCGGGAGGACTTAGCAACCGTGGCCTAGCCAACCACAGTGAACCCAAGAGGAACCCAGAGCCAAGCCAGGCAGGAAGAGCTGGCTAGCCCGAGAGGAACCGCTCCACCGACGTCCCCGCAAAGTCCGGTGTGAGCAGTACGAGAGGTTGGTATTGCGGTGCGCTTTTTCCCCTACGTTCCGTGGTCCTGACGGTGGTGCCTTCGTTAGATGGTGCACGCAGTGGGGTGGCAGAGTAAGAGGACTGTCGGTCTGTCTTTGCTTTCCCTGTACTCTGCGACCGGAGTAATAAGGAAAGTGTATTTACGGACAAATGCCATCAGGGTTGCTGTTGCATGCGAAAGAGGGGCTACGGGGATGAACCCCGACAAATAGGAATTAAGATGGAGCACCCTGGAATTTTAGTCAGTTGAAGCCCGATATAACCACTTCGTTGGCCCCAACAACGGAGTGGTACCCGACCAGGTTTCCCCAGCCCAAAAAAAAACAGTAGCTATATAAAACTTTAAGAAATAAAGATTGGTATTATTTTATTTTACCTGCTTTTGCAATATACCGAGAATGGAAGGCAATATCAGAACTAGCCACTATTTTAGCAAATACATTTCGTTTTATGAGACTTTCAACGAATTCATCAACTACATCGGCTGGTCCTGAAATAGTTGTTGACTCCGAACTGTTGTGGCATGCTGTATCTATCTCTGCCGGACACGATGCCTGAATCTGTTCATTTTAGATGTGTGTTAATAAAGATCTAACGACAATGGAATTATTTTGCAAATTTAATTTTGACTTACTTTTTTGTATTCCAAACCTATAGCCGCCATTTTCCCTTTGATAAATTCTGTTTCGGCTGACACCAATCCACGATTGTAGGACACTAATGTAGCTTCTTCAGCGGTTAAACATCCATCTGCGTATGCGCATCCAATTTCACCTAAACTATGTCCTAGTAAAAAAATAAACAAATGGGTAAAATATTTAATTGTTTGTACTACCTACATCCTTTATGGTATGTTAACAAAATTAGTCCATACCAATAATTAAATTAGGTATGAGTCCCATGGCTTTTAAAACATCTGTAAGACCAATTTGTACAGCAGTGATGCCTGTTAGACTGTATAGTACATTGTTTGCGATGTCATAATTTGCATTGGTTATTATATCTACTAAATCCAATCCTTTAGGTTCCAATACTTTATGACACCTAAAGAAAAAAGAGACGAGTATAGTTTTTTTCTAAGCAATGTCTATCTAAGCAATTAAATCCGTAAAGCAATCGAATCGAAAAGCGATTATTGATGTTGTTTTAATTTTATAAAAAAAATAAACAAATATGAATACTTTATTATTCCTATAGGAATCAATATAAGTTTTTTATATTGCTGACCTAGTTGAAACAATGGTCACCATGCCGAACTGCCAAACACAGGGTTGCGGGTTCGATTCCCACCTCAGGCAAGTATTTGTGCTTAGATATTTGTCTGTGGTCTGGTTGTTTCTATGTATTAAAAGTATATATTTACAAAAAAAAAGTATATAAGTAGTATATCCGTTGTCTAGTACCCCATAACACAAGTCTAGTTACTAGTTGCTTGGGGCTAGATGGCGATGTGTGGAATGTCCTGCAATATTTATTTATTTATATGAATACCTAATTGGTGTGCATTGTGCAATAGTTACGAATCAAAGAAAGAAAAATAGAAGGGCCTTTGCCCGACCGTGGCACAATGTGGGCTCTTAATAATTATATGATAAAAAATATTTTTTACTTTTCAATTGCGGCGGAGAATATCGGTATCTTCATCAACTGTGCTCCCATACCAGCCCACTGAGATCCCATTCCACTATACATAAAACAGACGGGTCTCTTGGTACCGGGGTAATATTCAAATTCTCTAGCTAATGCTTTTTTTGATTGATTTATTTTGCTATCTAAAATAATCACAGAATAATCTGTTATTGAAGGTTCACCACAGTAAATTTACTATTGTGTTTATAAAAAATAAGTAAAGGAACACACCAAATATAGCAAATCCCCTGCCTGTATGACCTGGTATATCATTTTTAAATATATTGTTTATCAAAGCTATTTGTTCAGGATCGAATGCATTATTTTCAAGATAATCAAATACTTTGTTCATGCCTTTTTCAGTTCTTCCCGACACAAGAACTAAACGAGGGATTGTAGTGCTATAACTGTCAGTTTTCTACAAAAGTAAATTTTATTATAAGGTTGAATTACCAATTATTAATAAATTTGTGTTTATAGATTAATAAAATATACCTTAGGGATATAAGGACATTTTAATAGTGCATGAAAATTAGCACCAGTGTAGCTAAAATTGTTAATAGCAGTGTAGCCACGATTGAATCTAGTGGTATCTGTTATTATTTGAAGTTTTTTTGGTATTTCCAGTGGCTCTGTTAAATGTATATTTGGTGGCAGTTCTCCTCGCTGGTACGCTAAGCAAACCTGAAACGTACAACATCAGTCAATATAATCGAAAGACTTTTTGAACAACTGAGTTTCGTTTACCAAAATTTGCTGGTACCTTAGTAATGCCTACAACTCCAGAGGCCGACTCAGTGTGACCAAAATTAGATTTAATACACCCAATTTTTACAGGATTATTTTTTCCAAAAACTTCACTAATCGCATCTAGTTCATTTTGGTCTGCTTCAGGAATACCTGGTTTATACAAATAAGTTAAACGTAACATTTATATTTCACTGTTTCTAGTTTAGCCTACAAAATGTTATGTAGTGAAAATCTTACCAGTAGCGTTGGCTTCTATGTATTCTACATCATCGGGATTTATGTTTATTGTAGAATAAAATTCTTTGAAAAAGTTCTCAAGATTTTTAGAGTTCCGCGTTGGCAGAAACGTAGAGTCAGGTTTTGAAAAGTATTTGCCTTTTACGTGGCATATTTCAGAATACATTCTATAATCAATTTAAGTAGTTAAAATTAGAAAAATAATCAGGTTAAAACAATAGTGTTAAATTTTAGTATAAATATTTTTAACCCACCTTTTAGCATTTTTTGCTTTCTGCAAAAATAATACATTGACAGCCTCGGATCTAACATAACCATCTCCATACTTGTCGAAACACTTCGTTTTTCCGTCCAAGCATAGGTGACCAGCTCTTTAAAACATTCATACGTTATGTAATTATTTGAATTATTAAAATAATATAATTAACTAGCAGTCCACTAGTTATGACTGTATCTCTACTTACCTCTTCATATTCAATGATAAAACTGGTTTAGTATTGTAGCTGCAACCGGCAACTAAAGCGGCATCACAATCACCGCCTATAATTCTTTCACAAGCAATTTCTAAACATGCCATGGAACTAGCACAACCAAAGTCCAAGCCAAAAGAAGGACCTTTTGCATCTATCCAGTAAGAAACTCTATTTGCAAGCATTGTCTTGCTACATCTGAAATTAACAACAGTGTTTGGTACAAAGTAGATAGGGAAAAATGATTTTGTATGTTTAGAATTACTTACCCTGAAATAATAAAACCATTGCTGACCAATGATCTAAACAGAGAAACGACGGTATCAGATTGTGAGAATCCGACAAAAACACCGAGTTTTGTGCCTTTTAGTGTTTCAGGATTCACTCCTTAAATTAAAACATATTACACAAAATCAATAATTATATGAACGAATTTTGTTACAAAAAATATATATACACAGGCTCAATCATAATCCATTTATGTTTAGATAATATTCCATTTTAAGGTTCGTTTAAGTAAGTAGGTTGTTTTTATGTAGAGTTGACAATGATTTTATTTTTATTTTTAAAGAAGAATTAATGAGTAAATTACACAGGCACAGGCATAGCCTAGTGTGGAATCTACCGCATGTTCTGTATAATGTAATTTTCTTTTTTGGTTAATAAATTTATTATTATTATTATTTTATTATTAAATAATATTGTTAGAACCTGGTAAGCGTTTGCTGAAAGGGTCTCAGAGGTTTTATAAGTTTAGTCTAAATAGTCAAGTGCCATGACAATTACCCTAAAATTAAAATTAACATTCTTAATGAGCATTCAGGAACACACAAACACTTGCACTTGATATGCAGCTATAAGTTCTAATTTATTTTAGTGTGTAGTATTTAATTCCTATCATATCCTACTAATATTATAAATGTGAAAGTTTGTGAGTGTGTGTGTGTGTGTGAGTGTGTGTGTATGTATGTTTGTTACTCCTTCACGCAAAAAATACGGGACCGATTGCGATGAAACTCGGTATCTGGATTGCTGGAGATCTGTATTAACACATAGGCTACTTTTTATCTCGACATTCCCACGGGATCGGGACTTACGCGGGTGAAACCGCGGGGCGCAGCTAGTCATCACATCACTACATAGTATAAAACAAAGTCGCTTTTTCTGTCCCTATTTCCCTTTGACCGCTTAGATCTTTAAAACTTCGCAAAGGATTTTGATGCGGTTTTTTTTAATAGATAGAGTTATACAAGAGGAAGGTTTTATTAAGGTAAAAAAAAAAAAAAATGTATAATGCATGCATAATATAGCCGTGCGAAGTCGGAGCGGGTCGCTAGTAAAATATAATTGTAATTACCTGCATCAAATATTGCAGAATATGCGAGCTCCATTATTTTTCTTCCACAAGGTTCAAAAGATACCGACTGTTTTGGGGTAACTCTGAAGAATTGAGAGTCAAATTTCGTAATGTCATTGATTTTTCCATAATGCTGCGGTAACTCTGGATGTTTTGTGTCTGGGTACACGTCGCTAGTTACCATATCCACCTACAATGCAATACAATATTTTGATGGACACGCTTACTGTATAATTATAATAGTTATTCAAATGATAAATTGCTACCTTGTTGTAAAGTTTTTCACCCAATTCTAAGGTATTGTCAGCATTCGGAAAGAGTCCAGATATACCGCTGATGACGATGGCATCTTCACTAATGTTTGGTAGTGATGTCGTGCAGTCTTTCATTTTATAACTGAATAAAAAAACTCATAAATTCTATGCATCCATTCAAACCCCGCTTTACTGTAGCGGTGCTCGGATAAAATAATATAGAACTTTATTTATATCTATTACTGATTGACGAGCCTCAGGACTACAAAATACTGCTATCTACATATCACTACATAGTATAAAACAAAGTCGCTTTCTCTGTCCCTATATCCCTATGTATGCTTAAATCTTTAAAACTACGCAACGGATTTTGATGCGTTTTTTTATTACATAGAGTGATTCAAGAGGAAGGTTTATAATATGTATGATAAATGCATAATATAGCCGTGCGAAGCCGGAGCGGGTCGCTAGTTATTGAATAATTCTTGTTATCCCTAGTGTCTTTGTAATAGAACATTGAAATTTGAACATTGAACAATACATTTACATCAATTTTAATTACATCTCATATCGTTTAATCTTATTTTATATATATTTGAAACTTACCTGTTTTGAGTTTTATGATAGTTAACTTTATAAAAAGTTTGATGTTTCACTTAAAACAGAAGTGAAATGACTGGGACTGGTATAAAATACATTTTACATTTTATACCAAAATGTGTAAATAATTTATGAGCCAATTTGAAATTCGCTGTTTCTAAGTCAGTGGTTTCTAATTAGTGGTATGTGAACTCCTAGGGATACGTGCAATAATATAAAATTTATATTCGAAAAATTAACAGTTCAAACAACAAATTATTTTGTTGCCCACTGATTAATATTAGGTGATATCCCCGTCCTATGTGATGTATTCCCACCTGCAGCAAATCTGGTCTGCAGTAGCCCTTCGTTAGATGTTATCTTCTTTCCTTAGGCGATGGGTCGCTGCAGATCGAACGGTTCGATGTAGATACGGTAGAGTGTGACTGTGGTGTTTTAATGATGTATATGGCGCATCTAATTTTCTACCTATCGTGCCCTAACACCTGCACAAAGAAAGACATAATGGAGGTCACAGACGTTGTCGTTAACGTGTCTAGTTAGTTGACACAAATTTAAGCAGTGCTCCACACTCAGTAATTATCTCTTATTAAAACCTAACATAAGCTAAAATCAATATTGTGCGATTTTGGTAAACAAACTTAATTTGTTGCTTGCGTAGATTGTGTGCAACGTGCAAGTGTTGCACTGTTTAGATCTACTACTTACTCATAAATAGAATTACAAAAATAGTGTGAAAATGGCCTAATAAATCGTATGATTTACCCATACTATAAAGTGATGGTAATTCATTATTTTTATTAGTCTTCAAGAATGATATTTTTGAAATCTGATATCAACAAATTAATTTGACTACCTAAGACATTGTTTTTTTTTAAAGTAATGCTTTATTAACTTTGAACGCCAATGATTATGTAAAAATGTAATTAGGTAGTGTAATTTTATTTACGTGATTAGGAAATTGGTTTTAAATTACTTTGTGTCAAGGATAAAAATGTCAATGTTGTATATAAAGTTGATTTTGATCATGAAATAAATAAGAAATTATTTGTAGTTCTATAGAAGCCCACAATATGTTTAAGAATAAACCTAAATTAAAAAACTACTAATTCACACTCTGAACACAATCTAGCCATCAGTGTCTTTTCCTCATCAAGACGATTTAACAAGCCTAAACTAAACAAGATGCTTATTCAATAATATTTTATTTTTAACCGACTTTAATAAAAGGAGGAGGTTCTCAATTCGGTTGTATGTATGTTTTTTTATGGTTCCCGCATACTTATCTTCTTTGTTTATCAACCGATTTTGATAAATCTTTTTTTCTGGTCGATCTTCCAGTTCATCATCAGACGCCGGATAGGATACTAGCTAGTTACGAAGAACACATTAGAATGATTTTAAATGATCATCCTACTTTTTCTTGTGCCTCATCATCATTTCACTGCGCATACTTTAAAAAAACAATATAATAAAATAACACAATATCAGCTTTGCAAAAACACTCTAAGCTTACTCATAACCATGGAAAAGTGACAAAACGGGGATCGGAAATCAGTCGTTTCTAATAGCATAGATATTAAGTTAGGGGTTCATTATTTTGAAATGTTATACAACTCGCAGTTTGAAAAGTCTTAATAGTATTTACCTACGTTAGATTTTAAGTTTAAAAGTAACAATAAATTAATAAATACATCTATTTAATAACTATATTCAAATGGCACGGTAGCTGGATTTGAGCCGAAACCAAGCGAAACCAACCAATATCAAGAGATTGGTAGCTACAGCCGATAAGCAGGTTTAAAACATGCTAAAAGTCGGAACGATGACCGCTTTTTGTGACTTCGTGGTCACAATGTATGGGGAAGAGTCTACTGATGGCCAAAATAGCGATGCATCTAGTACAATCTGAAACGTAAGCCATACGGGGTGGTGGAGTTTGCATGTATCTGATTTCCCTCCAAGTGAGATGTTTATGGATTGGCTTTGGGGATTCATATTGCGAGCGTTCGTATGATTTAGCCCTAGATGTCACCCACGTGACCCCTGAATGTAAATAGGATCAATCTTCTGTCCTAAGCCAGGTGGACTTGTTCGTGTTTCGATACCTACATAAGCCGGTGCAGCTAAAAAATGATTGTCTGTAAATACGGACGATAATTAAATAAATTTTACATGATAACGTCATAAGAAAACGATGAAATTTTTTTTTTCTTTATTTTTGTTCTTTTTTTTCTTTCTTTTATATACATTTTTTTTTTCAAATTGCAAAGCTGTAGGAAATAATTTTTTCTACTCTTAACCATGGAAAAGTGACAAAACGGGGATCGGAAATCAGTCGTTTCTAATAGCATAGATATTAAGTTAGGGGTTCATTATTTTGAAATGTTATACAACTCGCAGTTTGAAAAGTCTTAATAGTATTTACCTACGTTAGATTTTAAGTTTAAAAGTAACAATAAATTAATAAATCCATCTATTTAATAACTATATTCTAATGGCACGGTAGCTGGATTTGAGCCGAAACCAAGCGAAACCAACCAATATCAAGAGATTGGTAGCTACAGCCGATAAGCAGGTTTAAAACATGCTAAAAGTCGGAACGATGACCGCTTTTTGTGACTTCGTGGTCACAATGTATGGGGAAGAGTCTACTGATGGCCAAAATAGCGATGCATCTAGTACAATCTGAAACGTAAGCCATACGGGGTGGTGGAGTTTGCATGTATCTGATTTCCCTCCAAGTGAGATGTTTATGGATTGGCTTTGGGGATTCATATTGCGAGCGTTCGTATGATTTAGCCCTAGATGTCACCCACGTGACCCCTGAATGTAAATAGGAGCAATCTTCTGTCCTAAGCCAGGTGGACTTGTTCGTGTTTCGATACCTACATAAGCCGGTGCAGCTAAAAAATGGTTGTCTGTAAATACGGACGATAATTAAATAAATTTTACATGATAACGTCATAAGAAAACGATGAAATTTTTTTTTTCTTTATTTTTGTTCTTTTTTTTCTTTCATTTATATACATTTTTTTTTTCAAATTGCAAAGCTGTAGGAAATAATTTTTTCAATGAAGAGAAAAGACTAGACTAGATTTAGGTAACTAAAATAATAAAACAAACGTTAAAATATTTATCATAAGCTTGTATTTAGGCCGTAAAGAAAAACTAAAGTAACTGAGTAGTATTTAAGTATCTAAAAACGTAGTAACTAAGTAGTGTGACTTTTAAAATTGTGGGGGCTCTTTGGGTGAAAGAAGGAACTGGGTAAAATGTACAAACTTGTTTGAAAAAACAAAAATCGTTCCACTACACACCCGGGAGCAGCATAACATTATAAACTTAATAACCTTCAATTAGGCATTACATTGTATGTTTTGCATAGGTTTTTCTTCTCAAACAGTTTCAATAATTCAAGATCTAACATTCCATTTATAATATTTGATATTTTACAATCTTGAGGTACATTTACATGGTCTGATGTTAAATTGACAATCTTAACCGGCTTCGTAGTATATTGAGCCAAGTCGTAATCATCTGGAAGGTTTTCTATTTTAGGATCTGGTAGACCTTTAATCAGTACTATTTTAGATTTTAATTTCAAATCAGGTTTGTAATCTGCTGCTAAAAGTATCCTCTTGTAGACAGCATTGATGAGGTGATTCAGATAGTCGTGAGAAAGAGAAACTATTTTTTTTATATTGTTTATGAAAGCTACATTTTTGTCCGACCAGTTCTCACAGATTTCTAAATCTTCTTTAAGACTTTGTGATGAAGTTCCTGTTAAATGTGAGTAGATATGATCTATGATTAAATTTTGCAATTTATCTTCAGTGAGATGTCCAAGATAAGCTTTAAGTTGATGTTGAAGTACCAGAGGACTGCTGTCTAGACAGAAGATAATGCCATGGTAACCTGAAAATTATATAATGATTCATATTTTACAATTAAATAATAAAAAAATAGAAAAATATATATATATTATCATGTAAAAAAAATTATACCTTCTGCTTCTAACAATGCTGTCATTTCCAAGGCAACGTTTACACCAAAAGAATACGCCACTATATAGAATTTTGATTTCAACCGGAATCTCTTCTTGACGTACTAAAATAATGAAAAAACATTGCATTTCATTTATTTAAAAACACCCATCGAATACATAAACATTTAAAATAATCCATTGATAAAATGACATTAGGTGAAATGAAGCATCAGTGTAATATACTTAGTCATAATGACGCTTAGCTCAATTTAGGTAAAGGTGACTCGTCATGGTTAAAATGTAACAAGTGGAAACGTGTTTCGATCTAGCGCAGTGAACCCATTTAAAAATGTCATCACTATCAATTAAATTATTTTGAATACAATTTTACCTGTAAAAGATTTTCGGCTAGTTTAGATATACTTCCATCCATGTCAGGTGATATTTGGAGAGCAATTGCAGAAATTTTAAGTCTCTCAGTCGCCTTTGACAATGTTTTGTAGTATCCTAAAAATCCAGATATCACGATAACTTTATGGTCATCTGGATCTATGTTGATTTCATCCTAAAATATAAAGTATTACAAAAATTAATATTGAATAAATAATAATATAACCATGATCTTATTGATTAATATTAAATATCAATGAGTAAACCTTGGCTGCTTAACTGCTTAAGAGAAAAATAATTTCAAATATTACCAACCTCATAAAAATCACTAATTAAAGTCTTCATAGAAATAATAGGTTCTGTTGATAAATTCTCGTCTTTTTCAATGCCGTCAACAAATAAACTTAGTTTATTGTAAGAAAACTCCATTGTTTTAGTTAAACTTTTCATTCCCACAAAATCTGTTATATTTTTGTTCTTATTGTCTTTTTCGAGAAGCAAAATGTTGCTGTTATTGTATTTTAAACTCTTTTCAAATCCATCTAAAAACGCCGTAATCGTCTTCAAACTAAAGTTCTGTAAATATAAATGTAGTTGACTTGAATACAATCAAATTGTTACAAAAGCAACTTAACAATGTAAAGAAATGAATTTAATGAATTGGTAATGTTATTATTTGCGCTGTATAATGACCGAGTGAACGAAACGTTTCTTCTTCAAGTCCGGCACTATTTGTTTTGTGTAGATTTTTCTTGGTAGAGTAGTGCCAATAAAAATCTACAAAAACAGGCCGTACTTTATTACCGACCTGGACAAATTTGGGTATTTAGTTTTGACGTTTTAATATAATTCTTTACTGTCGGGGATTTTTGATGTTTACCTTCTTAGCAAGGGGCAAAAAGGGAGCTACTGGATACCTATGTTATTTACCATTTCTTTCACTTTGTATATCAAGCTTATTGATGCGAGTCCTAATTTTTCACGTTTAGAAATAAATTGACTTGATTCAGGGAAAATGTCTTCTTCTCGAACGCTAAATGGTACAAATTTTACTGAGGCAAAATAACTGAAAAAAGAAAAAAAGATATGAAACATCTTCATAGAAAATTAGTAGATACCTTTTGTGCTTTTAACTCAAATTAAACAAATTCACATCATACCTTAAATTGGTTATATTCCTACTAGCCAAATCAAGATTTGATAATATCACAAAATCTTCTTTATTTTCTGCATCACTATTTTTTTCAAAGTGACTACCGATATGAAATATTCCGTCTATATGACCGATTTTGCTTCCATGTTCAAGTAATATCTTGCAACTATTTGCTGAATCTAGATTTTCATCATAGCAATCAATGTTCACTGTTTGTCTCCACTGTCTAAAAAGATAATAATCAATAAGGTTTTATTTTTAAGAGGTTAGAGTTGAAGTAGTCAATACTTACAAATATTTCACTCGATAATAACCACTTTTTGTTTTTTCTGTATTTTGAATAACTAAATTTTTAGCGCCTCTTTCTATTAGTCTATTTATTATTTCAACTCCAATGTCACTTCCATCCCAAATGACTATGTATACTTTATTAGGATTTAAATAAAGTCTGCAATTTAATACATTATTATAATAATATTGACTTCTGAAATAGTAACACAAGTTATTTAGATTAATAAAAACCTTGGCTCGCCATTTTGCTTAGAAATATTTTCTTTAATGTTTATTAATATTCTGCCTGTGTATCTTCTTGTTGTCATAAGTTTAAAAGCTCGAGATACATCAGACCGAGGGAACACAGTTCGTGGCATTGGTTTAACTATTCCTTTGGCTATACCTTCTGCTATAATACTTTGTAACCTCTGCCAAAATATTCAAAATTTGGTTTAATAAACATAAAAATTGTGATGAACTCCCAAAATAAGCGAAAACTTTACGTATGTACCTTTCTATCCGTTTTATTTTCATTGATAAATAAAGAAGATAAACGGACTGACATGTATGACTTAGCTTCGGTTACATAACCCATCCTAAAACTTTCATTATTTTTCATGTCTATTTCGCTTACATCCAGAAAATACCCATTAAAACCAACACATTGTAGAGTTTCCTAAAAAAAAATATTTTCTTATTATAAGGTTTTATCGTTCTATTGAAATCAATTTTAAGGCATAATATATTATATATTTTCTTCTGTACCTCTCTTATTGCTCCGATATTGCAATTGATAACAACGTCACAACGTTTGTTTTCTGTAGCTAATATAATATAATCACGAAACTCTGTATCAATCGAAAATCTTATATCGTTTTCTAAAAATGCAAAAAAGTTTTAAAATAGATTTCAAATTAAAAAAAAATGTTTTGACAAATTTTTTTACCGTTTAATTGTGGAAAGAGTTTTATTAACTGTGTTTTTTTTTGTTTACTGCTTACTGTTGTAAACACTTTGCAATTTAAACTTAAACAGAGCGATATAATAGCTTGCCCCAGTGCACCCGCACCTCCAGTCACTAAAACAGTGCTATTGCTTCTTAGAACATGCTTTATAGTCTGCAAATAATAAAAAAGCCAACATAAATAAAAAAAGTGTAAATAAACTTATAATATACTAGCTAATAGGATTTTTAATTGGTTTTATTTGGGTTTTAAAATTACTGAAATCGGTAGGTTAGTTTAAATATTATTTTTTACCATTGCCCATTTTATTCATCGATAACAGTTAATAAGCTATTTTATTCACTGAGTGAATAAAAGCATTTTGAATTTGGAACATGCATGAATATACGAAATAATATGAACTTAAAAAAAAAACGTACTGAAAGTGCTGAAAGAACGTACTGGCTGGATGGAATAATAAATTTAAAAAAAAGTATACCGCCAATTTTGATTTTTTTCTATCTGATAAGTGGTAGTATAATGTCATTGAAAAAACGAATAACATAAATACAGTCTATGCATAAATGGAATAAAACTGAAAAATATATACAATTAAAAATTTTCTTTTCTATCTGTTATCGTGGTTGTTTTAAGTTATTGAAACATTTAGAACATAAATTATATTAAAATGAGTTCTTCAAGTAACGAAAATGACACACAATCTCTTGAACCATTTCTAAATTTATTTTCTCGCAGTCAATGGTAAAAAGTAGAGTACACAACTCGTGAAAAAAATAATTTATCTCGGTCCTTGTATCCCTCGCTCCGCTCAGGATTCTAATCTAGAATCCCTCGCTACGCTCGGGATTCAACTATAGAATCCTTCGCTGCTCTCGGGATCCAACTTAGTCCGTCGAATTAAATTACCTTTTTTTTCACTTGTTGTATAATCTACTATTATTTTTATATTTCACAAGTCACTCCAGCCTCTGATACTCATTGATACTCATTATAAAGGTAGAGAGGACAAAAATACTGTACCTACTTCGAAGCAAATAAAAAAATGGGTCTCTGGGACTTAGATAAAGTACCTACTTAGTAGAGCAAAAATTTGTCGTTTTTAAATTTTAAGTCTACCTGTTTGTTTGTTTTTCGAGGAAGATCGTGTTACACTTTACATCTAAATCCAATAAGTAGAACCTGAGTAATCAACGAAAAACTCCAGCCGCTCGAGAAACCCCCGCTGGTGACGACACGAACGCGTCTCACGGCGCAGGCGCAGCTACTTTTGAATATGGAATGATTCGTATATTTTATACTATGTACCTAGTGACAAAATGTTCTAGTCCTTACCATTTCGAATTCTACGTCCCTATGAGGCCGTATCCTAAAAGTGCAACTTTTTTGAATAAAATTGGATTGAGTTTTCAATAGGGTGGAGCGTTTTTCATTTTTTTCGATTTTCGAAATCGCGGGTAGCGGAAAAGTTGCATCTTGGTATCTAGATAAAAACATACTATGGAGGCATTGAGATCAAAAAAGGGGAAGTACTGCCCCAAGGGCATCAAAGTTTTCGAAATATACGAAAAAACTGGGTGTGTAGAATAAAATTTAAAAAAATACACGAACCTTTTGTTAATTAAATAATACAATTATTAGCTTACTAAAATCCTATAAAACTAAAATGAATTAAAAAAATAATAATAATATGGTTAAATCTTAGAATATTCAAATGACAAAAATGCTAAGTTTTATTCTGTGTTATAGTGTTTTTTGTGGTTTATTCCACTTTGATCACCTGGGTGATATCACCGTATTGAACGAAGGCATAATACGGCACGATTCCAATTTATTTCTGATTCAACCTTTCCTATTTATTGGTCCACAAACTGCTGAGCAAGATTTTGTGATAATTAAATGCATCTTTCGGTTGCTTGAGTGTATCATGGGATCCCGCGAAAAACAGATAAAATCAACGAATTTACTTTGTTATCATCTGCCTGTTTCAGAAATTGTGTCCGTCAGTATAATTTTCGTAAAAGGAGATTCTGTAGGGTTTTCCCAATCTATTAGATCGACGTAATCTTGCGCATGAAAATTAAACAGCGGCAATTGAAAAACTCGCAAAAGATTTTCGATCACGGAACTTTAAAATTCTGCGAAAGGCATTGTCGAATGTGTTTTCGATCGTCGGCTAACATGGCAATTAAGAATATATTTTTACAGTCACAAAAATCCATCTCACTGTATCACGGGGTCCATCACTTGTTTTTAAGATTATCTGGCAGGTATTGTGACAGTATAATCGTACGAAACAGATGCTTGGCTCATTAATTGCAATTTGACTGAATTTTAATATTAAACATAGGAGTTTGGGCTTTTACTACAAACACTATTAACATTCCCACATGTTCAAATGGATTTTCCATCGCAACATAGAGCCAAAAAATATTATTAGCCGTAGGAAGCCATCTAGAGTGGCATATTTTAACAGAATTTCGTTTGGGCAACCTTTTTTTACATTGTCCTTTAATGATTCCTTGCCACAAATTTCTAAAAGAAATTTAATTGGTCTGTGCTCAGATCGTCACGGAATTTTGTTTAATTTGACAAACAACATTATTGTCAAGAACAACATGCTCCGATAAGGCTTTATAAAACACTTATATCCGAGCTTCTACGATGGGAATAGAAACTCTTCTTCATAGTTCTCTATTTCTGTAGCGATACTTAATTTATGATGTGTTTTTATCAAGATCTTAACTTTTTTTGTACTTTGGGTAAAAAATATGAAGTATCTTATAACGTCTATAAAAATAGGCAGCATATTTTTGGGTAACTTCATTGCTGAAGTAAATATAAGACACGTATTTGCACTACGCAAACTCATTGTTAAAAACTGCAAAATTTTTACTAAAACTTCAAAAAATATTATTTTAAATTGACGTGCGACAAATAATAAGAGATTTATAATCTTGCCTAGCAATAAATTAACATTCTTAGCTAGTAAAAAGTGCTAACCTGCCTCTCGTTTATATGAGGTAAAGTGCATCGCGTCAAGTGGCTCCTTGAAGCAAATTAAGTATCGAAACTTCAAAAATATTTTAATGCGTTTTTTTGTAAAAGTTTGTTTGTTTTGTTACATTTTAATGGCTTTTGACAATTTTTACTGCTGATATAACATTAAATAATAAATAAAAGTTAATTAGTTTGGCTTCTAAAGAAGTAATGCAAAAATAAAGATTTTCGGTTTTTTACAAATATTGAAGGGGTTGGGGGCAGTACTTGCAATAGCTTGATTGAAAAAAAATATATATACGTAATGCTGAGGTGTATTGGCAACTTTTGGCAACCCCGCGATAACGATATTCAAAGAAAAAAATTTTTTCATACATTGACCGCTCCACCCTAGTTTTCAAACATGTGTCAAATGGGTGCCAAAATAAAATGTGGGTAATTTAAAAGGAGAATTGATATCAACTTCGAAGCAAATCACACCCAAAATACTTTCTGCCCCTTTTCAACACGGCTTCCATTAATTCTGTTAAAGAATGTTTATGCAAAATTTGAAGTGGATTGGACCAAGGAATCACGTTGTCCCATACAAACTTTGCCCCCTTTTTCACCCCCTTAGGAGTAGAATTTCGGAAAATCCTTTGTTATTCGATGCCTACGTCATACAAAGAACACATCCTCCAAGTTTCAAGTCTCTACGATCAGTTTAGGCTGTGCGTTGATCCGTCAGTCAGTCAGTCATTCAGGACAAAGCATTTTATATGTATAGATTAATACTGCCAAAAATCGGACAAGGTAAAAGTTAATATGAATTTCGTTTCTCTACACATAAGACAAAATGTAGAAGGATATAATATTGTTCAGTTTCACACTAAATTAAGTTGCCTGTATTAAAAAAACAAAAATATTTGTGAGTATTAATATACTGTTAAAGATTTTACCAAACAATAATACGCGTGAACGTATGGTCGCAGCATCTTCTAAGCTCCAATGTTCAGGAACAGACCAAATCAATTCTGGATCCGCTTGTACTAAACTTGATATCGCCTTACCTGGCACGCACCCCATTACACGTCTTCCGCTGAAATCGATAGTATTTGATTGAGAGTGGTTAAAACTTAAATCTTTCAGTATAAGATTAACGGTAGGCAATTACAGAGGTTCTTACTTTGAATCAACACCGCTAAAATCCATTCCAAAATGAGACATTTTGCTATCGTTTAAAATAGATTTACAGTCCTTCATACACAAGCCGGAATAATGCACCTGTGAAATATAAAGTTATTTTTTTTACTAAATAATTTATTCAAATGAGCTTTATTTATAAATAATAATAATTAATATACGAACTTGAACTCTGTTAACTTCAGTCAATGTTGGCATTTCAGTCCATTCAAACGCATTAAAATTGTTTTCTTTACTCGTCAATTCAACATTTTGTATATTAAAATTTGGTTTTAATGTAACGTAATAATAACCACCCCATTGCTCGTCTCTCAGCATATTTACAGTCAAACCTTTTTCAACTTGTTTTTTCAAGAATATATTGTTAGTAAAGGGAAGAAGTGGGGCTTGGTCAACATCAAGTAACGACAATGTGTTTCCATTTCTTAGAATGTCTTTTACTGTGTCTGTGTAAAAAAATATTTCATGAGATATAATAATACTAGCGACCCGCCCCGGCTTCGCACGGCTATATTATGCATGCATTATACATATAAACCTTCCTCTTGAATCACTCTATCTATTAAAAAAAACCGCATCAAAATCCGTTGCGTAATTTTAAAGATTTAAGCGTTCAAGAAAAATAGGGACAGAGAAAGCGACTTTGTTTTATACTATGTAGTGATGATGTTGATGTTTTACATTTAATTTAGATGATAATATACTATTCACCAGCAATTAATGCTATTTAGGACGATGTTTACCTGGGACATATATTAAATAAAGTAAGCTGGCAGAGCAATAAATATACTATCATCCTCTTAGCTTAGTCGCCTGTTTTCAGAGAAAAAAACTTGTCAATACCAGTCAATCAATCCGCTTACTTAACCACGGTCTTGGCCTGGTGGCAGAGACTGATATAAAGCATATAATACTGATATAGGCAGAGATAATAGATCTTTCATAAAAAATGGAAGTGCGCTATTACCATTGCTTTTACGGTAAAGGTTAATATCGAAACACTATCTATTAAAAAAACCGCATCAAAATCGGTGTTTTAAAGATTTATGCATACATAGGGATATAGGGACAGAGAAAGCGACTTTGTTTTATACTTTGTAGTGAAGTTAGGTTAGCCTTACCTTTGTAACTTGCTGGGTTCACAATGGATTTACTTTCTAGTACAAATATCGTACTGCTATTATTATTCTTTTGTAAATCATATTTCAGATGATGCAGAGACGACGATATTATCGAATTGTTGAATTTATGAATATCTCTGGATTTCTTCAGCAGTAGTATTTCTTTGTCATCAACGTCAAAACTTGTGATAAAAGCAGTTCCAGTATTTTCGAGACACTTCAAATTTATGTTATTTTTTTTTTCCACCAACATAACAAAAGTGTTTTCGTTTAAGTTATTCGTTACATTATTTTGTAAAAACTGGAAGCAATGTTTTAGTATAAGTTCCTAGGTAAAGTTGTTGATATATTTTTTCAGCATTTACCTGGTGTAATAGTGGTACGTACATGTGTACCACTTTTTATTATCTTTTGCTGCATTAATTAAGGAATTTTATAATTTATTTAGTTGCAAGCCATCCTTAAACCTGATTTTGTTATCCGAAATATAACTTACCTTATTTTTCCCAAAATCTGCGAACACAATAACATCTATGGTCTCACTGTCAAAATTCAAATTTAGAAAATCATTTGTGTCAATGATATCTAAGTCAACATCGAATAAATTTATATCCAAAATTATATCTCCAACAGCATTAAAAATGTTTGTGTCAAATTCGGATTGTACAAACTTAACAATTAACTTCTTATTTGGTGAGTTTTCAAATACAATTTGCATATTTACGTTAACAGCAGTTTGCATCTGTAATCGAAGTAGAATAAACAGTGATTTAAGTGTTAATTTAATTGTTTAATAGTACATTGTTACCTTAGGTATGAAAGTCACTCATTGAGTCCCGAGACGGTGTATGGCGCCCGAGCGCAGCGAGGGCTCATATAGTTCGAGGGACTAAATGAGTGTATCACCCGAGGTAAACACTGTGCTTTTCATTACGAATAATATATAAAATTCTTCCTAACAACGAGAGTGAATGAAAAACTCCATACTACCTGATCCTCTTACAAGGTTGGGACCAAAGAGGTTATACATTAAGTAGTGTGTTTTTAGGTTTTTGCTATTAGTATCCCCTCCTCCTCCGTCGTTCCCTCAATGCTGAGGATCGTGACTCTGCTGGTGCAGTCGATTTACTGTCTTCCTCCAATGGACTCTGTCCGACGCCCGGTGTAGAGCCGTGCTGAGCGGTATATCCAGCTGTTCGGATACTTGGTCGGTCCACCGTTTGGGGCTTCGCCCTCGTGGTCTTTTGCCCTCAACCTTCCCCGTCACCATTAGGCGCTCGAGATTGTCAGAGCTCCTGCGCGCAATATGGCCAAAGTATTGTAGCACACGCTGTAAGCATATAGTGGAGAGCCTCGGAGTCTGTGCTAGTTGCAGCTCCTCCAGAATGGAGACGTTCGTGCGGTGAGCGGTCCAAGGTATCCGCAAAAGGCGGCGCCAACACCACATCTCAAAAGCATCCACTCTTTGCCTATCCGCGGCTTTTAGGGTCCAAGATTCAGCCCCATATAAAAATATGGAGAAAACAAGGGTACGCACAATGTGAACTTTTGTGCATTTCCTTATATTCCGGTCTCTCCATACTTTCTTGAGCTGGGTCATTGCAGTCTTTGCCATGCCAATACGACGCCGAATTTCAGGTTCGCAACTACCCTTATTATTAATGGCTGATCCGAGGTATATAAATTGTTGAACCGTCTCATATTTCTGCAGCAAATTGGTACGTTGGATAGTTGCGAAACGATCGATTATCATTACTTTAGTCTTCCTGCAGTTGATGCTAAGACCCATCTCAAGGCTAGCTGTCTCCAGCCGCTTTAGCAGCTCTGCCATCTCCTCCTCCGATGAAGCGAACAACGTGGTGTCATCTGCGTAGCGCAGGTTAGATATTTTAACTCCCCAAACTCTGACGCCACCTTCCTACTCATCAAGAGTTTTACGCATAATGTGTTCCCCGTAAATGTTGAACAATATGGGGGAGATGACACATCCCTGGCGAACTCCTTTTTCAAATTTAAAACTTTTGGATACAGTATCTCCGAGCTTGACAGTACCATAACCTGTTTTATACAGATTCTCAATCAACTGAATGATATGAGATGGGACTCCATTCTCGTTAAGGATCTCCCACAAACTCTGCCACCTTACACAATCGAAAGCCTTCTGATAGTCGACAAAGCACATCACTACGGGGGTGTTATATTCATAGCATTTTTCAACCATCAGTCTCAGGTTCAAGATCGGTTCTCTTGTGCCCTTACCTTTTACGAAACCGGCTTGTTCCTGGGGGATTTGCCAATCTAAGTAGGATCTGAGCCGACTGTTTATTATGTGTAATAGAACTTTACTTGCGTGGGATATGAGGGCTATGGTTCTATAATTCGCACAGTCTCTAACCGATCCCTTTTTTTGTAACGGTAATATAGCCGAGTGAACCCAATCAGTAGGCCATTTACAAGATCGCCAAACTATATTGCAGATGTTATGGAGGGCTGTTATTCCGTTGGGGCCTAGGGCTTTAAGAGCTTCCGCCGTGATTCGATCGGACCCTGGAGCTTTCATCCTTTTAAGTTTTCGAACAGCGTCTTCGATTTCGGCAACAAGTATGCCTGGTTCCAGTTCTATTGTTGCCTCTATGGTGCCCTATGATATAGTTTGGTCACTGTAAAGCTCTGCACAGTACTCTCTCCACCGCTCCGCAGCCTTTTCTAACTCATGAATTGGGTTTCCCTCATTGTCGTCTATTACCCAGGAGGATGGTTTGAAGCTTCGTGTGATGTGCTTTATTTTTCGGAATAAATCAGCGGACTGATACTTTCTTGAGTGAGTCTCAATTTCAGTACACATCTCTTCCATGTGTTTGTTCTTGTCACGCCTGCAGAGAAATTTGTATGCGGCGATTTAGGTCTTTGTATCTTAGTTGCTTCTCATCTGTTTGTTTCCCACTCTTTAGAAGTTTCTTCTCTTCAATGAATTAGTATCCAACACTGGGAAACGTAGATTTAAATTACAGTTTAATGTATCACGGTTTGTCTAGAAAATGCACAAATTACACAATCATAAGTAAAAAACTATGTCCTGTCGAGATATTGCTGATGTGGCTTCATGCGATCGTGCGGTCAGTGTCGTTGTTTGAGTAAAAAAAAAGCTTGCGGGAAATGCTTGCATTTTAAATTATTTTAAACGTTTTAATTAGTACAAATTATCTTTTGTTATTTTATTATATTTTTGTGTTAGATTTATTCTGATTTTTCATTTATGATTGTGTATTTTGTGTGAATAACTTTTTCTAGACAAACTGTAATTTAAATCTACAGACTTCGTGACATTTCCATGTTTGAATTAATTCATTAATAAAAATTTCTTCGGTAAGTACCGACTTATTTGAGTATTGAATACAAATAGCAAAAACCTAAAAAAACACTACATAATGTAAATGTATAACCTCTTTGGTCCCAACCTTGAGGTAGTATGGAATCTCTCATTTACTCTCGTTATAAAGAAGAATTTTATGTATTATTCGTAATGAAAAGCACAGTGTTTACCTCGGGTAAAAGGCTCATTTAGTCCCTCGAACTATTATCGGAACTCGATGAATGACTTTTACCTCTAAGGTAACAATTTACTATTACTCATTTTACTGTATTTGTAGCGCATATAGGGGCCAAATATATTAATGTAAATGTAAATATATGTCTTTCGCCGACACCTAAAATTGTTACATGGAAAATTGTTGCTAAGCGTATTGTTTTCAATTGATTTAAAAAAATACTACCTACCCCTACCCCATTCTTAGACCAAAATTCTTTAGTGTTTCTAGGGTGTCCTAATCTATTATATAAAAATAAGTCGGGTTTTCCTTCCTGACGCTATAACTCCAGAACGCACGAACCGATTTAGATGATTTCGGTTTTGAAATGTTTGTCGTAGTCCAGGGAAGGTTTAAACGGTGAAAATTTAAAGATCGGACTTACGCGAGTGAAACCGCGGGGCGCAGCTAGTACTTATTGTAACTTAATTAACTTGTGTGCAATATAACTTTTTATTTATCTTAAGTAGGTAAAAAATAGAAGGTTTTTTGTAATGATTTTTGCTCTCCCGTTGCTATTCAAATTAGATGATTTTAAACCAAAAAAAGGTCTTAGTCCGGTTTGCAGATACTTACATCGACAGGATAGTTACAAAAGTGAGGAATAAATTTTTGAGATAACATCTGGATGGCTGATGGTTTTGAAGATACTTTTGAAAATCTAATTGATTTTAAAATCACACCTCCACAACTGTAATACAATTACAAATATATGACATAATAGCAGAATAAAAAACAATGAAATTTGATAAAAACAAAAGGTTCAAAAGGAAATATCTAAAAGAAATGCAATAGTTAAAAAAAAGTCAAAAGTACTTGCCTTGTCTCATCTGACTCAGTTTTGCGTACAGCATACAAAATTTCTTCATTATTATGAGAAATTAATGACCCAATGTGTCTCTTAACGTCAATAACTAAGTTTGAAATATATTTTATTTTACAAGGTGTAGATTTAGATAAAATATTTAATTGTATTAATGAATCAATTAGATGAGTCCATTGATTTCGCCATTTAATAATTGCTTTACTTTTATCAATATTTGTTGCTTTAATAGACAAGTTATCACGCCTGGAAAAACAAATATTTAGCAGATTTTATTTTATATTACAGGTCAGGTTTCTTTTTTAAAATAACTCACCCAACATCGTATCCTTGCACGTTAAGTAATTTGTAAATATCTTTTTCATCGAGAAAGCATTCTTCATTATCAAGTTTTATTTCATTTTCTATTATATTATGTTTCTTTATTGATTGTATAGTTCCAGTAACTATAAGTTCATCTTCAAAGGTTACCTGTTGAAATTCAAACCAAATAAGTAAGTGTAAACGTATAATTTACAGCTATCTTTTTTGGTACATTTAATTTTGGTTAAAACCAATATTTACCTCAAATACATAAGAAGCCTTTTGTATAGATATACACAGTTTAGTAACTTCACCTCTTTTTATTAAAACATCAGAATGGAATTTGATATCTTCGAACTTAACTGCTAGATCTGTGTAATTGACTTCTTCATACATAGCCAAAGTTTTCCAAACGAGCACTAATAAGTTTGATTCCGGAAAAATATTGTCACCTATAAATTATAAAATGACTTAGTAGATTGATAATAATAATATGTTTGATGTTTTAGTTGTTTTATATATTAAGAGCTCAATTTATTGTTTTTTTACCGTTTCTGAGGTAGTCTTTGATGAAGCTATATTCATCATCAAAAGTGGATAGGACAAATTCAGCATACAGAGCAGTTCTCGTAGATTCAGCAGTAAGTCGGTGATAAATGCCCCTAAAAAATAAAATATTCTTCTGAGGTAAATAATAATTAATCTTAAAGCACACCTAGGCTAAATATGAATTGACCCTAGTAAGTCATCAATGTTGTCATCTATGACATAGATTTATCTATAAACATTTATTTTTATTTTAACTTCAAATCATACTAATTATTGATAAATAAAATTTAATTTTACCAATCAAAACTGTGATCCCACTTGACTAAATGAGAAAGTCCTGGTGTCGCAGTTGATACTGGATATTCAACTTTTGGATACAGCACTTCTATATTAGGATTCAGGCCATATTTATATAACCTAAAAGCAATTACCATAATAGTTGCATTAAATCAGTAATGTACATACTTACAGTAAGAAAAAAATAAATAATGACCCATTACGAACCCCTCCTCTCTTGAAATCAATTAAAAATGTTTCTAATCGATTTGAAATATATATTATTACTAGCTGCTCTTCGCGGGTTCACCCGCGTAACTCCCGATCCCGTGGGAATATCGGGATAAATTAAAATATAAGCTATCCTATCTTTCAAGTTGGATCAAACTGCACACGGTGTGCAAATTTTATTAAAATCGGTTAAGGAGTCCATCTTATATTGTGTCTATGATTTCTATATAAATATTATTATGTAATATAATTGTTAAAACATACTTTCCAATAGCTTCAAGAAACAGTTTTACATTATTGTCGTAATTTCTTCTCATTACTTGTAAATTATGACAATTGGCATGTGATTTCTTTAAAATAGCTTGCATTAATCCATGAGGAGCTATTTCGATAATAATTGCATCATCTGGAATATATTCTGCTCCTTCCATGAAACGCACTTTGTTCTGTAAGTATTACAATTATTTTCGTATTTTTATTAAAACTTAAAGAATCAACTTGTTGATAGGAATAAAATTGAAGAAACCGAAATGACCCAAATCTAGGTATACATGACATGAGATATTTCAAACCTAAATAGTTCGAATCAAGCAAAAATCTTTACTTTCGACTTTCCTTTCAAATTAAGAATTTACTAATTTGGATTGAAGATATTGTAAATATAATATTCATAAAACATGGGTTAACAATGATGGTTTACTGTGGTAGATACAGACAGGTATTTACAGTCAATCTAATAATATACTAACCAAAAGATTATTTGTAAAGTACTCTGCAGAAGCAAATTGACTATTTTCAAGATCCCATTCTTCCGGTGTATAACTTGTTGAAATCCACTTCTTACTCCTTTTTTTCGGCTCCTTTATCAAATCTTTTGTTAGAGATAGTAGTTCTGGCCCTAAGGATTTATAGAAAAAATACCCTAGTCAAAATACATATTCACGTTATAATTAAACTTTTAATTAGGTCAATTAAACAATTACTTGTATTACCTGCATTCGCAATATATCGAGAATGAAAAGCTATATCTGAACTAGCTACAGTTTTAGCAAATATTTTTTGTTTTGTTAGGTTTTCAATAAATTTTTCAACTGCATCTGCTGGTCCTGATATAGTCGTTGAATCCATACTGTTATGGCAGGCTGTTTCTATCTCTGCTGGCAGTAATTTTTGAACCTGTCAAAGTTAAAAATAATGTGTCTTCTAATAGTAGGTTAGTATGTTTATGTTTAAAGTATTTCTCAGCATAAAACTTACTTTTTGATGACCCAAACCTACAGCTGCCATTTGTCCTTTGATAAATTTTGTATTAGATGATACATATCCACGATAGTAACTTGCTAAAATAGCTTGTTCTGCAGTGAAACAGCTGTCTGCATATGCGCACCCAATTTCACCTAAACTGTGACCTGAATTACCAATCATAGTATTTAGAAAAAAAGATAAATAAAAAACCATATTATTATATAAAAAAAAACTGGTTGCCTGTAAAGTCGGTATACGGGCGAAAGTTTTACGTGACAACAACTGTGCTCGAGTGGAAGGGACGCGTGCCTTTCACTTTTTATGTCTGTCTCTCTCGCTCTTAGGCGGGCTAACCATGCCCGCGTGCCTCTCACTAGCTCTCATTGTGAGCGCATAACGTCAGCGGAGCGTAACGCAGTTTCTTGAAGTGTCACCCGGCAAACCAATTTATAAAACGTTGTCACGTCAAAAAATGGCACACGATAAAAAAACTTAGATTAATTGTATAAATATAAAAATCAAAAGTTAGAAGGTTGATTGTTACTATTATTTTATGTAAGTATATACAAAAAATAATAACAATCAACAAAATAATAATATTTAAAAATCACAAAAAAAACTGTCAAAAGAGCAATCTGCCATCTGATAGAATACTAGTCTAGATACTGTTGATAAAACATAATATTAATATTTACTATTAAAGATTGACCAACATTTTAAATTCTTACCTATCACCAAATCGGGAACTATTCCAAGAGCTTTAAGAATATCGGTAAGACCAATTTGTACAGCAGTAATTCCAACAAAACTGTACATAATATTGGTAATAATGCCGCTATTATTATTTGATATCATATCCACTAAATTCAATCCTTTTGGTTCTAGAATTTTGTGCAACCTACAGTAAAAAATTTGCAATAAAGTATGGTTACTCAAAAATTCAATTATGCACTTTTAAAAACGAATACGTACTTTTTGATTGTGGCAGTAAACATTGGTATTTGCATTAACTGCTTTGCCATACCCGCCCACTGTGATCCCATACCACTATACATAAAACAGACTGGTCTTTTTGTACCAGAATAAAATTCAAACTCTCTAGACAATATGCAACCTGATTCATTTTCATGAGAATCTAAAATTTACATCACAGGACACAGTTAAAATATAGGTAGGTAATCCTTATAAAATTTTAGTGAAAATGAGTCTTTGTTGTAAAAAAATCACATTGACAAAGTTATGACGTACCAAATATAGCAAATCCTCTTCCTGTGTGTCCTGGTATATCACTATTGAATATACTGTTCAAAAGAGCTAACTGCTCAGGGTCTACAGGATTTTGACCTAACCCATCAAAGACCTTGTTGACGCCATCTTCGTTTCGTCCTGACACAAAAACTAAGCGAGGAATTTCAGTATTGTAACGATTACTATCCTAAAAAAATTGAACAACAGTTTTAGGTTGGGCTGTATAAATTCTTGGGTTCCCCTTTGAAATATTTATAAAGAATGAAGAAGAACCTTAGGTGTAATGTGTCCTTTTAATAATGCATGATAATTAGCTCCAGGAAATCCAAAATTGTTTATAGCGATATAACCACGTTTGAAACTTGTATTCTGTGTTAATACTTTAAATTTGTTGTCATGAATAACAGGTACGTCTACTGGTTCTGTGTAATGCAGGTTTGCTGGTAGCTCCCCTTTTTGGTACGCTAAACATGCCTAGAATGTAAAAAGTCGTACATTTTGTAATTTTATTCTTCAAAAACATAAAATAATATTTCTAAATAGTACAAGTAACTTACCTTAGTAACACCTAAAACTCCAGATGCACTTTCGGTATGGCCTAAATTAGATTTGATGCTTCCTATTTTTACTGGATAATTTTTGCCAAAAATTTTACTAGTTCCTTCAAGTTCACATCGATCTGCTTCAGATATACCTTTAAAAAATATAATTATCTTTATATGATTTATAATTATTATTTAGACTATACCAACTTAAAGTAGGATTGGTTTGGTCAAAATATGTGCTAAGATCCTTGGACTTTGTGTGAAGATAGACATCGATATCGAAGCAAGCCTCGGATTTAGATGTCATGTATGGAGACTAGCCAAATTTTACCCACAACTGAGATGCTCAAAAGGGTGTGAGAAAGATCAGCTTTGTTCAGCGGAAAGACAAAGTAGGTAAAAATATATAAGTGATTAAGTAATCCAATGTTAAATTGTGTTTTTCTTGTGCTAGGCAAATCCACTAGTTCCTGAGTGCGACGACGTGATAAGATGTTTACAGAATAAATCGGATAGGTGAGGACAAGATCAAAGTCAATGGCATATCAACATGCAAAGACGAATGATATAGTAATAACAAGGTCTATTATACCATCCACTAGGTGACTGAGATGTGGACGTGGACTTCGCCTTATAATATTATATTATAAATGTGAATATGTGTTAAACCATATCTTGACTATTTTATGGCTTGATATTTCATTCGTATTAAATAACTTTAATAGTGAAAACAACCATAGTAGTTTAAAATTATAAATAATGATAATGTTCATCTTACCAGTAGCATTAGCTTCAATGTATTCTACATCATCAGGATTTATGTCCACCTCGGAATAAAATTCTTCTAAAAAGTTATGAATATCATTCGGGTCGCGGATTGGCAAAAATGAAGAGTCTGGCTTTGAAGTATACACCCCTTTTACATGACATATTTCAGAGTAGATCCTACAATTATATTTTAAAACTTACTCATAAAGACATATTAATTATTCACTTATTGCATTATGTTATTATACTGCGACGACCCAGTTGGCACAATGGTTACCATGCCGGACTGCCAACAAAGGGTTGCGGGTTCGATTCTCGCCTCAGACAAGTATTTATACTTAGATATTTGTCTGTGGTCTGGTTGTTTCTATGTATTATAGAAAAATATAAAAGTAGTATATCCGTTGTATAGCACTTAGCTTGGGGCTAGATGGCAATGTGTGGAATGTCCTGTAATATTTATTATTTATTTATACAATTTTACAACTTGTATACAATAGTGTGAAAATGAAGCAAATTAATTTTACCGACCTCTTGGCATCTTTTGCTCTTTGTAAGTATAAAACGTTAACTGCTTCTGATCTCACATATCCATTTCCATTCTTGTCAAAACACTTTGTTTTTCCATCTAGACATAGGAAACCAGATCTGCGAGAAAAAAACCCTTTCATTGGTATCGTGAATATAAAAATATATACGCGACAAATTGACAACCTCCTCATTTGTTAATCAATTTAAAAATGCTCATATTTACAATTATAACATTTTTACTTTCCATAAAGTCCCATAAATATTTTAGGATTTTTGTAAATTCGTACAATGTGAAATTGTCAATAGATAAATTACATAAATGGGAAATGAGGCCCTTAAACAATAACAAAATATTTACCTTAAAATCAGCTGTTACTTGTGCGTCAAGGTTAGCTTTACCCTAAAATTAGTTTTATTTTTTGCAGGTTTTATTGACAGACTGTTATCTTAATTTTTTTGTATATAACTATGTTTGAACCTCAAAACTATTTAAAACCAAAATTCAAGTTGAAGTTATTATAATTAACTAACTTTTTTAGGTTTAGAGACAAGATTGGTAGATCAATGTAGCTACATCCGGCCACTAAAGCGGCGTCACAGTCTCCAGACTTAATCTGTTGGCATGCGATGTCCAAACATGCCATAGAGCTCGCACATCCAACATCGACCCCAAAAGAAGGACCTTTAGCATCAATCCAGTAAGAAATCCTATTAGCCAACATTGTTTTACTGCATCTGAATTCAGAAAAATTGTAACACCTATAAACTCGCCGATATTAGATCGAATTTTTTGCAGAATTGATATTCGCAAACTATTCTATTAAAATGTTAATGGTCTTAAAGAGTCAAGCGAACAAGCTTCAGCGCAAAAATGAAATGGGGTTAGTCATTTGGATTTGCCCACGTCACTCTTAATCCCATTATATCAGATTATGTCATTCCCAATGTATCAATGAATCGTCATACCAAATTAAAATTGGTCCAGTAGTTTCTGAGCCAATTGGTTACTTACAAAAACAAAAAACAAAAGTATTTCCTCTTTAATACATTAACGTTAAAGTGTAGAAGAGTAGGTAAAACATTGATTATATTATTCAAATACAAAATAAAACGAGAGGAAAAATAATATCTGTCCCCCAAGGACATAACAGGGTGACAGATCGGAATAATTCGATATTTGAAAGATAGAAGTAATAAAGAAGAGCAAGTCGTTAGGCCACTTGCAACGTAGGGTTGAGTTAGAAGAGGGCTATTTGTTTGATATTATCGTCTGAGATCAAAAACGTAACGTAACTAATAAATATTTCAACCAAATAACCAATATACCACATGCTAGTAATAGTTCCTAAATATTAGATAAACAACGTACAACAAGTGAAATTATTTAAATAATATAATAGTAGCTGACCCGGCAAACCTTGTTTTGCAATTTAATAAAACCGAGCTAATTTGTGAATCTAAACAATCCAGGGAGCCACCCAACGCATACAAAAAAATCATTCAAATCGGTGTAGTCGTTTAGGAGGAGTTCAGTGATAAACACACGTACAGTAGAATTATACCTGTATAAAAATATGAATGGCATAAAACTGAAATACGACACTTCAATAAAAGACAAAGATTACAACAAAAATAAACGCTTGTATCTGAATACCGAATCAACTTAACCGGTATTCTGAGAAGCTTCTTTTAAATACTGACCCTGACATAACAAATTCATTGCTCAATGATCTTTTGAAGATGGAAATAGTAGAATCTGTTTGTGAGAAACCAACAAAAACACCAATTTTAGAACCTTTCAGTGTTTCTGGATTTACACCTGAAATAAAAATAATCGATTAATACATTGAAAGAGGAACAAATATTATGTAATATCAATATGGTCTTTATAACATAATTAACAACATATTAACATATCAACGTAATAAGATGGACGTAAATTCTTTTGATAAATGGCATAAATTATTGGATTTTAAATCGCTTACGCTATATACAATTTCGGGGTGCATAAAATAATTAATAAAATTAAAATACCTAACTCTGCTTTAAATGTTAATTTTCAAAATATCGAACAAATAACAAATTAATTAAACAACATAGACGAATTATGGCATTTTTTATTTTATGGGCATTTAACTATAAGGTATGGGATTTTTTTACGTGGATAATTATATTGAACATAATAATATTACTAGTAGTTCGCACCGAACTGAGACCTCACGAGTTTTTTTTGACGATTATTATATTGAGCGTAAAGCAAATGTATGATAATATAACGACGAAGGACTTCAAATACTACTCCAAACAATACTACTACAAAAGTTTTAAGCTTAGGTATTTTAATTTCCGAAATTCTGATATAAACCCCAATAATAATCTTTGTTGATGTGTAACGGTGGAAGGAATTACAATAGAAAATATTCACATACATTTAAATATTGATCTCAGTGATTTGATGAACAAGTAATGTTATGAGTGTTTCTATAGAAGAAAACACCTTTTTGGTAAGTTTCTTATTAAAACATAATATAGTATAGTATAATATAATATTATATAGTCACTTTCTAAGTTTTTCTTTAACAAACCTGAAATTCATAGCGCTAATAATAACTGTAGCGTGCACTGGAGAAATCATGAACTTTGGCTTACGTATTTGAAGAAAATTGTGATAGCGTCAAAATCATCACGATTTTTTTATTATAAAGTCATTATTTTACCTTGCGCTGGAATTCCTTATCTATAGAAATATTTAAGTAACTAGATTTTATTTACCAGCATCAAATATGGCACAATACGCTTGCTCCATCAATTTCCTCCCACAAGGTTCAAACGAAAGTGCTTGTTTTGGCGACACTCTAAAAAAATGGGCATCGAATTTTTCAAGGCCGTTGATCTTCCCATAATGCTGTGGTAGCTCAGGATGTTTGATGTCAGGGTATACGTTACTACTCACCATATCCACCTGTAATACATTATATTGTCTGGGCTACTTTACTTTTTTAGTATAAAATACATTAAACCTTACATAATTATTCTGTTGGCAATAGGTAATGCACTCCCACCCACTTGAGCCACGTCATTTATACCAAAAGATGAGGTTTCTTTATTCATCCCTGTCGGTACAACATCAGACGATGCAGTAGGTAACCACGTAGCCAACCAAATACTGTTATTCCTCGTTAGTTTTACACTATTTTCAGTAACATAATAATTGCAAAGTTTTAATTATGCTAATTTCACCTCATTGTGCGAAGTTTCCGTATTGCGGCTGGTGCTCATTATGCGAAGTTCACATTTTTAATTTAACCCGAAATATCATCACTACATAGTATAAAACAAAGTCGCTTTTTCTGTCCCTATTCCCCTATTATTATTTTTTATTTTGTCTATTATTTTATTTTTATTTCCCTTTGACTGCTTAAATTTTTAAAACTACGCAACGAATTTTTGATGCGGTTTCTTTTAATAGATAGAGTGATTCAAGAGGAAGGTTTATATGTATAATCCATGCATAATATAGCCCTGCGAAGCCGGGGCGGGTTGCTAGTTATAAAATAAAGTCACTTTTCGCCGTCCCTATATACCTATGTCCCTTTGTATGCTTAGATCTTTAAAACTACGCAACGGATTTTGATGCGGTTTTTTTAATAGTTAAAGTGATTCAAGAGGAAGGTTTATATGTATAATACATGCATAATATAGCCGTGCGAAGCCGGAGCGGGTCGCAAGTAATCATAAAAAATATTGTTTCATCAATACAAAATATAATTTTATGGGATTCATTTATTGTGCATAGTGAATTTGTAAGTTTACCGGAACATAAGAAAAAGTAGCCTTTATTGTTTTTCGAGGGCTCAATATTAAGGTTTTTAATATTATTTATCTTAAAATATTTACCTTGTTGAAAAGTTTTTCACTCAATTCCAAAGTGTTGTCAGCATTTGGAAACAGTCCTGAAATACCGCTGATAACGATTGCATCTTCTTTGATTTTAGAAGTTGTCGTTGATGTATTTTTCATTTTGTTAAATTAATAGGCAGTTTTAAAATTTCCTATTTGGCAATACACCTTGAACTAAACTAATATAGCGATATTACAAAGTTGCCTTTTAAATACCCGAATAGGTATATCTTTAATTTAAAATAATTTAATTATTATAATTAACTAATTCAAATAATTACTTTGTTTTTGTTCGATAAATGACTTAATTATAAGCGTACGTACACGGGTGTTGTTATCTTCATACGATTCATTTGATTTTCCTCTTTTTTCCTTATCCTGAGCATTTTTTATTATTTTTTCAGCAACAACTAATACTAAATGATTTATGACATTCTTAAAAAGTATGTTTTTACCACTATGATCAGACTACCCAGACAAAATAAAATAAATGTCAAAAGAAAATTGCAATGAATACTGTTTTTGCAAATAATTCTAATTGAATAAAGAAATCTTGATTATGCAACAGTAAGGAAATGATGTTTTTATGTCCGAGAATTTCACCAACAAAGGTTGCATGTTGGTCAGATAAATCACTGCTGCTGTTACTGAAATAAAACGATAAGTGTCATTTCGGCTTCGCACGGCTATATTATGCATGTATTATACATTAATATACATATAAACCTTCCTCTTGAATCACTCTATCTATTAAAAAAAACCGCATCAAAATCCGTTGCGTAGTTTTAAAGATACGTAGGGATATAGGGACATAGGGACGGTGAAAGTGACTTTATTTATACTATGTTGATTAGTGATATGATATAATATTATCTATATGTATGTTAGTCTGTAAGGTATTTATTTTATATGGATCTGTACTTATTTATAACGCTGTAACCTGAAATAAACGATTTATTATAAGTTATATATGCATAAAAAGCTTTTCTTCAAATATGTATGAACATCTTCAGTAAGTAGGTACCTCCATCATACAAAACATAAAATTATCTCTAGTTTTGTAATACAATTTAACTTAAGTACCTACTATTTTTAAATGGCTGAGCTTCAGTGACATTAGGGTCATTCTATAAATAATTAATATGTGGGATATATTATTACTTGATTGAATACAAAGGACAATGTCCACTTTCATAAAAGATATGGCTTGCACATTTTTTTAAACTTTTTATAACGTTTTACAACTTTTTTCATATAACGTATTTACACTTACTTTAATAATAACAATAAAGGTTTTTTTATTTTTAAAAACTTATCTAACAAATTATTTGTCAAAGAGATTAAAAGTTATTTTAAAGTTACCTTTACATAAATTAATTTCGATTTAAATGTGTTTTAATGGATTCATATGAATTACTTAAAATTGATATAGTTATGGAAGTAATGGTTACTCAAATAATAATATGTTAAAGTGATCACACAAAGTGGAGATTGTTGGATTTGAGTTTTCTGTGATCATGGTGACACTAAAAATAATGCACTTTTTATTAATTCGTTACTCTAAGAGACTAAGAGTGAATTTAAAAAAAAATTAACCGTATTATTTAAGATATTTAAATATTAATATCTTTAAAAACACTTTGTTCTTGGAAAAGCCAATTATGGTTTTTGTCCTTTACGAATACATTAAAACTTTCCGTAGATAGCCAAAAAGTGATTTTTAAATTATGTAGTAACAATGCTATTAATATTAATGTTATGTAATGAAGACTTTGTATTCCAACTGCGTATTTCTCAAAAACAAATTATAATTTTAAACTAACATGGTTATTTTCACTAGTATAAAGTTAATTTAAACTGCCGCTTTTCGCTCGACTACAGCATCATTTTTTTGAGTCTCTTTAAAATACACACATCAACAAAGTCTAGGGAACACGGGTAAAATAGAGATTTTTGGGGAAAAATTGTGTTTTTTTTGGGTTTTTGTTTTGAGTGTCGTATGTCGATAAAAGCGCAATTTTATACTCTTTTTAATGCTGTGATTTAATGAAAGGGTTGCCATAGAAAAAAATTAAAATTTAGTATGAAAACAAATTTCGCTGAACTCGTTAAACAACCAGATTTACGGTGTGAATACGTCCATTATTTTGCATGAACATGAAATCTTGGTCGAGCTGCTATTGGTGGGGTATCGCCATAGAGTACACAACCTCATCACGATATTGCTCTGCATTTAAAGTGTCTAGTGCCAAAACGAGATCTGTTCTTTTACCCAGACGAATTTCAGCCCACAACATGATTATTCCGCTTTGGTAGAGATAAACTTCCTGTAGATTCTGAAGTCAGCTCTGGTGACCAGGAACTCGATAAACACGTGCTCTCCTTGAATGAGAATAAAATTCGAAGCAAAATTCGTCAGAAACCAGAACACATGCCCATTGATTGTCAGCCTATCGCAAATGTGCGTTAGCCCAAACAAGAACAGATCTCATTTTGGCATGAGACACTTTAAATGCAGAGCAATACCGTGATGAGGTTGTGTACTCTATAGTGATACCCCACCAATAGCAGCTCGACCAAGATTTCATGTTCATGCAAGATAATGGACGCATTCACACCGTAAGGCTGATTGTGAACGAGTTCAGCGAGTACAATATCACGGTATTAGAGTGGCCTGCGCAGTCTGCCGATCTTAATTTCATTGAATATGCGTGAGCTTTGCTAGGCAGAAGAGCTTTCAGGAATTTTATCCAAAATTTTAATACAGAGAAAGAACTTTTTTGCACCTTTATAGAGTATAGAGAATTATTCCCCAGACCACGATTGATATCCCTATACTTAGTATGCCACGTTGATTTAGAGCAGCCGTAATATTGTAGATGGACGAACAGATGGCTAAAAAGTTACTAAGAATATTTTTTTTAATAAATCTTAACGTGTCAATAGATTTTTTATCCTGTGCAGGGCCCTATTGTTTCTCCAGCCTCTTAATTTTTGTTGACCAATATGGGAAAGGCGTATTGTTTTTTTTCAAACGTCTACATTCCTTAAAGCGTTTTTTGTATGCTTTTTATGCCAAATGTGTTGTTTGAAACAATAGACTTTGACAATAAAAAAGGGTACTGGACCCTAATTGGCAAACAAAAAAAGGGCGGGATTTCGTAGGTTGCACTACTCCCGAAGGAAAGTGTTCATGGATTGGGACCGCACAGCTCTGGCCGATAGTACCTAAATGCACACTTCGCTTGCTTTAGCTAACCTAACCTATCTTTCCTTTTACCATTTACGTTTTAAATTTTTACCATTTTTTTAAGTTATACTTCTTTAGGCGCGTTATGAAAAAATTATGAGAGTGAAATTTTACAAAAGCGTCACACAAAATTATCACGTCACACAAAATTCTCACGGGAGAAGTTGTTTAAATCTAAATTGAACTTTATTGATTGTGTTGACAATCCTTTTTTGATTGTGTTGACAATCCTTTTTTGATTGTGTTGACAATCCTTTTCCAGTCCAGAGTTTTTTGTCGGACGAGTTTTTTGTCGGACGAGTTTTTTGCCGGACGAGTTTTTTGTCGGACGAGTTTTTTGTCGGACGAGTTTTTTGTCGGACGAGTTTTTTGTCGGACGAGTTTTTTGCCGGACGAGTTTTTTGTCGGACGAGTTTTTTGTCGGACGAGTTTTTTGTCGGACGAGTCTTTTGTCGGACGAGTTTTTTGTCGGACGAGTTTTTTGTCGGACGAGTTTTTTGCCGGACGAGTTTTTTGTCCTGATTTCTCTAAGCCATTTATCATACAATGTGACGCTTCTAACGAAGGCATAGGTGCTGTCTTGTGTCAAAAAACAGATGAGATTGATCAGCCAGTAGCATTTTTGAGTCGTAAATTATCTGAAGTAGAAAAGAGATATTCTACGTCGGAAAGGGAACTACTGAGTGTTGTTTATGCAATTGAGAAGTTTCGCCCATATATAGATGGACTCCATTTTACAGTAGTTACCGATCACAGTGCGCTGCAGTGGTTACACAAAATGAAAGATCCGCATGGTAGGCTGGCAAGGTGGGCCATGAAGCTGCAGCAATTTTCATTCGACATAATACATAAACCTGGCAAATGTAATGTAGTGCCTGATGCGCTTTCTCGCGCTGCTATTGAATTGAACGTGTTGGAAATAGCAGATAGATATAAAGATGAATTTTACCATGCTAAGGTAAAAGATCTAAACTTGAGTAAAGATAAATCTACCGGGTGGATAGTTAACAACGGGTTGTTATATAAAAATGTAAACTTAAAGCAATACCCTAATAATGAACACGTATGGAAACTATACATTCCTGAAGCTTTAAGACCTGAAATCTTGAAATTGTGCCATGATGACCCCAAGGCGGGACATTTTGGGATTCGTAAAACCCTATATAGGATTAAGAGGGACTATTACTGGCCAAAAATGTTCCACGATGTTGAATCGTATGTAAAAAATTGTGTAGTATGCGCGAAACACAAAGTAGTACAAGATCTTCCTCTTGGCAAAATGGGACAACATCGGGAGGTAACTTCCCCTTGGCAAATCATCTCGTTGGATCTTATGGGTCCATTCCCCAAAAGCAAAAAAGGAAACACAATGTTACTGGTTATTACATGCTTATTTAGTAAAATCAACTTTTTATTCCCTTTGCGAACAGCTAAGGCAGATAAAATTTGTGAAATTTTGGAGGATCAGATATTACTGTACGGCTCTCCATCTGCGATTATATGTGATAATGGGAAACAATTCAGTGGTAATTTGTTTAAGGAACTAGCCACTAAGTATAACTACAAGTTGTGGTTTACGCCAAACTACCATCCACAGGGCAATCCAACGGAAAGGGTTAACAGGGTCATAGGTACCATGATCTCGTCTTACATCAAATGTAAGAGACATAATGAATGGGATATTCACCTGGGTGAGATAGGTCATGCAATTCGGACAGCTGTCCATGACGCTACTGGTTTTACACCATCATATTTGTTCTTTGGAAGAGAGACAAGCATTGCCGACATAGCTCTTCCTCTAACCTCAGAAGAAACCACTTTAACAGTTAATAACGACCTTAATGTTAATGTTGAGAAGTTTATAGAAGACTTACATAAAAGGGATGAAATTTTTCAAGAAGTAGGAAAACAGTTAAGAAGATCTCATGAGAACAGCGTGAAAACTTATAATTTAAGAAAAAGATCAGCAAATTTTGAAATAGGAGACACGGTTTGGAAGCGGACTAAGTTTTTATCAAATGCAAGTAATAAGTTCATGTCTAAATTAGCGCCAAAATTTGAAAAAACAGTTATTACTGATAAAATTTCAGACAACATTTATAGATTATCAAGTATGGCCGGAAAAGATTTAGGTTCATGGCATGTTAAAGATTTAAAGCCGGTGTAGGTGGTTAAATGACGAATAATAGCTACGATTTGTAAAAAAAAAAAAAATATGTAAACTGTTTTTTTTTTTTCATTGGGGAGGGAGATATTTGTTAGGTATCCATGATCTTCTCACATTAACATTGTTCAATAGGGATGCTTTATTTCGTCTTGTTTGTTAGCGACGCGGTAGCTAGGTCCGTTTATGCTTTGCCTGCCGTTCTGACGATGCGCGTTCGTATCTCGTAAGTGTCAACTCTTTTTGTTAGGCAACTTTGTTTTGTAAGACGTGCAGCTTTGTCCTTGATAATGACATTCGAACTGAGACCGCAAGGCGTGGCACAAGTGTTGTCCTTGAATTACCGTGCGAAATAATATTTTGGAAATTACAGAAAAAGTACCTATTGCGGAAATATTATATAAACCATATTATAACTAATATAGCTATTACTGTGAAAGTGTGGTTGCTGTCGAAGGGGTGAGTGCTTGAATAAAACCATTAAATAATCAGTAGGTAGGTACATCCCTAACCGTGTTGCTAAGGTTTGTTATATGTATTGTTTTAGCCTATCGCAACGCCCTTTTTGAATATCACGAAGATAGTGGCGAGGATTATAATCAACACAGTTCCAATCCATAATCTCATGTTCGCTGAGCTAATTTACTTTCCGGGATTGGCAGGGTTCCTCATACTTACCAACTAAAGTGAAAACCCTCCTGGCGTCCATAAACATAATAATACTTAATTTAAATAAGCTAATTCATAGGTTAAGAACGTTTGGTTTAGGTTTACTTCTTTAGTTAGGCACTAGGGTTAATAATAGGTTAAGATTGTATGTTTCGTTAATAAAAATATATGTGGGTAGTTTCGTGTACCTACTTACCTATTTCTTTTATTTGCCAGTTCCACCGAAATTGATCGTAATAAATGGCGCACAACGTAAAATTCATTATATAACTCATAATTATTAAGCCCTTTTAAGTATTTTGGTGTTACGAGTGGAATTTGGCGCAAGAATTTGTAAGGCAAATAGTAGGTACTAGAGACTTTAAGTGTCATACATTTGTTTTAACTTACTTAAGTAGCAGCAATAATTAATTTAAAACGGATGTTGCGCTTTCTAGGATTTAAGTATTAATGAATGTGTTAGCTAGCAAATTTTTTTTGTTGTGAATGTGTAGTTCATCCTAGCAGGAATCGTGTTATGAGTGTGTAGTTCATACTAGCAAAAAAAAAAAAAAAAAATTTTTTAATTAATTTGGTATAATTAAAAGCGGGAAATAAATGATGCCTATAAGAAAGGCGTGATTAGCAAAAAAAAAAAAAAAAAATTTATTTTTGTAACATTAAAAGCGGGTTTAAATAAGGGTCGGTCAGTAAGATAAGTTGGTTTCATTAAGTCATCAGGCATACCCACTTACTTTCATTGTACTTGTTATATTACTTACTCAAAATGGATCCCAATTTTTTACTAAAAGATGAATTAGAGTTCGAATTGTCATGTAGGGGTATATTCATCAAAAATTTGGTGTCGGTCCAAAAGAAACTATTAAAAGAGTTACTTGCGTCGGAAAATGCGGGTGAGGCATCATATGGTATTAAAGCTCCTCAAGTAAGTCTGGAAAATCCAAGCTTGGAATTGGAAACATGTGCTTCTAAGCTTGAAATTCTTAGTAACTACATAACAGAAACCACAGACAAACCTGACAGGCAGTTGTTTAGGCGTCTTATCTCTAGATTGTACCACGTCCAAAATAGGCTAGATTTTCTAGTGCCTCAGAATGAAACTGAGACGGTTACTCGGGATGATCTCAAGAATAAAGCAGAAGATCTATTAGTGAAATTAGAAACACGAGACGAAATGCCAGATGAAGGTAATTTATCGGTGGATGACAAAAAGATATTGCAAGAAACTCTAGGCGATCTAGGAAAGAAAATAATCATGAAATTAGAGGGCGAAAAACAGTTAACAAAACAGGTTTCAGTTGCTTTTGACGATAATGAAAATGAAGAAATGTTTTTCCACAAAAATGATAATGAAAAGAATCAATCCAACTTAAAAACGTCAAAATTGTTTAGAGCCTCAACTGTTGATGACGGCTATTCCAAGCGCAAGTTAGTGCCAATTAGTCAATGGGGGGTCAAGTTTTCTGGTAGTAGTAATTCTAGTGTAAATGCTTTTATTGAAAGAGTGGATGAGCTCAAAAACGCTAGGAATGCTGATAATGATGACTTATGGCAATATGCGATTGATTTCTTTGATGGTGACGCTCTCATCTGGTTTAGGGCCAATAAGGAATATGTCACGTGCTGGTCTGAATTGGTCACATTATTGAAACGCACCTTTCAGGCACCAGATTATCAAGAACGGCTACTTAGAGAAATACACGCTAGAACTCAGGGCAAAGATGAGTCAGTCACCATTTTTGTTTCGGTCATGCAAAACATGTTCAACAGGCTTCCAAATAAACTAAACGTAAGGGAAAAAATATCGATTATACTAAAAAACCTTCAACCATACTATCAAAGAGCGGTATGTCGTGACGAATTCTCCTCAATCGCAGAATTGACTAGTGTGTTGCGTATTATTGAAAGAACTAAGCTCAGCTGTGAAACCTTCGAAGATCCAAAAGTTTTAAAATCAACTTTGGAACCTGATCTAGCATATAAAGTCTCGCAGAACGTGTGCGCTATCCAACAACCTGTAGAAGTAGACGCAATCATAGCAGACAATAAGCGTTGTTGGAATTGCCGGGAGCTAGGACATACATTCAGGTTTTGTAAGTTACCACGGCAGCGTCTTTTCTGTTTCCGTTGTGGAAAATTTGGTAACACATCTAATAAGTGTTCATGTAAGGGAAACGAACAAGGGGAAAGGTTACCCAAGGCTGCCAACTAAACCTTTCCCTGGATCGTAATGGTGAGGAATGGCAGAAATGGCTCCGTAAAATAAATAAAGTATTTGCACACGGTGAACTGTGTCCCCTGGTTTTAACTAAACCTTAGCGGAGCGGAAGTTTGTAGGCTTGTTAGATAGTGGTGCTAACTGCTCAGTTATTAATTTTGAATTCGCTGACAAACTTAAAGGTCTTGGCCTTAAACCTCATTCAAGAAATTGTTCAAAGGTGTCAACTGCAGATGGTGCGAGATATAACTTGACACAAACATTTGATGTGCCGATTAAATTCGATAATCAATTTCAGGTTATATCGTTAGGAGTGTTAGAAAGGTCGGTTCATCAGTTAATATTAGGGAAAGACTTTTTTGATAGATTTGGGGTATCTCTTAACTTTAGAAATACTCCAGTTGTAGGCAATGACATGATTTGCAACTTATCAGACGATCAGGCAATAATAGATAGGAATGAGCTAGATGCTCATCAATTAAAAGCTCTTACTGAAATTATAGATGAAATGAAGCAAAATATCGGCCAAGGTTTAGGAAGAACTTCCTTAATAAAGCACACTATCGACACAGGGAGTCATAAACCAATAAGACAAAAGCAATATGAATTTTCTCCAGTCATAAATAAACAAATTGAAGCTGAACTGGACAAGATGCTAAGTACTGATGTGGTTGAACGATCATATAGTGAATGGTGTTCGCCTGTGGTAATAGTTAAGAAGCCAAATGGTGAGAATAGATTGTGTTTAGATAGTCGTCAGTTAAATAAAATTACTAAACGAGATACTTACCCACTACCTCGTGTATCTGCTATACTAGACAAGTTAAATAACGCAAAATTTCTCAGCTCTATTGATCTGAAATCAGCGTTCTGGCAATTGCCACTGGATGAGACCAGCAAGGAGAAGACCGCTTTCGCTGTCGCTGGCCGTGGTTTATTCCAGTTCAAGGTTATGCCTTTTGGCTTAGTGAATGCATCACAGTCACAACAAAGGCTGATGGATATCTTATTTCAGTCACATGAGTACAAAATTTGGACGTATCTTGATGACGTCATTATTAGTTCGGCTACTTTTGAGGAGCATTTAGACTCGTTGAGACATGTTACGAAGGTCCTAAAGGAAGCCAATTTAACTATAAACTTCGATAAGTGTAAGTTTGCTAGGTCAAGTCTGAAGTACTTGGGTTATGTGGTGGACAGAGACGGGCTTCGAACAGATCCAGAAAAAGTTTCTGCAATTTTGAACTTCCCAAGACCTAACAATTACACAGAACTGAAACGATTCGTTGGTTTGGCGAGCTGGTATAGAAGGTTCGTAAAGAACTTTTCTATGATTGCAGCACCCTTACATGACCTCACTAAAGGCAAGAAGAAACAGTTAAATTGGACACCGGAGGCGGAGGAGGCGTTTCTAAAGCTAAAAACACTCTTAACATCAACTCCGGTGATGTCCTGTCCTGATTTCTCTAAGCCATTTATCATACAATGTGACGCTTCTAACGAAGGCATAGGTGCTGTCTTGTGTCAAAAAACAGATGAGATTGATCAGCCAGTAGCATTTTTGAGTCGTAAATTATCTGAAGTAGAAAAGAGATATTCTACGTCGGAAAGGGAACTACTGAGTGTTGTTTATGCAATTGAGAAGTTTCGCCCATATATAGATGGACTCCATTTTACAGTAGTTACCGATCACAGTGCGCTGCAGTGGTTACACAAAATGAAAGATCCGCATGGTAGGCTGGCAAGGTGGGCCATGAAGCTGCAGCAATTTTCATTCGACATAATACATAAACCTGGCAAATGTAATGTAGTGCCTGATGCGCTTTCTCGCGCTGCTATTGAATTGAACGTGTTGGAAATAGCAGATAGATATAAAGATGAATTTTACCATGCTAAGGTAAAAGATCTAAACTTGAGTAAAGATAAATCTACCGGGTGGATAGTTAACAACGGGTTGTTATATAAAAATGTAAACTTAAAGCAATACCCTAATAATGAACACGTATGGAAACTATACATTCCTGAAGCTTTAAGACCTGAAATCTTGAAATTGTGCCATGATGACCCCAAGGCGGGACATTTTGGGATTCGTAAAACCCTATATAGGATTAAGAGGGACTATTACTGGCCAAAAATGTTCCACGATGTTGAATCGTATGTAAAAAATTGTGTAGTATGCGCGAAACACAAAGTAGTACAAGATCTTCCTCTTGGCAAAATGGGACAACATCGGGAGGTAACTTCCCCTTGGCAAATCATCTCGTTGGATCTTATGGGTCCATTCCCCAAAAGCAAAAAAGGAAACACAATGTTACTGGTTATTACATGCTTATTTAGTAAAATCAACTTTTTATTCCCTTTGCGAACAGCTAAGGCAGATAAAATTTGTGAAATTTTGGAGGATCAGATATTACTGTACGGCTCTCCATCTGCGATTATATGTGATAATGGGAAACAATTCAGTGGTAATTTGTTTAAGGAACTAGCCACTAAGTATAACTACAAGTTGTGGTTTACGCCAAACTACCATCCACAGGGCAATCCAACGGAAAGGGTTAACAGGGTCATAGGTACCATGATCTCGTCTTACATCAAATGTAAGAGACATAATGAATGGGATATTCACCTGGGTGAGATAGGTCATGCAATTCGGACAGCTGTCCATGACGCTACTGGTTTTACACCATCATATTTGTTCTTTGGAAGAGAGACAAGCATTGCCGACATAGCTCTTCCTCTAACCTCAGAAGAAACCACTTTAACAGTTAATAACGACCTTAATGTTAATGTTGAGAAGTTTATAGAAGACTTACATAAAAGGGATGAAATTTTTCAAGAAGTAGGAAAACAGTTAAGAAGATCTCATGAGAACAGCGTGAAAACTTATAATTTAAGAAAAAGATCAGCAAATTTTGAAATAGGAGACACGGTTTGGAAGCGGACTAAGTTTTTATCAAATGCAAGTAATAAGTTCATGTCTAAATTAGCGCCAAAATTTGAAAAAACAGTTATTACTGATAAAATTTCAGACAACATTTATAGATTATCAAGTATGGCCGGAAAAGATTTAGGTTCATGGCATGTTAAAGATTTAAAGCCGGTGTAGGTGGTTAAATGACGAATAATAGCTACGATTTGTAAAAAAAAAAAAAATATGTAAACTGTTTTTTTTTTTTCATTGGGGAGGGAGATATTTGTTAGGTATCCATGATCTTCTCACATTAACATTGTTCAATAGGGATGCTTTATTTCGTCTTGTTTGTTAGCGACGCGGTAGCTAGGTCCGTTTATGCTTTGCCTGCCGTTCTGACGATGCGCGTTCGTATCTCGTAAGTGTCAACTCTTTTTGTTAGGCAACTTTGTTTTGTAAGACGTGCAGCTTTGTCCTTGATAATGACATTCGAACTGAGACCGCAAGGCGTGGCACAAGTGTTGTCCTTGAATTACCGTGCGAAATAATATTTTGGAAATTACAGAAAAAGTACCTATTGCGGAAATATTATATAAACCATATTATAACTAATATAGCTATTACTGTGAAAGTGTGGTTGCTGTCGAAGGGGTGAGTGCTTGAATAAAACCATTAAATAATCAGTAGGTAGGTACATCCCTAACCGTGTTGCTAAGGTTTGTTATATGTATTGTTTTAGCCTATCGCAACGCCCTTTTTGAATATCACGAAGATAGTGGCGAGGATTATAATCAACACAGTTCCAATCCATAATCTCATGTTCGCTGAGCTAATTTACTTTCCGGGATTGGCAGGGTTCCTCATACTTACCAACTAAAGTGAAAACCCTCCTGGCGTCCATAAACATAATAATACTTAATTTAAATAAGCTAATTCATAGGTTAAGAACGTTTGGTTTAGGTTTACTTCTTTAGTTAGGCACTAGGGTTAATAATAGGTTAAGATTGTATGTTTCGTTAATAAAAATATATGTGGGTAGTTTCGTGTACCTACTTACCTATTTCTTTTATTTGCCAGTTCCACCGAAATTGATCGTAATAATTTAATACAAAATATTATTAGAATTGCTATATAGGCATCCACTTTAAGCAAACGGCTTATTTCGTACTGTTTTAGCGCCATCTCTCGTTTAGGGCGAAAAGTTTTCTAGACAAACCTTCCATTTAGGCATATTGCTTTCATTGGCAACCCATTTTTAGGTAATTCGATCATAAGATGCATAAAGAATATCCAAAGGTTAGGTTGACTATTTATTTTTTATCCAGTCTCAGCTCTTGGGTAGGTAGGTAAAACAGGCAAATCGATACTTGTAATGTACACTGGTCTAGTTAATGAATTAAAGATAAGTTAAAATAAAGATTATGTGTTTCATTAGTATAGAGTTTGTCTATGACTCAAACCAGTGAAATGTCTTAATTTTTTTAGATAAATTAATCATTCTGGACTGATTTTTTTTCCGTTAAGAACGACCCAAATGCAATAATATATTTAATGACCTAATTAATTTGATATAAAATACTTATAATCACCAGCTCCAGTGAATGTCGTTCTGAAAGGGATCATAAACAAATAATTAAAATAAACAAACAATATTAAACAAAATAATAAGCTTGTATTTGGCCGTATAGTAAAATAAACTAATTAGTGTGACATTTAAAGTTGTGCGTCTCCTTGGTTTAAGGAAAAGACAGGCAATAGATAACTCTCATTGAAATAAAAAAAACATCTGCTGCAGTACCATTTCACACCAGGGAGCAACACATAATTATAAATTAAACTACTCTAGTTTAGACATTATACACTTGGCATAGATTTTTCTTCTCAAACAGTTTCAATATTTCATGTTCTAACATTCCATTTATAATATTTGATATTTTACAATCTTCAGGTACATTTACATGGTCTGATGTTAGATGAAAAATCTTAACCGGTTTTATAGTATATTGAGCCAAATCGTAATCATCGGGAAGTTTTTCTATTTTAGTATCTGGGAGACCTTTAATCAGTACTATTTCAGATTTTAACTTCATATCTGGTTTGTAATCTATTGCTAAAAGTATTCTCTTGTAGACAGCATTGATTAGGTTATTCAGATAGTCGTGAGATAGAGGAACTACTATTTTTATTTTGTTAATGAATGCTACATTTTTGTCCGACCAGTTCTCACACGTTTCTAAATCTTCTTTAAGACTTTGTGATGAAGTTCCTGTTAATTGCGAGTAGATGTGATCTATGATTAAATTTTGCAATTTGTCTTCAGTGAGATGTCCAAGATAAGCTTTAAGTTGGTGTTGAAGTGTTAGAGGACTGCTGTCTACACAGAAGACAATACCATGATAACCTGAAAATGATTTATAATGATTCATATTTTACATTTAAATACTTAATATTTTTGTAAAAATATATAAGTAATAAATATCCAATTCATTTATTTTTCTTAAATTTAAATTTTTATAAAAACAAACTGATTACAAAATATATACATCACTATAAAAACTTATAAAATAATTCTATCTAAGCTTTAAAACCTAACCTAAATAAAATTTAATTTACAAGTTTTAAAAATAATGTATAAATTTTGCATATAAAACAGTAAATCATTATAAAAACCTAAACCTAGAAGACCGTCGGCAGCGAGGCAGGACCTAGGCTACCGATGGTTAGAGCCGCAGAGAGAGGAATCTTCTGACAATACGTGCCGTATCCAAGATGACTGCCTTCTGGATCTGACCCTTGACCCAACCATCCAGCGAGAGCCTCTTGAGGTGTTGATCAAGGCTCTTCGCTATGAGTCCATTTGCCGATACAACTATCGGAACAATACTCGTCGAATCAACGTCCCACATGGCGGTAATCTCGTAAATAAATATTATTATTATACCCTCTGCTTCTAACAATGCTGTCATTTCCAAGGCAACGTTTACACCAAAAGAATACGCCACTATATAGAATTTTGATTTCAACCGGAATCTCTTCTTGACGTACTGAAAATAATGAAAAAAGAATTTAATTTTTATTAAGAGACACCCACGACATGACACTTAAACATTATAAAATACACACATCAACAAAGTCTAGGGAACACGGTTAAAATAGTGTTCTTTGGGGAAAAATTGTATTTTTTTGGGTTTTTTGTCTTGAGTGTTGTATGTCAATAGAAGCGGTTTATACTGTTTTTAATGCTGTGATTTCATTAAAGGGTTGCCATACATAAAGTGTCCGGTGCCAAAACGAGATCCGTTCTTGTTTGGGCTAACGCACTTTTGCGATAGGCTGACAATCAATGGGCATGTGTTCTGGTTTCTGATGAGTCTCGCTTCGGATTTCATCCTCATTCAAGGAAAGCACGTGTTTGACGAGTTCCTAGTCACCAAAGTTGACTTCAGAAACTTCAGGAAGTTCATTCTTACCAAGGCGGAATAATCATGTTGTGGGCTGTCGTCTGAGTAAAAGAACAGATCTCGTTTCGGCACCAGACACTTTAAATGCAGAACAATACCATGATGAGGTTGTGTACTCTATGGTGATACCCCAACACCAGCAGCTCGACCAATATTTCATGTTTATGCAAGATAATAGACGTATTCGCATCTTAAGGCTGGTTGTGAACGAGTTTAGCGAGTACAATAATACGGTATTAGAGTGGTCTGCGCAGTCTGCCGGTCTCAACTCCATTAAATATGCGTGGGCTTTGACAAGCAGAAGAGCTTTCTGGATTTATTTTTAAAAACTTTAATACGGAGAAAGAATTTTTTCACACGTTTTCAGAGCAACAGATGACTAAAAATGTACGTAGAGTAGTTTTTTTTTAATTTTGACGCGTTTATGGATTTTTTTATTAAAATAAACTTGTTTTGTTTCTCTGTTTCGGCACTATAGTTTTCATACTAAATTTCAATTTTTGTGTATGGCAACCCTTTAATAAAATAACAGAATTAAAAAGAGTATAAAATTCCGCTTCTATTGACATACAACACTCAAGACAAAAAATCCAAAAAATACAATTTTTTCTTCAAAAACCCCTATTTTAACCGTGTTCCCTAGACTTTGTTGATCTGTGTTACTTCATCACAGTCAATAAAAATTATATGAATAAAACTTTACCTGCAAAAGATTTTCGGCTAGTTTAGATATACTTCCATCCATGTCAGGTGATATTTGGAGAGCAATTGCAGAAATTTTAAGTCTCTCAGTCGCCTTTGACAATGTTTTGTAGTATCCTAAAAATCCAGATATCACAATAACTTTATGGTCATCTGGATCTATGTCGATTTCGTCCTAAAATATAAAGTATTACAAAAATTAATAATGAGTTAATACAATCATGATCTTATTGATTAAGATTAAATATCAATGAGTAAACATTGGGTGCTTAAGAGAAGAATAGTTTCAAATATTACCAACCTCATAAAAATCACTACTTAAAGTCTTCATAGAAATAATAGGTTCTGTTGATAAATTCTCATCTTTTTCAATGCCATCAACAAATATACTGAGTCTATTGGAAAACTCCATATTTTTAGTTAAACTTGTCAATCCCAAAAAAATGGTCTTATTTTTGTTTTCTTTTTCGAGGAGCAAAATGTTTCTGTTTTTGTATATTAAACTCTTTTCAAAGCCATCTAATAACGCCGTAATTGTTTTTAAACTAAAGTTCTGTAAATAAATTGTAGTTGACTGTATCAATCGCGTTGTTTTCATCAGGTAGGTAACTACGTAAAATAATGAATTTATTGAATTGGTAATAAGTGTTGGTGCTGTATTGAAATGTAACTGACCGAGCGAACAAAACGTTTTTGCTTTTAGTAAGTCTGGAAAAAATTGTTTTCCTCTGTCAGTATGTAGGTAAGTTTTTAGGTACAGATCATTTTTTACAACTAACCTGGCCAAAACTTGGTATATATTTTTTATGACGATTTCGTATAATTGTATGTTGCCGTAAATTTTTGATTATTATTTTCCCCGAAAATGGGCAAGTAGGGCTTACCGGATATCTCCATCTTATGACATCTAATTCAAGGTGATAACTTGATGTTGGTCTCATAAAAACTAAGAGAATATCTGATGAGTATCTTCGCAGTGATAAGCAGAATAACTTCTCAAAATGCAGGAAATTGCTTAGTTTCAGCCTAATACTATAACTCGGAACATAATACGGAACAAATTCCAGTTTCGTCACCATCGATAGTCCTAATCCTGTCTTAACATATTAGGTTCTTCTCAATTGTTAGGCTAGCGTCTATTTGTTCTCTGAGCAACTAGTATAATTATTAAAATACAACTAATATCTATATTAAATGTTCTTATAACATCAAACAAGCCTAGTTGTTTAGCTAGAAGGTGCTGTGTAAAGTGTTTCACAATTTATATTTATTTATTTACCATTTCAGTCAATTTGTATTTTAAGCTAAGTATTGGGAGTCCTAATTTTTCTCGTTCAAGTTTAAGTTGACCTGATTCGGCGAAAACATCTCCTTCATGGACTTTAAATGGTACAAGTTTTATTGACGCAAAATAGCTGAAAAAAAAAGGTTATGAAACATCTTAATACAGATTAGGTACCTTAATTCTGCATTATTAGTTAGATGAATTTTTTTAACATATTCACATTATGATTTGCGGAAAATTCGTCTAAAACAATTCGTCTAAAACAATTCATCTAAAACAATTCGTCTAAAAAACAATTCGACTAATAACAATTCGTCTAAAACAATTCGTCTAAAACAATTCGTCTAAAAACAATTCGACTAATAACAATTCGTCTAACACAATTCGTCTAAATAAATTCGTCTAAAAACAATTCGACTAATAACAATTCTTCTAAAACATTAAGATCGAAGTGAGTTAAGATTCGGTAATGGAGTTATGCTGAGAGCTTTAGACGAATTGTTTTAGACGAATTGTTATTAGTCGAATTGTTTTAGATGAATTGTTTTAGACGAATTGTTATTAGTCGAATTGTTATTAGTCGAATTGTTTTTTAGACTAATTGTTTTAGTCGAATTGTTTTAGACGAATTTTCCGTAGACGTCACATTACCTTAAATTAGTGATATCTCTACTAGCCAAATCAAGATTTGATAATATCACAAAATCTTCTTTATTTTCTGCATCACCATTTTCAAAGTGATTGCTGATATGAAATATTCCGTCTATAAGACCGATTTTGCTTCCATGTTCAAGTAATATCTTGCAACTATTTAGTAAATCTAAATTTCCATCATAGCAATCAATGTTTACTGTTTGTCTCCAGTGCCTAGAAAGAGAGTACTCAATAAGGTTTTATTTTTACCCGACTTCGGCAAAAAGTGGGTTATGTTATTAACCGCGATGTATGTTTGTATGAATGTTTGTCTGTGCCCTCATAACGTCTAAATTACTTATTAATAGGTTGGAGTTAAAGTAGTCCTTACACTTACAAATATTTCGCTCGATAGTAACCACATTTTGACATTTTATTGGTATTTTGAATAACTAAATTTTCAGCTCCTCTTTCTATTAGTCTATTTATTATTTCAACTCCAATGTCACTTCCATCCCAAATGACTATGTATACTTTATTAGGATTTAAAGTAAGTCTGCAATTAAATATAGTATTATAATTGTATTATCTAAGACTCCTGAAATAGTAACACAAGTTATTTAGATTAATATAAACCTTGGCTCTCCATTTTGCTTAGAAATATCTTCCTTAATGTTTATTATTATTCTGCCTGTGCATCGTCTTGTTGTCATAAGTTTAAAAGCTCGAGATACATCAGACCGAGGGAACACAGTTCGTGGCATTGGTTTAACTATTCCTTTGGCTATACCTTCTGCTATAATGCTTTGTAACTTCTAGCAAAATATTCAAAATTTAGTTTGATACAGTGTAAAAGATTGTAATAAACTAAGAAAGTAAGCTTAAACTTTTACGTATGTACCTTTTTATCAGCAGTATTTTCATGGGTAAATATAGAAGATAAACGGACTGACATGTATGACTTAGCTTCGGTTACGTAACCCATTCTAAAACTTTCATTATTTTTCATGTCCTTTTCGCTTACATCCAGAAAGTACCCATTAAAACCAACACATTGTAGAGTTACCTGAAATATCATAATTAATTTCTTATTAAAAGGTATTATTTTAGTCTATTTAAGGGCATTTTATCATTTATTTTTATTGTGTACCTTTCTTATTGCTCCAATATTGCAATTAATAACAACGTCACAACGTTTATTTTTGGTCAATAATATAATGTAGTCACGGAACTCTGTATCAATTGAAAATCTTATTTCGTTTTCTAAAAATGCATAAAAGTTTTAAAATAGACTACAAATTCCAAAATATAAATAGATGTTTCGACCAAAACGTTTACCGTTTAGTTGTGGAAAGAGTTTCATTAAATGTATTTTTTTTTGTTCGCTGCTTACTGTTGTAAACACTTTGCAATTTAAACTTAAACAGAGCGATATAATAGCTTGCCCCAGTGCACCTGCACCTCCAGTAACTAGAACAGTGCTATTGCTTCTTAACACATGCCTTATAGTCTGTAAAAATACCAACATTACTTGTGAAAAGATTGGAAATGTACCTACCTATATTAACAGTGTCATTAAAGCGGTTAAGGTAAAAGTTAGTACTTATGTATTCGTTGACGTTTAAAATCATTAAGCATAGGTATAAAAAAAAACAAAATTAAATGATTGTTTGTAAAGTCGGTTTACGGATAACGTCATAAGAAAACGATGAAAATACATTTTTTTTTTGTTTAAATAAGTCTTTTATTTGTCACTCGTCACCATAACACAAGCCCAGATGAGAGATATTATTATAAAATACTCTGTTTCTTAAGGCACCATGACGCGTCTGGTCATAATTTTTACCATGACGCATGACGTAACAAATTACAGTGACACTTTTTTGTGAATGCAGCTGGTGTTCCACCTATAATTTTATTAGACGTTATCACATCAAAAATAAAGGAATATAATATTCAGTTTCACACCAAATAAAAATGCCCATATTTTGGAGAACAAAAAGATTTGTGAGAATCGTTCTACTATTTAAAATTTTACCAAACAATAATACGCGTGAACGTATGGTAGAGGAACAGTCGCAGCATCTTCTAAGCTCCAATGTTCAGGAACAGACCAGAACAATTCTGGATCCACTTGTACTAAACTTGATATCGCCCTACCTGGCACGCACCCCATTACACGTCTTCCCCTGAAATCGATAGTATTTGATTGAGAGTGGTTCAAAGATAAAAACATAAGATAAGAATTACGGTAATTGGAAAGGTTCATAATTTTGTATATAATTATTACCTTGAATCGACCCCGCTAAAATCCATTCCAAAATGAGACATTTTGCTATCATTCAAAATATCTTCACAGTCTTTCATACACAGGCCGGAATAATGCACCTGTAAAATATTAACTGGGTATAGAAAAATGGTTTTACTACGTAATTTTTCTAAAGAATTATATTTTTAGATCATTATTGTACGTACTTGAACTTTGTTAACATCAGACACTATAGGCATTTCAGTCCATTCAAACGCATTAAAATTGTCCTGTTTAGTTGTTAGTTCAACATTTTGTATATTTAGATTTGATTTCAATGTAACGTAATAATAACCACCCCATTGCTTATTTCGCAGCATATTTATAGTCAAACCTTTTTCAACTTGTTTTTTTAAGAATATATTGTTATTAAATGGAAGAAGTGTAACTTGGTCAACATCAAGTAAAGACAATGTGTTTCCATTTCTTAAAATGTCTTTGACTGCGTCTGTTTAACAAAATATTTAACGAGATGTTTAGTATTGATAATTTATATTTAATTTAAAGATGATGTTCCCTAAACCATTAATTTATATAATTAAGGGCATTATGGGACCTGGGACATCTATTAAATCAAGTAGGGTGGCTGAGCATTTAATATACCATCTTCTTAGCTAGGTCGACTGTGTTCAGAGAAATGAACTTGTCAAAACATGTCAACCAAGCTGCTTAATAAGACATGGTGTTGGCCTGGTGGTAGACATAGCCACTGATATACTGTCATTTAAAAGGTTGTGACCACGCCGGCCGTACAACAATGAAACTTTCTTAAGAAAAATGTATGTGCGATATTGTCATTGCTATTACGGTAAAGGTTAATGTCGTTATCAAACCACGTGGCAAATTTTACAATTAAATATCTCTACCTAAAGTCATAATAATAATTATAAATATTATACTTTGCAACCAAATAATTATAATCTTAGGTTTGCCTTACCTTTGTAACTTGCTGGGTTCACAATGGATTTACTTTCTAGTACAAATATCGTATTGCTATTATTATTATTATGTAAATCATATTTCAGATGATGCAGAGACGACGATATTATCGAATTGTTGATTATATGTATATCTCTGGATTTTTTCAGCAGTATTATTTCTTTGTCATCAACGTCAAAAGTTGTGATAAACGCAGTTCCAGTATTTTCGAGACACTTAAATTTGATGTTATTTTTCTCTTCCACCAACATAACAAAAGAGTTTTCGTTTAAGTTTTTCATTACATTATTTTGTATTAACTGAAAGCAATATTTTAGAGTAAGTACCTAGGTATCTATGTTGTCGGTATATTTATTTAGCATAATATAACTTGTGTTATCAAGATTATCTTAGGCGATCTCTACATTTCAGGGACTTTATTTATATAATTGCAAGCCATCTATATACCTAATTTTTTTATCCAAAATACTACTTACTTCATTATTCCCAGAATCTGCGGTTACAATAACATTTACGGTCTCATTGTTAAAATTAAAATTTATAAAATCATTTGTCGTAATGACATCAAATTCAACATCAAATAAATTGATGTTAGAAATAATATCTCCAACATCATTTAAATATTTTATGTCAAATTCGGATTTTACAAGCTTAACAATCAACTTCTCGTTTGGTGAGTTTTCAAATACAATTTGCATATTTACGTTAACAGCAGTTTGCATCTGTAATCGAAGTAGAATAAACAGTAATTTAAGTGCTCATTTGTTTAAAGTACTTACCTAAATACTTTATTGTTGTGGTGCATTATAAGCCAAAAGTCAAAAATGTCTTTCGTCGACATCTAAGTGGTCCGGGTTTGAGATACTTACATCGACAGGATAGTTACAAAAGTGAGGAATAAATTGTTGAGATAACATCTGGATGGTTGGTGGTTTAGGAGATACTTTTGAAAATCTCATTGATTTTAAAATCACACCGCCACAACTGTAAAACATTTTCAAAATATGACATAATAGCAGTTTATCTCTACATAGTATAAAACAAAGTCGCTTTTTCTGTCCCTATTTCCCTTTGTATGCTTAAATCTTTAAAACTACGCAACGGATTTTGATGCGGTTTTTTTTAATAGATAGAGTGATTCAAGAGGAAGGTTTATATGTATAATACATGCATAATATAGCCGTGCGAAGACGGGACGGGTCGCTAGTATATGATATAATAGCAGCATAAAAAAAGATATAATTCAATAAATACCAAAGGCTAAAAAGGAAATATCCGAAAGAAATGCAACAGTCACAAAAAAGTCAAAAGTACTTGCCTTGTCACATCTGACTCAGTTTTTCGTACAGCATACAAAATTTCTTCATTATTATGAGAAACTAATGACCCAATGTGTTGCTTAACGTCAATAACTAAGTTTGAAATATATTTTATTTTACACGGTGTAGATTTAGATAAAATATTTAATTGTATCAATGAATCAATTAGATGAGTCCATTGATTTCGCCATTTAATAATTGCTTTACTCTTATCAATATTTGTTGCTTTAATAGACAAGTTATCACGCCTAGAAAAAATACTTTTGTTAGCAGATTTTATTTCATATTACAGATCAGGTTTCTTTTTCAAAATAACTCACCCAACATCGTAACCTTGCACGTTAAGTAATTTGTAGATATCTTTTTCGGTGTGAAAGCATTCTTCAGTATCAAGTTTTATTACATTTTCTATTATATTATTATTTTTCTTTAGTGTTTGGATAGTTCCACTAACTATAAGTGTATCGCCAAGTGTTACCTGATGAAATTCAAATTTTATAAGTAAGTGTAAGCTTATTTTTTACTGTTAATTATTATTTATTAGTGTGTAGGTACATTTAATTTTCTTTTTTGATATTTACCTCAAATACATAAGAAGCCTTTTGTATAGATATACACAATTTAGTAACTTCACCCCTGTTTATTAAAACATCAGCATAGAATTTTGTATCTTTAAACTCTACTGCTAGATCTGTGTAATTAACTTCTTCATACATTGCTAGAGTTTTCCAAACGAGCACTAATAAGTTTGATTCCGGGAAAATATTTTCACCTTAAAATAATTAATTTATATTATGTCATGATTTTGATTGTAGATCGCTTTATAATTTATGCTATAAAAATGTATTTTACCGTTTCTGAAGTAGTTTCTAACATAACTATATTCATCATCAAAAGCAGATAAAACAAATTCAATATAAAGAGCAGTTCTCTTGGATTCGCCACGAGATCGGTGATAGATGCCCCTAAAAAATTTAATGTTCTTTTAAGGTTAATAATATAATTATTCTTAAAGTAACCTAAGTACACCAATGCTTTATAATAATTCATACTGGTAATCAATTTTTGTAAAACACTTTTATCTATTATAGTCATCTTTGTTTCCATTTTTACTGCTTATCTAATCACGTTCTAATCACGTTTCTAGCGCAGAGGTTAGCCATAGCCATTCAGCATGGCAATGCTTCTAGAATTATGGAAACCTTTGCACCGGGAACGATAAGGGGCGGGTTATTTGACTAAATGTTGACTTTATTTATTTGTATTTATAACGTTAAAAATATTAAATCATACTAAACTTTAATAAAGAATAACTTATTTTACCAATCAAAACTGTGATCCCACTGGACTAAATGAGAAAGTCCTGGTGTCGCAGTTGATACTGGATAATCTACCTTTGGATACAGCACTTCTAAATTAGGGTTCAGGCCATATTTATATAACCTGAAAGCAATAACCAGAATTGTTTATTATCAATCAGTTATGTATTATTATGTAAGAAAAAAAAAATTGACGCACTGAGAACCTCTTCCTAATATGCAATTCATTTTAAAATGTTTTTAATCGATTTGAATTTTATATAATTAAAAAAATATATTGTATGTTTGCTTTCCATATAATATTATTGTGAAAACATACTTTCCAATAGCTTCAAGAAACAGTTTTACATTATTTTCATAGTTTCTTCTCATGAATTGTAAATTATGACAATTGGCATGTGATTTCTTTAAAATAGCTTGCATTAATCCATGGGGAGCTATTTCAAGAATAATTGTATCTTCTGGAATATATCTTGCTCCTTCCATAAAACGCACTTTGCTCTGTAAGTAATATAAAACTAGTATTTCTATCATCACCTTAATAACAAGTTATTATTAATAGTATGCACTATTTTTTTGCCTTAAGAGAAGTAACATTAGAAAACGAGATAGTAATTCTGTGTAGTAAGATTTAGGCCATCTTGGTTTAAGATGAAACATTTTTTTTTCCTTGACTTAATTTTTTTCCTTGTTTTTTTTTTCAGATTTAAGCCAGGTCGATTTTAGTCGTCAAGTTAAAAGTAATGCTTTTGCTTGAAATCAAATCTAGGGTGGAAGATTTCGAATTTACTAACCAAAAGATTGTTAGTAAAGTATTCAGCAGAAGCAAATTGACTATTTTCAAGATCCCATTCTTCCCGTGTATAACTTGTTGAAATCCACTTCTTACTCCGTTTTTTCGGCTCCTTTATCAAATCTTTTGTTAGAGATAGTAGTTCTGGCCCTAAGAATTTATGAAAAAAAAACCGCCTTAGTCAAAATTGTCACATTATGAATGGAACTCTAATTAGTTTCATGAAACAATTGTTTCACCTGCATTTGCAATATATCGAGAATGAAATGCTATATCTGAACTAGCTACAGTTTTAGCGAATATGTTTTGTTCCGTAAGGTTTTTAATCAATTTCTCAACTGCGTCTGCTGGTCCTGCTATAGTCGTTGAATCCATACTGTTATGGCAGGCTGTTTCTATCTCTGCTAGTCCTAATTTTTGGACCTATTCAAATAAAAATAAAAAACATTTAGTTTATTAGTAAATTATATTTTTATGGATAATATATTAAAGTGTTTCGCAAAATAAACTTACCTTTTTATGCCCCAAACCCACAGCAGCCATCTGTCCTTTAACAAATTTTGTATTAGCTGATACATATCCACGATAGTAACTTGCCAAAATAGCTTGTTCTGCTGTAAGACATCCATCGGCATATGCGCATCCAATTTCACCTAAACTGTGCCCTAATTTACCAATGTAAACATTTAGAAATAAAAAAATAAAAATATACCTACTTAGAGAATAATGCAATACGACAGATCAAATTTAAAGGGTATGCACATAAAATTAATCACAAGCAAAAGAAGACATTGATGAATCTCAATTTAACTGTGATGAAAATATTAGTATTTAGTTTTTAGCCTAGTGGCAAAACATGAAATGCAATGTCCTACTTAAAAAGGCATTTGTTCTAACGTTCTCGCATACTGAAGAGAGAACAAGAGACTCTTGTTCTAGCGTTCAATGCGACAAAATATCGGGGAGCGATGTCGTGTCTAACGTTTGTCGCCCAAATAGCGCGGTCGGGGTCCAATTCTGACGATGCGTCGTATAGATGCGAAATGGAGGGCGGTGCACATTGCATTTTGTGTTCGAAAAACTAAACATTAATACTTCCATTACAGTCATGGGAATTTGGACAGTAACGCCTGATTTAATCAATTAACAAAGTAACTGTTTAAAGAGCCATGTGCCATCTGATTGGTTAACACTGTATTGCAAAAGCATAGAATTATTTACTATCAAAGATTGACCGACATTTCAAATTCTTACCGATTATCAAATCAGGAACTATTCCTAGAGCTTTAAGAATATCGGTAAGACCAATTTGTACAGCAGTAATACCAACAAAACTGTACATAATATTGTTAACAATGCCGCTATCATTATTTAATATCATATCCATTAAATTCAATCCTTTTGGTTCCAAAATTTTGTGCAACCTAAAATGAAAAATTTGCAATGACCATTCATTCAAATATTCAATTATTATACACGCTTAAAAAAGAATACGTACGTTTTGATGGTGGCGGCAAACATTGGGATCTGCATTACCTGCTTTGCCATACTAGCCCACTGTGATCCTAAACCACTATACATAAAACACACTGGTTTTTTTGTGCCATAGTAAAATTCAAATTCTCTAGACAATATGCGAGCCGATTCATTTTCTTGGGAATCTAAAATAGAGACCACAGTCAAAAATATATAATTAATATTCTTACAGTAATATTTTTAGTGAAAATGATTGCTAATGATAAAAAAAATCATAAACATTAAAGTTCTTCTTCTTAAGGTGCCTCTCCAACTAACGAAGGTTGGCAGTCAATTTGGAATATTCGAGTGCTTCCCGTTTGCCCCACCAAGCTGCCCCACAGTGGGGCAAAGTGGAATCGTTAAAATTTTGTAGTCTCGTTTGCCCCACTAATATGATTCTGCCCATCAGGGTTGGCACCTTGTTTAGAGTTTGAGAATTTTCGTGTCATCTCCAAAGTTAGATTCCACTTTGCCCCACTGTGGGGCAGCTTGGTGGGGCAAACAGGAAGCACTCGAATATTCTTCTCTATTTCTAGCGAGGCGAAAGAGTTCGGCTGCACTCGCTATCCCTGTCCACTCCCGGATGTTACGCAGCCACGATTTTTTCCTCGGACCAACACGTCTTTTGCCCGCGACAAAGTTGCAACGTACCAAATATAGCAAATCCTCTGCCTGTATGTCCTGGTATATCCGTATTGAATACATTGTTTATAAGAGCAAACTGCTCAGGGTCTACAGGATTTTGACATAAACCATCAAAGACCCTGTTGACACCCTCTTCGTTTCGTCCTGACACAAGGACTAAGCGAGGAATTTCAGTATTGTAGCGATTAGTATCCTATAAAAAAATTAAACAAGAGTTGTGAAGTGTTATTTATAAGGTCTTGGGTACTTCGAAATATTAATAAGTAGTACCTTTGGTATAAAGTGACCTTTTAACAATGCATGGTAATTAGTTCCAGGGAAACTAAAATTATTAATAGCGATATATCCACGTTTGAAGCTTGTATTATCTGTTACTACTCTTAATATGTTTTTATTATTAACAAGTACGTCCAATGGTTCTGTATAATGCAGGTTTGCTGGTAACTCGCCTTTTTGGTATGCCAAACATGCCTGAAATATAAAAAAAACTTGTAATATTCTTCATAAATATAAATATTATTACTAAATGTAACAAGTAACGTACCTTAGTAACACTCAAAACTCCAGAAGCACTTTCAGTATGTCCTAAATTGGATTTAATGCTTCCTATTTTCACTGGATATTTTTTGCCAAAAATTTTACTAGTTCCTTCAAGTTCACATCGATCTGCTTCAGATATACCTTTAAATGGCAAGGCAATACTTGAGCATAAAAATATAACAAAAATTCGCCGTTTATCTAGATTAAAATGAAATGTACCTATAGTATTTTTTGAACCAGATGTGGATAAGAGATGTTAGCATTTAAGAACCTGACCTTCTTGCAAACAAATAATTTTTGTTCGATATTTTGCCATTTTTCATTATTAGAATATATTTATACAATTTATAAATACGGGGACCTGGCGGATAGTTACATGGGTGATTCATTCCCGTCAATCGTACCCATTTTGTACAATGTAGGTTACATGGTATAAAATGTCACGAAAATCATTCAATTTAATTTATAATAATAATTCAAACTTTCAACCTAAAGGAGGATTTGGCGGGCCACCAGAATTAAATGTACCCTTTATCCGATAGGCTGAGTTCGTCACATAATGAGTGCCGGAAGTTAGACGAGGGAATCAAAGTGAACACCAGAAAAGGGCTGTGACTCTTTCTTATTTCGTCCACGGGTACTGGCCAAGTTCAACTCTAGAGTGTGTGAAGAACACCAGCTTTGTCTCAGCAGGAAGAAAAAATGGTTATTAATGTATCTTAGGTTACTTATAATTTTATTGTTAGTGGTGTTATTTACAAGCACAAGTAAGGTAGTCTAGTAGTTCCTGACTGCTACATGATGAGATTTTGACAATTGACTAAAGCGGACAAACTTGATGGCGTATCGACACCCAATAAAGAATGATTAGTGACTATGATGCAAAATTATTATGATGATGATGTTTATCTTACCAGTGGCATTAGCTTCAAGGTATTCAACATCATCAGGACTGATGTCTACTTCAGAATAAAATTCTTTTAAAAAGTTATAAATATCATTTGGGTCGCGGATTGGTAAAAATGAAGAGTCTGGCTTTGAAGTATATACCCCTTTTACATGACATACTTCAGAGTAGATCCTACAATAATATTTTAATTTTATATTACGGGTTAAGTGCGGAACGTTTTCATAAATAAAAATGTTTCACAACTTAATATTATTAATGAATAAAGTAGTAAATCAACTTTAATGACCTCTTCGCATCTTTTGCTTTTTGTAAATATAAAACGTTGACTGTTTTAGATCTCACATATCCATTTCCATTCTTATCAAAACATTTTGTTTTGCCATCTAGACATAGAAAACCAATTCTGCAAACAAAAAATGTGTCTATTGGTATCAATATTTTTAATGCTAGTATATACTTATATCTCTGTAGGTATAAATATATTATGCAGATGAACTCTTCCTAAACGGCTGGACCGATGCGTTGCGTTGGATAGTTTAGATTCACAAATCAGCATTTTTTTAAAATGACAAAATAACGTTTGTAGTATTTATATTATAATAAATTTGTCTGTTATATGTCCTGTATCACCGGGCTATCATATGGAGCTCCAGACCTTTGGAAAACGTGTATGGAGCCGAACCCAACACGTAGAAGCCCTTTACAATAACAAATATAATAGCAAACAATGAGGTGGAGTCTAAACCGGCGATTATCCCTGTTTATACTATAAAGTACAACATAAACAACCTTCGGTTTGGATAGAACTAGTGTTAATCTACAGGAAAAAATTTGAGCTATTGTGATGAGTGATGGGATGGTAGTAGAATAGATACTATTGAACTATAGATAGCACCTGCTGTAACAATATCTAATAAATACGTAAAAATGACAGGCGGAGACTAGACTGAGCCACCCTTATGGACGGCCGTTGAAGGCAAGCCAGAGGCGGGGGACCGCTTTCTCGTCAGGTTTCACTCCGACGGGAACGGTAACTTCCCCCTGGAGAACTCGGAATCGCGGGGTCACCTCGCCTCAAGGTGCCCTGCGGGCATATATATGTATATAATTATTGTTATAACTTTAATATTATTATAAATGTTTGATCTTCGAAAAGACAAAAAAAAGTTTAATTACTATTTATTAACTATTTACTAACTTTTTAAGTTTCAGGGACAATATTGGTAGATCAAAGTAGCTGCATCCGGCTACTAAAGCGGCGTCACAGTCCCCTGATATTATTCTTTGGCAAGCGATGTCCAAACATGCCATAGAGCTTGCACATCCAACATCTATCCCAAGAGAAGGACCTTTAGCATCAATCCAGTAAGAAATCCTATTAGCCAACATTGTTTTACTGCATCTGAATACGGAAAAATATTAACAATTATAAACTTGCCGGTTCGCAGACACAATGATAATTAGAAGTAGAATGTAGAACTGATATTTGCAAAAGGATCACTCTAAATTTTAATGATCTCAAAGAATCAAGCGAACGCGCATCAAGAGTAGCACTGCGCAAAGGTGAGACGTGGTAAAGTAACGTAGCACTCCTGCACCTATCCCTTGCCCTTGAAAACTTGGGGTAATAACACTTAATCTCCATTGGGCCAGTCTCGAGTATACGGTTACAAAATATTACACGTCACGTTTATTTAAAAAAAAAACTAAACAATATACCAAATGCCTGTAGTTTAGTATGTGCAAATGTAGTACTTAATACTTAATTATTTGATGAAATATAGCGTATATTATTGAAAATTATACAAATATGAATAAATAAGAATGTTACTAAATTATAATACGATGCACCCCAATAAAATGACAATGATTACAAGAAAAACCGGCTAAGTACGAGTAGAACTCAATATCATTTTTGAAGACCTATCCATAGATACCGCACACGTATGGGTTTGATAAAAAAAAATTAGTTTTATTTCTAAGTAAGGGGAACCCTAAATTTTTTTGTTTTTTTTTTCTATTTCTGTGTAAAAATCTTAATGCTGTTCACATAATACATCTACTTACCAAGTTTCAACAGTATAGTTCTTATAGTTTCGGAAAAAAGTGGCTGTGACATACGGCAGACAGACAGACAGACATGACAAATCTATAAGGGTTCCGTTTTTTGCCATTTGGCTACGGAACCCTAAAACAGCGCTTGTGTTTGTATACCAAACCAACTAAATTGGTATCTACTCTGAGGCGCTGGTTTTTAAATACTAACCCTGATATACTAAATTCATTGGTCAATGTTTTATCAAAGAGAGATACAGTTGAATCTGTTTGAGAGAAACCAACAAAAACGCCAATTTTAGAACCTTTCAGTGTTTCTGGATTTACACCTGTAAAAAAACAATAAATACATTATAAGAGGAATAAATATTATAGTAATATCAAAGGCTGCTTAAAATAATAACATTACAAGAAATAAGAAATATTATAAATTCTTTTGATAAATAGCATGGTGCTATTAGATTTTTTTTGTGTATAAATAGTTGCAAATTTAAAATTTAAAATTCGTTCTTTTATGTCTAAGGGATTACTCTAATGAGACTGGGCCGTGTCCGGGCCTGTCCTAGTCCAGCGTGGAGCCTCGAGAATCACTCTATCCGTTGATGATGATTGATTAACAGCATGTAAATCAATGCATTATTTTTAAAGATCTAAGCATACATAGAGACAGACATCGAGAAGCGACGTTATTTTATACTATGTAGTAGTTAGAAATTCTACACATTCTACTTCCTTCTTCAATAAACCCGAAATTCATAGCACTGTCAAAATCGTCCCTAATTTTTTTGAACAATTTAATAATATATGATATAATAGTTTATTTAAAAAAATGATATAAACAGTACTTAGGGCTAACAATGAACCTCGAACTAGGAACACGTCCTGTATCTCGAGGGTCCCTGGGGCCTTAGTCTGCTATTTCACCAACCATTGTCATTATATCGAGACTCTATTGATATTATATCGAGATTCTGACTTTATTTGGTATTCTGCTAAAGTTTTAATAACATCGTAATATAATCACTATGGAGTCTTAATGGTATGGTAATATTTACCTTGCAGGTGTTGCCTAGCAACATGGTATATGTTGCTAAGCAATATACCGTTTTGACAACTATCGAGATTCCATTCAGCCACGATTGTAGAGCAGAATAAAAAAGTGAGTCAGTGGTCTGTCAGTGGTGTCTCGATGGAATAGTCAACGTTAGCAGAATACCAATTTGAAATGTAATGTCATATTTACACATTAAATTTCTATTACGATTATATCGACACACTATTGAAACACGATTGTATTAGCAGACTTAGGCCCGAAAGATTACAAAAAAGAAGTGATTACAGTGAAACCGTGTAGATATCTATAATAATAAGGTCAATATTTTACCTTGCTCAGGGATTCCTTATCTATAGAACCTAACTAGATTTTATTTACCAGCATCAAATATAGCACAATACGCTTGCTCCATCAATTTCCTTCCACAAGGTTCAAATGAAATTGCTTGTTTTGGCGACACTCGAAAAAAGTGGGCATCGAATTTTTCAAGACCGTTGATCTTTCCATAATGCTGTGGTAGCTCAGGATTTTTGATGTCAGGGTAAACGTTACCACTGACCATATCCACCTGTAATACATTATTAGTATCTAGTATACTTAAACAAATTTTACTATTTAGTAAAACAGGGTGATTTTTTTTATTGGTCTTCAGGGCTATATAAGATATAAAAGATAGCAAAAAATTCAGAAAGAAATTTTATCGCGAGTTTTAACAAAAAACTAGACTGTATGATTTTTGGAAAACATTCTATAAATTTCTGTATTAATTTTATTGATAGTGATAACAGAGATCAATTCCTTGAAAGAAACATAGTATGGCAAATATATTATCTATTATTAGGTATTTTAATTATATAAATAGCTTAATACCTTGTTAAAAAGTTTTTCACTCAATTCCAAAGTATTGTCAGCATTTGGAAAAAGTCCTGAAATACCGCTGATGACGATTGAATCTCCTTTGATTTTAGAAGTTTTCGTTGATGTTTGTTTCATTTTGTTAAGTTAATAGCGTAAAATTTCCTATTACACTTTAAACTAAACTAAAATCACGAAAATACGAAGGAGCTCTTTATGCGGGTATATCTTTAACTAAAAATAATTAAAAATTATAATTAGTTAATTATTTTTAAATTAAAATTCGTCTTTGTTCGATGAATGTCTTAATTATGAGAGTACGTACGTACACGCCGGGTATAATTTTTCGTCATTTATCGAGAATTAAGAAAGTGTAAACTTCAGTGACGGGTCGCTTATATTTTATTACTAGCTTTTGCCCGCGACTTCGTCCGCGTAGAAGTCGAAAATGGTTCTAATATAATTTTTAATTGGTTTGCTACGGTGAAGTTAAAAGGGAGGGTTATGTTTTATTACCAAAATGTTCTAGCACATGAGGTTCTAGTCCTTACCATTTCAAATTTCGAATTCTACGTCCCTATGAGGGCATGTCCTAAAAGTGCAACTTTTTTTGAATAAAATCGGATTGAGTTTTTAAACATGACGTGTCAAAATAAAATGTAGGCAATTTAAAAGGAGAATTGATATCAACTTCAAAGAAAATTACCCCCAAAATAACTTTCTGCCCCTTTTTAACCCCGTCTCTACGATCAGCGGTGTAGGCTGTGCGTTGATCCATCAGTCAGTCAGTAATTCAGGACAAAGCATTTTATATGTATAGATTATTTTTATTTCAACAACTATTACACTAAATGATAATAACATAACATTCTTTAAAAATAGTACATTGCGATACAAGTGTGGAAAATTGATCTTTGCATAGAGGCGGTTTAACACGCGTGAGCGTTACGCGAGGACGTTTAACAAAGCCGAGGTACAAAGATCAATCCACACGTGTATCGTACGACATTTTTTTATCACAGTTGCGAATAAAAAAATGACTTGTTAAAATATTAAAAACTTTAAAAAAAATTTAGGATAGGTTTACTATTTTTACAGATTACAGGTAGTTTTTAGGGTTTTTTTCCATTTGTTTTTGCGTCGGGGGTTAAAAACAGAGTATAATGGTAAGGAAAAAATATATTTAAGTAAAGAAAAAACAAATCTCAACTTTTAATTGTTTTCAAAGACGTTATCACGTAAAATTATCGTTCGTTAACAAACTTTAGAGACAACCTTTTTTTCTATAACATCAAAACAGTATAACCCAGATAAATTAAGAATATTTCATCTACCTAACATGTAATTAGAAGTAAGATACGTATATAACTTATCGGGATAACATTTATTTTAGCACTAGTTGGATATTTTTATATCGCACGCGTATATAATACGTTGCATTATGAGCCTAAAAGCGGTTTAATATGATCCACTTTATGAGCACCTGCGATAAAAAATCATTTTTTACAGCTATGTTCAGAACACCACCAGAAAAAACAGAAATAACCACAGTTGATGACAAACTAAAAAGAAAACTGCAAAGAATATTGTTTTTACAAAGATTTTATGAACTCTCATGCGAATGATTCTAATTGGGGAAAAAATATTGATGTTGCACGTGCCTGGAAAATCATTTTCATACGTTACGTATTGACAATTGAACTACTATAAGTTTTACAAAAAATATTTTCTTAAAATATTGTGACTTCGTTAGGCAAGTAGGTATATATCACACAAAATCAAAATTCTCTCTTGTTTTGTGACACAATTCAAACTTGAGTACCCATTTTTAAATAGTTAACCTCAACGGATAATTGGGGGTCATACTATAAATAAATAATATAGCTAATAGTAGGTAACATAATGTACTTGATTAAATACAAAGTACAATGTCCACTTCCTTGATATATATGACTTGCACTCTAACATTTTTTAAATGTAATCACCACTGTAATTTAATAACAAGTAGGTACAAAATATATCGTAACAGAAAAATATTGAAGTGCCAGGATAGGTCCTTGCATGAGCTTTAGTCTTAGGTAAGGTCCTACTCGCATTGCTATGAATTGATTTCATTATAAATGGTTTATACGACATATTACTTAAGAGAATCATGAATTTTCGATACGCGGCGCGAGTAGGTATTTTTAAAAATAAACCGTATCGTGCGATAGAGAGAGTTTAAGTTCAGACCTAATTGCCTTTATTTTGCTTTCAAATAATGTTGCGGGCCGTAACGTTTTTACCCCGTTTATTCTTCACAAAATGAAACAAATTTGGTCTCATTTACTTCACTGCATCCTATTCTAAGTCTATACCTATACGTTTTTCTTTTTTGGTAATTCAGTTTAGTCTATTAAAAACAATTGAAACGCTTAATGAAGTTTTTAAGTTAAAAATATAGATATTCAGATACTAATAACTTTTACCTTAGGCAATATTTTTTTAAAATAAAAACGGTTAAACCTAGTTTTGCATTAGATCTAGAACATTTTCAAAAATTATCAAAATCGGACTTCGTTTATGGGGGGTTACCGCTTTTTGTATGGAAATTAACAGACCATTGTGAGGACACTGGTCTCAAGTCCTTAGAATGGATTAATAGTTATGGTGACTCGACTACGACAAAGTGATCAATCAAAGAGGAGAATGTTTAATTTAAGTTTTCAAAATCCAATTATGGGGTTGTATCCTTTACGAATATACTTACCTACTTAAAATTTCGTTAGTTAGCCGAAAAGTTTCTTTTAATATTTAGTAAAAGTGCCAATAATCGACATTATTTGGGTAAATTTTAATACTAAGCGTAAACTATGTTAAAACTAGACTATCAAGATTATTAAACAAAAGTATGAAAAAAATATTATAAAATACACCAATAACTAATCAACGGTAAAAAAAGATTTAAATTTTTAATTTTTTATTTGTTTTTGAGGGGAAATAATATCGATTGTTGGCACTATTTGGACTATCAAGTACAATTTTCAAGACTTAGTCCCATCGGCCCCGCTGGCTCTGCCCCGTCAGCGGGGCAGATGGGAAAAAGTGTTACATCGGCCCCGCTGAACGCAGACGCGGACGCTAGCGAAGCCGATGAAACAAATTAAGTTTCATTTGCCCCGGTATGGCCCAAGAGCCCACGACGGCCAGACCTTCGTTATTTTATAAAAGCTGAAAGTTTTTCTATGCATGTCCCCTATACAGGTAAGAACGACCAGGGAGTATAGAGTTTGGGTTGTGGTTACTTCGGCAGATAACAGGTAGTAAAGGTGTATAAAATAGTAGCTTAAATTCGTTAAAGTATAAAGCTCAATTTTTTTATATGTTCTTCGGGATAACTTTAGAAATCTCGCTATCCATTGCCGGACACTTATGACAGTTGCTACCCCCTGCCAGACACCCCTAAACTTTAATAAATTATAATTATACTTTCGTTAAAGTATAAAAGCTGAATTTTATATATGTTACTTGGGGACCTATATAAAAATGTAACCCCAATAGCCGGACAGTTTTAATGGTTTTTACATCTTGCCAGACACATTGAAAGTCCGCTGTAGGTGCGAGCGCGAGGTAACAACTGTTCAAGCGGGTGTGAGTGAGATAGGGTGCTTAGCCTAGGGTGCATGTATTGAGCAGTTCACCAGTAAAATAATTAAAAATTAGTAAAAAAAAATATTAAAATTTCACGACGGTAGCCGGACAGTTTTAATGGTTTTTACATCTTGCCAGACACATTGAAAGTCCGCTGTAGGTGCGAGCGCGAGGTAACAACTGTTCAAGCGGGTGTGAGTGAGATAGGGTGCTTAGCCTAGGGTGCATGTATTGAGCAGTTCACCAGTAAAATAATTAAAAATTAGAAAAAAAAAATATTAAAATTTCACGTACCGTGTAGACAAATTAATCAAGCGACCACCGCCCGAGTGGTTTTCCACGGCGGCCATCGCTCGATCAAAATGCCTAAACACACGTCCGTGTGGATCATCTGCCACCATTTTTAGGATGCTGTTGCTACTCTCCCTTAACCTCTTGACCAATGATGCTACTTTTTTACGAAGGACAGCGTTACAGCCATCCGTTCGTGTCCGAGCAAACATTTCGGACGCACTACAATATGGGGGGAGTCTCAACAGCATCCTAAAAATGTTATTATATTGAATACGTAGGGTCTCTAGCGATCTCTTAGCACAGCTGAACCACAGACCGCCCGTGTACAGACCCTGGCAATATGCCTTAAAGAGTGACGTCTTACGATTGATAAATGAGCAGTTTTTTCGTGAAATAAAAGTGTAATTTTAGTAAAAAGTGTTATCATGGCAGATACATTAATTTGTTTCGTTTGTAATAAAAGTGTTGGTAAAATAATATTGTTTTCGGAGGAAACGTTAAAAAAATGTCAAACTATTTTGAAAATCAGAAAAAAACATAACCTCGAATATAAAGACATTATTTTACCTGATGAGTACAATGGTTATCACCGGGAATGTTATACTGGACTTATGAAAAAATACTTAACTTCTGAACCTGAAAATTCGACAAAAACCGTAAAAAACAAAAATCAGCCAGTGAACCTACAGACAATAGCTCAACAACCTCGTCGTTGCGGGTTTTTATCAGACGGTCTAAAAAGCAAGTCGTCTTATGTGGCAACTTGTCCTAAAATCATGTGGACTAATGCAACTAGTCTTCAATGTAAGTCGTCTATGAAGCAACTCGACATAATTGTTTTTTGTCAACAGCTCTGTTATCATTACAACATAAATACAAGTCGCCTAAAAAGATAGGTCGCCTATGAAGCAGCTCGTCTATGTTATAATTTGCCTACATATCAAAGTGACAGAATAGCAACTCGTCATTATTCGATATCTTCCTATCAGCGGTAGCTTGAAACCCTACATTTATGTTACTTAGATTGTCGAAAATATGCTTGTCATCATTGAAAAAAATAAGTAAGTATATGTTTAAATTCCTATATTTTAACTAAGAAATAAAACTAAATTAATATAATTATTCATCTTTATTCCAGAGATACAGCTACCTACTTAAACTTATAATATTATTGAACAAATTTTAAATGAGTATAGAAATAATCTCTTCCACAAACGTCCGTGCACCCCCAAAACTCGAAAACCATTTTTTTGTATTTTATAATATTAAAATAACATTTTTTACTTTATATAAATGGCTATGAACGTAATAAAATTATTTTTTTATTGGATATTTTAAAAGATCGCAATCGACTAAGCACTCGCGCTCGCACCTACAGCGGACTTTCAATGTGTCTGGCAAGATGTAAAAACCATTAAAACTGTCCGGCTATTGGGGTTACATTTTTATATAGGTCCCCAAGTAACATATATAAAATTCAGCTTTTATACTTTAACGAAAGTATAATTATAATTTATTAAAGTTTAGGGGTGTCTGGCAGGGGGTAGCAACTGTCATAAGTGTCCGGCAATGGATAGCGAGATTTCTAAAGTTATCCCGAAGAACATATAAAAAAATTGAGCTTTATACTTTAACGAATTTAAGCTACTATTTTATACACCTTTACTACCTGTTATCTGCCGAAGTAACCACAACCCAAACTCTATACTCCCTGGTCGTTCTTACCTGTATAGGGTACATGCATAGAAAAACTTTCAGCTTTTATAAAATAACGAAGGTCTGGCCGTCGTGGGCTCTTGCTCTAGTATAGGACTTACTTCCATCGGGCCCGCTAGCAGATGGGAAAAAGAGATTTATCGGCCCCGCTAGCGTCGGCGTCGGCGTTCGGCGGGGATTGCAGTATTGCATGTAACGGCGAGGATGGGTAGGTACAGATCAAGTTACAAATAAAGGCAATCAATACTTAGGTTGCCGAAAAAGGAACCTCTGTAATTAAAATGGTTTGTATCTTAATCAGTTTTTATTGAATGCTCAAAATACATAATATTTTAATAATAAAAACATACACATAACAAGAACATCACATAAACATTTTTTAATTTTCATAATCATAGATGATAGTCACACAAATAACATTAATCAGTCTTCATTAATAAAAATAAATAAATATTTCAGAACATATTACACATCGCCATCCAGCCCCAAGCTAAGCAACTTAATGCTTGTGTTATGGGTGCCAGATAACGGATAAACTACTTATATACTTTTTTTTTTTTTGTAAATATATACATATTATATGTCGACGCAAGAGCGTTTAATAAGTTTATTTTAAATGATTTGTTTTTAGTTTATTTTGTTTTGATAAGTTACATTTGGTTTTTCAATCATTTACAATTAATTTAAGAAGGAATTCATATTTAGTTACTCAATTTATTGATGCAAATGTCATGCAATCGACAAGTATTCAAAAAGCAACGTTTATTATTTTAATCAATTTAGTTCTTCAATTAATTCAGCAAAGTTTAAAATAAATTTAGTTACTTTCAAGAAATTACTGTTCGATAATTTGTTTAAAATATTACGTTTAAATTATAATACGTTGCTAGTTGGATATTCGTTGAGTGCAAAGACGTAATCAAATAACTCATGATTATTAATTCTAATCAAAATAATTGAATTTTAAATGTTCCTAGTTTCTTTAAAAATCGAGTTAGAATTAATAAACATTAAAACATTACGTTAAAGTTATAAAGAGAAATGTTAACGTTTAAAAAGTGTTATTCGATTAAAAAACGTCACCGCCCGTGATACGTAGTGCAGTCAGTGGTGGAGGGCTTCACTTTCGCTGGAGCCTTTGGACGGAGCGGTCGAGTTGTGAGTTAAGTGTGATTTTAATAATTTAATAAGTTCGTTTTAGGTTTAAATAAGTGATAGTTATTTAGGATATCAATAGTGTTAAGAAAATAAAGTAAACGTTGTAGTGAATAAGTGTTTTTGATTTTGTGGAGCATGAGTGATGAGAATAGTGACGTCAGCAATGCTGACGTCACTCTTTCTAAAAATTCGGCTGAGCAGGACCCGCCGTTATCAGAAGTGGGATCATTACCCACTTCTGCCGGACATTCTGTACCATATGCGACCGCAAATGCTTCTGTTAGCGGCGTGCCAGCTGAGTTTTTCACTCAAGTGATACAAATGATGAAGCACATGTCGGATCGCATGACGTCATCTGATTCAAAAGTGAAAATTAATGATGTGTTTTTGCCGTCATACGATCCCGACTCAAATATAGGGATACGTGAGTGGTGTAAGCATGTGACCACTGCCGTTGATACTTACAACCTGAGCGATTATGATGTACGAATGAAAGTGGGTAGTTTAATGAAAGGACGCGCCAGGTTGTACGTAGATAACTGGCTGGTATCCACAAATTCCTGGCCTGAATTGCGTGATATGTTAATAACAACTTTTGAACCGGAAAACCGGTACTCACGTGATATAATCCGATTTAGAGAACATGTTTACGATAATAGCAAGAATATCGCGCAATTTTTGTCGGAAGCCTGGGTACTTTGGCAGCGTATCACTAAGGATAAATTGACGAATGAAGACGCTGTTGAGGCAGTGATCGGTTGTATTGGTGATGAACGGTTACGAATAGAATTATTAAATACACGAGCAAAATCAGTTCCTGAACTAATTTCCGTAGCGTCGTCGATACGTCCAATAAAACGAACAATCACGTCAGATCAAAACTCGCATAGCGTTAAACGGCCCCGATTATCGGAAAAATCGAGTTTGTTCTGCCAAATTTGCAAAAGGACAAACCATAATACCCGTGATTGTCGTTTTGCTAACAAAAATCCGCCTCAACCGCGTCAGGATTCGAACAATACTCTTCAAAATACCGGTAAACCTACCTGCACATTTTGCTCCAAAGTCGGTCATACATTCGAAACATGTTTCAGACGCGAGCGCACAGTGGTTTCGAACGTAAATTGTGTAGGTACATCTAAACTCACCTCAATATCTATTACTATTGGTGTATTTAAATTTTACGCGATTTTCGACAGTGGAGCGGAATGTTCTTTAATACGTGAATCGGTAGCAGCAAAAATTCCAGGTAAAAGAATTAATGAGGTTAATTATCTTAAAGGTATAGGTCAGTTTACCGTAGTGTCCTTGACTACTTTGATAGCCGTTTGTGTTATTGATGATGTACGAGTAGAATTGAAGTTTAATGTCGTACCTGATTACGAAATATGCTCTGACATTTTGATAGGAGTAAACCTCATCAAAGACACAAACTTAAGTGTGCTAGTAACATCTCAGGGTGCTACATTGATCCGTCAGCCGGTGGTCTACCACATGCGATCACAAAATGAAAAGTTTGATAGCTTGGATACAGATTTACCTAATGATGAGCAAATTAATGAATTAAAGATATTGTTAAATAAGTATACACATTTGTTTATTCACGGATACCCTCGTACACGAGTTAATACCGGTAAATTAGAGATTCGACTTAAAGATCCTAACAAATATGTAGAGCGCAGACCGTACAAGTTGAGTCCAATAGAACGTGAAAAAGTAAGAGGTATCATAAAAGAGTTGCTAGAACAAAATATTATTAGAGAAAGTAGATCTGCATTCTCGAGTCCGATAACTCTAGTTAAAAAGAAGAATGGACAAGATCGCATGTGCGTTGACTACCGTGAGCTGAATAAAAACACGTTACGAGATCATTATCCTTTGCCGATCATTTCTGATCAAATAGATCAATTATCGGGGGGTCTCTACTACTCTACTTTTGACATGGCAGCAGGGTTTCATCAAATTCCTGTCGCGGAGAGCTCTGTAGAGAAAACTGCGTTCGTAACACCCGACGGCTTATACGAATACTTAGCCATGCCATTTGGTCTAAGTAATGCCTGCTCTGTTTACCAGAGATGCATTAATAGAGCTCTAGGGTCTCTACTTTATGAATCAGACCCTGTATGCCAAGTTTACGTAGATGACGTTCTTACAAAATGTAGAGACTTTTCGGAGGGTCTGGTACGTATTGAGAGAGTACTCATAGCTCTACAAGAGGCTGGGTTTTCGATCAATGTCGAAAAAACTGCTTTTTTTAAACGCTCCATTGAGTACTTGGGCAATATTATATCGGACGGGCAAGTAAGTCCTAGCCCAAGGAAAGTGGAGGCCTTAACTAAGGCTCCGATACCTACAACTGTTAAGCAAGTTAGACAGTTTAATGGCCTGGCTGGGTACTTTAGACGTTTTATTCCCAATTTTTCTCGCATAATGGTACCTCTATACGAATTAACAAAAAAAGATGCGAAATGGGAATGGAATGATCGACACGAAGAGGCTAGGAATTATATTATCCAACAATTGTCTACTGCGCCTACCCTTTTACTATTTCAGGAGAACGCACCTATTGAGCTCTACACAGACGCAAGCAGCATCGGTTACGGCGCAGTATTAGTTCAAGTCGTCAGTGGCCGTCAACATCCCGTGGCTTACATGAGCCTGCGCACCACTGAAGTCGAGAGTCGATACCACTCCTACGAACTCGAAACATTGGCAGTGGTGAGAGCGATCAAACATTTTCGTCAATACCTATATGGACGAAAATTCAAGGTCATAACCGATTGTAACGCTCTCAAGGCATCTAAGTTCAAGAAGGATTTACTTCCACGAATCCATCGCTGGTGGGCGTTTTTGCAGAACTACGATTTTGAGATCGAATACAGAAAGGGTGATCATCTCCAGCACGCAGATTTCTTCAGTAGGAATCCCTCTACAGAGAGTGTAGTCAACATATTGACTAGAGACACTGAGTGGATACAGATAGAACAAAGGCGAGATGGCAATCTGCGTTTGTTAATAGATGCTATGACAAATGGCAACCCGAATGATGACTACGTCCTAGATGGCGGCATATTGAAGAAGAGACTTAGCGATCCTGTACTAGGCAATTATGAAGTAACTGTTGTACCAAAGTCTTACCAGTGGAGTTTAATAAATTCCTTTCACACGGCTTTACAACACCCAGGTTGGGAGAAAACGCTACAAAAGCTGAAAGAGTCTTACTGGTTTGACAAAATGAGTTCTGTGGTTAGGAAGTTCGTCGACAACTGTATCGTATGTAGATCATCAAAGGGACCATCTGGTGCAGTTCAAGTTCAGCTACATCCGATCCAGAAACCAACTGCGGCATTTCAAGTTATCCATATGGATATTACAGGCAAAATGGGCACCAAAAGTCAAGAAGGTTTGGATGAGTACGTAATTGTCACTATAGATGCGTTCACCAAATACGTTCTACTCAACTATTCGAATGACAAGAGTCAGAGTAGTAGCTTAGCAGCATTAAAACGCACTATACATCTATTTGGGACACCCGTTCAAGTAGTTGTAGATGGAGGAAGGGAATTCCTCGGCGAATTCAAATCCTACTGTGAAAATTTCAACATTAATATTCACACAATAGCTGCAGGAGTAAGCCGAGCAAACGGGCAAGTTGAACGCGTCATGGCAACATTGAAGAACGCGCTGACTATGATAAAAAACTATGAGACGGAAAACTGGCAGACTGCGTTAGAAGCATTGCAATTAGCGTTTAATTGCACTCCACATCGTGTAACTGGAGTCGCACCGCTATCACTTCTAACACGGCGACAGCATACCGTACCCCCTCAACTTCTGCAGTTGGTGAATATTGACGAAGGTACTATTGACTTTGATGTACTTGACCAACAAGTTCAACAAAAAATGCAAGCCGCAGCCCTGTATGACAAACAGAGGTTTGACAAAAATAAGGCGAAAGTACACCAGTTTCAAAGAGGAGAATACGTGTTGATCAAGAATAATCCACGTAATCAGACATCACTTGACCTTAAATACAGCGAACCATACGAGATACTGCGAGTTGATGATAACGACAGATACTTGGTGAAGCGAGTGACTGGCAGAGGACGGCCACGTAAGGTAGCTCATGACCAACTACGACGAGCACCTCAACCAGGTGAACAGACAACCGTGTCGACGGATCCTAATGATGAACATGAACCAACAACCACCAGTGAACCGCAGCCATCTACTTCCCAAGTCGCTACTATCGAACCGCTACCATCAACTTCACGAGCTGACAACATAAATTAGATGCCTGAAACGGTGAGTTCCTTCCATTTCTATAACCTTTTTGTAAAAGACTTTACAGATATTGATGACAAATCATCGATACCATATTATTATAAAACCAACAAATAACAAAAATCGTTTTGTAAGTACCGTACATAGTGACTGTAAGACTGTACTATCCTTTAAATCCCTTTTTCCTTACCTTAACTATCATTTTCAGAGCCTCTGTGGACCACGGTCAAATAAAAAGGCCTAGACCACAGCATCGTCCTTCCCATTTCCTTTAGAGCCTCTGTGGACCACGGCGTACGAGACCGCTCATGACCACAGCAACATTTTCTGAGAGCTTATTACAAGTTTTATTTATGTATTTATGAATCTACGAGAAAAACTTAATCAATGCTCTGTGGACCACGGCGTCCAAGACCGCTTAGAACCACAGTAGTAAATTAAGTAAAAGTTTTCAGAGCCTCTGTTGACCACGGCGTACAGGACCGCCCAGACAACAGCATCGACCTAGTTCCCATATCCTTTAGAGCCTCTGTTGACCACGGCGTACATGACCGCCCAGACAACAGCATCATCCGTCTACGAGTACCATAAAAATGCAAGGATGCGTGGAGACATTTGCATTTAAAAACAAATAAAATAAAAATGTGTAAAAATGCGTGGAGCATATAAACACAGTCTACGAGAACGTATTTACCTACTACAGCTCAATCCTAAAGTACAGCAATCCCTATGATTTATTTCAATTATTTACACTGAATTATTTTATTCATCAAATAACCACTAGGTATTTGTTTACAGTGGTCATGCATACAAAGCTAACTATAAAACGAAATCATAGATACCTACTGTAGTATCTAGGACAGATACATAGTTCAAAATATTATTTACAATTCCAGAACCGAGGCAGGTGCAGAGCACGCACCGCCCCGCAGAATGGCCGTGTCGACGCAAGAGCGTTTAATAAGTTTATTTTAAATGATTTGTTTTTAGTTTATTTTGTTTTGATAAGTTACATTTGGTTTTTCAATCATTTACAATTAATTTAAGAAGGAATTCATATTTAGTTACTCAATTTATTGATGCAAATGTCATGCAATCGACAAGTATTCAAAAAGCAACGTTTATTATTTTAATCAATTTAGTTCTTCAATTAATTCAGCAAAGTTTAAAATAAATTTAGTTACTTTCAAGAAATTACTGTTCGATAATTTGTTTAAAATATTACGTTTAAATTATAATACGTTGCTAGTTGGATATTCGTTGAGTGCAAAGACGTAATCAAATAACTCATGATTATTAATTCTAATCAAAATAATTGAATTTTAAATGTTCCTAGTTTCTTTAAAAATCGAGTTAGAATTAATAAACATTAAAACATTACGTTAAAGTTATAAAGAGAAATGTTAACGTTTAAAAAGTGTTATTCGATTAAAAAACGTCACCGCCCGTGATACGTAGTGCAGTCAGTGGTGGAGGGCTTCACTTTCGCTGGAGCCTTTGGACGGAGCGGTCGAGTTGTGAGTTAAGTGTGATTTTAATAATTTAATAAGTTCGTTTTAGGTTTAAATAAGTGATAGTTATTTAGGATATCAATAGTGTTAAGAAAATAAAGTAAACGTTGTAGTGAATAAGTGTTTTTGATTTTGTGGAGCATGAGTGATGAGAATAGTGACGTCAGCAATGCTGACGTCACTCTTTCTAAAAATTCGGCTGAGCAGGACCCGCCGTTATATACATATAGGAAACACCCAGAACCAGAAACAAGAATTTATGGTCAGCATAAATACTTGTTTCCGGCGGGAATCGAACCCGCAACCTTCTGCGTCGTAGTCAGGTGTTCGCCCGACGCGCCACAGAGGTCGTCAATTAATGAACATTAATTAAGACTAATTAATGGACGCCACTAGTGTGTAAAAAGTTATCCTGATAAGTTAAATTGGTATCTTACTGCTATTATTATTACATGTTAAGTAGATGGAACATTCTTAATTTATCTGGCTTGTACTGTTTTGATGTATAAAATGTAGGTACCAACAAAGAGTTTTTAAGCTAGCAAAAATGGTTGTCTCTAAATTCGGTTTAGCAACAAAAATTGTACGTGATAACGTTTCAAAAAATTATTAAATATTGAGTTATGTCTTTACATACTTACTTACTCCGCTGGCTCAGCGACCCAAAGTGGATCTTGGCCTCCGAAACTAGAGTCTTCCGTTGCTCCATCTCCTGCGCTATTTTTTGCCAATTGTTGAATTGAAGTGTTTTTTCTTTACTTATATTATATATATTTTTTTATGTACGATTGTATTCTGTTTTTAACCCCCGATGCAAAAACAAAAGGAAAAAACCCTAAAAAAGACTGTATGTCAGACGAGGCTGTATAGGTTAAAACATTTAAAAATTTGCCTGGCCTTTCGGGAGTATAATTAACAATATTGCATGACATTTTAAAAAAAATTGCCTAAAGAAATAGTGAACATAACTTATTACAAATATTTTGTTAATTTTTTTTTTAACTTTTCTTTTATTCGTAACTGTGATAAAAAACGTCGTACGATACGCGTAAATCCACACGTGTATCGTACGACGTTTTTATCACAGTTACGAATAAAAGAAAAGACATAAAAAAATAAATAATAAAAATAATATCTCGGCTTTGTTAAACGCCCTCGCGTACCACTCGCGCGTGTTAAACCGCCTCTATGTAAAGATCAATTTTCCCCACTTGTATCGCAATGTACTATAAATGACCTATATAAAATTACCTATAATTTTGCAGAGTTACAACTGCCGCCCGCCGTCGCGATCGTCGTTGTCGTTCTTCGTTGAGTTAATATTCATAAATTACCCTCAGTTACATGATGTATATCTTGGGTTTAATTACAAGGAGGTTCTCAATTCGTTGCGTAATTTTTTTTATTTTTTTATTATATCATTATATCATTATATCATTAAGTCCCTCGAACTATTAGCGCCCTCGCTACGCTCGGGCGAAACCTAAAAAAAACACTACATAATGTATAACCTCTTTGGTCCCGACCTTGTAAGAGGATCAGGTAGTATGGACACATGAGTATGGAGTATGGAGGCACATGAGTAACTAAATGGAGGTATGCAGTCTCATTCACTCTCGTTGTTAGGAAGAATTTGATGTATTATTCGTAATGAAAAGCACAGTGTTTACCTCGGGTGAAAGACTCATTACAAGTCCCGAGACGGAGTTTGGCGCCCGAGCGTAGCGAGGGCGCTAATAGTTCGAGGTTCGTTCGTATTAAATACAAATAGCAGAAACCTAAAAAAAACACTACATAATGTATAACCTCTTTGGTCCCGACCTTGTAAGAGGATCAGGTAGTATGGACACATGAGTATGGAGTATGGAGGTATGCAGTCTCATTCACTCTCGTTGTTAGGAAGAATTTTATGTATTATTCGTAATGAAAAGCACAGTGTTTACCTCGGGTGAAAGACTCATTAACTCAGTGTCTACGTGAGTCCACCGCCGCGACATTAAAAATTGCTACAGTGTGGACGCTATCGACACTAGTGTTAACATTTGTGTCGAGTGTCAGTGTCGTCGTGTATCCTTAGCATTACTATAATCTGACATATAAACCTAAAATCTATCTTACTAAAAAATTGGATACCTACCAACCATTCCTATTTTGAAATTTTGTGTTTGTTTGTGTTTCTGAAGTAGCGCGGCCCTGTTCTCCGTAGCCCGTAACACATTGTAGCAGAAAATCCCAAAAAGATGCGAGCAAATTTTACTTAAAACTATATTCAAACTTAAATCAAAATCTTCACCTTAATAATCATGCAATATTGTTCTTCTTTCAACAATAAGCTGTGTCGACTTTGACTCTGTTCGTTTGACAATTTATCAAATAACTGGACTAGATTTATTTACTTAATCGAATAAAACAAAAAACATAAAAAAAATAAGCTTGTATTTGGCCGTATAGTAAAAAAAACTAATTAGTGTGACTTTTAAAGTTGTGCATCTCCTTGATAATAGGAAAAAACAGACAATAGAAGAGAATAGATTGAAAAATAAACAATAACATATATAACAGTACCATTACACAAGGGAGCAATAATTAATTATATACTAAACTAATTTAGATTTTGTACACTTTGCATAGATTTTTCTTTTTAAACAGTTTCAATAATTCCGGTTCTAACATTCCATTTATAATATTTGATATTTTACAATCTTCAGGAATATTTACATGGTCTGATATTAGATTGACAATCCTAACCGGTTTCTTAGTATATTGAGTCAAATCGTAATCATCTGGAAGTTTTTCTATTTTAAGATCTGATAGACCTTTAATCAATACTATTTCAGATTTCAATTTCATATCTGGTTTGTAATCTGCTGCTAAAAGTATTCTCTTGTAGACAGCATTGATGAGGTGATTTAGATAGTCGTGTGATAGAGAAACTACTTTTTTTATATGTTTTATGAATGCTACATTTTTGTCCGACCAATTTTCACATGTTTCTAAATCTTCGTTTAAACTTTGTGATGAAGTTCCTGTTAATTGCGAGTAGATGTGATCTATGATGAAATCTTGCAATTTATTTTCAGTGAGATGTCCAAGATAAGATTTAAGTTGGTGTTGAAGTGCTAGGGGACTGCTGTCTAGACAGAAGATAATGCCATGGTAACCTGAAAATGATATAATAATTAAAATTAAGTAAGTATAAGGAAGTTTATTTAATACTTAGTGAATTATTTTAAAATATTATTATGCAAAATGTATACCTTCTGCTTCTAACATTGCAGTCATTTCCAAAGCAACGTTTACACCAAAAGAATATGCCACTATATAAAACTTTGATTTCAATCGGAATCTTTTCTTGACGTACTAAAATAATAATAAAAAACATTTAATTTTCATAAAAAACATCCATCGAATACTTACCTAAACTTTTATATATCAATCAAATTATTTCAAGTAAACACATAAAAAATTCACCTGTAAAAGATTTTCCGCTAGTGTAGAAATGCTTCCATCCATGTCAGGTAAAATTTGGAGACCAATTGCAGAAATTTTAAGTCTCTCAGTGGCCTTTGACAATGTTTTGTAGTATCCTAAAAATCCAGAAATTACGACAGCTGTATGGTCATCTGGATCTATGTTGATTTCATCCTAAAACATAACGTGTTAAAAATATTAATTATGTAATCATGTCGATCAACCTACTTATTTGATATTTTTTTATTATTACCAACCTCGTAAAATTCACTTGTTAAGGTATTCATTGATACAATGGGTTCCGTTGCTAAATTCTCATCTTTTTCAATACCGTCAACAAATATACTGAGGTTGTCGTCGGAAAACTGAATTTCTTTGGGATTTTTATCCAATTTTTCTAGTTTACTTTTATTTTTGGTCACGATTTTACTATCGAGAAGCAAAATATTGGTATTTTGGTATTGAAAAGACTTTTCAAAGGCGTCTAAAACCGCCGATATTGTTGTCAAACGAAAGTTCTGTAAATAAATTGTGATTAACTGTTTAAATCACAATTACACACGCAAGTAATTATATTAATAACAGACAGACAAACAGATGGACAAGAAAGTGATCATTTTAATTTTACCTATTGAGGTACGCCACTATTAAATTAAGTTATTGAGTTAAGAATAATATTGATATGGTATGGTATTTTAAAGTAAAAAAATATGAAATTATTTACCACTTCTTTCAGCCTGTATACCAAGTTAATTGTCGGAAGTCCTAACTTTTCACGTTCAGAAATTCGTTGATCTGATTTGGTAAAATCGTTAACATTACGGACTTCGAAAGGCACAAATTCTACTGACGCAAAATAGCTGATAAAAAAAGTATAATAATAAAAAATCTTAAATATAAAAATATAGATTCTAAAACTGAATTATAATAAGTCATCATTTACCTTAAATTCGTTTTATCCCTGTTAGCAAAATCAAGATTTGATAATGTTAATTCATGTGTATTTTGTGTATCGTAATTTTTCTCTAGGTGACTGCTGATCATAAATATTCCGTCTACGGTATTTATTTTGCTTCCATTTTCAATCAATATTTGGCAACCATTTATTGTATTTAAATTTTCTTCATAGCAATCAATGTTTACTAATTGTCTCCATAGGCTTTAAAAAAATTAAATGGGTAGAGGAGGTAACTAATGAAGTTCAATTTTTAATAGTTTTGTTTTTCAGTTAGAATTGTAGCAATCGTTCTACTTACAAGTATCTTGCTCGAAAATAACCGCTTTCTGACTTTTCTGTATTTTGTATGATTAAATGTTTAGCTCCTCTCTCTATTAGTCTATCTATTATTTCTACTCCGATTTCACTTCCATCCCAAATAACTATGTATACTTTATTTGGATTTAAATTAAGCCTGTAATTAAATATATTCCTGTAAAAACCTGTACTGGATCAACTCCACCTACGATACCTACCTGAGACCTTGTTCTATTAGCAAATTTATAGTATAATAAATTTACCTGGATACTGCATTGTGTTCAGTAGTGTATTCTTTCATATTTAATAATATTCTGCCTGTGTGTCGTCTCGATGATATTAGCTTGAAAGCTCGGGATACATCAGAGCGAGGGAACACAATTCTAGGCATTGGTTTCACAATACCGTTGGCTATGCCTTCTGCTATCATACTTTGTAACCTCTGGAAAGTCATTTATGAGTTAGTACCTATATTATTGTATATTATGTATAATATAAAATGAAAATATTTTTCACTTAGTGTTTATAGAAATTATAGTTTTGTACCTTTTTGTTTGTAGTATTTTCTTCCGAAAATAATGTAGAAAGACGGACTGTCGCGTAGGACTTATCTTCGTTTAAGTATCCCATCAAAAAAAAATCATTATTTATCATGTCTTCTTCGCTAATGTCCAAAAAGTAACCGAACGGAGCAACGCATGCTAGAGTTTCCTGAATCATAATAAATTTATTTAGTAATCATTTTCAGGGCCTAAATTGCGTTTATTTGTGTATCGCTATTATAACTTAAGACCTAAGATGTTTTGTTTATGTTAGTTTTGTTTAGCACTTATTGTAGAAGGGTCTCATTTACTATTTTTAACATACTTCTCTTGTTGCTCCAACATTACAATTGATAACAACGTCGCAACGTTTGTCTTTGCTCGATAATTTAATAAAATCCCGAAACTCTGCATCAATTGAAAATCGTATATTCTTTTCTAAAACCAAATGGCAACTCTTAAAACATTATTAATTTTTTTAAGGTTTTAGAATTTAGTTAATTCGAGTTAATTTTACCGTTTAGTTGTGGAAACAGTCTCAATAAATGTGACTTCTTTTGGTAATTGTTTACTATCGTAAACACTTTGCAATCTAAACTAAAACAGAGCGATATAATAGCTTGTCCCAGTGCACCCGCACCTCCAGTCACAAGAATGGTGCTTTTACTTCTTAAAACATGCTTTATAGTCTGCAAAATAATGTCAAAATTCAAAATTTTCTCAATATAAAATAATTTATTTTATATTTGTGTGTATTGTTTTAAGATGGTGTTACCAAACAATAATATGCGTGAACGTATGGTAAAGGAACAGTCGCAGCATCTTCTAGGCTCCAATGTTCAGGAACAGACCAAAACAAGTAGGGATCAGCTTGTATTGAACTAGATATTGCCCTACCTGCCACGCAGCCCATTACACGTCTTCCCCTAAAATTAAAATAAATTTATTTTAGTGTACTTCGATATGCTTCTAATATAAGAATTGTTTAGAATATAAGTTTGTTTAGTTTCGGTATAGTAACAAATTCTAACCTTGCATCAACACCGCTAAAATCCATTCCAAAATGAGACGTTTTGTTATCCTCAAGAATACCTTTAATGTCTTTCAAACACAGGCCTGAATAATGTACCTGGAAAATATCATAGTTTAATTTTGAACAAATTTTAATGTATCTGTAAAAAAGTAATTAACATCATAACACTTAGGTACCTGAACGCTGTTAATATCTGCCACTGTGGGCATTTCGGTCCATACAAATGCATTAAAATCACTCTCTTTGTTCGTCAATTCAACATTTTGGATTTTTGCATTTGGTTTGGGTTTTAATGGAATATTATAATAACCACCCCATTTCTCGTTTCTTAGCGTATTTATAGTCAAACCTTTTTCAACTTGTTTTTTTAGGAATATACTGTCGGTGAAGGCAAAAGGTGGAACTTTGTCCACATCAATCAAAGACAATGTGTTTCCATTTATTAAAATGTCTTTTACTGCACCTGTTTAACATTTTTTTATGAAACGTACGTCTAATACAACAATTTACATTATTTATCTTTAAATGGTTTCGCCTTACCTTTGTAGCTATCAGGATTGATAAACGATTTATTTTCAAGTATAAATATTGTACTGGTCTCATTATTCTTTTGCAGATCATACGTAAGATAATGCAGAGACGATGATATTATTGAACTTTTAAATGAATTGATGTCTTTGGATTTTTTAAGCAGTAGTATTTGTTTATCATCAACGTCAAAACTTGTTACAAGTACAGTGCTATTATTTACGTGACATTGTAAATCGAACTTATCTTTATCTCCCACCAACATAACAAACGAGTTGTCGTTTAACATTTTACTTAAATTATTTTGTAGCAACTGTAAGAAATATCTTGGAATTAGCTAGTGAAAAAGTCAGTCGATTTTTATAAATATTTCTAGGAAGGTGTTATATAGGTAATCTTTATGACTTTGCATAGTCCCTCTCTCGGCAAATTTCTGCATTGAGCCATAAATATAATTTGGTTGTTATTAATAGTTACTTACCTCATTATTCCAAGCATCTACGATGACTATAACATCTACGGTTTCAATGCTTAAATTTACATTTATCCAATCATTTAACTCAATGGCATCTATTTCAACATCAAAGAACGACATTTCAGAAATAATTTCACTAAAATCTATGAGATTGTCTACGTGACATTCGGTTCGTAGAAGCTTAACATTCAAATTCTTTTTCAGTGAGTTTTCAAATACTATTTGTAAATTTACGGTAACAGCAGTTTTTATCTGTAATAATAAGACTTGATCAAATAATGATTTAAGTTCTGGTTTGATGTAGTATGGGTTTACACGAAATAATACTGAAAAAATTGTCTTTAAATGTTTGGTTTTACACAATAAAAACTGTCAAACTGACCATCAAAATATGTCTTGTGTGCTTAGTGTCTAGTGTCATTGAGGTGAAAAAACTAAAACAAAGTTATTACTTACATCTACAGGATAGTTACAGAAATGAGGAATAAACTGTTGCGATAACATCTGGATATTTGTTATTTTTGGAGATATTTTTGTAAAAATCATTGATTTACAAATGACACCGCCACAGCTGTAACGTTTGTACACAAAAAATCACAAAAAGGTTACAATATTGGTAGCATACGAGAGGGTTCAATAATGAAAAAAGAAAAGAAAGAAAGTGCTTAATACCAATTGTTAACAATGGAGACAAAGTACTTGCCTTATCACATTTTTCTCAGTATTACGATCAGCGTATAATATTTCTTCATGATTATCACAAATTATCGAGTCAATGTGTTTCTTAACGTCAATTACTAAATTTGAAATAAATTTTATTTTACAAGGTGTAAATTCAGATTCAGATAAAATATTAAATTGTAACAAAGACTCGATTAAATGCGTCCATTCATTTCGCCATCTAATGATTGCTTTGCTTTTGTCTCTATTAGTTGCTTTAATATTCAAGTTGTCATGCCTGAAAATATAAGTATTTTATTTATTTTTGAAAAGCAATGTTGTTAAGTATTTATGTGCACTGAAGATGATTAGCATTATACAAAAGGGGGTTGATCTTGACGTAGTAAATTCATACTATTTAAGGCACTGTTGTTCCTTGGATATGTATCAGATAAAGTAGGTTTGCCCTTCATCTATGCCACCCTCTCAGCTTAGTTGACCGTGTCCAGACGAAATAACTTTTCCATATTTTTGAAGAAAATTAAGCCGTGGCGTAAGTTTCATCAGGATGTTTTCTTTCACCGTATAAACAATATTAGTACAACTAGTGCAATTTTTTTTTTGTAATAGATATAAAGTATATCCATTGACCAGCCGAGATTTGCACACGACCTACGGGATGATTTTTTTTACTAGGCCAACACCACCCTTCTTTTTATTCTGATAATTTCAAAGGGATCAGAAATTACGTGAATAAAATCTGAAGGTACAACTAATTGTATAAATACGAACTTACCCAATATCATATCCGTGTATACTTAGTAGTTTGTATATATCCTTTTTACCGAGGTAGCATTCTTCACGATGAAGTTTTATTTCATTATCTGTTTTATCATCTGCATTTATTGTGTTAATGATTCCACTAACTATAAGTTTGTCTTCTATTGTTACCTAATCAAATTTTAATGTAAGCTAATAAGCAAAAATGTTTGTTATTTAAATTGATTATACGTTTATTTATCTTTACCTACCTCAAATTTGTTGGAAGCCTTTTGTATAGATACACATAATTTTATGACTTCACTGCTTTTTATTAAAACATCGTCATGGAACTTAATATATTTGAACTCAACTGCCACGTCTGTGTAGTCAACTTCTTTATACATTGCTAGAGTTTTCCAAACGAACACTAATAAGGTTGATTCTGGGATTACATTTTCATCTGTAAATCACTTCAAAGGTCAAGGATATGTGTTTAGTTTTTAAAGTAACTGTCCCAGCAAACGTTGTTTTGTTATATAAAAATAGAAAAAAAAACGTGTGGCACTCGGGGACTGCCGCGGAAAGCTATTGCGTCGTGCGAGCTTCGTACAGTCGTACCATATACATACATACATACACGTTAAGCGAACGCTTGGCCGAGCTTCATGATAGGCGGAGTGGACTCCCCACTCCGCCTATCATGTAGCTCGGCCGTTAGGTTTTATTTTCGTTACGGAATTTCTTGATTGGGTCGGATTGATAGAAGAATTATATATAGAAGAAAAAAAAAAGTCGGACGACAAATGTCGGAATTTGTCGTCTGCCATTTGTCGTCCGACATTTGTCGTCCGTCAATAGTCGTCCGCTAATAATCGTCCGTCATTTGTCGGGGGTGTTAGGTTTTTTTCGGTACGGAATTTCTTGATTCGCCCCCCAAGGCCCGCGATAAAATCTATGCAATAGCTTAAAAATTGTGGTTTGATTCTCAGACCTAACGAATATACAGAAAATAATTTCATAAAAATCGGTTCAGCCGTTTAGGTGGAGATTGGTTACTAATACCGGGACACGAGAATTTTATATTATACTTATAGGGATTGAATAGTTTTAAAATTGTTGTTCTTACCATTTCTGAAATATTCTCTAATGTAACTATACTCATCATCGAAGACGGATAAAATAAATTCAGTATATAGAGCAGTAGTCTTAGATTCGAGATTTTTATAAAACACGTCCCTAAAAGTAATATTTTGCTTTAAAATATTATAAAAAATTAAAAAAAAAATGTAAAATTCCAACACAGTAACATGTAGTCCCAAACTAAATGTATGTAACATTTTAGATATACTTTGAGAACTATTATTTCAGTTACAATGAAGACGTGTCTGAATTATTATTTTAAAGTCTGTACCTGAAAGACATACATTAAGTTAGATACTGATTAGTAAAACATTCCACAAAGTAGCAGCAGTAGAATACGAATTTATAGTTTTTAAAAATAGTTTGCTATCTGTCGGCCCCTATTACCTTAAATGCAATTAAAAATGAAATTGTTTCTTTTTTGGCATATCTTTATTTAAACACTAGCTGCGCCCCGCGGTTTCACCCGCGTAATAATGTTCTACGCAATTTTCCTAATATTTTCTTTCATAAGAACCTTCTCCTGACAATAACAAACACAACAAAAAGAGAATTGGCCAAATTGGTCGCACGAAAATTATTAGACTTCGCGCACGACCGCTGCGTAGGGAGCCGACCTCGCGACTGAGCCTCGCGGGTACCTTACTCATAGATCTAAACTCCCCTCCCGCACGCGCACCCCCCCCTTGGTGACGCCCACTTCGCAACGGGCCGTGCAGCAGAAATCGTAATATTTTAATTTCGCCATAACTTCAAAACCAAACGTCCAATTTTAATCATTCAAAGACCAAATATTATCTCCATAAACTGTTCTTAGTGATGAAATCATTTATTTTGATAAGGATTAATAGCATGAGTAAAATAAACGCGTTTAAATGTAGTCCAAAAAAAATTCAAGATTTTTAAATAAAAAAATGGTTGCTGTGCCTCACTCGACATAGATGGGTATAGTGTGTCGCGGACTTTTTGTAGATATTTATAAGATCTACAATTAATTAGAACATTTTATGGTTCTATCTTTTATAGTTTAGGCAGCGTACGCAAAATAAGTAACTTTTCTGGTTGATTTTTTACACCTTGTGTCCGAAAAACCCAAATATCTTACGGAACCCTATTTTTTTCCAAAATAAAATATAGCCTATGTTACTCGTGGATAATGTAGCTTTCGAATGGTGAAAGAATTTTTAAAATCGGTCCAGTAGTTTTTGAGCCTATTCAGTACAAACAAACAAACATACAAACAAAGTTTTCCTCTTTATAATATTAGTGTAGAAGTAGAACCATTTATTAACGAAAAACTGCGAATTCGCTCTGTGGCTACAATTATAATTATTTATCACGATTTTTCCTTGAGATTGACACACTGGGTAAATCCGCGGGGCCCAGTTTATGTTTAATTTAGTGATATTTTACCAATCATAAGTGTGATCCCATTGAACCAAATGAGAAAGTCCTGGTGTCTCAGTTGATACTGGAAAATCTACTTTTGGATACAGCACTTCTATGTTAGGATTCAGCCCACATTCATATAACCTAAAAGCAATAACCAGAACAGTAGTATTTAAAACCAGTTGCATACATTTTGTAAATTTATAAAAATTTATAACCCAACATTAATTAAATATTTATGTTGGCATAATGTTTAATGGGAAACCACTTTCAAAGGTTATAAAAGCGTATCTAACGGGGAACCAGGTTTATTTGTCGGGTGCAGTCTTTGAGGAAACATTTGTCTTAACAACAGTTTTATGTATTTAGTGAGGAACTTTGGTATGTTTATTTGTTGTATATGTTTATTTATATGTATATTATAAATTATTAAAAAAAATTGTTTGTCGCGAAAATGCAAAAAAAAATCTACTAGACCGATATAAATAAAACTTGGTTGAAGAGGCATTAAACTTGGTATGAAGATGAACAGATAATATTCTAAAGGAATCAGGACTTACAGGGTTGCAACCGCAAAGTGTTGATAGTTCATGACAAAATTATATAATTATCTGTACCTTCCAATGACTTCCAACATCAGTTTTACATTATTTTCATGATTTCGCCTTATCAATGGTAAATTTAGACAATGAGGGTGTGATTTCTTCATGATAGCTTGCATTAGTCCATGAGGAGCTATTTCAATAATGATTGCATCATCTGGAATATATTTTGCTCCTTCCTCAAAATGTACTTTGCTCTGTAAAGTTGAATTATTTTGTTACGTTTTATTATTATTACCTATACTCATTTCTGTTAAAATCTTAAGTAAGATACTACAATTAAATTATTATCTTCAATCTCCATTGTTTTTAATTGTTAACAGTAAAAAAAACTTCGTCTTCTTCTTCTTCGTATCGATAGCACAAATTAAAGGGGAGTATTGATGAGGCAGGGTGTGCTCCAGTGAGCTGCCAGGTCCCTGGCGTTGTTATTAGCTGACATCAGGTCAGCCAATGTACAGCTATTAGGATTGGAGGGGCAGGTCAAGAGGTGAATCATAGTTTGCTCGGGAGCCCCGCAGTCGCATCGAAACCGGCACGGATCGATCATGCCCCATCTTCCCAGGTTCGCCCTGCAGCGATCAACCGTTCACATCGATCTGCTTCAGAAATACCTTTAAATATAATAATATATTTTTTGTCATATATTATATAATTTTTGTTAAATATATAATAATAATAATCGCCGGTTTAGAATTCACCCCATTGTTTGCTATTATACTTGTTATTGTAAAGGGCCTCTACGTGTTGGCTTCGGCTCCACGCACGCCTTCCAAAGGTCCGGGGCTCAATAGCCCCGTGATACAGGACGTATAACAGACAAATAATAATAATAATCCCCAGTATCTAGTCCACTACCATCCCATCACAATAGCTCAAGTAGTTTTGTCATGTAGATTATCAATAGTTTCATCCAAACCGGAGGTTGTCCTTGGTTGCACTTTATAGTGTAGACAGGGATAATCGCCGGTTTAGAATCCACCCCATTGTTTGCTATTATACTTGTTATTGTAAAGGGCCTCTACGTGTTGGCTTCGGCTCCACGCACGCCTTCCAAAGGTCCGGGGCTCCATAGCCCCGTGATACAGGACGTATAACAGACAAATAATAATAATATAATGAAGTCTCTAAGGAGGTACGTATTTTTTAAATTTTACAATACAATCACTGGCTGCCTACTACAAGTTAGTTGTAACTTAGTAGTATAACGTAAGCGCGAGCATGGCGGTGTATTAAAAAAAAGCTTATTAGACCCTGCAGGAGAAAGAGAGTGTTTTATTAATTATTATAATAATATTAATCTTACCAGTGGCATTAGCTTCAATGTATTCCACATCATCAGGATTTAGGTCTACCTCAGAATAAAATTCTTTTAAAAAATGTTGAATATCATTTGGGTCGCGAATTGGCAAAAATGAAGAGTCTGGCTTGGAAGTATATGATCCTTTTACATGACATATTTCAGAATATATCCTAGAATAATATTTTGATTGTATTTATTCTTACTATTACGACCTTAAGTAAATTAATTAAATAAATAAAAATAACAATAAATAATGCATTAGTAAACTTTTACCGACCTCTTAGCATCTTTTGCTTTTTGTAAAAATAAAACGTTGACTGCTTCAGATCTTACATATCCATTTCCATTCTTGTCAAAACACTTTGTTTTTCCATCAAGACAAAGAAAACCAGATCTGCAAAGAGAACATAGTATTTTTCAAAGTGGTGGGTAAACCTACCAACGCTTAATAGGAAAATATGCAAAGTAAATATTATAACCTTTTTATGTTCAAAGACAAGATTGGCAGATTAACGTAGTTGCATCCGGCCACTAAAGCGGCGTCACAGTCTCCTGATAAAATCCTTTGGCAAGCGATTTCTAAACATGCCATGGAGCTTGCACATCCAATATCGATCCCAAAAGAAGGACCTTTTGTATCAATCCAATAGGAAATCCTATTTGCCAACATTGTTTTACTGCATCTGAATTCGGTGAAAATTGTTTCTAATTAGGTAAAAATAATGACAAAAAAATAATAAAACAAATAATGTTTAAAATAGGAAATTGTTATCCTAAGAGTGAAAGTAACTCATTTAGTCCCGAGACGGGGTGGGACTAAATAATTCTTTAAACACTGTGCTTAAATAAAAGCAATATAAATGAGTGAATTTTTATTTTACTTAAAAATTAACAACCTTTGTGAGATATTTATTTAAAGTTTATGGTAAAATTGGAACAATTAGTTAAATGATATAAATATTGAAAAGTTTTTTCCGGTCATGTTTATATTTGATATTTTCTGGGAAACTTGAGCTTCTACAGTATCCAGGGATTTTTGGGTGAATGTTGGGGACATTGATATGTGTCTATTTTTTTCAGCTGTTCCAGCAATATTATTGGATTACACCGGATAATCTTTTGAAGTGCTCGTTTGTGGAGAGCATGGAGGATTCCTTCCTCCATGGTGGAGAGTCAGTGGAATGCAGATTTGTGTTTGTTACTGTGTACTTGTCTGTTACTCCGTGTGATATCTTCGTTTTACTTTCCACTGACTCTTCTATGTATTCTTCAGCTATTTTATTCGACTTCCAACCTCCATGTGTTTTAATGACAGTTAAATTGGCACCAAAATCGGCTAGCAAAGTTGCCGATGTTCTCCGAAATCTTAGTTTTGTATTCCACTGACTCTTCTATGTATCCTTCAGCTACTTTATTCCACTGCCAACCTCCATGTTTTTTAATGACAGTTAAATCGGCACCAGTGTTGTCTTTAACACAGAATACCCGCTCTATAAAGGCGAAAGTTTGTAATTATTTGATTGTCCGATTGAATATACCATCATAGGATATTCGAATAATTAAGATTTAAATCAATTAAGTATTTAAAATAACAACTACAATTTAACATCGGTTATGGTTCTTACAGTTTTAAGCTATTTTAAGCCTAATCAGCAAAAAAACGACTAATAATGCGCGTAGGTGTATCAGCTCATTCAACTTAGAAAAATAGCTGATTCCAAGTAATAAGATTATTGGAAATAAAATATCTAAATATGCATTATAAAAAGCAAAATAGCCTATCATTAAAAAAACCGCTTGTGTCAGAATACCGAATCAAGCCATACTTGCTTCGATATACTGAGACAAGAAACTATAAACACTGACCCTGACATGACAAATTCATTACTGACAGATTGATTAAAGACGGATACAGAAGAATCGGTTTGAGAGAAACCAATAAAAACGCCGAGTTTAGAACCCTTCAACGTTTCTGGATTTACACCTGAAATAAAAATAATTGATGAAAAACACAAAAAGATACGTAAGAAGTCTATTATTTTGTAAAATAACCAATTAAGTTGTTCAAAGGTTTTGGGCAATCATTTTATAAAGAGTCTCAAATTGTCGTTAATTGGTCGTGGTCCGACTGCCGGAGTTCTATCAATCGAACCACGGGCAAATAAAACTGTCCGTAGTTCTATCAAACAAACCACGGGCAAATCAATCTGTCCGCAGTTCTATCAATCGAACCATCGTTATAATAATATCCAATTGTAATAGACTAATAGTTTTACTGGAAGAGTAGTAATAATTATAAACCTCATACAATTTTCTTTTATCTAAGAGAGCGTTAGTTAATTGAAAATTAAAAACACATTTTTTCCTTTTTTTTTAAACAACGCTGATTAGTAGGTAAGGACTTGTTTTTTTTTTAATTAGGTATAATTTTAAATAATGAGGAAACAAGGTTTTTTAATAATGAAGTGCCTACTTTTCCATAAAAGAATATGTATTATTTATTATATTTTATTTACCAGCATCAAATATGGCACCGTACGCTTGCTCCATCAATTTTCTTCCACAGGGTTCAAATGAAACTGCCTGTTTCGGCGTCACTCTGAAGAACTGTGGGTCGAATTTTTCAAGGCCGTTGATTTTTCCATAATGCTGCGGTAGCTCAGGATGTTTGATGTCAGGGTAAGCGTTACTACTCACCATATCCACCTGCAATATCATATACAATTCAAATTTCATATAAAATATATCAGACCTTACATTCCCACCGATGGGAATAGCCACGGGTTTCAATCATGCGCTGTCTTCGACTTTTGTATTTCGAACGGACTTTGGTCGTCATCTATACAAAAGGAAGGTGGATTAGGTCTGTCCCGTTATACTCACTTAGAGTAAACTGATAAATATAAAGTGAAAGTATGTAAGAAGTGAGAGTTGGAGGGTGAAGTAAGTGAGTGATGAAATATTAAGTGTAAGCTACTTTTGTAAATAGTTACGAAGATGTTAAAAATATTTTAAATAAAAAATGTACTAGACACATTATTTTTGTTACTATACTCGTTGGTTGCGCCAGTAAATGATTTCTTCGATTTTTGGACTGTATTAACATAGGCTCGGTACACGACAAGTGGGAAAGGAAATGAACATGCGCACATACCTCGAAACTCCGAGCAGCAGCGTTTTGGGCAGTGCCAATCCTTTACACCACACTTTAGCACAACACATTTGACAAAAGTACTAGGATACAATATCCGGGTCGCAATTAAGACGACAGTGCACACAAGAAGATGTGTTCGCGGTTGAAGATGGCGGATAACTGCTTGTTCTCGCTCATGTCACGAGAGGGCGCGCGTGCGAGTGGCGACGCGCGATGATGTAGTGCTTTGCATGTAGGTGGGAAATAAGGGTAGGTAATTAGGAAGAAGGGATTGTACCGGCCGTGATAATTTTAATCATAGTTTATTAATAAAATATATAAACTGGCGTCACCATTTCCACCCGCCCTTAATGGGTCACCATTAAAAGCACTCATAAAGTGAAAAACCTAACTAATCATAACTCCAAGAGCGCTCAATGCGCGCGGGGCGAAAATCTTATAGGGTTATGAAGATGCGGGAATAAAAAGATATTAAAACTAACGCGGAATAATATTATACTTAAGAAAATAACTTAAAGCGAAAATAAAAATAATCTAAACGAAATAACGTGATTATTATTGCGTTGGAAGTGGGCACAGACGAACGACCGGGCGGAGGTAAGTTCCCTTGACGGTTCTTACAGAGCAAACACGCGCGACGTTGTCCTTGGAGAGATGGACCTTCTCAATTATTGCAAGCGGCCAAGATAGAGGCGGCGCGTTATCGTTCATTACGACAACAACGGTTCCCGGTGTGACGGGTGCGGTAGGAGTATTCCATTTTTGCCTAACTTGGAGACCGTGCAGATACTCCATCCTCCAGCGGCGCCAAAACGATTGAACTAATTTGTCCAATAGCGAATACCTGTTGAGCAAACTCATGGAGTCAGTGCTCAAATCAGGCGCGGGAAACGAATTTAACGGAGCGGTATTCAAAAAATGACTCGGAGTTAAAGCCGAGGGTTCCGCAGGATCAGAACTCAGTACTGTCAGCGGGCGCGAATTAAGTAAACACTCGATTTGAGTGAGAACAGTACAGAGCTCCTCGTATGAAAGAAGTTGCTGTCCGATAACTCGGAACAGGTGCGTTTTGACTACTTTCACCATACTCTCCCAAGCTCCTCCAAAATGTGGGGAGTTTGGACAGATAAACTTCCACTCTATGCGACTCTCAGAGTACTCTTGTTCTAATTTTGAACGATAATCTCCATTTAGGAATTTATAAAGATCGCGAAGATAGGTATTAGCACCTTTAAAATTAGTACCATTGTCAGAGTACATGATCTGAACGGGCCCTCGTCGAGAGAGGAACCGTTTCAGCGCGGCGAGAAAGTTGGGAGTACTGAGATCGGTGGCTACTTCGATATGCACGGCACGCGTCGTTAAACAGGTAAATATGCATAGATATGCCTTCAAACTACGAACACCACGGCGGTGTATAGGTACGTAGTTTATAGGACCGCTGTAGTCGCAGCCCGTGTGCGTGAAACTTTTGACGACCTGGCGTGTGCGATAATCAGGTAGGTCTGCCATGAGCGGATAGCTTGGTCTAGGCTTTAAGCGAAAGCAAGTGTTACACATGTGGACTCGCTGTCTCACAGTGCGACGAGCGGACAAGATCCAGTACTTCTGGCGCAGAAGCGACATCAGAAGCTCTGGTCCGGCGTGTAAATATTTTACATGATAATAATCAATAATCATATTTACTATATGATCACTGCGCGGTAATATAACTGGATGCTTGTGAGCATAGTCCAGAGCGGAATTGCGAAGGCGACCTCCAACGAGAATCAAACCATCGTGAATAAAAGGTGTCAAGCGATTAAAAGCCTTTGAACAAGTTTTATTATTTAAAATATTAGAATATTCCTCTGCGAAGTACTTGTCTTGCAGGGCGCGGAGGACCTTATTCTCAGCGAAATTTAAATCATCTACAGACACATTAGTAGGGCTGCGGCGGGGTAATAACTTAGCGAACTTACAAACGTATGCAATTATACGCAGAAGTCTACTCCATGAAGAGACACGGAGGGCGAGATCATATAAAGCGCATTGCTTTATAGGCGAACACACAGCGTGAGTCAATACTGTGCGCTTTTGCTCGGGTATGTTCTCAATGAACTGTCCATCGAGCGTCTTAAGTGGCCATTCGGACCGATTTAATGAAGCCCACTGAGGCCCGTGGAGCCACAGAGGGTGCGAAATTAATTTCTGTGGCATAGTGCCACGCGAGAGCACGTCAGCGGGATTCTCAGTGCCGGCGACATGATAGAAATTGTCAGAAGGAATATTTTCAGTAATCTGAACAACGCGGTTTGAAACAAACGTCTGCCATCTATGTGGCGAACTCTTAATCCAATACAATACGATTTTCGAGTCTGTGAATGCGTAAGTCTTGATCGGGGAGACGTGAGAGTAACTATCTAGAACTATACGAAGTAATCGGGACAGCAATACAGCTCCACAAAGCTCGAGCCGAGCTATGGTGAGAGGTTTGGAGGGAGCCACCTTGGATTTAGCGCAGGCAAGCCGGACGGAACAGCCTGAGGGGGTAGACACGTGGACGTACACCACGGCGCCGTACGCGAGCTCGCTAGCGTCTGAGAAACCCAATAAAGTGACGTCACAGTTCCCGGCCACGCCCACATGGCGCGGTATGCGTAAACCGTTGAGTGATGGTAGTTCATCACAGAACTGTGTCCACGTTTGGACGACCTCCTGCGGGGGGGTATCATCCCAATCTAGACCAAGTTGCCAGATCTGTTTCAATAACAGCTTGGCTAACACGACTGTGGGAGCAACGAAGCCCATTATGTCCCACAGACGGGCGACAGTTGACAAGATGGAGCGTTTAGTACACTTCATCTCGGCGGGAGCGGTAAATTTAAAATAAAATGAGTCTTCATCAGTCGACCAATGTAAACCTAGTATTTTATATTGAGCGGCCTTGTCAAACTCCACCTCAGCAGGAAGTTTGTGAGAAGCGGGAAGATTTTGTAAGACGATTTGACTGTTACTATTCCATTTAACAAGATCCCATTGTGCGCTCTTAAATAGGTCGATCATTTGACGCGACGCGACGATCGCCTGTCGTTCGCTGGGAACGGAGAATGCGACGTCATCCATATATAACGAGGTAGGCACAATGCTACTCGCGAGAGGATATTTAGCGCCATCATCGTCGATCAGCTGCCGTACCGTGCGCAGGGCATGGTATGGGCTCGACGTGAGACCGAAACAGACGCGGTTGAATCGGTATAGCACGAGAGGGTCTTGTGGACGGAAGCGATATAGAAAACATTGATACCGACGATCGGCTTCGCGTACGATAATTTGCAAAAATTGCTGACGACAGTCCGCAGTCAAAGCGACAGCGTACAAGCGGAAGTTTAAAATAATTTTAAATAAGTCGCCTTGCAAGTTAGGCCCTGAATACAGAATATCGTTAAGCGAGCGTTGACAGCCGACGCCGACGGTAGGTGCGCTGGCGTCCAGAACTAACCGTAACTTTGTAGTCTTATCTTCGCGCACGACTCCGTGGTGAGCTATCACATAAATCGGAGTAGGGTCACCAGGGTCGAGCGGAGGCGCGGGAGAAATGTAATCTTTTGCGAGGTAATCTTTAACGACTTCGTCATACGCCGTCCTTAACTTAGACGACGCTTCTAATTTTCTTTCGAGGCACATGAAGCGCCTACGCGCGGTTTGTAATGAATCACCGAGAGTGTAGACATCGTCCTTGAACGGTAGGGCTACGGTGTACCGTCCACTCACGGGATCGCGGGTGGTAGTCGACTTGTAAAACAATTCACATTCAGCATGATCTGCATGTTGAACGGGCGGTGCGGATGGAACTTCTTCGAGTTCCCAAAATCGTTTGACTAATGAATCAATAGCGACAGACTGTTGAACGATACAACAAGTCAGTGCCTGACGGACAGGAAGTGTAGGTACCGTGAGCGCTGGACCCATTATTACGTAACCTAACACTGTCTGAAGAGCGGAGGGCGCCGACGAGTCAGAAGCGTGAACTACGTCGGGGAGAAGTAGGTGCGGAACGAGCGAAGCGCCGATCAGAACGTCTATCTCTCCAGGCGTCCCGAAAGCCTCGTCCGCGAGCGGTAGCTTCGATAAGTGTGATACGACGCGCGGGTCGATCAAGGCAGAGGGTAATGAGTCGGTGATCTGGTCAACGACGAGCGGTGAAATATTAAATTTAATATTATTGTCGAAGCGAGAATAAAACGTAAAATTAATTGATTTATTGTAACCTTTTTCGTTACCACCGAACCCCTTAACGAAGGTATGATCGGAATTTTGAAGCGGAATATTCAACAATTTACAACATTTATTAGTTATAAAATGCGTCATAGAAGCAGAGTCTATTAAAGCGCGGATAATGTGTTTTTTGTTATTGTTATCGTAGACGATAACTTGTGCGGTTGACAGTAAAATGGTAGAATCACCGTTATACGAGTACCTACTCGTAGTCGCAGGCGCGTGCGTAGCGGTCGAGCACAATGCTACGTCGTAGCGCACGTTGTCGACGCCGTGACCGAGTGGTGCGGTGTCGGCAGCGCTTTCGTTGCGTGCCGGTTCTATTTTAAGCGGTGAAGCTACTTGCGGCGCTGATGAAGGAGAAGCAGCCTTACGATCGAAATGTAACATTGTATGATGCTTTAATTTACATACGCGACAATTAGAATCGGATGAACAATTAGTAATTCGATGATTTAGGCTTAGGCAATTTACACAGCCATTCCTTTCCTTCACGCAATTATATCGAATTTGCGGTGTCATTTTATTAAAATCAGCACATTTAAATAAATGCTGATGCGTTATATTAGTGCATAAACATTTATTGCACGCGGGGTTAACCGTTGTACTAACGTAAGTTTGATATTTCGGCGGGGAGCCGCTGTTAAAGCTGCGAATATTATTGTTAGTCAACTTATTTGTTTGACGCGAAACTTTAGCTATAGGTATAGCGCGTGCGGTGAGATACTGCGCGGGCGCAGGCGAGCGCTCCAGTACCTTCGCTCGACCCTTGATGAACTCGACTAAGTTATCGAAGGTAGGTATATTTGAGCCACATTGGATCTCAAATGCGCGGACAGTTTCTGAATCTATCTTTTTTAATGCGATGTGAATTAATATCAAATCAGTTAATTTATCTAATTTAAGGTTTTTTAATGCGGCTACAGCACTAGAATAATTTTCTGTAAATAAATTAAAGTTAGCGGGGGTAGCTATTTGGAAAGGTTTGAAGTCAAGAATTTGATCCAAATAAGCAGAAACGAGCATTCGTTTATCATCATATTTATCTATGAGCGTTTGTAAAATTAGATTATAATTCTCAGCGCAAGGCGTGATCGCGGAGCACACAGACTGTGCCTTACTTGATAGTTTACCCATTAAATAATACAAACGTTCAGTATCCGTGAGGGATGGATTATCATGCACGGTAGACTTAAAACTGGCGTAGAAGAGAGGCCACGAACGTATGTCACCCGAAAACGATATTAATTCGATCGGGGGTAATTTTGGTTTCGACTTACATGATAAGTTATTATTGCGTAAGTCTCGCGGTGATGGGTCAACGGCTGGCAATAACTGAGAACGTACCTGCATAATTTTACTATACAAAGATTCGAAAGCGACTAGACTTTTATAGTCAGCTTTAGCAGTTGAATCTGTTTCCAATAAGTGAAAATTATATTTATCTAAAGTACTCTCGAATCTATTGTGTAATGATTCTATTTGCGAGGACTCGTCAAGGAAACTTTGCCTCGTAGCGGGGTCTGAGCCGACTTTCAAAGATAGATCATATATATTTTGAACAATTTCAAAAATAGCATCGCGTTTAGCTAGAAACATAGATGCTTTTGAATCACGCGAATCTTCATAATCTGAACTTTCGCTTTGAGCGTCTTTCTTAGGAGGCATATTGAATGCACGAATGAGATATTAAGCTATAAAATAAATGAGTCGAAGTTGACGCGATTAAATAAGGTTGTAATGCAGTAGCGATTGCGCTGCAAGCGATGCGCGGGAGTTGTCGATTCGGTCGGGTTATAATGTCCGTGTGGAATGACTATCGCGCGACGAGTAATGTTTTTTACGAATGAGGGTAGATAATAAACACATATATTTTTAGGTTTATTTAGTAATTAAATGGATATTTTTGGATAATAAGCGGGTGATTACTAAGGTAATAAGTATACCTAGGCGGTGATACACATAGTGCAATACTACGGGCGGGAATCGCAATGATTTTATGGGGTACTAGGTGCCACGAGGTGTGGTGCCTACGCGGTAATATAATTTGCAATTAATGCAATAAAATACACTTATTAGGACCTACTGGAGTATGCCAATAAGGGAGGGTGGTTATCCGGCTCGAAGGACCAGACAAATGGTTGCGCCAGTAAATGATTTCTTCGATTTTTGGACTGTATTAACATAGGCTCGGTACACGACAAGTGGGAAAGGAAATGAACATGCGCACATACCTCGAAACTCCGAGCAGCAGCGTTTTGGGCAGTGCCAATCCTTTACACCACACTTTAGCACAACACATTTGACAAAAGTACTAGGATACAATATCCGGGTCGCAATTAAGACGACAGTGCACACAAGAAGATGTGTTCGCGGTTGAAGATGGCGGATAACTGCTTGTTCTCGCTCATGTCACGAGAGGGCGCGCGTGCGAGTGGCGACGCGCGATGATGTAGTGCTTTGCATGTAGGTGGGAAATAAGGGTAGGTAATTAGGAAGAAGGGATTGTACCGGCCGTGATAATTTTAATCATAGTTTATTAATAAAATATATAAACTGGCGTCACCACTCGTTTTTATTTTATAAAGCTCTGCGCTTTTTTTTTACCCTGGATAGAGTTGACACGGCAGTTCCCAAAGCTAAGCTAGCGAGCTCCTTACTCTTTCCCTTAGGTACAGCTGACGATGCATTAGGTAATTGCTTTGCCTACATATTACTGTTATGATCCTTAAACACTACACTATCTATATCAGCATCATAATTTTAAATATAATCGTCATCAAAAATATTATTTCATTTATAGCAACACAATGTGTAAAATTCCAGGTTTTCATAATGAATATTGGACAATTTTGTTTTACTAGTTGTGCATTACAATTTCACCCGTGTAAGTGCTGAATTTATTATTACAATATTAATTTTTAACAATTCATATTGGTTACTAAGACTTCGCTGTCCTTCCGTTTGTCCGTCTATCCGTCTGTCTGCCACCAGGCAGTATCTCATAAACCATGATATCTAGACAGTTGATATTTTCACAGATGATGGATTTCTGTTGCCGCTATAACAAAAAATACAGTTTTTTTTTTCAGATTATGTTTACTATTTTTTTGCCAATATTTTTTACGTGATTACGTCTAATAAATTGATGAACACCTGCATTTACAAAAAAATGTGGCGTCATTGTCACGTTCCGATGCGCAGCAATAATAAAACAAACACGAGACGCGACAGGCGTCTTTTGTTTGTTTTATATTGTTTAATAATAATATCGCTCATCTGGGCTTGTGATATGGTGACGTGTGACGAATCGAAGACTTAATAAAGAAAGAATGACGTAATCAAAATTATCGTCCGTAAACCGACTTTACAGACAACCATTTTTTTGTGAAATATACCTACTCCCAAAAGGGCATGCAAAATACTTTTAACCTATACTGCTTCGTCTGACATACAATATTTTTTTTGGGTTTTTTTACATTTGTTTTTGCGTCGGGATTAAAAATAGAATATAATGATACGAAACCCTTCGTGCGCGAGTTCGACTCGCACTTGGCTGATTTTTATTAAAGTCGGTTTAGTGTTTTTTTGTTATATCAGTTCAGTTCTTAATAACGTACCTTGTTATAAAGATTTTCACTCAATTCCAAAATATTATCAGCACTAGGAAAGAGTCCTGAAATACCGCTGATGACGATTGCATCTTCTTTGATTTTAGAAGTTGTATTTCTCATTGTGTTGAGTGAATAGTTTTAAACCTATTGGATATTTCAATTTTAACTAAACTAAAACCGCGAATTAGCAGAGTAGCTCCTTATATATAGCCGGGTAGGTAAATCTTTAATCTATACTAATATTATAAAGCTGAAGAGTTTGTTTGTTTGAACGTGCTAATCTCAGAAACTACTGGTTTGAATTGAAAAAATATTTTTGTGTTGGATAGGCCATTTATCAAGGAAGGCTATAGGCTACTTTTTATCCCACTATTCCTACGGGATCAGAAGTTACACGGATGAAACCGCGGAGTGCTGCTAGTTAAACATAATTAGCAATTAACATTCGTGTTTGAATGATCGATGAATTATTGATCATGCCCTGTTTACTTTCTGGATAATGCTTTTAGACCAAACATTTTTTTTTTCACAAAACAGGTTTTGCTGAGGTATATACTATTTTACTACTATTTTTGGTAGGTACTATTTTTTACTAAAGAATTTAATCATAATATCATTCATTCACATAATCACAATTTTAATACGTATACTTACGTTATACCTCTAAAAATAATTTAAAAAAAATTAAGCACCGCGGTCAGGTAATGAGTTTAATTCCCGCCGTGGTGTTAAATTTTGGAAAAACATGTTGCCTTGAAAATATTTCTACAAATAGGTAGGTACCTATCTACCTAAAATTATTTATTTATGTCTATTACTAAACCAGAGATAACTTTAGTTGTTCAGACAAAATACTTAGTTGCCATAATATTGTGTTATTAAAGAACTTTATTTTTGGTAGGTAAGTATCTAAACCAGTACAGTACATGCTTTCTTGTTTAAAAATAAAATGGTTAAGCTCAGGGGACAGGGGTCATATTACTACATAAATAATTAATTTAATTCTGTAGCTAATAGGTACTTGATTGAATGTTTATGATATACCTATATACATAGTATAAAACAAAGTCGCTTTTTCTGTCCCTATGTCCCTATATCCCTATGTATGCTTAGATCTTTAAAACTACGCAACGGATTATAATGCGGTATTTTTTAATAGATAGAGTGATTCAAGAGGAAGGTTTATATGTATAATACATGCATAATATAGCCGTGCGAAGCCGGGGCGGGTCGCTAGTATACCTATATTAAAACTTTCCGTAGTTAGCCGGAAACTGATTTTTCAATTACCAAAGCTAATTAATTGATGTTAATGTTATGTAACTAATAGTTCATTTTTCGGTAGGTACAGCGTATTGCTGAAAGAAATTATACAAAAAAAAATTGCAATGCCTGACACGGCATATAATGTAAACTTTTATGCCTGATGTAACATCTATTGTACCTACAATATAATATTATGAATGCAAATAAATGAAATGAAATATTGTGTAATTCTGATTTATTTGACATCAAGTATGTTACTTAATACATGCACAAAGACAGTTGTATGTGGTTTATGCCGCAATCCAATAACCTATCTTAATTTGTTCCAGTTAGTATCGATTTGAATAACATGTTTAATCCACAGGATAAGCAAATTAAACAATTTTTTTTGCAAATAGTACCATACTGTTTAATTTTTTTTGCGATTATTTGCGTGTTGATTACAAGACACAAAACGCGATGGCAACGAGTGTGATGTCAAAACAACTAACTGCAGAAAGTTTTGTCGAAAAATTCTAAAACATGATGGAGTAAAGTGGGCATTATAGGTATTATTCAATTTGCAGAGCGCTAGATGAGCTAGCGTGGGTAAAATTGTATTGTGTAATTATACCAGTCAAAACTTCAACCATTTTCGTACTACGTTTAAAAAAAGTAAAAGTATGAAAAAGTATGACATAACACGACAGGTATATCTTATTTTAATGTTAGGAGCCAAGTATTGCTATCATCAGACCCTGGACATCAAATTCAATTCAATTCAATTCATTTATTTTCAGATACTAAAATCCATAATAACAATCAAATTATAAATAAATAATGAAAAACTAAAGATTAAAATTTAAAAATAACTATCTTCTTACAGTCACAGTCAAAAACTTCAAAAACCAAAATTTCAATTCATATAAAAATCAATAAATACATATAAAAACGAACAATTCAAATCAAAATTAACAACATCAATATTAAAAATTCATTAAATTAAATTAAATATTAAATAGAAAAAGATGTAAGTAATTCATTCATATAAATATGCAATTTTAAATCCAAAAATCAAATAATAAGTCACAATTAGTCCAATTAATACAAGAAATGTCAGAATCAATTATAAAACAATTAAATGAAATTATTCAAACACCACTAGTCAGTACATGAATCATGCAACAATTATTAATGTACTGACAGTCAAATCTATTTGAAAACGTTCTCAGAATGCTGTTGGGACTGGCCCGAACCCTGCGCACCAGGGACGTGCACCGCTTTCGCATGGTTGCATAGAAACAGTCAACACGCGCCTCGGTGAACATCCCTGATGCGCTACAGTATCGAGGCAGTCCAACCAGCACCCTGAACGCGTTATTATATTGTACACGGAGAGCGCTGTACTGCCTCCGCGTATATGAAACCCACAGGCTGCTTGTGTAAAATGATGTGCAGTATGATTGAAATAATGTGATTTTAACACTTCTGGAGCACCTGGCAAACCTGCGGGCTATCATATTAGCCCTTACAGACAACGATCTCCGCTCTCTCTCAATATCAACATCGTCCTTCAGGTCAGCGGTAACTATATGACCGAGATATTTAAATTGGGTTACCCTTAGCAATTCTTTACCGTTAAGTTTAATAGGAGGAATGACTTTTGGTTCTTTGCCCCCGACCCGAAAGACCATGCACTCGCTTTTCTTTTCATTATATTTAAGTCCATGTTGCAGAGCATAGTTCTCACATATATTTATTAATTTAGCCAACCCACAGACCGATGCACTCAGCAGCACCATGTCATCAGCGTAACTAATATTATTGATACAGACGTCATCGATGTGGCATCCAACACGGGTGCTGCTGAGTTCATCTATTAGAGCGTTCACGTAAAGGTTGAAAAGCCTCGGAGAGGTTAACCCCCCCTGCCTCACTCCGCACTCCAACCCATACGGTTCAGATACTTCATTTGACCACCGAACAACATTTACCTGGTTTAGGTACCAGTACTTAAATATTTGTATCAATTCCTCGGGCATTGAAATGTCATTTAGCTTTTGCCATAATATGTCATAATGAACCAAATCAAATGCTTTCGAGAGATCTAGGAAACACGCGTAAATAGGTGTACTACGTTCGGTATAATACTTAACAGTTTGCTTAAGACACAATATTGCTGTTTCAGTAGAAAGCCCAGACTTGAAACCAAACTGATTGTCATGTATAACTAAGTACTTATCAAGTTGTGCGTTAAGCAAACTGTCAAGCACCTTAGCCGTAATTGTTGCCAATGAGATCGGTCTATAGTTGTTTTTGTCACTCACATCTCCACTTTTGTTTTTAACAATCGGAACTACTACAGTCCTCATCATTCCCTCGGGTAAGTATGAGTGATTTAAACAAAAGGTATAAAACATCGCAAGTACACGGGGTAGATGGACGCCAGCATACCTCAGATGTTCCACACTGAGACCGTCATGGCCAGGAGACTTACCTCTTGACATAGATTGAATAGTCATTCTAACTTCTTTAGCCGTAAACCTGGTATTCATCTCCTGTCCATTCAGTCCTCCCTCACTGCTCGACTGTGATTGCCCCAAGGGTGACTCAACAACAAATTGCTCCTTAAATAACTCAGCAATACACTTTGCATCACTAAGACCATCCACACTCACAGGCAGGCTCTGTTTAGGTTTTAATTTATTTGTGGATTTCCAAAAACTACGGAAGTCCTGCCGAGTGTGGTGAGATGCGAGAATGTCCATTTTAATTTGATCTTGATTGTTCTGACACCACTTAACGCGAGATTTAAAGATTTTTCTACTTTCTCGCATCTCCCACCAGGCACTTCCCTCCCCACGTTTCCCACTTAAAACCCATCTTTGATATTTATCCCTAGCCACCTCATGAGCCTCTCGTATATGCTTATTCCACCCTATAATGGGTTTTTTCTTTTTCAACCTATTCACAGAACTGTCAGCAGCAGCCCTACTTAATACATTAATAATATCATTATACATTTGGTCAATAATACATCTATGATCTACATTATTACATTTATAATCACAACAATTGGAAAATTCATGTGGAAAATCAATAAGTCTTAAACCTTCATGACATAGTTTACTATATAAGTCAATTTGATCTACCTTTCTTTCTCCCCATCTTACCCTATTACATTCATTTAAATTACATGTCATTATTTTTGAATTAATTAAATTTATGTCACACTGAATAATTAATGGTAAATGGTCAGACCAAACGGGTCCATATTGAACGTGAGCGTTAACGACTGTATGTAACGCTGACTTAGTTACTACGCAGTGGTCTAACCACCTTAAACACCCGTTCACATCACTAATGAAGCTGTACGTGTCAGATGACAACCCTAATTTAATTACGTCGGCACAAGTCCAATCAAAGTCATGACAAAAGTTTGTTAGTTCATAATAAAATTGCTCACCGGGATGCGCGTTGAAATCACCAAGCATGTAAACAGACTCGGTACCTTCATTGCTTAGAATAGCATTTAGCGCACCGAGGCAATCCGTGAACTCCGTTAGATTCATCGATTTATCCGTAGGCATGTACACACTAAACACTAAGAATGACCTTTGACCGATTACTATTTTTATTGCACATAAACGCGGGTTGTCACACTGAACCACAGTAACATTTTGAAAAACACTTTTCTTCCACAATAACGCTACACCTCCGTAAGGACGGCCGCGCAGCATCCCTGCCGATGTATCCACCGCCGATACACCCGTATATGCAAACTCATCGTCGATACCGCTCAAGTAATCAATTTCATGCGGCAATAACCAGTGCTCCTGTATTGCAATAATGTGCGATGTACGACACAATCCTCTAATATCCTCTACTGAGCGCTTAACGTTTTTACAATTAAAAGAAACTAAATTGCAGAATATTTTATTTTCAGTATCTGTCATTCTTTATGTTGTATAGCCGTCACAATATTAATATTGTTCGTATTCTTGCTTTTGAAATGCACAAACCTTCTAAATATAATGCCCTGCGGCCACAATTTATCATCTAAGAACATCGCAAGTTTATGTTCCGGTACAAAAAACTTATAAGCATTATAATCCTTTGCTTGCTTTGATGAAATTCTTTCTAAGTTAATTGCCACCGTCGTTTTACGCAATACATAGCCTTTTATGTCATTTTCTGTGGTATCTTTATGTACTTTTGTAATAAAGATTGGTATATTTTTCACAGCCGCTTTGAAATTTTCTTGTGTGTCTTCGCAAACTCCTGATACACCTCGATAACGATACTGTGATTTCTTACGCTTAGTTACAACCCGCCAGCCGTCGCTATTCACATCAGTTTGCGTGTTTTGTATACCTACACTAGCTGTATTCATATTGCTAATATGATGTTCGGAAGCGCTCGATAAAGCCCCGTTATTAGAACCTGTCTGCACTTCCAGCTGTTCGGATGCGTTCGGTAATAGTCGACGTGACGTCACCTCGCTACTCGGCTCGCTCTCGGTAGGTGTAGCTGTAGGTATGCGCAGCTCCCCGCCGCCCGCGCCGCCACTACGGCCGCCGCTGCAACCGGGTTGGTCGCCTGCCTGTATCGGTGACCGTTGAAGATGTGACTCACAAGAACTTGCTTTATTTCGAACCACCTCCACAATATCTCTAAATTCTGGAATATGGTTCTGACTATCTGTCCGTTTTCCAGTTTCTTCACCATTCTCTGTCACGATTGAATCATTTAACTGCGACAATCCCATCGGCCCGCTATCATACATCCAGGCACCTCGTTTGAAGTTTACGTTATGTACTGGAAATTGAGTCAATGAGTCACACTTTGCTTGCAATAACTCTGTCTTGCATTCACTGAGTTGATTTTGTGTCACATAATTCGCCTTAATAATATCTAATTCACTCTGTAATTTGAGTAAATCTTTCAGTAGTTTCGTACAATCTACATGGTCGAATAAAATTGGAGGTAGCTTTTCCAGCCGATGAGCTACGAATACGGGAATAACATCTGGCTCCGTTGATTTAAATAAGTTAATGATATCAGATAAATCGCGCTGCTCCTTTCCTTTATTCTTACGCTTGATGTTTATCTTGTCTGTCGGTATCGAATCAAACAATAAAGCTTTCGAGTTTTTAATTTCATCACTAGAAAACGATGTGGTGCAAATTCGTACCAACGTCTCTTCATCTATGATAGATATTTTGTTCTGAATATAGGATAACAGCTCGTCTATCACTATATTGCACGAAATGCATTTTACGGTTGACATTTTAATTATATAAATCACGACACGCGCGATACCGATTATTGCGTACGACCCGGAAGGAAGCGCGCGCGCGACTGATTTAGCAAACCCAAACACGATAGCCTATCTTGTTGAGACGGTAAGTTCTAAAATAATACTATTAAATAGTTTGGTACTGTTGTAAAATCTCTTATGATTAAGAAATAAATGTATATGAAGCGACGAGAGGTAGGTAGGACGTTATTGGGGAAAGTAGAATAGACACTTCATAAAATTTACAGTCTTCACACAAGGTAGGTACATCCTGAGTGGCCCAGACGACGTCAACCATAGTAGAATTGACCAGTTATCGCCTTGGTTTCTGTTTCGCTGATCAATAGCTAGTTACAGCAGCTCCTTCGAAGGCTACCGGGAACGAACACGGGAGGTGCATGACTTTGCACCATAAACTTTTGCAAATTATTTGAATTTAACTAATAATGACCAAATAAATAAATAATTAAAATAATGAATATCTTTTTTTTGGATTATTATCATTTGTTTTCGATAATGACAGAAAGTAAACCTGACATTGTCATTTTTAATCAGAAAAGAAGTTTTAATTAAGCATTTATTCCTCTTTGATATAAATCAGTATGATAAGATAATCGATCCCTCTCATGTTCAAATTTAAAAATTCTATGGTTCTCAACTACTTATTGTATACCAAAAGTCATTAAGATCAGAGCAACGGTAGGTACACAAGTTACCGTCGAACAAACATACATAGAAAGATATGATAGATATATATCTACGGTTGACGGTCGGTCAACCGATCGGTCGACCGTCTCGCCACTAGACCTCTTTGGCTTCGCTCGTTTGATCAATAAAGAATAATGTAGGTATTATTTTTAATTAATAATTGACCTTTTTTGGAAATAAAATACTTAATCAAAATAGGTTCATCACTACATAGTATAAAACAAAGTCGCTTTTTCTGCCCCTATTTCCCTTTGACTGCTTAAATCTTTAAAACTACGCAACGGATTTTGATGGGGGTTTTTTGAACAGATAGAGTGATTCAAGAGGAAGGTTTACATGTATAATACATGCATAATATAGCCGTGTGAAGCCGGGGCGGGTCGCTAGTTAGTAATAAAAAAATGTTTCAAATTTTTATTCGAAAACTGTTAATAAACTATTTGCAAGGGACGTGAACAACAATCCAGATAATTATAGAAAATCGTCTTATTCACGATAAAATATATAGAGTAGAGTAAGTAGCGTCACGTTTATCCACTTTTTTAATATTTTTAATCAAAGTATTAGACTATCGCCCGTACTCACAAACAGTACTTAAGTTGCTCTTGGATAAATACAGCCCTCTGATTGGTCATTTTTGTGCTGCTTTTTCAGCTTTTTATATTATTTTCCAAGTGTTCGTGCGCACTATGCAATCTCATAGGGTTGATTGTGAATACAGGTGTAAATTTCCATTCCCAATCCAATAAAACCAACAAAGTTATTTTAGAAGCTTGTATTTTAAACCGTATACCTAGTAAAAATTAAAACTCAATGGGTAGTGTAGTTTTTAATATTGCCCATATTGCCCATCATGCTTGGGACTCCAAGGATTCCTAGGAGGATATGGAAAAAAAAATCATATTATCTGTTACGGCACCAATTCCACCTACATAACCGAGAACAACACATCGCATCTTCGCTCAAAAAGTGTCATAACTACAAAAAAACAAAAACCGGTTTTATTGTTCCATTGGAATCGCAATCCTTCAAAGTGTTATCTCAAAAAGCGTCACGTCTATAGTTCAATTGTTTGACCGTATAAGGCGCTAGCGTCATTATAATGTTAACCGAAAGCAATGACATGCCACATACGAACAGTGTCACCTAAATGACTTGGGCATGGTAGTCGACTATCTAAATCTCATATAAAGTGTTGTTTGTCGGTTTATGACGGTGCTTGTGAAAAAATAATTTTAAAACAATCTGTGGATTTGCTTAATAAAAGTGTAGTATCTCGATATATAACATAATAGTAGATTATGCATCAAGGGTGTAATGCAATGTCTTATGTTGTGGGTGGCATATTGAACACCGACTGTAACGAGGGGCTCTCGGGTTAACTCCTGAGCGAGGGGTTCAAGCCGCCCAAGACGAAAACATGCTTTATCCCGAGGTGCATACTCTACTTTTCATAACGTCAGTCTATTTTTTTTTTAATTCTTGTGGCCCTACTTGAAAAAAATCCAGTTAAAAAAATGGGGCAATTGCAATTGTGTAAATATTTGATAGGTATTATAGGTAAAACCTATTTGCTTAGACCTAATGAAACAAACAAAATAAAAAACATTAATCGTGGCCTGCTAGATTTGATTGCAATCAAATTACTTATTATAAAAACCTATTTGCTGAGACCTTCAAAATTAAAATCAAGAGTTTTCACACGAATTTCAACGTTCCAAATTCAAATCACTTTATTCCCTTGGGAGTTTCATACAATATTATCTCCCTTGGGAATAAAGTCTAGCTTTAAGTTTAGGTTAATAGGGCTTTAATCCGTGATTAAAGTGCTGCAGGTGTGAAAATAATATTTCTTAACTAAATCGTTTTTTTTACAATATACCTACTTAGTGTCACAATAAAAAAAATCACATCATTTTTTTCATATTTTCAGGAAACCTAATACACCATTTTGTAAAGCTTAAAAAATCATTTAAATCTACTGAAAAGTTCATATCGCTAATTCTATTAGTTTTCAAATAAAGACTAGAAAACCGAAAAAAAATTAAGACTATAACTTTAGACACCTTTTTCTCGACTTTTCATTTTTTGACTTATGACATTATTTGAGCGGAGGTGCGACATCATTATAAACCATTCAACATTCATTTAGATATTATACACTTGGCATAGGTTTTTCTTCTCAAACAATTTTAATAATTCAGGTTCTAACATTCCATTTATAATATTTGAAATTTTACAATCTTTAGGTACATTTACGTGGTCTGAGGTTAGATTGACAATCCTAACCGGCTTCGTAGTATATTGAGTCAAATCGTAATCATCTGGAAGTTTTTCTATTTTAAGATCTGGTAGACCTTTAATCAATACTATTTCAGATTTCAATTTCATATCTGGTTTGTAATCTGCTGCTAAAAGTATTCTCTTGTAGACAACATTGATGAGGTGATTTAGATAGTCATGTGATAGAGAAACTACTTTTTTTATATGTTTTATGAATGCTACATTTTTGTCCGACCAATTTTCACATGTTTCTAAATCTTCTTTTAAACTTTGTGATGTAGTTCCTGTTAATTGCGAGTAGATGTGATCTATGATGAAATCTTGCAATTTATTTTCAGTAAGATGTCCAAGATAAGATTTAAGTTGGTGTTGAAGTGCTAGAGGACTGCTGTCTAGACAGAAGATAATGCCATGGTAACCTGAAAATGAAATAATAATTAAAATTAAGTACCTAAGTATATGGAAGTTTATTTAATACTTAGTTAATTATTTTAAAATATTAATAAGCAAAATGTATACCTTCTGCTTCTAACATTGCAGTCATTTCCAAAGCAACGTTTACACCAAAAGAATATGCCACTATATAAAACTTTGATTTCAATCGGAATCTTTTCTTGACGTACTAAAATAATAAAAAAAAAACATTTAATTTTCATAAAAAACATCCATCGAATACTTACCTAAACTTTTATATATCAATCAAATTATTTCAAGTAAACACATAAAAAACTCACCTGTAAAAGATTTTCCGCTAGTGTAGAAATGCTTCCATCCATGTCAGGTAAAATTTGGAGACCAATTGCAGAAATTTTAAGTCTCTCAGTGGCCTTTGACAATGTTTTGTAGTATCCTAAAAATCCAGAAATTACGACAGCTGTATGGTCATCTGGATCTATGTTGATTTCATCCTAAAACATAACGTGTTAAAAATATTAATTATGTAATCATGTCGATCAACCTACTTATTTGATATTTTTTTATTATTACCAACCTCGTAAAATTCACTTGTTAAGGTATTCATTGATACAATGGGTTCCGTTGCTAAATTCTCATCTTTTTCAATACCGTCAACAAATATACTGAGGTTGTCGTCGGAAAACTGCATTTTTTTGGAATTTTTTTCCAATTTTTCTAGTTTACTTTTATTTTTGGTCACGATTTTACTATTGAGAAGCAAAATATTGGTATTTTGGTATTGAAAAGACTTTTCAAAGGCGTCTAAAACCGCCGATATTGTTGTCAAACGAAAGTTCTGTAAATAAATTGTGATTAACTGTTTAAATCACAATTACACACGCAAGTAATTATATTAATAACAGACAGACAAACAGATGGACAAGAAAGTGATCATTTTAATTTTACCTATTGAGGTACGTCACTATTAAATTAAGTTATTGAGTTAAGAATAATATTGATATGGTATGGTATTTTAAAGTAAAAAAATATGAAATTATTTACCACTTCTTTCAGCCTGTATACCAAGTTAATTGTCGGAAGTCCTAACTTTTCACGTTCAGAAATTCGTTGATCTGATTTGGTAAAATCGTTAACATTATGGACTTCGAAAGGCACAAATTCTACTGACGCAAAATAGCTGATAAAAAAAGTATAATAATAAAAAATCTTAAATATAAAAATATAGATTCTAAAACTGAATTATAACAAGTCATCATTTACCTTAAATTCGTTTTATCCCTGTTAGCAAAATCAAGATTTGATAATGTTAATTCATGTGTATTTTGTGTATCGTAATTTTTCTCTAGGTGACTGCTGATCATAAATATTCCGTCTACGGTATTTATTTTGCTTCCATTTTCAATCAATATTTGGCAACCATTTATTGTATTTAAATTTTCTTCATAGCAATCAATGTTTACTAATTGTCTCCATAGGCTTTAAAAAAATTAAATGGGTAGAGGAGGTAACTAATGAAGTTCAATTTTTTTTATCACAGTTGCTCATAAAGTGGATCTTATTAAACCGCTTTTAGGCTCATAATGCAACGTAATACACGCGTGCGATAAAAAAAAATCCAACTAGTGTTGGAAAATAATACGTCATCCCGATATGTCAAATACGTATCTTACTGCTAATGACATATAGTAGATGAAACATTCTTAAGGACATCGTTCAAATCGTACCCAAAAATTAACGTGCCGGCCACAAAAAAAAATGTTTCTATCTTGTAGAGAATAACATTTTAAATAATGTTTAATAAGGCAACAAAGAGCTACGATGAACCATCGTTGAGTTATTTTACATTGAAAACCCAAAAAAATGCATTTTGTAGAGATCCGTTTGACCACTTCTATGATATTACTACAAAAAAAATATAAAAATAAGTAGTAAATGGATAAGTTTTGTCTGTTTTTATTATATTTATATACATAGGTATATCCAATAACCCTTTCAGAAGTTATAGTGGGATCTTAAAAGTGGTCAAACGGATCCCTATAAAATGCATTTTTTGGGTTTTCAATGTAAAATAACTCAACGATTTTTGATCGTAGCTCTTTGTTGCCTTAGTAAACATTGTTTAAAATGTTATTCTCTACAAGATACAAATAATTTTTATTACTGGCCGGCATATTTTTTTGTGGGTATTTTTTGTTAGAAACATGAATGATCTCCTTTATCTGGGTTATACTGTTTTGATGTATAGAAAAAGGTACCATCCAAAGAGTTTTTAAGCCTTGCTGGCTTAAAACTCTTTGTTGGTACCTTTTTTCTTCTTTTCAAAAGGTTGTCTCTAAAGTCTGCGAACAATAATATTACGTGATGACGTCTTTGAAAATAATTAAAAATTGAGTTTTGTTTTTATTTTGTTTTTTCTTTAGGTACATTTTTATGGTATAGGTAAGGTATATTTTTTTATATATTCTGTTTTTAATGAAACCCGGAACTAATATATTCTGTTTTTAACCGCCGACGCAAAAACAAATGAAAAAAACCCTAAAAAAATATTGTATGTCAGACGCTGTATAGGTTAAAAGTCTTTTGCCTAGCCTTTCGGGAGTGTAATTAACAAAAAATAGTAAACATAACCTAAAATTCTTAAAAACTTTTTATTATTAAAATTTTAACAAGTCTTTTTTTTTATTCGCAACTGTGATAAAAAACGTCGTATGATACACGTGTGAATTGATCATTCCATCTCGGCTTTTGCCACGCTCGCGTTCCGCTCGCGCGTCATAAACCGCCTCTATGGAATGATCAACTTTCCACACTTGTATCGCAATGTACTATAATAGTTTTGTTTTTCAGTTAGAATTGTAGCAATCATTCTACTTACAAGTATCTTGCTCGAAAATAACCGCTTTCTGACTTTTCTGTATTTTGTATGATTAAATTTTTAGCTCCTCTCTCTATAAGTCTATCTATTATTTCTACTCCAATTTCACTTCCATCCCAAATAACTATGTATACTTTATTTGGATTTAATGTAAGTCTGTAATTAAATATAAAAAATCTATACTGGATCAACTCGACTTGCGATAGCTACTGTTCTATTACTACCTAGTTCTATTAACATATTTATAGAATAAAAAATAAACCTGGGTACTCCATTTTGCTTAGTAGTGTCATCTTTCATATTAAATAATAATCTGCCTGTGTGTCGTCTTGATGCTATTAGTTTGAAAGCTCGGGATACATCAGAGCGAGGGAACACAATTCGAGGCATTGGTTTCACAATACCGTTGGCTATGCCTTCTGCTATCATTCTTTGTAACCTCTGGCAAGTTATTAAAGATTAAACAGTAAAAAAAATGTGACAAACATATTGAATCATTTTTCACTTTTTTTTTACCTTTTTATTTGTAGTATGTTCTGCCGAAAATATAGAAGAAAGACGGACTGTCGCGTAGGACTTATCTTCGTTTAAATATCCCATCCAAAAAATTTCATTATTTATCATGTCTTCTTCGCTTACGTCCAAAAAATATCCAAACGGAGCAACGCATGCTAGAGTTTCCTAAATCAAAATTACTTTTATTTTGTAATCAGTTTTCGTTTCTAAATTTAATTCATTTGTTATTAGCTACTTAATTAACTTGTTATTAGTTTTTGTATTGTAGTATTTGTTATTAGCTACTTAAAATAATAATTATGGTAAAAATACAACTCGTGTGATTTCAAAAATTTACATATTATTATATTTATATTTTATCGTTTTATGTTATTAATAATTATGAAGCACTTATTATAGGTACGTGTCTCATTTACTTTTTTTAAACATACCTCTCTTATTGCACCGACATTACAATTGATAACAACGTCACAACGTTTATCTATGCTTGATAATTTAATATAATCACGAAACTCTGTATCAATCGAATATCGTATATTCTTTTCTAAAAATAAATGGCAAATATTAATACTTTTAACTAATTTCTTTAAGGTTCAAGTATTTTTTTCGAATTAAGGTGAAGGGGTACCTCTCCATACAAACGTAGTCGACTGTTTCCTCCCTGAATAATGACACTAGCACAAATATTGTTGTGCCATAAAACCTATAACTGCCATGACTATGCCCCTATTTTTTTTTATCTATTTTTAATTATCATAGAAATTAAGATTTAAAAAAAAATGAAAAAAAAATATTAGGGGCATGGTCATAAGTTTTATGCACTAAAAATATTTGCTCTAGTGTCATTATCCAGGGAAAAAAACAGTCGACTACGTTTGTAATAGTTTGTATGGAGATATCCCCCGATACCCTTTCCTCTTAAGTTTACCGTTCAGTTGTGGAAACAGTCTCATTAAATGTGACTTCTTTTGGTAATTGCTTACTATCGTAAACACTTTGCAATCTAAACTTAAACAGAGCGATATAATAGCTTGCCCCAGTGCACCTGCACCTCCAGTCACTAAAACTGTGCTTTTGCTTCTTAGAACATGCTTTATAGTCTGCAAAATAATGTCAAAATTCAAAATGTTCTTATTATAAAATAATTTATTTTATATTTGACATTGTGTGAAATGTTTAAAGATAGTGTTACCAAACAATAATATGCGTGAACGTATGCTAGAGGAACAGTTGCAGCATCTTCTAGGCTCCAATGTTCAGGAACAGACCAAAACAAGTCCGGATCAGCTTGTACTGAACTAGATATTGCCCTACCTGGCACGCAGCCCATTACACGTCTTCCCCTAAAAAATAAGAGAATGTATTTAAGTGTACTTCGATATGCTAGTATTAAAATTGTAAAAGTTTATTTAGTTGTGGTTTAGTAACAAATTCTTACCTTGCATCAACACCGCTAAAATCCATTCCAAAATAAGACATTTTGCTATCCTCAAGAATACCTTTAATATCTTTCATACACATGCCTGAATAATGTACCTGGAAAATATCATAGTTTTATTTTTAATAAACGTATCACAACATAATATAAAACAAAGTCGCTTTCTCTGTCCCTATTTTCCTATGTATGCTTATCTTTAAAACTACGCAACGGATTTTGATGCGGTTTTTTTAATAGATAGAGTGATTCAAGAGGAAGGTTTTTATGTATAATACATGCAAAATATAGCCGTGCGAAGCCGGGGCGGGTCGTATTGAATAAAAAAAAGTAAGTATCATTATAACACGTAAGTACCTGAACGCTGTTATTATCTGCCACTGTAGGCATTTCGGTCCATACAAATGCATTAAAATCACTTTCTTTGTTCGTCAATTCAACATTTTGGATTTTTGCATTTGGTGTGGGTTTTAATGGAATATTATAATAACCACCCCATTTCTCGTTTCTTAGCGTATTTATAGCTAAACCTTTTTCAACTTGTATTTTTAGGAATATACTGTCGGTGAAGGGAAAAGGTGGAATTTCGTCCACATCAATCAAAGACAATGTGTTTCCATTTATTAAAATATCTTTTACTGCACCTGTTTAACATTTTTTTATGAAACGTACATCTAATACAACAATTTACATTTTTTATCTTTAAATGGTTTCGCCTTACCTTTGTAGCTATCAGGATTGATAAACGATTTATTTTCAAGTATAAATATTGTACTGGTCTCATTATTCTTTTGCAGATCATACGTAAGATAATGCAGAGACGATGATATTATTGAACTTTTAAATGAATTGAAGTCTTTGGATTTTTTAAGCAGTAGTATTTGTTTATCATCAACGTCAAAACTTGTTACAAGTACAGTGCCATTATTTACGTGACATTGTAAATCGATTTCATCTTTGTCTCCCACCAACATAACAAACAAGTTGTCGTTTAACATTGTACTTAAATTATTTTGTAGCCACTGTAAGAAATGTCTGACGTAATAATTCAAGAAATCAGTCAATTTATATTGAAGAATTACAGAAATGTTTTATAGAAGTACATGTCTACGTTTTCGTTTTATCTTTCTATTGCTACATTTAGGGGACTCATTAATATCATCCATATAATTTGGTTGCTTTTTAGTATTAGGTACTTACATTATTCCAAAAATCTGCGATAACAATAACATCTACGATTTCATTGCTAAAATTAACATTAATGCAATCATTACACTCAATGACATCTATTTCAACATCAAATAAATACATTTCGGATATCGTATCTCTAATGCTTAAATTGTTTGCATTTAGATCGCTTTGTACAAGCTTTACATTTAATTTCTCATTTATTGAGTTTTCAAATACTATTTGTAAATTTACGTAAACAGCAGTTTTTATCTGTAATAAAAAGAGGAGTTATATTGAGCAATGATAAATACGTATGTGATAGTTTGATGGAATAGGATTTGCATTCAAATAAATTATTGTCAAAGCATTTTAATTAGAGTCCTAATCAATCAGTCTTATATGATTTTTAAATAACAAAAAAGTTGTTTAAACTGACATAATGTGTTCCACTATAACCAGATGAAATAAACAAAATAAAGGCTATACTTACATCGATAGGGTAGTTACAACAATGAGGAATATACTGTTGCGATAACATTTCCATTTTTGTTGGTATTGGAGATATTTTTGAAAAAATCATTGATTTACAAATTACACCGCCACAGCTGTAATATTTCATTATAAAAAAAAACAAAATTTTACAAATTTGGTAGCATACGAGAGGATTCAATGTAGAACTCTAATGGAAAAAGAAAGGAAAAGCCAAATGCCAAACGTAACTAAAGAAGCCAAAAGTACTTGCCTTGTCACACTTTCCTGAGTATTACGATCAGCGTATAATATTTCTTCATTTTCATCACAAATTACATATTCAATATGTTTCTTTACGTCAATAACTAAGTACGAAATATGTTTTATTTTACACGGTCTATATTCAGATTCAGATAAAATATTAAGTTGTAACAAGGAATCGATTAAATGCGTCCAATCATTTCGCCATTTAATGATTGCTTTGCTTCTATCTACATTAGTTGCCATAATATTTAAATTGTCAATCCTGGAAATAGGTATGTATATTTTTTAATGTAATAATTTGTTAATTGCGAGGTATGTTTAGGTGTATGTTTGTTACTCCTTCTCGCAAAAACTGCAAGTCCTGATAGAGATGATCCTTAGTATTTAAAAATAAGAGATCTAGATTAACATATTATATAAATTACACTTTATTCCAATATTGTTATGGGGATCAGACAGATGGTAGAGGTCTAAGTCGGGTAGACACCTCAAAGCGCAACGAGTTTATTAAATAGGAACTTACCCAATATCATATCCGTGTATGCTTAGCAGCTTGTGTATATCTTTTTTACCGAGGTAGCATTCTTCACGACGTAGTTTTATTTCATCACCTATTTTATCATCTGTATTTATTATTTGAATAGTTCCACTAACTATAAGTTTGTCTTTGAGTGTTACCTTAAAATAAATCAGCTTATTATATAAACCATAGTCATTAATAATCTTACTATGTCCTGTATAACGGAGCTATGGAGCCCCGGATCTTTGGAAGGCGTGCGTGGAGCCGAAGCCAACACGTAGAGGCCCTTTACAATAACAAGTATAATAGCAAACAATGTGGTGGATTCTGAACCGGCGATTATCCCTGTCTCCACTATAACGTGCAACAAAGGACAACCTCCGGTATGGATAAAACTATTGATAATCTACAGGACAAAACTACTTGAGCTATTGTGGTGGGATGGTAGTGGACTAGATACTGGGGAACTATGGATGTTATGGCACTTGCCGTAACAATGTCCAATAAACACGTAAAAATGGCAGGCGGAGACTCGCCAACTCTCAGACTGGGCCACCCTAATTAGCCGAGTAAATTACAGCAAGGGGGCAACAGGAACGTGAGTGGCTTGAAGGATGGAGAGGTCTCACTGGATTTTAAGTCATCGCTGGTAGTTCGAGCGAGCGGGCCAACTAATCACTGACATTCGGCATCTATCCTTCGAGTATTTCTACCCTTACGACTCCACTATTATAGACGGCCGGTGAAGGCAAGCCAGAGGTGGGGGAGGCAAGCCGGAATGAGGAACGGTGACTTTCCCCTGGAGAACTCGGGACCGCAGTGTCGTTACTCCCCGTCACCTCGCTTCAAGGTGCCCTGCGGGCGTCTTAATATCATTATTATATAATTGTTTATACTTTTCCTTTGCTTACCTCATATTTATTGGAAGCCTTCTGTATAGATATACACAAATATATTACTTCACTGTTTCTTACCAAAACTTCGTCATGGAACTTTATATTTTTAAACTTTACTGATAAATCTGTGTAGTTAACTTCTCTATACATTGCGAGAGTTTTCCAAACAAGTATTAATAAGGCTGATTCCGGGAATATATTTTGACCTGCAATTTACAAAGGTCAAAAAAGATTGTATTATTTTTATATTCTAGAGAATATATTCGAAGTTTATAGATAGTAATTTATGGCCCAAGGGAATAATATTCCGACGTTTTGTGCACTTCAAACACAAGTCAGTACCCAATTTAATGATTGGTAGCGGCGTCAAAACAAATAATAATAATGTCTAAGGATGATAATCAGCCTATTAGAATGATTACGTTTAATTGTAAAAATATTAAACGTTCGGTTCAAGATGTCCGTGAACTTTGCAAATCGGCGGATTTAATTGCACTTCAAGAGACTTGGTTACTGTCCCATGACTTAAGTTTTCTTCATACGATTGATCCCGATTTCAACTGCACTGGTACTTCAGCAGTTAACCTGGAGGCCGGAATCCTGCGTGGGAGGCCGTACGGTGGGGTCGCAATCTTATGGAGAGACAGTGTTTTTAAAAATGTTTCCATTGTGAAATGTGATAATACTCGCGTCTGTGGTGTGAAAATAGTGTCTAACGAAAAATCTTTTTTAGTGTTAAATGTGTACATGCCAACAAATGAAGTGGAAAACCTGCCTGACTTTTCGGATTGTCTCGGTACGGTGAGTGCAGTGGTTGAGGGAGACGATATTAATTCTGTGATCGTATTAGGTGACTTCAACGCGCACCTTAGTGAACTTTTTTACAGGAAATTGTCAAAGTACTGTGAAGAGAACGATTGGTTGTGTGCGGATGTAGATAAATTAGGTATTACGTCAAATACATATACATTTATTAGTGACGCACACGGTACACTTAGTTGGTTAGACCATTGTTTAATTACCAAATCACTTGTAAAATCAATATCTAACATTTACGTTAAGCAGGGTGTTTACTGGTCAGACCACTTACCCATTGTAATGGTATGTCGAATTGATTTTGCACCTGAACATAAGTCGGGCTTGTCAAGTTCTCCCCATAATAATGTAGTATGGGGAACTAGAACACCTGAGCAAATTGAAAAATTCAAGCAAGAATGTAATAAATGTCTACGTGATATTGACTTTCCTTCCGAGATGTCTAATTGCTGTGATAAAACTTGTAACAATGTGGATCATAGGATTATTATTAATGACATGTACTCTGAGATTATTAAAATACTAAGTGAGGCGGCCGTGACTAGTAAGGATACCACCACCGTTCACACTAGAAAAAAGCGAGTCGTAGGGTGGAATAGACACGTACGTGGGGCGCACCGGGAGGCGCGTCTGAAGTATCAGTGTTGGTTGTCTCAGTGTAAGCCGTCGGAGGGTAGGTGTTTTAGTGATATGCAGGAGAGTAGGAAGTATTTTAAATACAAGTTAAAATGGTGTCAAAACCACGAAGAACAAATAAAAATGGACATACTTGCTACTCAACATGCTGATCGCAATTTCACTGCCTTCTGGAGAGGTACTAACAAATTAAATGTAAAGCCTCGTGTCCCCGTGAGCGTCGGTAGTGTTTGTGAACCGGAAGCGATAGCTAATCGATTTAAAGAACATTTTATGGTCAAATCGCCACTGGGACCCTATCGCGCAGACGAGGATGGTCGATGCTGTGACTGATCGAAAGCCTGTAGACATTACTTTTCGAGCTAAGGATGTTGCTTTATATATTAAAAGTGCAGCAAAGGGTAAGTCGCCAGGTCACGATGGTCTCAGTATCGAGCATCTTGATAATGCGGGACCTCACTTGCCTAGAGTGCTTGCCTTGCTTTATACTCTTTGTATTTAATTTTGTCATTCTTATCTACCGGAGGACTTAATGAAGACGATGGTGGTGCCTATCACTAAGTGTAAGACCGGAGATATGTCAGACATAAATAATTATAGGCCAATATCTCTGGCGACTGCGGTTGGCAGGGTGTTCGATGGCTTGCTTAATATTCAGTTAAGTAAACACCTAGATTTGCACGATAATCAATTTGGTTTTCGGCCAAACTTATCTACTGAAAGTACTATATTAAGTTTGAAGCACGCCGTCGGATACTATGTCAGACGCAGGACGCCTGTAATTGGTTGTTTTCTAGACCTATCTAGAGCTTTTGACCTGGTTTCTTATGAAAAATTGTGGGATAAGTTGGAAGGTATTAATTTACCATCTGAGGTCACTAATATATTCAAATATTGGTACGGAAACCAGGTCAACAGTGTCAGATGGAATAATTGTGCTTTCTCGGAACCGTACAGGTTGGAATGCGGGGTGAGGCAGGGGGGGCTTAGCTCGCCGTCGCTTTTCAATCTGTATATGAATGAGCTGATCGTCGCACTCAGTAGCCAGCATGTAGGTTGTCACGTTGATGATGTTTGCCTCAATAACTTAAGTTACGCGGATGACATGGCGCTTCTGAGTGCGTCGGTCTGTGGAATGAGAAAACTTATTTCTATCTGTGAGACATACGCGGCTAGTCACGGCCTAGTTTATAATGTTAAAAAAAGCGTATGTGTTGTGTTTGGGGTCGGTGGTGTCAAAATGGCTAGAGACCTACCAGAGATACAGCTTAACGGAACTTCATTACGTAGAGTCCAAGAGTGTAGGTACCTCGGTCACTTGATAACAGCTGATCTCAAGGACGATGCTGATGTTGACAGGGAGCGAAGGGCACTGTCGATTAGGGCTAACATGGTTGCTCGTAGATTTGCAAAATGCTAGAGGAAAGCTAAAATCACTCTTTTTAAAGCCTACTGCACCTCTTTTTATACGGGCACCCTGTGGGCTTTCTACACAAAGAAATCGTACAGTGCCCTTCGAGTCCTGTACAATAACGCGTTCAGGATGTTGTTGGGGCTGCCTCGGCGATGCAGCGCATCAGGGATGTTTGCAGAAGCACGCACTGATTGTTTTTATGCTACAATTCGCAAAAAGTGCACATCCCTGGTGCGTAGGGTCCGGGCCAGCTCAAATAGCATTCTGAAAATGATTTCAGAGAGGCTGGATTGCTCTTACATGAATCGGTGCGACCGTATTCATGTGGAGTACATCCGGTGATTAGATATAGGTTTACTAACATTAGCTTTTAAGGTTTATTGTTTTTACTAACCCTTATGGATCTTTGGTCTGAAATAAACACATATTTATTATTTTATTTTTATATTTATTGGGAACAACAATGGCGTTCGGCACCCAAAGTTAGTTACTCATGTGCCCAAAGTCTGTTTTGATGTTATTGCATCAAAAGATGCATTACTCCATCTAGTATCATGTGTCAAAAACTCGTTGTGATAGATGGCATAGAAACAATTAAATTCATTTCGAAAACGGCAGTCCGCCCTTGTTGCATGGATTACAAATGTGCGTTTGAATTTTACACCCGCAGTTAGCTAAAACTTTTTAAGTGTGAAAAAAAAGTCGTCGAAAACGAGCGAATTTAGTGATTTTCGTGAAGACAGTGAAGTTACTGAGTACGTCCTTCCAAATAAGAAAGAAAAAACAAAGCATGTAAATTAATGGAACAAAAATGTGGGAAAATAAAAACAGAAGTTTGGGTGAAGAATACGTATCAGCCCGACGTAAAAAGTTACCTAAAAAAAACTTGAAAGTGAATTTAATGAATCTGATTAAAAAAATCTGTTTAAACTTTTCTTTATTTACTTTTAAATAATACTGATTTATAAAAGTATCTAAAGTTATTATTTATTAGCCTAAAAACCAGTAATTTTAACGAACGCCCAATTTTTTTACCGGTTGGGTGCAACAAAGGCGGATAACAATTTAGAAAAATGACATTTTCAAATGATTCGAATTGTTTTAGAATAATAACAACACCCAGATCATTTAGCTAAATCATTGGACTAATAAATAATCTATACATATAAAGTGCTTTGTCCTGAATGACTGACTGACTGACGGATCAACGCACAGCCTAAACCGCTGATCGTAGAAACTTGAAACTTGGAGGGTGTGTTCTTTGTATGAAGTAGGCATCGTATAAGAACGGATTTTTCAAAATTCTACTCCTAAGGGGGTGAAAAATGGGGGCAAAGTTTGTATGGAACAACAGGATTCCTTGGTCCAATCTTTTCCATCCAAATTTTGCATAAACATTCTTTAACAGAATTGATGGAACACGTGTTTCGTATTTTATTGAAATTCATCCCTTAACGGGGCTAAAAAGGGGAAGAAAGTTATTTTGGGAGTGATTTGCTTCGAAGTTGATATCAATACGCCTTTTAACTTACCTACATTGTATTTTGACACATGTTTGAAAACTGAATCCGATTTTGTTCAAACGAGGTTGCACTTTTAGGACACGGCTTCATAGGGACGTACAATTCGAAATTTAAAATGGTAAGGACCATAACATTTATTTATAAAATATACGAATTATTCCATATTCAAACCCGCGTAAGTCCCGATCCCGTGGAAATATCGGGATAAAAAGTATGCTGCACTATTATGACTGTATTCTGTGACGTTCGTGTTTGGTGGGTCTTGTTCGGCCGGGGTTTTCTCGAGCGGCTGCAGTTTTTTGTTGATTACTCAGGACCTACTAATTGGATTTTGATGTAAAGTATACCACGACCTTCCTCAAAATAGTGCTATCTAATATTGAAAACCAGATTTCAATTGGTTTAAGCGTTTTTAATTGTATAAGTAACAAACAAACAGACAGACATGAAATTTAAAAACTATGTATTTTTGTTCAACTGCTTTTTCTAAGTCCCACGATTTTTATTATTTGCTTTCAAGTACAGACTTTATGCCCTCTCTTTCTTTAATATAAGTATAGAAGAAAAAATGTAAAATGCAAATAGGCATAAAAGAATATTTAAACAACCTACCTATTTTGGTAATATTTAACACATTACCCACAGAAATATATTAGGGTTAAAACCAATTACCAAGTCGCGGGCAAAAGCTAGTCAGGGATAAAAGACTAGCATTATAAATATTTAAAAGATATAAGACATTAAAAACTTTAAAGCCCATTTTTTCGAAACTCACTTTTTCTAGTACGCCTTTGTTGTACCCAATGCTTCATAATGGCCATAATTAAGCCTGTCTTATTGCATGACGCGGGATATTGGGTTCCCAAACAGACGGATGAAAGTGGGATGCATGTAGCAAAGATGCGAAAGCTGCGATTTATGTGTGGTGTAACAAGAAGAAGAAGGATTGGAAACGAGTATTAAAGTAGCAACTGTTACTGACATGTTGAAAAGTAGCAAACAGGTCAGATTCAGTAACATATGCGGGGAGAGAATACCCATGTCACCAGAAGAGTACAGGACTTAAAAAAAAAACGTAGAACGAAGAGACGGCTAAAATGTGGAGCGGAGATTGCGTAAGAGAGGATAGGGAGGAAAGGGGAGTACCTACTTAAACTCAGACTTGACGGGGAATATAATGGAGTGGAAAGGTGAACATGACGTTGTGCCGTCCTTACATAGTAGAAAAGTGGAATAAAATGGGAAGAGAGAAGGTTTTATTTGTTTATAAAAGTGTTGTCCTTACCATTTCTAAAATAGTCTTTAATGTAACTATACTCATCATCGAAAACAGACAAAATAAATTCGGCATATAGAGCCGTGGTTTTAGATGCAACATTTTGAGAAACATCGTTCCTAAAAATAACAATAATAATAATGTTTGATACAAAATAGGTACAAGGGACCTTTTTGAAACTCAAATTAAACATAATACATTTTAAAATCTTTCACATAGTGACGACACCTTATTTCAAAATTTTATATGTCCTATTTAAATTTAATTATGGTTAAGATTGGTATAATCATTATATAAAGTGTCATAATTATTATAATTGGTATTACTAGTTGCGCCCCACGGTTTCACCCGCGTTAGTCCCGATTCCGTGAAAATATATAATGAAAATTAAGTAGCTTTTGCGTTAATCCAGGTTTGAGGACTCCAGCTACTACAAATAGAGAGGAGCCCTATCGCTCGCATAATCTTTTTTAGGATTATGCAGTTTGGCATGTCAGAGTGGCAAAGTGACATTTAACAGATGTCAAAGTGACATTTGACAGATGTCAAAGTGACATTTGACAGATGTCAAAGTGACATTTGACAGATGTCAAAGTGACATTTGACAGATGTCAAAGTGACATTTGACAGATGTCAAAGTGACATTTGACAGATGTCAAAGTGACATTTGACAGATGTCAAAGTGACATTTGACAGATGTCAAAGTGACAAATGTCATCACATACAAACTTTCACGTTTATAATATTATTGCAAGTATTGACAGACCTAGTTCTTAATATAATGATAAACTTATTTTACCAATCACAACTATGATCCCACTGCACCAAATGAGAAAGTCCTGGTGTTTCAGTTGATACTGGAAAGTTTACTTGTGTATACAACACTTCTATGTTAGGATTCAAGCCACACTCATATAACCTGAAAGCAATAACTTGAACATTAGTCAAATCAGTTATATACATTCTGTAAATAATATATGCACCTTATTGATTTAGAACACCTACTGTTACAATACTTGTTTAATAATTTGTAAATCTAATATATGAAATTCTCGTGTCACAGTGTTTGTAACCATACTCGTCCTCCACTTTAAAATTTAAAAATTGATAGTAGGCTATCTATCATTTTTTATTTTGTATCCTTTAGTCTTTTTTTTTTGTAAATGGCAAAACATCGTTTGCCGGGACAGCTAGTCTATTCTATTCTATATATCTATACATATAATAAATATAAAAATCTATACATATAATAAATCTGTAGACATAAAAAAATCTGTAATTGTAAGATATCCAGAAAAAAAATACACAGGTCGTCTTAAAATCGTTAGCTGAACACGATAGGGTAGTTTTTAGAATTTTTGTCTGTTTGTTTGTTTGAACCAGGTAATCTCATAAACTTCAGAACAGATTTTAACAAGGTACACACGAATATGTTCAGAAAATATCAGAATAACATTTAGGGTATGTTTTAATTTAACTTTAATACAAAAATTACGATATTTGATAAAAAAAAACATTTAAAAAATGTAAAATCGAATACATATCGAATATAATGTTTTTGTGTGATAAAACGTAACCGAACGTCAGAAGAGAACAGACATGCGTTTTTTACGTATTCGATCAAACATACTATTGAGTATTTACTATGAAACTTCCTAAAAATCAGCTTGCTAGGTCCACTCGTCTCTGAGAATATCGGTAGTGACACACCGACAGACAGACGGACAAGAGAGTGATCATAAAAGGGTTTTTTTATCGAGTGATTCAACAAGAAGTCATGGTAGGGCTACAGTACATGCCCCATCTCAAGATGACAGCTGTCATAAAACCAAATAGTTTGCATATATCTACTACCTACGTAAAACTGAAAATAAGGTTACTACAAAGAGGTGCTACTACATAATATTACAGATCTCCTTTACCGAAGACCTCCTCGATGTTGCACTTCTATCGCGCTTAGTTTTAATTAAATAGTTTTAATTATGAGTTCCAAGTCGCGGAAACCTTAGAAAATAAAAACAAAAAAGAATTTTCCAAATCGGTCCAAGCGTTTTCGAGAGAAAAAAATATACGCGACGATTTCAACTTATGATAATAAGTATATTCGCGTTTTTTATTTTTGTTTTAAACCTGACGTTTCGGGAACTTTGCAGATCCCATGGTCACAGTCTGTCTGTGACCATGGGATCTGCCACGTTCCCGAAACGTCAGGTTTAAAATTAAAATAAGAAACGCGAATATATCCGTTAAATATATATTTATAATTATACACGACAAATTGAGATACCTTATCCTTTTTTGAAATCAGTTAAAAAATAGATACTTATTTAGGTACTTTTTTTTTGTTTTTTTGTTTTGCTCAAAATTACGTAGCCTTGCCAGCTACCTAATAAAAAAAACTGGACAATTTGGTAATGACTCAGAAAATTGCAAAAGGGGTCCGGACATTCAGTATGGAAGCTGGGTATGTTATGTGTTATGTTATGTTTTTTGCGCTGTGATTGTATACCCGATGGATAAATAATGCCGTGACGCATTATAGGTTTTTTCTGAGGGCATTATTTGTTCTTTTCGATGGGTATGGGACTCAAAGTGAACCTAAAACTTTTGAAAAATCATAGAACATCATTTTTCTTTTAAATATTCAATTTCCGAAACGCTTTAGAAGTTGGAGATTGGTTTAGAGGTTTTAGGTGTGAACCCCACTTTTGGCATAAAGTAAAATGTCGTTTTGTTGTTTGGCATAAAGATTTTGGCATAATAGCCCAAAGCATAACATAATTTTACACAATTATTTTTGGCATAAAGTCACCGCGTACTTTTGGAAAATCATGGAACATAACGTTTCTTAAAAAACTCTGTAACCAAGACGCTTTATTGGTTTGGTGTTATTTGTTTTTTTCGATGTCCTCTATATCGATAGGTATGGGTCTCAAAGGGCACGTGCACTTTTGTAACATCATAGGACATCACGTTCCTTCAAATACCCCGTTTTTGAGACACTTTATATGTTTGGTATGAAAGCATTTTTGTTCAACGTAATACCTGCTATCAATGGGTAAGCATCTCAAATGTGCATCGCGTTATTTCAAGTATTAGTATTTGTTCTGTCCACTGCCTTTCATATTTTAATCATTAATATTATTAATATTTGAAAAAAAAAAAAAAATATTATTTGCACCAAAATAGATTATCATTTGCATGATGTTGGTGTTATAAATACTATACCCTCTTATATTATTAATGGAAGAATATGAATTCAGGGACAATGGTAGCTAATAATTATATTTCTTTAATTTACAAAAAACCTAAAGATAACTAGGAAGACAAAGAATGTTGAAAGTTTTGTGCGAATAGAAATTGGACTTAGTTTTAGCTTATTATATTGTTGTATATTAATGTTCTTTTTGTGTGATAAGTGCGTAATAAGTGCATTCGCCGAATCAATAAAAAAATATAGCTTAAAATCAATGTAACTATTTTGTTATTATTACTTACTGTACACCGGACGATAAATAGTATCTATGCGGGAAAATGGTATTCTAGGTATTCTAAATAAACCAAAACCACATCGCGAACGAAGTCGCGGGCAACAGCTAGTAATCTATAATATTACTCAAATTAATATAATGCGGATAACATACTGTCCAATAGCTTCAAGAAAGAATTTTACATTATTTTCATAATTTCGTCTCAATAACGATACATTATGGCATTTTGGGTGTGATTTCTTCAAAATAGCTTGCATTAGTCCATGAGGAGCTATTTCAATAATTATCGCATCATTTGGAATATATCTTGCTCCTTCCTCAAAATGCACTTTGCTCTGTAAAGACGATTTTGGTACTTTTGACAGAAAATTATGTTTAAAGTTTTAAAATGCGAAGTAAATTATTTTGGTACATCGGGCATCATTTTTTACTCATAGTTAAGAAAAACATCCTGAGGCAACCGTGACGCCTACTACGGTCCGGAATAGAATATAGACAAACTAAGATTAAGTAAGCAAAAACTATCTTAAACCTATTTACTAACCAACAGATTTTTTGTGAAGTATTCTGCTGAAACCAGTCGACTTATATCAAGATCCCATTCTTCGGGAGGATAACTTGTTGATATCCACTTCTTGCTCCTTTGTTTAGGCTCTTTAATCAATTCTTTTGTTAGCAATAATAGCTGGGGTCCTAAATGTATAAAAAAAATAATAATAAAAGTCAAAATTTGCACATTAAAACAATCGAAATAGATTTTTGTTTCAGAAAACATTTTTTTCACCTGCATTTGAAATATATCGAGAATGAAAAGCTATATCTGAACTTGCTACAATTTTAGCAAATATTTTTCGATCCGTAAGATTTTCAATAAATTTGTCTACTAAATCTGCTGGTCCTGAAATAGTCGTTGACTCCGAACTATTAAAGCAAGCTGTATCTATCTCTGCCGGGCTTAATTCTTGAACCTGTTAATATTATTATATTCAATTAGTTAATTTATTAATGAATGTTATGGTTATAAGTATGTTAAATTCATCTTCTGAAGAAACTAACTTTTTTACGTCCCAAACCTACAGCAGCCATTTTTCCTTTGACAAATTTTGTATTAGCTGATACATATCCACGATAGTAACTTAATAAAATAGCTTGTTCTGCAGTAAGACAACCGTCTGCATATGCGCATCCAATTTCACCTAAACTATGACCTGAAAAATACATTTTGCCACTTAGTCATTTCATTACTGTTTAATTAAACCTGTTTGCCATTAAATATTGGCCAATAATTTTAATTCTTACCGATCATCAAATCAGGACTTATTTTCAGAGCTTTAAGAATATCGGTAAGACCAATTTGTACAGCAGTAATACCAACTAAACTGTGTATTATATTGGTAACAATATCGCTGTTTTTATTTGTTATTATATCCACTAAATTCAATCCTTTAGGTTCAAGAACTTTGTGCAGCCTAAAATGAAACAATTACAATATTGTGTGGACATTTTATAATGCAATGCTATGTACAATAATGTACATCATCGGCGAACATACTTGATAAAAATATAATAATATAAATATGATATACAGGGTGATTTTTTTATGTGGGCCTTCAGGGCAATTTTTTAAACTATAAGTGATAGCGAAAATACTGAAGTGAGTTGCATGCCCGATTTTGATAAAAACTGAAACTGCATCATTAGATTTTTGAAAAAGTCATTACCCTCACCAGGAATCGGACCTGTTGATTTTGCAAAAAAATAATCATCTTATATTTTTATACCAATGGATAGTCTTGCTGATAGAGATCAATAATTCTTGGAAACAAACATAGTATGTCAAATCAAATGCAATAGCAAATTTTTGTAGTCTTATGTAATTTTCATACTACTGTCCCTAAAAATATGTAGTGAGGAGCATGTATGGCTGATTTTTAAGTGATTTTGATGATAGTATGTTCTAAGGTTTTCGCGACTTGAACTCATTAATATAAATATATTAAAACGGATATATTCGCATATATACTACATATATTCACATATACTACATTTAGTTAGGTCTCAAGCCTAGTTTGACAGCATTTCACATAATATTTTTGTAAGACGAATGTCATCTCGGTTGCCTGTGACCATGGGAACTGCAAAGTTCCCGAAACGTCAGGTTTAAAATTAAAATAAAAAACGCGAATATATCCGTTTTAATATATTTATATTTATGATTTTGATGATTTAAGTGATGTCAGTTTTTATCAAAATCGGGTACGCAACTTCTTTCAGCATTTTTCGCTATCTCTTAAAGTTTAAGATATAGCCCTGAAGGCCCACATAAAAAAAAAACACCCTGTAAACGCGAGGAATTGAGAACGTCCTCCCTTTTCTTTAAAGTTTGAAACTTACTTATTGATAGAACCAGTAAACAAAGGTATTTGCATTAACTGCTTTGCCATAGCCGCCCACTGTGATCCCATACCACTATACATAAAACAGACTGGTGTTTTTGTGCCAGGGTACAATTCAAATTCTCTGGACAATATGCGAACTGATTCATTTTCTTGGGTCTCTAAAATAAAGACCACAGAACATCATTTCAAAATCTAAAGTAAACTTGTTTTAAAAATTATTCGTTCAGATTATAAAAAAATGTAAAAGTTACATTGAATAAAGTTGAGAATATTTACCAAATATAGCAAATCCTCTGCTTGTATGGCCTGGTATATTATTCTTGAATACATTGTTCAAAAGAGCTATCTGCTCAGGATCTATTGAACTCTTTTCTAAAATATCAAAGATCTTGTTGACGCTTTCTTCGTTTCGTCCCGACACAAGGACTAAGCGAGGGATATCAGTGCTGTAACTATTAGTATCCTACAAAAAAAATGTACGTTATATACGGGTCATTATATTTCTGGGCCCTAGAAAATGTATAAATGTGTCACCTTAGGTATAAAATGCCCTTTTAACAATGCATGATAATTAGCACCAGGAAAACCAAAATTGTTAATAGCGATATAACCACGTTTGAAGCTTGAATTATCTGTTACTACTCGAAATTTGTTTTCGTTAATAACAGGTACGTCCAATGGTTCTGTATAATGCAGGTTTGCTGGTAACTCCCCCTTTTGGTATGCTAAACATGCCTGAAAAACAAAATAGGTGCGTGTACTTATGCAAGTGCGTGAGAAGTTATACGTCCGTCTGTCTGTCACACATTTTAAAATTTCACTCTCATAATTTTTTCATAACGCGCTTAAAGAAGTATAACTTTGAAAATCTTAAATTTTGTTCCTAATAATGTCCATGAACACATTGTTACAACAATTTGTGTTGTACAAAATATTATCTATCTAAAATAAATATTTTACAATACCTGCGCCTGCGCCATCTAGCCCCAAGCTAAGTCCCTAGACTTGTTTTATTAGTGCTAGATAACGGATAAAAATATATAGTTTTTACCTACATTACTTTTTTTTGTAAATCTATTTATACTTTATATACATACAGACACCCAGACCAGAAATAAATATATATAGCATAAATACTGGTTTGAGGCGGGAATTGATCCCGCAACCTTCGGCGTCGCAAGCGGGTGTTCGCCCGACGCGCCACAGTGGTCGTCAACACGTATTACAATTTATCTACCTTAGTAACACTTAAAACTCCAGAAGCACCTTCGGTGTGTCCTAAATTGGATTTAATGCTTCCTATTTTTACTGGATATTTTTTGCCAAAAATTTTACTAGTTCCTTCAAGTTCACATCGATCTGCTTCAGATATACCTTTAAATACAACATAATAATTTATGTAATATTTTTTCATTAGTCATATTTAATATAATATTTTGAAGTTTCTGAGTAGGTAAGTAGATATTTGTTAAATGATGCATGACAAACTCTGGTTGTTGACTGCGAGCTAGTTGTACCACCAACTAGCTCGCAGTAGCGCTAGCGCGAGCTTGGTGACATTTTAAAGAAGCCTATTTGAGCTTGTAGGTTATTTGAGCTGATAATATTAAATGATATTTTACCAGTGGCATTAGCTTCAAAGTATTCCACGTCATCAGGACTTATGTCTACCTCAGAATAAAATTCTTTTAAAAAGTTATGAATATCATATGGTTCGCGGATTGGCAAAAATGAAGAGTCTGGTTTTGAAGTATATAACCCTTTAACGTGACATATTTCAGAATAGATCCTGCAATAATATTTAAATGGTTTTTGAGTTTTGCTTATGTTGTTTTGAGCAAAACTCAAAATCAATATACACAAAAAGAATACAAGTAATTAATGGGTAATAACAAATATATCACAGCACGTTTACTGACCTCTTAGCATCTTTTGCTTTTTGTAAAAATAAAACGTTCACTGCTTCAGATCTCACATACCCATTTCCATTCTTATCAAAACTTTTTGTTTTCCCATCTAGGCATAGTAAGCCAAATCTGCAAACAGAACGTAATTTTATATAAGCTGAGCGCAGTTGTCGTAGGTATATATATATATCTTTAAAATAATTCATGTTAAGATATTTATAACCTTTTTATGTTCAGAGACAATATTGGTTGATCAACGTAGCAGCATCCGGCTACTAAGGCGGCATCACACTCTCCTGATATAATTCTTTGACAAGCTATTTCCAAACATGCCATAGAGCTTGTACATCCAACATCGATCCCAAGAGAAGGACCTTTAGCATCAATCCAGTAGGAAACTCTATTAGCCAACATTGTTTTACTGCATCTGAATTCAGTAACAATGTGACACGTTTTATAAGGCTTTTTCACAGACTAATAAATGATATGTAGAACTGATATTTGTTACTGAATTGTTACTGAATTCAGATGCGGAAAACAATAATAATAATAATACATTTATTATTATTATTATTTGTCTGTTATACGTTCTGTATCACGGGGCTATGGAGCCCCGGACCTTTGGAAGGCGTGCGTGGAGCCGAAGCCAACACGTAGAGGCCCTTTACAATAACAAGTATAATAGCAAACAATGGGGTGGATTCTTAACCGTTATTATTATTATTATTGTTTTACTGCATCTGAATTCAGTAACAATGTGACACGTTTTAAAAGGCTTTTTCACAGACTAATAAATGTAATATGTAGAACTGATATTTGCAAAGCAAACGCTTTTTAGAACAACGCTGCTTAATGATGAAAATGTGGTTTTCGTTTCTTATTAGAATAAAACAATGATAATCATAATTATAGTGTTTATTTAGTTACTAGCCATACTTTTGTGGAACTTGGAACTTAATAGATAATATTAAATATGTGCCCAGTCTTTGTGCATCTGAGGGAGACTTATTGAATTTATTATTGTAGTATTAGAATAATAATAAAAATGGTTTCAACAATGACGTTACGAAGACGTTGTTCATCCCTATTTCTATGCAAATGGCAAATTATATTCAGAATAAATTATATTTTGTATATTTGTATATTTTTAAACACTGACCCTGATATAATAAATCCATTACGTGCTGTTGGATCGAACATACGTACAGTAGAATCTGTCTGACAGAAACCAACAAAAACGCCGAGTTTCGAACCTCTCAGTGTTTCTGGATTTATACCTGAAATTAAAATAATTACAGAATAACACAAAGTATGACGCACAAAATACTAAATAAAAAGGTAATGAACTATTAAGTATTATAATAATGTAAAAAGATGACCGTGTAAATAAATTTTGATATACCTTTTATATGTTGAAAAACTATAGTATGCGTAATGGTGCTGCTTGTTAACTAATGTCCAGGACGAAGCATGTATAATTTACAAAGTAACTATTGCTACCTTGATTTTTGTTATTTGTCGTGAACCCTACATAATGGAACACCTATTTACAAATAGGTGCATGCGCACCAGAAGTCCAAAAAATTACGTTTTTTTAATTGTTTGTAATTAATTAAAAATTCGAAAATTTGTAATGTTAGCACGATTATTAGCTACAATAGTCGCTAAAGTCCTGAAATAACACAACCCTTGTCGGTACGATGATACTTAACGTAGATCTTTTTTTACCAGCATCAAATATGGCACCATACGCTTGCTCCATCAATTTTCTTCCACAAGGTTCGAATGAAACTGCTTGTTTCGGCGTCACTCTGAAGAACTGGGAGTCGAACTTTTCAAGACCGTTGATCTTTCCATAATGCTGTGGTAGCTCAGGATGTTTGATGTCAGGGTACACGTTACCGCTCACCATATCCACCTGTAATACATCATTGTTTTAATAATCAATTTATATAATTAGTATTCGTTTATTTTTTTTTAATGATTGTGATTTTCTTTTAGTTTTATTTGCTTTTGTTTTTATTTGTATTTAATTGTGAATTTTTTAGTGTGAATGAATAAAGTTATCTAAATATTAAGATTTTAAAAACTACAAAATAATATATATTTTAAATAATTTTTACCTATTTATAAAATTAATAAATAATATAAAATAAATATTAATTTATCATTACTTATCTTAAATTTCCAGTATTGGGAATGATTTTTCCTAATGCCACATCCTTCAAAACCATTGACTACTGTTTGGAAATCTATCCAATTAGCAGGTTTGCATTTTTAAATACTTACTTAGAACTAACCTCATAAAAGTAAACACTTTTATGAGGTTGTAGTGAGGATGGTAGTAGAAAAACTACGAGGTAAAACTACCTCGTAGTTTTTCTACTACCATCATCACATATTTTTCTTTATTACCTTCTGTAACAAAGAGTTACGAGAGGTTTCAATTAGTAAAGTAGGTACCTTGTTAAATAGATTTTTACTCAATTCCAAAATGTTGTTAGCACTTGGAAAGAGTCCTGAAATACCGCTGATTACGATCGCATCTGCTTTGATTGTAGAAGTCATCCTGATGTTTTTTCAACCTTTTTAGGTAATCGTTGCACAAGTTCGTATTACCGTGTGTGTAACCAAATATTCACTTTAAACTAAACCAAAATTGCTAAATAACAAAGTATTAAACCTTTTATACTTAATTAATTAGGTACATAATATCTTTAATTTAAAATAAATTACAAACATGACAAAATACTTAACATTAAGTGTTTGTTCGATTAATCAATTAGCACTTGACCACTGGGAAAACGTAAAAAATCTTCTGGGTTTCGTTAACGGTGGTTTTAGCGAAACAGGAAGATTGTGATATTTTGATTACGTGTTTTTAGCAATATTTTTAACACACGAAAATCAAGCCATTCGTAAAAAAAATAACGCAATACAACAAAGATAGTAATTAAAATTGAAATTATTTATTTCTGACATACGTCGTTATAGCAAAACGTCGTCGTCGTACGTATGTAATAGAAAGTTACTGTATTATTAGTGAAAAAAAAAACAATATAAAAAAACTTTTTGCCTTGTACGGAACCGTAGTTTCATAACCCGTTACGAAATTAACATTTTATATTTGTTGGAACATGGAACGGAAAATCCCGTCTTAGTGAGCATCTACGTCATAAAAGGAACCCCCATGCAAAATTTGAGACTCCTAGCACTTGTAGTTTCTGATATTATATCGTGACGAGTGAGTCAGTCAGTGAGTCAGTGATTTTCTCTTTTATATACACGGTGTAACAATGGTGGTGGATCATCGGTTGTTGGGGGGTAGGGGACCTCAATACCTTTCGATTTAATCCCCATGTATGTTCTGTAATATTCACTGGTTCAAAAGTTATTTGGACTTTAGTAAAATTTTAGTCAAAATCAGATTTAGCCTCAACTTCGCAATTGCAGCCAAACTATCAGGTCTGCGATTCTGTTTTTTTTGTCAAAACAAGTTCAATAGTGGACCTTTTGTACCCCTATACCAATCAAAGTCTTAGATTTACAAAACTCTAAATAAAACCATTTAAGTAATTTATTTCCCATAATCTAATTTTTACATTATCTTTTAATGGTCTTAAAAAAATATTTATCAGATAATTTTTTTCTGCAACTTATCTTAAAAACTACTGGTTTTCATGAAGAATAAACCCTGAAAGTTTAATTTGGTTAGAAGTAGGGCGTCATGTTGAAAAATGTACTTGATAGTCCAAAAAGTGCCAATAATCGATATTTTTTTTATTCGATAGAGAATTTATTTATTTATTTATTGATTCATTCGGACGCTTCTTTCGCAGTGCCATCTCATCCAAGCATGACGGCATATTCTGGGCTCACGTTTTAAAAACAAAATATCGAACTTCTTGTATCATAACAATCAATGACTCAATGGCTGGTTACAGAAGCAAAGTACTGAAAAGTTTTGGTTAGTCCCAGTCTTTAACTTAATTTAATTTAGTCCCTAGGTTAAGCCTTAAAAATTTGTTATTTTAACCAGAAACTAGAATCTGTTAAGGCAAAGTTGTGTATACCTATTATTGGTAAACACACTTTATTATTATTTCGGTAATGTTTTTCTTTATTCTTAGTATTAGTGTGTGTTACTCTTGATGTACCTAATAAATAAATAAATAAATCATATTCCGCCCAACTATCATTATCGAATTTAGGAACATTATCGATTGGTTCAAAAATATGCATAGGTAGATGATTTATTTTTTTGCGAAATTAACAGGTTTGATTCTTGGCTTTGCTACCTGATAAGTCTCCAATTCACTATGCCCTGAACTTTACAATTGCTCATCGTTCATAACTGTGTTAGAGTCATGCGGTAAATAATTCTCAGGTTTTATATAATCACCAAGGTCTGGCGGTAGGTGGGATCTTGGTCTATTGTATTTCAATCACGTTATTACTATTATTAGGTATACCTACTAGTCATTTAAATATTTACCCGACGTTTCGATCGGGTTACACAGATCATGGTCATTGGAAGAATAACTATTAATTACCTACTAGCTGCGCTCCACGGTTTCACCCGCGTAACTCCCGATCCCGTGGGAATATCGGGATAAATTAAGATGTAAGCTATCCTATCTTTCAAGTTTGATCAAACTGCACACGGTGTGCAAATTCAATTAAAATCGGTTAAGTAGTTTAGGAGTCCATCGCGCACAAACAACGTGACACGTAGTTTATATATAAAATTAATATTTATTATTGCGTTAAAAGGAGTTCCTTTATTTGGTTTCTCTTATGGTGAGCGCACACCTACCCTCACCGCACGCGCCGCAGTCACCGTTTGTATGCGCGCGGCTCCGGCTGGTGACGTCATCAGCATCGGCCTTGGGGATTTCCTGCGGCGCGTGCGGTGCGGCTAGGTATGCGCTCACCCTTAATCTCCGTTCTAGTTAAAAAAAAAATCGGTTATTTCATTACAAATTCTAAAATAAGACCAAAATAAGACCTTCCTTATTTGTTCTTATTTTCAGTTAAAAAGTAGTTGAGCCGGTGTGAATCAATATTGAAATCCTTCAGCTCACATGTAAACACGGATCTAAAGTAAAATACTTTTTACGTTTATTTTTTTAATTTCGAGACTATGTTACAACTATGTATGTTTTTTTAAATATTATTTTACGTATAGGTACGTTGTTAAGATCATAATCTATTAATTGCTCCTAGATGGCGCTGTGTAAATAAATGTTTTGAAATGAGTGCAGCTACTTACGTTAGTCCTGATCCCCTAGGTATAACGGGATAGAAAATCATATTCATCAAAATTATTCGTCTATTAAAAAAAAAAGTGTTTTGTGTTTTAAGGCCAGTGTGAGGGTGTCAATTTCCATACAAAAAGCGGTAACGTTTTCCCTCCCATAAACGAAATCCGATTTTGATAATTTTTGAAAATGTTCTCGATCTAATGGAAAACTAGCTTTAACCGTTTTTATCTGAATATCTATAATTTTGACTTAAAAACTTCATCGAGCGATTCAATTGTTTTTTAATAGACTAAACTGAATTACCAAAAAAGAAAAACGAATAAACCCAGAATAAGATAGATTAAATTAAATGAGACCAAATTTACTTCATTTTGTGAAGGATAAAGGGGGTAAAATCGTTACGGCGCGCAACATTATTTGAAAGCAAAATGAAGGCAATTACGTCCGAACTTAAACTCTCTCTATTGCAAGATACGGGTCATTTTTGAAAATACCTTCTCGCGCCGCGTATCGAAGACTCATGATCCTTTTAACCGTAGACTATTAATCTATTACTATTCTCGACGACCTCTGTGGCGCGTCGGGCGAACACCCGACTGCGACGCAGAAGGTTGCGGGTTCGATTCCCGCCGGGAACAAGTATTTATGCTGACCATAAATTCTTGTTTCTGGTTCTGGGTGTTTCCTATATGTATAATATGTATATATTTACAAAAAAAAAAAAGTATATAAGTAGTTTATCCGTTATCTGGCACCCATAACACAAGCATTAACTTGCTTAGCTTGGGGCTGGATTGCGATGTGTAATATGTCCTGAAATATTTATTTATTTATTTATTATTATTTATTTATTACTAGCAGCGCTCTGCGGTTTCACCCGCGTAGTTCTGGATCCCGTGGGAATATAGGGAAAAAAGTTTATGTTAATCCCAATGAATAAATGTATCCTCATACTAAGTTTCATCTGAATCGGTCCCGCAATTTCAGGGCCTATTCATTACAAACAAATAAAAACACCAAAAAACTTTTCTACTAATAGTAATATTAATTCATAAATAAATAAATATTGCAGGACAGGACTTGTGTTATGGGTGCTAGACAACGAAAATACTACTTATATACTTTTCTTTTGTAAATATATACTTATAGAGACAACCAGACCTCAGACAAATATCTAAGCATAAATACTTGTCTGAGGCGGGAATCGAACCCGCAATCCTGTGTTTGGCAGTCTGGCATGGTGACCATTGTGTCAACTGGGTCATCTACGTCATAGATTATTATTAGTATAGAAATTATTATAGATATGAACTGTCTTGGTATTATTTAGTGGTGACCATTGTGCCAACTGGGTCGTCAAATGACTATGTAGTGATAATCGTTGCAGGTTCAAAAACAATAGCGTAATCATTTGTATAATTTTCTAACATGAAAAAACTAACCAATCTATGAATTTTCTAGATCTGTAACCCCACTCATCTATCGTGTTCGTCACCTGTCCCGAGCCAGATTAATGAGAAACGCCACAGACACTCTCTGAAAAATCGCCTTTGAAATGCGTTACACTGCCGCGTTTTATCTTGGTATGCAATCTTTTTTTACCAGGTTTTTAAATTGAAAATGGAAACTAGTGAATGTTTTTACATAAGGAAAAATAATCATAAGTTTTCAATTAAAATTATTAAAAAAAAAAACAAGATAATTCCTTGTGTTAACGCCAGCCTTTGACTGGCAACACCGTGGAGGCGCCACCGTCTCTGCGAGTCGCATCGCACGCGCTTCACGTCGTGTCGGCACACAGCTATATTCATTCGGACGCGTCCCGGCTCTTATTATGTCAAACGCTCGGTAGAAGAAGTTTCTTATTTTCAAATTAGCATATAAAGCAGCAACCATTGTAGAAAACCAAATATACATGTGAACACAACGCTTCGTTTCACTTCAACGAGTCGACCTAGCCAGGATACCTAACACCTTGTTCTTTGTTATTATTTTGTAGACCTCGATATTTCGATGTTGAAAGCAATTAAACTTGCACTAGCCTATCTATATCTAAAGGTGCCCCAAATACCTAAAATATAATAGTTAAACATATGACTATCACTATCATCACTACATAGTATATAAAACAAAGTCGCTTACTCTGTCCCTATGTCCCTATGTATGCTTAAATCTTTAAAACTACGCAACGGATTTTGATGCGGTTTTTTGAATAGATAGAGTCGTTAGAGTAGATTCAAGAGAAAGGTTTATTATGTATACATGGTAATGGTAATGGAAAGGTAATACATGCATAACATAGCCGTGCGATGCCGGGGCGGGTCGCTAGTCTATCTATATATATAAAAATCAATTGCTGTTCGTTAGTCTGGCTAAAACTCGAGAACGGCTGGACCGATTTGGCCAATTCTTTTTTTGTTGTGTTTGTTGTAGTCCAGGGAAGGTTTAAACGGTTCGGACTTACGCGGGTGAAACCGCGGGGCGCAGCTAGTTAATTATAAAACACACTTTTCATAAGTTGGGTGTTGAAAACTCTTTAACCAACCAACAGTTTTATTAGGCACTAGCAGCGCTCCGCAGTTACATCCGTAACTCCCGATCTTGTGAGAAAATCGGGATAAAAAGTAACCTATAAAACTTCCAATAAATCAGTGTAATCTGATACCAAGTTTCATCAAAATAGGTCCAGTATTTTCAGAGTATATTCAATGCAAACAAACAAACAATCAAATAATTCCTTTCCATATATTAGTATAGATACCTATTAAGACATGCAAAATGTTTCAAACTTAAACTTGAACGAAAAATAAAATCCTCAGATCGAGTTGTATTCGAGCATTTTGTTTCTCACTATTTCTCCATGTTGAATCAATTTAGAAGGCTTTAAGGTTTAGGTTTTGAAATGGAACAAGGAACATGGATTTTAGAGTTGAGCGTGATTTGTTGGTGTCGGTTTTGGAACAGTGTTTTCGAATCTCATTAACCGTTCTTTTATCTGCATGTATTGTTCCACGGCTAGACAAGGGTTTAAGAAATTTAAAAGGTGAAGCGTATTGTTGGATTGTCATTCAATAAAAAAAATAGCCGTAAAGTAGTGTGGTATAACCATAATATTGTACCTTGTTCCGATACGTAAGAATTGATTTGGATTTATTTTAAAGTTTTTAGGTAATATTTATATTTTACGGGTTGAATACAGATATTTTTATTTCTTCAGGTTTTATCATTATTAATAAACATTCAAATTCATTTTTTCAGATTTATTTAATACGGCAGGGCCCCATGTTAAATATAAAAAAATAGTACAAAGAAAAGAGCGGTATGCCCCCTAAATTTTAAGCAAACCTTCCCCAAAAGACACCTTTCATATAGTTTAATAGATAAGGTAAGACTCAAATTTCAAGGGCTTCGTGAGATGAGGCCATCATAACAAAATATAGGGCAGCCGTAACATTTTTTACGAATTTTCTTATGTACCGTGTTGCCATTACCGTATTTTTTCAGGATATTTTTTGATCTAGCGAAATTGATTCCGATATTTTTTTACCGTAAGAAAATGGAGAAGGGTATCTAATGGAAGTAGTTTGTAATATTTATTTGGTATTTTACCCATAATTATGTATCAATTTTAATATTTTATGTTCTTGATAAAGAAAAACGCTGACCAAATTGTTATAATACATTGACGGACGAAAATAGACAATGGATTCCCGCGTCCACTCGGATCGATTTATTATTTTGTTAAATTACTAGGGAGGTAATTTAAAAAAGGTCATATAATTTAAGGAATTACGTACTTAAATGGCAAGAATACAGAAATCCGTTTTTTTTCAAATTCAATAATTTGAGTTTGGTGGGAACGAGCCAACAGCTGCAGCAGTTTTGCAGTTTTATTTACTAGATCTTAGTTGTAAATTGGGTTAAATTGAATAATTTTGATGGAATATAATCCAATTCAGTTCCGATAAACAGTATGCGTCATAAATCAACTATCAGTTTGCTACCATAATACTATCAAAAAGTGTTATTTTTTGACTTACGACCTTCTTTTAGAAAGTAGATAATATAGGTATAGGGTAACACACATAACATAAATATTTGAATTAAAAGTACTCAGTGTGATAATTATGTTAATTAGTAATTAATAATGTTAGTTAGTATTTAGTTATCCGAGTGATAAAAGCCGCCACCCGCTACACCAACCGACGTGGGATCAATTTACAGGTTACGTTGTCATAATGTTCAATTAGTGCTGCACAGGATTGTAAGCGTTACGGTGCCGGTGGACTTTTGAACGTTTATTGTACAAGTGTAGTAAAAATAAAAATCAGTGTAGAACATGGATTATTTTTGATACCTCCAAAACCGACTAATCTACTTCAAAGTTATAGCAAACGAGTTTGACTATTATAAAACATTTCACCCGCGTAACTCCCGATCCCGTGGGAATATCTTGATAAAAAGTAGACTATAACCTTCCTCGATAAATGGATTATTTTTTACCGATAATATTTATAAACGATAATATTTTTTTAATTTGAACCAGCAGTTCCTGAAATTAGCGCGTTCAAACAAACAAACAAACTCTTCAGCTTTATAATATTTTATTATTATTATAAAACATTTTGAGCCCGATTCCTGAAAATCAGTCCCTAATTTGATGCAAATTATACCTTGGTACCTACTACTATGATCCTTTCTTCTTTCAATCCTATTATCCTTTCTTCGTTTTTATTGTATGACCAATACTAACAGCTGTTGGTAAAATTTTCAGCTCGAACTAAAGCTCCTTACGCGACCTCACTATACAGAAACTCAAGGTGCTTTTGTATTTAAATCATAAAGCTCCTTATCTAAGTAATATTTCATATCAATATTTTAAGCTACACTTAACGTTATCTTTCTTAATTTATGATTTCTTAAACACATTCATCTTAAATTTATTACAGTAGACGTCGCTGTTGTGCAAGAAAAGTTTTTAAGCAATATTATAAGGTTTATTTTTAAAAGGAATAAAGAGGCCTTTGCCCCGCAGTGGGCTTAACGGGCTAGTAAAAAAAGGTGATTTTCCCGAACTAATTTAAAATATTTATTTTATTTTCATATTTATTTTATACTAGCGACCCGTCCCGGCTTCGCACGTCTATATTATGCATGTATTATACATAAAAACCTTCCTCTTGAATCACTCTATCCGTTGCGTAGTTTTAAAGATTTAAGCATACAAAGGGATATAGGGACAGAGAAAGCGACTTTGTTTTATACTATGTAGTGATGATTTATATTTTTTTTAGTACCTTATGTCCTGGCGTACCTAGAAGTACCTAAAAGGGACACGATTTATAAACATTTTTATACTCACACGATTAATTGTAACACTCGTCATCATATTTGCCATTAAAAAACGCGATTGAGACCCGGGAAAAAAAATACTACTCACCGAGTTTTTGTCACAGTATATTGAGAAACTGGCAGCATTCCGCGGTTTAATAATTAGTCCCGATGCCGTTAGAATATCGGGATACAACAAAATAGCTTATGACACGTCCAATGAATCAATGTATAATCAATACCAAGTTCTATCAAAATCAGTCTAATGGTTCCGGAGCCTATTCGTTTCAAACAAACAATCAAATATTTTTTTCTTTATAATACTAGTATTGATATACTATATATAAGAAGATATGCTAGTATATATAAGTAGATAAATATATTATTTATTATAAACCTTAAGTCTGAGCGTTACAAAGGGCGGCATTATCGCTCAAAGCGATATCTTACAGTAGACCGTAAAGTGACTCGTTTTGATTCAATCACTCAATCTTCTAAAATCGAACACCAAACGACTTTATAAATATCGTAGGTATTGCCCCAGGATCGTTTGGTAAGTCCCTAAATCGCAGTAAGCCTAAAAGTCTCTAAATAAAAATACGGTTCTGTGTGCGAGCGCGGATATTAAACGACAATTCACACAATCGTATATTGCAATATGGCGGGATTTACTACGCTTTCGTACTTACGCGTTTTGTATACTAATTGCTAATGGTTTGTCCTACGTAGGCCAATGTGAACAACAAAGCGATATAATCCAAAAGGGCTTAACAGCCGCTAAAGTAAGTAGGTGTCAATAATTATTAAAAAAAAATATTCAAGCACGTTGACTGACGTTAGAATTTTGTGACCAGTTATTATTTTACCTGTTATTTGTTTATTTTTTTGTGGAGACGGCATAAATTTATAATATTTGTCACACGTTTTCTTAGTTTAAAGAGTCAGAGTTTCATCAACCGAGACTCTATGCATAACAATAAACATAATATTTATTAACACGCTTTTATTAGTTTTACCTGTATGTTTGCTTGCTTGCTTGTTTGTATGTATGTATGTAACCAACTCCTTTGGGCACAATTTTTTTACTTATATATTTAGTTAGTGTAATGGTAAGTTTTACGTATTCTTAAGCGAAAATAAGAGTGGGAGCAGGTAATGGCTCCTCTTTTCACTTAAAATTTGCTTAGATAAGACAGATATTAAGTAAAAATGGAAAGCTTATTCAATAACATGGTAAACGCGTGCTGCACGATGAATTTTCCAACCTCAATTATTGAACAATAATCACAGTCGGAATTGTATCGGAATGTGAAGGAAATAATTTATATGTGGATTTTAGATAATTTTGTATTCATAGGAGTATCTTTCATTAAAAAAACAGGTAATAAAAACGCAAGAGATTCATATTACGAAACTAGCTGCCCTCCGCGGTTTCACCCGCGTAACTCCCGATCCCATGGGAATATCGGGATGTAAGCTATCCTATCTCTCAAGTTGGATCGAACTGCACATGGTGTGCGAATTTTATTATAATCGGTTAAGTGGTTTAGGAGTCCATTGAGGACAAACACAAACACGAGATTTATATATATTAAGATTACATCGTAGGCAACCAGCCTGTCTAGCATGAAGACCAAAACACGATACGATGAAGCGATATAACTACATCAACTCTCAAAAATATGACACAATAATAATATGATATGACACTTGTTTGTGAATGCAGGTGTTCCATTAATTTATCACATCAAAAATATTTCTTGTAACAATACCTCACTGAAAATTCCACTGTTATTTTACACAACTGTGAAAGCACGGTTTGACCGAACACCAGGATCGTCAATGATCTAGTCTGAGCTCAGACCGACCACATTTATGAGTTATTGCTAAGGTTTACTTGTTGTTAGACCTACGCTTTATTTATAGACTATAGTTTCTAACCATGAATTTTACCTACCTTCGGCGTGATCTATTCCTTTTTAATACCACAAAATAATACCAATGGTATTTTTTTATTGTTGTGATATTTTTTGTATTCCTTACGGTAACAAGAAATCCTACTAATATAATAAATGTGTGTATGTTTCTTACTTATTCATGCATAAACTACTGAGCCGATTGGGATAAAACTGTACGTAGTTAGAAGGAGACCTGGATTAACACATAGGCTGCTTTTTATCCCGATACCTTTACGGGATTGAGACTTACGCAGGTGAAAACGCACGGCGCAGCTAGTATTGAAATAAAAAACAAAATCAGGATCAAAATGTGATCAAGAATGACTGACCAACTAAATATTTGGTGTTCAAATGAACAAATATACTAACTTGAAAGTCGCTACGTTTCAGTAAACGCTTTTAAAAAATGTCGTTTTTACTGCTTTAAAATGACTGTCATGGCAATAATAATTACATACCTAATTTTTACGGGTTAGTCTCCGAGCGACCTGTAAAATGTAGATAATTTTTTAAACCAAAAGTTGGTATTGTGTAAGTCATAATATCTTTGGAACTTTAATCTAACCTGTGTTATTGGAAACAAACTTTTATTTAGACGGCTTAATTTTTGGTTTTGATTTAACAAAAGATTATTTTTGTATTAAATGAAAACTATTCTTTGCAGGGTCAAACAGATTGCACCCTTTAGAATGTTCACAAAAGGCAGTAAATATAAAAGATTTATTTTATAAAATTTAATACAAGATAGTGAAAGAAACTTCTTGGCGACATTGTCCACAACGACTCCGGGCTACGAAATATCAGCTTATCTTGGATCTCGTAAATTTACCCTAATCTCACAACTGTTCCTTTTCTTTCAACTTAAATGTTTTGATATACCTTAGTTAAAGATACATTGAAAATATTTTTTAATAGAAGGACAAGCTTTCATAGGTTTTTTGACGACCTTAGTGGCGCGTCGGCCGAAGACCCGTCTGCGACTTAGAAGGTGCGATTCTCGCCTCAAACCAATATCTTTACATATAAAATGCTTTGTCCTGACTGACTAACAAATCAACGCACAGCCTAAACCTCTGACTGTCGAGACCTGAAACTTGGAGGGTCTGTTCTTTGTATGACGTATATCCGATAAGAAAGGATTTTCAGAAATTCTATCCCTTAAGTGATAAAAAAGGGGGGCAAAGTTTGTATGGGACGTGATTTTTTTTGGTCCAATCTACTTTAAACTGCATTACAATCATTCGACTTCTATGCGTACGCAGTCGCGGGCAAAAGCTATTTACAATAAATATATTTGTTTCTAATCTAGGTGTTACACAAGCGTAGTTCCTTTGCTTAGGGCTAGATGGCGTTGTGTTCATTTTCCCACAATATTTATTAATTTACATATTTTACCTTTGATAATTAGTACTTTTTCAACAAATATCCTGCTACAAAACAGTGTTGTTAGATTTACTGGTAGAATCGGCTTTTACACGTAGTCCTAATAATACTATATCCTTCTCTAGTTGTTTAACCGTAAAGACACAAACAAATAAACTTTCCGAAAAACCAACTTTCCGATTTAGAATAGAATAGAAAAAAAGATTATGAAACTATTCAAAACTATGACGATAAATTAAATCTCATTTTTTTTTTTTTTTTTTTTAACTTTTGTTTTAGTGCTTTTATGTTTGTTACTACTTTCTGATTGTCTTGTGTCGTGTGCTTGTCCAAATAAATATTTTCTTCCTTTCTTTCTTTTATAAAAAACTAGCATCACCTCACCGTTTTACGTGTAACTCACGATTTCTTGTGAATATCGGGATAAAAAGTAGCAAAAAGTAGTAGTAATAGTACACTTCCAATGAATCAAGGTATTATCATGCTAAGTTTCATCAAAATCGGTCCAGTAGTTTCGGAGCCTATTCAATGCAAACAAACAAACAACCAAATCTTTCCGCTTCATAATCACTATCACTTCATCACTTTACTATCACTATCACTTCACTACATAGTATAAAATAAAGTCACTTTTCACCGTCCCTATTTCTCTATGTCCCTATGTCCCTTTGATCTTTAAAACTACGCAACGGATTTTGTTGCGGTTTTTTTAATAGAGTGATTCAAGAGGAAGGTTTATATGTATAATACATGCATAATATAGCCGTGCGAAGCCGGAGCGGGTCGCTAGTATTACTATAAATATAAATATTGGAATTCCCACGGGATCTGGAATCACTAACACGGGTAAACTATGGAACTCAGTTACTATTCCATAATTAATATTTAGTAACGTACAAAATAGATTAATAATAATAATAATAAATATGTTTATTGAGTTCTCCACAATAATTATAACAATCAGTTTAAGCTACTTAATAGTAATTTAAAAGACATAGGTATCTATTGCTAATGTAGGCTTGGTATGGTTATTGCGGAGACTGGAGCCTGCACTAAAGTTTTATAAAAAAACCTGTTTTACAGTAATAACGGCTAACTCATAACAGAGTCATCAAGCTACTCATTATTCATCCGAGACCGGCAAAGCACTTATTAAATTTCCCACTTGACGTCACAGTACAGTCGCACAAAAAATCGTTAACACGCTAAAACTTGTATGTTACAAAGGCAGACTTTGTCTCGCAACGGATTAACATGGAAATTGAATCAGGTTGGACGGCGAACTTACACGGCGACAAAGCTTTGCACTGGAGTTGTTGGTTTTTTGTATAGTTTGCACTTCTGTACGTGAATGTATTTTTGGTTTTTGAGATACGTAGAACTAATTGAATGGTTGTTTAGAAAAAAAAAGTATAATATAATTAATAATTTTAATTACATAATTTTTTCAATTTTTCTTATCCAAAACCGTAAGTTTTTTTATTTAAAAACTAGCTGCGTCCCGCGGTTTCACCGGCGTTATAATTTTCTACGCAATTTTCATATTTTTTTTCATAGGAACCTTCTCATTTTCAAACACAACAAAAAAGAATTAGCGAAATTGGTTCAGCTATTCTCGAGATTTGCGCTTAGCAATCAGCAATTCATTTTTATATTATAATTTTATAAAAATAATCATTTCAATCAGTTGATCCGTCTTCGAGAAATAATCAGACTAGAAACAAATACCTACGGTAGATAAGAATTTGTATGAAGTGGGAATCGAACTAACAATCTTCTGCGTCATTATGTAGCACACAATTCCATAAAACAATAATCTTGACTCACGCACGTGAAATCGCGGGGCCGGCCGAGCTTGTAGCTAGGTACATAAAATTAACTTGTACAATTTAACAAACATTCCATTCCACACAGCAAATATTCTAGGCAATTTGTTTTGAGCAAAAATTTAGTTTAACAAACGAAAACAATTAGGTAACCAGTTTTACCGGCGCTAGTTGGGCTTCGGAAACTTTACTGAAACTCATTGTTACAAACATTGAGTTATGAAGATTCATCTTTTGATAAGACATTTCGAAAGAATAAAACATAATAATACTTTATTAAATAGTCCACATTATTAGAACAAGCTTACCTACAGACATCAAATTCTATGAATTTATTTATAAACATTTGAGACAGTTTGCGAAAGGAAAGTATACAGGGTTATTGGAAATTATACTAGCAAGCCGTTGAGGGATACTTCTGTGCACCTTAACGAACAACAGTAACTTTTGTTCTACGACTTTTGGATATTCGAACATTTTTTCGAAAATTTTGAGGTTAGGTTTATCTGAAAATCAGCTGTTCCTTACATGGAGAGGTCCTTAAAATTTTACTTATTTTTTAAGTTTTATCTACTGTTCTTTGTCTGAATGACCTTTGTTTTAAAAAAATCAGGTGTATTTCGAATTTACATACCTCAAAATTTTCATTTTTTTTTCGAATTTCCAAAAGTCGTAGAACAAAAGTTGTTTGTTAAGGTGCACAGAAGCAGCCCTCAACGGCTTGCTAGTATAATTACCAATAACCCTGTATACTGAAATCAATCTCTGTGTCTTAAAATATACAAAAAATTAAATATACAATGAACATGAAAACGAGAGTTAACAGAAAAAATTCGCTAGAGAATTGTTGTAAGAATAACGGCAAAACATCGAACAAAAATTACTTGCTTGCAAGGAGGTTATGTTCTTGAAGTTTCTATATGCGTAATGACGTCAGATGCTGATGAATATATTGAAAAAATACGTGACTTTGAATGCTTACATCTTTTTTCCACATCTAGTCCACGAAATACTATCAATTTCATTGTAATCTAAGAAAACAGATCATTTATCATATTTTGTTCTATTTGTGTATATGCTCAAGGATTATCTAGCCATCATTATTTAAGAAAAAGTATTGTATTAAAATGACTTCTTCTTTCCAAATCAGTCAGACGGTCAAACGAAAAAAGTTACTAAAAAGCACAGTCATAATATCTTTGGAATAAAGCCAATATTCATCAGTCGAAGCTGAAATTACTCATTAGTTGCTATAAGTTCTTTTGGCTAGCTTTTAAATAAGCCTTTAAATGGGCTTATCTTGGGAATATTAGGGTCTTCAAATATCTGCCACTCTTCTTTTGTGTCGTGAACTGAATCTTTTATCCTGTTATTCTCACGGGATCGGGACTTACGCGGGTGAAACCGCGGGGCGCAGCTTGTAACAGCATATCTCTAATATTTTATTTAACTGAGGACAAACTACTCTACCTTATAAAATGGTCCTAAAATGATTTTGGTCAGATAAAATGTTGAGTATGGTCAAAATTGACAAGCGTGATTGAAGCATTTTTAGATCTTTCAAATGTTTTTTTTTTCATTCTGACTGTACTTTTTATCGTATCGGGTGGAGTTGAGATTTTTTGTTAAGTAAATTTAAATCAGGTAGACATGGGATCGGGAAGGATGAGGACGAAGCTTGAAATTCAATAATCATTTAACTTATCCCAAAATAGTTTCGTATATCCCTATCAAAAACCACGGCGGCAGTGCCGAGTCGTGGTACACTGAAGTGCAATTTATTACTTTTAACTTCCCCGAGCAGTTTTGGATTAGTCGATTGCAATTCTAAATGCATGCTAATAGCAACAGTTAAGAGCTATTGCCTGTTATTAGTTTAGAAACTGATTTGTTACTTGAAACAAGTTGACGGTTACTGTCATAGCTACTGTTTAACGAAGGGAGTTGGTATCTGCAAGTTTTGTTCAACGTTACTGAAAAGTTATATACAGAGATTATTAAATAATTGGCCAGATAGACTGCTAGACTGAGTTTAAACGCAATCAGTTTTATAGTTATTGTGTTAAGGATGACACATATACCTACTAACAGACAAACTCTCACATTTACACATAGCAGGATAGGATGTATCGGAAGATCTAGTAATATGCATAAACTGGCCTTGAAGGCATTCTCTGAATGGAGCGAACATCGTCGCAAAGTAGCAAGCTGTTGGTTACTTATTGGATATATTTCAGGGAGTGTGCAACAGAACTGTATACCATCAAATTTTATCAGAACTTTTCTCCTACACACACCTAATTTTATCATCACTATTATTCCGCTATACAACAAGGCAAACTGATTTGGTTATTGGTAACTTATTGGATACATTTCATTGGAAGTTGATTACTTATTGGATACATTTCAGGGAGTGTGCAACAGAACTGTACCATCAAATTTTATCAGAACTTTTCTCCTACACACACCTAATTTTATCATCACTATTATTCCGCTATACAACAAGGCAAACTGATTTATGCGACACCAAGGTATCTTTTCATGGTGGAAATTCTAGACACCCGCATTAAGCGTTTTGTTTCGACATTCCTCATTCGTACTACAAGAGAATGGAATCAATAGCTTGCGTCTGTCTTTTCTCACACTACATCACATGTGTATATCAATCTTATTTGCCATCTTTCTCTATCGTCGGACAATCATCACTTGGTAACTGATCTGTGACTGCAGTTATCAGGTGGTTGTCAGTGGAAATCCCTGATACCCGTATTGAGTGTTTGGGATGAAATTTTGTGGGATATGTACGGACTAATTTGCGATTTTCTTGGTAATTCCTAATTTGCATAACGAGGGAGTAAAGAATCGTTCTATTCGTAGCATCAAATAATTAATTATCAAATAAAATAATGATCAAACGCCTCCTAAAAATGTAATCGCAATGCAGCCATTTTGCATAAACCATATAAAACATTGATGCGGGGCGATGCTGGAACGGGGCCTTGTGCATACGTACACCCTTATTTTGCCGTGTTGTAAACGTACAATTTCATGCTTGATTAGCATACCAAAGTGTAAAATTTCAAAAGCATAACTTGCAATTCAAGGCGCTTCGTGCTCTTTACTTCATTTACTGTCAAAGTGGGAAAACTTTGTGTTCATCAAACTGTGGTTTGGTTGCCATTGAAAACTTTTGGTGCCTTACTGTTAACTGCTATCTAGTCAACATTGTTTATTGAAGTGGTTCTATTTGAAGGCACAGGTTAGGATAGTCCTGGATAATCCTATTGCTAAATTACTACCAGTAGCGACGATTAAAAATCTGTTGTCTTTATTTGCTTGAAATATATGTGTAAGATTTGATCAATCTTATTTAAACATATTTTCGTCGTACTATCTCAGTTTTTAGGGTTCCGTACTCAAAGGTAAAAAGGAGCCCTTATAAGATCACTCTCTTGTCCGACTGTCTGCCTGTAAGTTTATTTTTTTTCTTCTTTTAAAAAATATCAAAGTATAACAGCTTTATTTGAAAACAAAGCATTTTTTATCAAAAACAATTTTTAATACCTAAGTTAGGTTAGTTTGTTTTCCATTACTTAAGAAGTGTTTATTTTTAATTTTTAAAGTTAAGTCGTTTTAAGAAAAATCTTGGCAAAGTTAATCTTTTCAACAGCAAAATAAAAGTATTTTATTAAGCAAAAGTAAATTACCATAATAATGATACTTGGATTAGTGAAATGGAAGAAGCATGGAGTTAATAGCAGTATTTACTACGATAACGCACAATTTAAATATTAATTATTGTTTTAAAGAAGAGAGAAAACTTGGTACGGTGGTTTGATTTTCATCTGCAAAAAAAACATTTAAAAAATAACGTTAAATAATATATACTCGATAATGTTATTAATTAATCTCTCTGTATATAACTCATTTGACGAAATAAATATAGTTTTTTAAATATTTGCGAAGTAAAACATTTGCGAAATCTGAATATTTCAAAATGATTACTTAAACTTATTGAGAAGAAGAAAGTGTGAACCTCAGAGACGAGTCGCTCGGAGATCGGTTCGCTCCGCCACTAACCCATATTATAATGTTTTCGAAACGAGATAATATCATAATATTTGATAAATGATTCATTTTTATAATGTTACTAGCGACCCGCCCCGGCTTCGCACGGCTATATTATGCATGTATTATACATATAAACCTTCCTCTTGAATCACTCTATCTATTAAAAAAACCGCATCAAAATCCGTTGCGTAGTTTTAAAGATTTAAGCGGTCAAAGGGAAATAGGGACAGAGAAAGCGACTTCGTTTTATACTATGTAGTGATTTTTAAAATTATTATTTTGTCATTCGTGGTTTGTCAAACATTATGATGATGATTTCATCCTATAAATACTGGGTGAGTTCGTGTAGTGAAAAGAACTTGGAAAAAATCAACTTACTTATTAATGTCTACTAAAAACCAAAATGATTAAAACAATGCCCGCATAAACTGCATTTTTAAAAGGATTACTTGTCATGACTACCGCTTACACATTTAATGAATTGCATTAATTGCATCATGCTTTTGCATCCACTTTCAGATGCATACCTCATCTTCAATAAGATTAATCAATTTCAGACTTTAAAGCTTAAAAAATAGAGTATATTTTTGATGTAAAAGGGGTTACTATAAAAGACAATTTTATTTTAATCACTAGGTATCGGGGAATTCGAATTGTGCCGCAGACAATGATGTGTAATTACGATTTTCTCTCTTTGAGTGGACTTTTATTTTTGCTTGTCCTGGTCTTGCAATTGATGTTTTATTCGAGATTTCTTTTCCGTGTTTCGATTGATGAAAAATGTAATTAGCTAGTTTTTGAGCAAATTGAAGAAGTTAAACTTAGAGAAATAACCAATTAGTAAAGAAATGATTTGGAAAATGCTTACCTAATCAGAGATCTTAATGCGCCTCGAAATTTATTGCCCGTTATTTTTTTAGATAGTAATAGTTTTTAAATCATTGCAATTTCATGGACAGACTAGAACCAAACATGAACAAAATTGATTAGAATATTTTAATAAGAATAGTACCTATTTAAGCCCCATGCAATTTAGTAAGATTCATGGTGAAAATCAGCGCTGGGGCTTCTTGCTCTAACATTGTGCTGAGAACGTTCCTTTTTTCTAGGCGCTGTACATTGTCTAGTTTTTTCTCATTATCGGTTTATTAATGTTATCTTCTTTTGTTTACATAAGTGATTATTTTTATGCATATTATGTAATACAGTCTAAAAAAATGTCTTTGTTTTTTCAGCGGCTCGTATATCGGTTCCACCAATATGGTGAATACAGAAGAAAATTACAAGACACCGTGACCTTAATATCACCTCTTCGGATTCATGTCAATAGTTATCCCTAAAGTAGAGTTGCCGATAATTCAACTAACGTCCAACACTCTATTATCAAAGTTAAGTAAATCAAGTTTATCCTATCAATACGTGCCCGCCCCTAGGGCGCAGTTAGAGAATCTCGCACAACTAAACGAATTATGAAACAAACGAGTGTTAACTTGTAGGTACATTTCTTAACAACGGATCATTTGGGAGAACAACCATTTAATCGCTTTCTTTTGTACTCAGTTAAAAAAGATAACAGCTTTCAAATAATGACTTCGCATAACACGTGCATATAGATAAATCAAATAATAATTTTTTATATAGAAATAGCCAGCATGACATAAAAAATATTTGCAATAAGATGTAGCAACATAAATCGGTAGTTTCCAGTCGTAATGATAAAATACGAAATATGTAACAAGTCAATTGGCTGTACTGACCAAAATAATATAATGCGGCTTATTACCTGAACTGTCTTTGAGCTGTAGGGCCTCACCAAAAATAATTTAATCGAAATATACTTACTTGGTCATAAACACCAAAAACTCAACTAATAATCTGTTAACGTTGAAAAAAAAAACAACAACATAAATCTTTATTAAACGTGATTTTATTACAAATGATATAAAAGTTGTTATTAAATTTCCAGAAATGTTTGTGTTGGGCCATCGTATAGCGAAATGTCCTTGCACAACTTTCTTCTGCCGCATATTTTTTTTTATCTTTTTTTTGCGGCGTTAAAATTGTTTAAATAAAGGTAGGTATTTTGAGCAATCAAAACTTGCTCGCCTCTATTTTCTATTAGCTAGAACGCTCAGTCCTAGGTAATTTTTGTCTATATGTCAATTTTTTTTTTCTGGTATCTATTTATTAATGGTTTCCATCCACGTTTTGCGGGGTCTATCTCGGCTCAAAGGTCTTTTAATAGTATATGTACTGGACTTTAATGGCTACTAAGACAGATTGTCTATTTGTAAGTGGTAAATACATGCAAGCAAATACGCCTGGGCGTATAAAATATCTGTTCTTTGAAAACGAACGAGAAAGTTTCACGGTTGAATACCTACCTCCTAATATTACTAGCGACACGTCGTGTCGCATGGCAGTTTTAAAAGAAATAGAGTGCAAGCATCATGTCGCAGCATTACGTAGAGAACGTCACGGAATCTATGGAATCACACGTGACACTTGAATAAATGTTCTTTTTTTTTTCAATAAACAATCGCCCTTTAGAATTAGATAAGAGACCACAGAGATTCAAATTTGATCGAGAGTCTCATTGTGCATATCTATTATCTTAAGATTCAAACTTCCAAGAGTTTTCGAAAGTAACAGATAGATTTATCAAATATAACATTCTAAAATCAAAATGTTTGTTTCGAAGTTTATCTATTTACAGGAAAAAAAAAACATCGTAGAGAGACATCAGAGAAAATAGGGTTTTTTATTTCTAACTAGCTGCGCCCCTCAGATTCACCCGAGTTCGATTTTTTTTTTATTCTCAGGGAAAGGTTTGTTTTCCTGGTAGTGACGAATTCAAAAAATAAGAGGATTATCCAATTTAGTGCAGTCGTTCGCTTACATACATTTTAGCGATTCATTTTTATTTGTACTTACATAACACAGGGTTAAAGAATTCTAATCAAAAAACGTGCAACAACTAACTTTTGTCTAGGTACTCATTAAATATTTATTTCATTTTCTCATACTTATTAGGATAATATCCTTTTCTATAAATATTGGATGATCTGTAGTAAAAATGCGCCCGCGCTGACTGCGCTCGCGCACGCGCGCTCCCTGCCGCATGAACAGTCGGCTGCATAATTGCAGCCCCCGGTAGAGTTCGAAAATTACTAATATTGAAATGTTTTCATTCTAATAATTTTTGTTTGATAAATTGATGAGATATAAGACTTTAAACTTCAACTAAAGCAGGTGTCTAGAATCTTGCTTGTGTTGAAAACATTCTTATAACAGCCGTTTTGGAGCTCTACGGTGGGTCTGTAATTATGCAGCCGACCGTACCTACATAAATAATTGCCAGACAGTACTAGAAACACCTTAATATTTTATTTCGACTTAATAAGTGAAATTATTACTGGCTTCAGTCCAATGTTGATAAAAGATATTATGTACGTCGGATGCATAATTGCAGACCCAACGTAGAGCTCTAAAACGGCTGTTATAAGAATGTTTTCAACACAAGCAAGATTTTAGACACCTGCTTTAGTTTCAACTAAAGCACGTATCTAAAATCTTAATAAATTCTTAAAGTAGACTTTAAACTCCAGTTTAAAGTCTTCTAACTCAAGAATTTATCAATCAAAAAAATATTAGAATGAAAACATGCCAATAATAGTAATTTTTGAACTCTACCGGGGGCTGCAATCATGCAGCCGACCGTACATTCTGTTACCCCCGGTTTTCCTTATGCACAAAAGCAGAGCTGTTTGTACAACTGTTGTTTTAATATAAATATTTAAAACATAAACCGTATTACTGCAGTTACCTGAATAAACTGTTGTAGGTAATAAATTATATAATTTGCATAACAATAATGCCAGCTAATCTCAGGTTGTAGACACCTACTTACCGCAAAATTACTGCCCCGGGGTACACCGTTGGGATTTCAGATATGGTCAAAGAATAACGAACTTTTTTTTATTTTTAAAGAGAATTACCTTATCATATTTTTGACGTGATAACGTCTTATAAATTAATGAACACCCGCATTCACAGAAAAGTTTGACGTCATGTTCTGAGAACGAGTCATGTTCCGCAACGTATCATCGTTGCTATGGTTACAAACAATGTTTTCATATGACGTTATGACGTAAAATTATCGTCCGTAAACCGACTTTACAGATAACTATTTTTTTTGTAGGTAGGGTAGTAACCGAGGGTAGTAAATTTTAGAAACAGTTTTGTTTACAGTCATAAGGATCGGGCACACCACACTCACTATATCCGGAGATATCTCGTGACACTTTCACAATATGTTGTAATAAGACATAATTATAATAACTTGAAGTGATACATCTTATAAATTGATGAATACCTGAACTCACAATAAAGTTTGACGTCATGCGTCATGTGATTGACAAGTAGCCATAGCAAAGTTATTGACAAGGCAACCATAGCGACGTATTTTCGTTGCTATGGTTACCATCAATGATTTCTTATAACGTTATCACGTAAAATTATCGTCCGTATTTTATATACACATTGTATGACAGCAAAGGCAAGAAAATGCTAGTTTATAAAAAAAAAATCTACAATAAAAAAATATAAACTTAACAACTAATTAATAAAAAATAAATAAATAAATATTTCAGGACATATTACACATCGCCATCCAGCCCCAAGCTAAGCAACTTAATGCTTGTGTTATGGGTGCCAGATAACGGATAAACTACTTATATACTTTTTTTTTTGTAAATATATACATATTATACATAAAGGACACCCAGAACCAGAAACAAGAATTTATGGTCAGCATAAATACTTGTTCCCGGCGGGAATCGAACCCGCAACCTTCTGCGTCGCAGTCGGGTGTTCGCCCGACGCGCCACAAAGGTCGTCATTAATATCGTATAAGCTTTTGTAATAACGCTTTAATATATCTGAGTACCTACCTACTAATGTTTATATCGATTGTAACTAAATTAATTTGGATTCCACAATACAGGCATAGCCTCTAATTCAAAGTCAAATTTCTTTATTTCTTTGGATGCTTAATACATTAGTATAAAGACCACATGAAATCGTCTTAAAAACTAAGTTAGGATGTGTGCCTTCGGAACGCGCCCACCAATGAGAAGAAGGCACAAGAAACTCATGGGGTTTTTTTTTTCATGTGATCACGCTCACAAAGGTCAATATTACAAATATTTGAAAGTATTATTTGAAATGGAGCAACTAAAGTCACGTCCATGGGTTCTTATCATTAAGGTAAGACGATTCCTAGTGTGAAATCTACCGCATGTTCTGTATAATGTAATTTTTTTTTTTGTAAATACTGAGCCTTTGGTTAGTGAGATATTCAACAGCAAAACCAACTTCAATTCAAGATATCAAGCTCTTGAATTCAAGTAGGTTTTGCTGTTGACCATCTGTTTCACAACTTACTCTATGACAATTATTATGTTTACCACTTGCAACGTCCGGATATTCCTAATTAAGTGCCTGCAGTTAATGTCTCCTAGATTTATGGTAAGAGAAGCCTTGAGGGCTGACCACAAGTGTCTCTCGATGATTCATTAACATTTTCGGTTACTCTTGACGTCATTTCTCGGATTTATTAGTTAAGTTTGCTTTATTACGGTTGAGCGGTTTATTTTAGGTTGGAAACTGTTTAATTAAGATTAAATGTGTTTTATTAAACTTAAGAACAGCTGGAGTCAATATTGTGCGGCATATTTTCATAATAACGCAGCAAAAAAGAAGGACGGGTTGAAAAAGTTTGAAAAACCAAAAAGGTTGAAAAACCATTGTGTGACATAGTGGTCAAACGCTGACATAATATTAAAAAAAAAACATCTCAGTGTTTGAACATTGTCAAAAATACGTCTCTCTACAGAGTTGATCTTTATTTGTTAGTATTGTAGTCTCTTTGTTGATTTGTATTCGACTAGAATTTAATATAATTCTGAGATTCATCTAAAAACAAACTTCAAAGAAGCTAATAAGATTCTAAATTTTCTAATTAAAAGTCAATAGTAAGTCTGCAAAATAAAGTAAATTGTACCCAATAAACCAATTAGTTTAACATTCAAATGTAATACAAAAGTCGTTAAATAAAGTCTTACACAGTAGTCTTGAGAGCACAACACATTGGTTTTAACTACAGATTGTTGGCACCTAAGTTTCATTGACATTTATCTATCTAATACTCTTCAAACCTTTATTTTTATTTGATATTATTTATAATTTTGACAATTTTGCAATTCAATAAGTTTAACAAGAAATTAATAGTATTATATAAAAGTATGTAGGTAATAACTGTAAATTTGTATTTGCATGTCAATACATTTGACTAAAGTTGAGAAACTGTATTATAATATTTTATAAGTTCTTATTAATGTACCAACTTTTACGCAAATAAATGAACTGAACTGAACTGAACTGAACAGACGAGACATAACTGTGGTTAAATTACAGATTTGATATACATAGCTACTTACCACTTTCTCAACTCAACTAATTTTATTGTTTTGATACACCTAATATGAAAATATTAGTATAAATTATATTTCTACGTATAGGTACGAGATATTCAATTATCAAATTAAAAAAGATCCAAAAACCGGGCAGGTATTAGCTATGCCGTAATATAGGCTGCGGCCCGAAGATATATTGCCGGAACTTGTATACCTATAAATTATTATTAGCATCCTCAGAAAAACTGTGCATCCAATCATAATTATTAATATATTTGAACGGATATATTCGCGTTTTTTAAGCTATTACATAGCTTTTATCGTGGGCTTTGAGCGCGGCGACCGAATCAAGAAATTCCGTAACGAAAATAAAACCTAACACCCCCCACTCCGCCTACCATGTAGCTCGGCCGAGCGTTTTGTTTTTGTTTTAAACCTGACGTTTCGGTAACTTTGCAGATCCCATGGTCACAGGCAGACTGAGTACCACTGGTTAGTGAATTTGCTCTGCATTCGAAGCATCTGGAACCTTTTTTTGTATAAAGCTTACTAAAACAGGAAACAACTGCCCTGAGTATTCTTATTTTAGGGTTTGAATTTTAGTCTAAGTCACATAGCGAAGCGGATTAGTCAGTTTTATGATATGTAGGATGGTAGAACAAACACTGTGTTGACTAAAAATGTGTTTGATCTACGGCCGTCTTCCTACTTTAAGGGCGTGTTCAGATGACACGCGTCGACCACGCTCCCGCCACGCTCATCACACGCGTTGACCACGCGTTGAACACGCGTTGAAATTTGTTCTATATATAATTTGAGTCTTATGACATATCAATAGATCTCAAATTGCATTTACCAAGTCCACCCGCTCACGCCATGCGCCCGCCCCGCGCCCGCCCCACGCACTCTCCGCGCCCGCTTGCAGAAATGCAATTTGAGATCTATTGATGTGTCATAAGACTCAAATTATATATAGAACATATATCAAAGCGTGTTGAACGCGTGGTCAACGCGTGTGATGCGCGTGGCGGGCGCGTGGTCGACGCGTGTCATCTGAACACGCTCTTAGGGCCTGGACACATAAACAAGATACGACGTCGTGTCGTACCACGATGCGGCGTCGTTTAACGATGCGACGTCGCGTCGTGGGAATCTACGACGAGCATCGTAAAAAACTACGTCGCGACATCGTAAAGTGCCACGATACACGGCACGACGCCGTCGATACAGTACAAGGTGAATCGTCGCAGTTAATTTCGAGAAATGGACCGCACTAGACGCGTCCTGATCCTGCTGTTGTTAAGAAGACGGATAAAGAAAAGACAGAAACTCAGAAGATACTGGATCCACCCATTTCTTTTAATCATGAATAACGGGAGCCACTTCATAAAGAAGTACAACGCCTTAAGAATAGATCAGGAACTCATCCTGAGTTTCTACGACGCGACGTCATGCCGTGTATCGTGGCACTTTACGATGTCGCGACGTAGTTTTTTACGATGCTCGTCGTAGATTCCCACGACGCGACGTCGCATCGTGAAACGACGCCGCATCGTGGTACGACACGACGTCGTATCGTGTTTATGTGTCCCGGCCCTCGCGTCCCTCGACGCCTGGACGTCGCGTCGGGTCTTTGAGTCACGAGCGTATAGGTATCTTCTAGAAAAGCGTGCTACATCTTAGACTTCATCGTTACTTACTATCGTGTCAGATATTAGGTCAAACATTGATGTATCATCACTACATAGTATAAAACAAAGTCGCTTTATCTGTCCCTATATCCCTTTGTACGCTTAAATGTTTAAAACTGCACAACGGATTTTGATGGGGTTTTTTTAATAGATAGAGTGATTCAAGAGGAAGGTTTATATGAATAATACATGCATAATATAGCCGTGCGAAGCCGGGGCGGGTCGCTAGTATAAAATAAAGTCACTTTCTTTTCGCCGTCCCTATGTCCCTTTGTATGCTTAGATCTTTAAAACTACGCAACGGATTTTGATGCGGTTTTTTTAAATAGATAGAGTAATTAAAAAGGAAGGTTTTTAAATATAATACATGCATAATATAGCCGTGCGAAGCCGGGGCGGGTCGCTAGTATTTACAATAAAAAAGTCGCTCATACTTGTCGTGACTCCCTACATCGTTATGCACTGTTTTTTAGTTCAGTAAAACAAATAGAGTAGCTAAAGAAGTCACGTAAGGGTACAAACATAAAATCGCAATAACGTTTCACAAAATGCTACGGTGTTTGATACGTAGACTACGTTAGAACGCATATGAGGCTTACGTAGTTTTCAAATAGGATTTGCAATGTTTACTGAACATTGTATTGGAAAGTAATTTAAAATAGTATTATTTAAGATTAATTAAATAAATGGCTGGCAGTGAACCTAAGTTACTTAAAATAATAGAATAATATTACTTTAAATTTATACGAAAATACTAAGTTGGTATACAAAAATGTAATACTACGCCAGTTTCCTAACTTGTATGTTACCATCCCATTCTACGGTTACTTTAAGGTGAAAGGGTACCAGCGCTCTCTCTGCGCGAAAACTCGCCAACTCTCAGACTGGATCACCCTAATAAGCTGAATAAATTACAGCAAGGGGGCAACAAGAACGGGGTACCGGGGCTCTTTCCATACAAACTATTACAAACGTAGTCGACTGTTTTCTCCCTGGATAATGACACTAGCACAAATATTTTTGTGCCATAAAACCTATAACTGCCATGACTTTTTTACCATATTTTTTGTTGATTTTTAATTTTTTAAATCTTAATTTCTTTGATTATTAGAAAATGAAAAAAACCAAAACAAACGGGCCCCGGTACCCTTCCTCTTAACCGCGCACGTTCTTGTTGCCCCCTTGCTGTAATTAACTCAGCTAATTATGGTGATCCAGTCTGAGAGTTGGCGAGTCTCCGCTCGCCCTTTTTAGGTGTTGGTTGGACATTGGTACGGCAGTCGCCTTTTATTTATAGTTTTTCAGTAGCCAGTCCACTACCATCCCATCGCAGTAGCCCAAGTAGTTTTCTCCTGTAGTTTATCAATAATTTGTCCTTGGCTGCATTTTATAGAGCAGACAGAGATAATAGCCGGTTCGGTGTCCACATCATACCATCCAACTTGTTAATATAAAAGGCCTCTACGTTTTGGATTCGGCTCAACGCACGACTTCCAAAGTTCCGGGCTCCATAGCCCAATGATATGGGACACATAACATTCAGATAGTGAAAAAGCAGTATGCTAATAATTCTCCATAATAATATTAGCTGCAAAACGTCCACTAAACAAAGACCTGCCTCGAAATAACCCTACACAAAAAAAAAAGGTTTCTTGAAGCAAGAAATAATCTTATCCGTATACTCATCCTAGACGTAAGAAAATAATTTCTTGTCTTTAGTAAATATTTTTGAAATAAATGCAGTATTTTTAATTTTTAAGAATATAGATTTTAAAATTAACTTTTTAAACTCACACGATTTGTATTCATAGTTATTATTTTCCTTGACTATACTATATAACTATTACCATGATTATTGTAACTTAGTCGAAACGTCGAGGTAAGAGAAATAAAAATAAAAAAACGCGATTAAGACCCGGGAAAATAGTAACTATTGCTTTTAAATTAAGAATATTATACTTTTCATTATATGATTTTTTACTAAAAGTAATATATTATTTTCTACCGTCTATAGGGGGAAGATTTTTTCTTGCTTAAAAACCTTTTTTTTGTGCAGGTCTGCCACATGGCCTCTGCGTCCAACGGCTTTCAACAACTAAAGTTGTTTATCAAATGACGCATTAAACTACAAGAGAAAGTTTTTTGAACCAAGCAATTACCCAGTTCAACGTTTTTTAAATAGAGCTACTTAATGAATAGAAATAACAAACTATAAATACTTACTACTTGATTAAAATTTCGTTTGCAATGCCCATGGTCGCCCTTTTTGTATTTGCATAAATTAAAGGCATTTTACAAAACAAAACAAAACAGAAACAGATTTAAATTAATATTAGGCAGGTACTGATCTATACTATCTATACTATTTTTTTTTTTAATATTATAAAGCTAAAGAGTTTGTTTGTTAGTTTGAACGCGCTAATCTCAGGAACTGCTGGTTCGAATTGAAAAATTATTTTTGTGTTGGATAGTCCATTTATCGAGGAAGGTTATAGGCTACTTTTTATCCCGATATTCCCACGGGATCGGGATTTACGCGGGTGAAACCGCGGAGCGCAGCTAGTTTAATAATAAAAAGACTCCTAATTCTATTCCTTAACCTACAATTAAGGTATTTTAGAAAAATGTTTACACATTTTGTTAAACATCTTTTACAAAAATCTTCAAAAATTGTCAAAACCTTAATGTTAAAACTCGATTAATGACAGTTGAAGTATTCGGTCTCAGACTGGACAAAAACAATTATAAACGAAGAATCGATAACCTCCTTTGGTAGATATTACAGAAAATTATGAGCACATTTTTAACGTGACTGTATGATTCAGAAGAGAATCCGTATATGGTTTTTGAGACTGATCATACCTACATCGTAACGTGATCAACGTCATCATTACGGATTTCCTCTTCTGCCTGCTTCCATTCTGATTTATTTAGGGTCGGCGCAGTATGTTTTCTTCTTTCATTCACTCATTTTAGTCTTCATCATATCGTTCTCATCTAAATCTTCCATAATGTGTCTCACGCAGTCCATCCATCTTTTCTTTAGGTTGTCTTCTTCCTACTCCATCCTTCTATATTCATACTTTTCACTCTTTGTCATAATTACGTATTTATGACGTTTTAATTTGAAACAAAATACCTACACTTAAGAAAAGAGAATACAACTGATTTAAACTGTTTATCAAAATGTATGCAAGTAACGAAGCGAAACATCCAACAAAGTCTAATAACATAGAGATTGGATTAGCCACATCTGTCTGAATTCTGTTACCTTGACGTTTTAACGTTTCACGAATAGAGGCTGTATTTCGGATACATCCTACCCTTCAAGCCACAGAGTACTTCAATCCTACCCGATCTTCTTCACTTCACGTAGAGTAAAATAAATTAAATAAATATGGCAGGACATTACACACAGCATCATACAGCCTGAAGCTAATTAAGCTTATATTATGGTGACCAGACGACGGATAGAAAACCTTATAAATACATTTTGGTTTCGGGAATCGTCCCCAAAATTTTTCTTTCGCAGGCAGATGTTCACCCGCCATGCCACAGAGATTGTCGGAGTTATTTTGAAATTGTTAAACCCCACACTGAGAGGAACCTTTGACGTTGGTCCTCAGTCTAAGGTTTCAGTCGTAGGTAAAAATAAAGCTTTTCCTAATGTGGTACCTACGGCTGGTTGTGGCTATTTTGGTCACGTTATACGGAAACGTGACGATAACCTGGAGAAACTCATGGGACGTGATCCCCGTAGCTCAGTTGAATAAGAGAACCACTGCAGTGAAAGGTATGTTCAAATTACACCAGGGAGAATAATATGTTTAGGAAGTGTTAGGAACAATTAATTGTTTTTTAAAAGTTAATGCCCTAAGCTAAATATCAGAATTGATTTTTAATGCATTGGTTTGTAGTGGCCCTTAATTTGTTTGTAAACCCTTGAGTAGGTACTATGACCTTTTTATTTAAAAAACTTTTATAATTAGATGCAATAGTTCGTCATTAATTCAACTTGGGATTGTTTAGGTTTAGGGTTAAATAAGGTAAAGTTAAAAATAAAAATATTGTGTTTGATACAAAAATTATATTTGCGATTAAATTTTTTATTATGATAGTTTTAGAATTAAAACTTAAAATTAAGTTTAAAATTTCTTATTTTGATTTTTATGCATGTTTGATAAAATATTCAAAAATTAACTGATCATGGACGACATCAGATGACAGAGCCAAAATTATGCACTCAAGATGTGTTTAAAAAAAACCCAGCAATGGATTCAAATCCGTCGTATAATATTCGTAATTTTGTAAAATCTTTGGAACTGCTGTATCAAAATATTGCTATTTAAAGGCGCTCTGTACTGTCTGGTACATAATATATCACATGAATTAGTTTAGTCAACCATGTCCAGATAAAAGAATTCCGGGGTGCGTCACGAACTTTTTCTTAACCGTAAGAGCAATGTTAATAGCGTACATATTTAAAAAATATAATCCATTGGTAAACTTATAAAAAAAATCCATTGATAAAGTCATAGATAAAGATCTAATAAAACCCTTATATCATTTAAAATGCTAACCTAACCTATCCCTCGTATTCTTAGATTGATATATTTACAATACTAAGATTTATACATATTATTATGGCTCTTTAGCGTAATTATACGATTATGGACGCATCCGTCAGACTCCGCTATCGTCGATGAGTGTTTTTTTTTGCTTCATGAAACTGTGATTGTGTTTATTTTATGGAACCACCATAACAAATTAAGAGACCTCGTTCAAAGATATTATAGTCACGAGTCATTCAGCTATAATCACAAAATACTTTACCTTGATCATACCACTACGAAACTTAGTTAATTATCTACTCGCTAGCAGTACTTAACATAATAATATATTTGTATTATGTACGGAACTCTATAGAAATATTTTTTTAAATATTCAATCATGAAATTCAAATTGATGGTTAACGGTCTTCCCTTAACATATAAACAGAACTTATCTAGTTAGATCTTCACAGTGCAGAAGTTCTATTAGAATCTACGAGACCTATCGAATTGCTTTTAAAGGTTAAAAAAATGGCTCCAACTCCAGCGGCAGTGATTGTTGAGGAATCGACGAAGAAAATGAGACCTAAACCTGGTGAAGAAGTAGTGATTAGTGGAATGTCAGGTATATTTCCTAAGTCTGATAGCGTTATGCAGTTTGGTGAAAATCTTTATAACAAGGTAAGGAATTAATCCTTTAGAAATAATTGTCAACATTTTTACACTGGACGTTCAATCTTTATTTGTAATTTCACCACAAAGCAGATGTCACTTGCAGTTTGATGGTGTGTATGCTGTAAGTAAAGTAAGGCAGATAAGATATTCTATTTCCAATTATCAATGTGACAGGTCCATCAAGATAATTGAGATTCTATACCGTATCAAAAGAAAATCATGTAATCCCTCATAGGTGCGTTATATAGGTGACCTGGGTTAAGGATTTTTATTAGTTTTGTGGATTATTTGCATAAGGCAAAACATTTTTGTTTTGAGTACACAATAAATTGAACAAAATATCATACTAAGTGTAAAAATTAATAATCTAAATCCTCTACAGGTCGACATGGTGTCAACTGAAAACCCTCGATGGGTTTACAACCACCCTGAAGTTCCTAAGCACCTTGGCCAAGTGAATGGCATGGGTAAATTCGATGCCCAGTTCTTCAGGGTCCATTACAAGCAAGCTGCTACTATGGAACCGATGAGTAGGAAGCTATTGGAACATGCGTATAGCGCGATTTATGATTCAGGTAACATCCCTTTTAGATTTTGTTAATTTATTCTTATTGTAGCTCCCAGTCACTAATTTAAAAAATATATGTCCTATAAGGTGTAATAGCATGAGGTGCTAATGAAGAAAATGAAAAACACGTGACTTTTAATGCTAAATATGTTTTTTTTTATATATCTTGTACACGAAATACAACCAATTTCATTATAATCTCGAAAAATGGAGAATCACTTAATTATTTTATATTTTTGCTCAAGTATTGCCTTGCCATTATTATTTATGTCACATCCATCTCTCTCGTTTCTTTATTTTACTTCTAAATCCTTATGTATGCGATAAATAAAACTCTTATTAAAGGTATTAACCCTCTTCAACTTCGCGGTAAGAAGGTCGGTGTCTTCATCGGCTCCACTTTCTCCGAGTCGGAGAAAATCGTCATTTACGAAAATATTCAACGCAATGGTTTTGGTATCACCGGGTGAGTGTTGTAGATTTATTGACTAATAATGATAGAAGTGGGTGGTTGCTATTGCACATAAAATGCACAAGAGTCAAGACACTTTAAGGCACTGTATTAAAAGAGCTATAAGTTACTTACTATATTTTGCAAGAGATTTTGTGACAACTTCTCCTTGATCGTAGGCTAATTAAGCGAGTAAAACTACCAGTAAAGTAACGTTGTTAGATAGAATAGAACAAAATTGCTATGATATTGGGATATACTATTGCCGATGAGAAAGCCTATCGGTAGAAAGTTAATGAACTAAAATTAATAAATTTAATTTTACTTTTCTTAGCTGTAACAAAGCTATGTACGCAAACCGTATTTCCTACTGGATTGACGGTAAAGGCCCGTCTTACTCGCTCGACTTGGCTTGTGCCAGCTCCACGGCCTGCATCGAACACGCGTACCGTAGCATCAGTTCCGGACAATGTGACGCTGCGATTGTTGGCGGTTGCAATCTTTGCATGCACCCTAATGTTTCGTTACATTGTAGAAGGTAAGTGAAAAATATTTTGTCAAAGATTAAAGTTATGAGTTAGTAATCTTCTATCTTATCTTCTATATATATAAAAATCAATTGCTGTTCGTTAGTCTCGCTAAAACTCGAGAACGGCTGAACGGATTTATCTTATCTTGGTCTTGAATTATTCGTGGAGGTCTAGGGAAGGTTTAAAAGGTGAGAAACATCGGACTTACGCGGGTGAAACCGCAGCTAGTTAAATTATAAATTAGGAATCATAAAAACAAAAAAGGAAAATTACCGATTTAAACGACCGGAATAGAAGCTAGCAGTCGCCAAAGTACAAACTATAAATTAATTAGCATAATCACGTTTCCTAAAAATAAAGTATCCCGTTGTCTGGGACTGGATAAATTATTACAGCAGCCATTGATTGAACGTTTTGATTTACTATTAAATATTTATTTTTACTATTACTAGATTTACTATTACTATCCACTATTATATTTCAACAAATTATTTATTCGTAGGGCTGGATTCGTATGCCTCGATGGTAAAACAAGGTGTTTTGATAAGAATGGTGACGGATATGTCAGATCAGATGCCATCAGCGTACTGTTTCTTCAAAAAGCAAAAGATGCTAACAGGTATGAAATAATATCGCTTACTTTTAAACCGAAAATAGTAAAAAAAAAATTTTTATTTCGTACAAATAGGCTGAACCGTTTGATTGTAAAGGGTAACTGTAATATTATTTCTAGGATATATACAGAAGTATATCACGCCAAAGCTAACTACAGTCCACAAAGCGAGCTCTTGCTGCCTATTCGTCAGCCAAAAGAAATAAGAGAATTTTTAGAAGCTTTTTATGCTGAAGTGGATGTTTCTCCCGAAGATGTTGAATACGTCGAAGCTAACGGAGCTGGTAAGTTTTGTATTTTAGTTGCTATGGTGCCATTGTCTGCTGCCTGATGAATACGGTTGATTTTGGTACAAAATTATATGTTGATCTTGGTGAGATTACAAAAGTAAAGCTTCAGGCTTCAGTTTTTGCAGGCTTCAGTTCAAGTAATAGTAACAGGCGCAATGCGATATTTACTCAGTTATAATATATTGCTATTTAATTATTACAGGCATTTTCCAAATTCCATAAAATCTATTCAATTCGAAAACCGATGGTGTGTTCCTCAATAACTGCGAACAAACTGATAGGTATTTTGCTGTGCACTTATAAGTGAGCGCACTTTTGCGCCCTTTGTAGCGGCAAAGTGAAATATTTTTTCTCGGGCTGCTTCATCGATTCAAAGTTACGCCTTCACATATAGTATTATTTCAACCCCTTGTAATACAATGTGTTATTAATCATTGCCAACTACCTATTACAAGAAACAATATAGAAAATTAATATCTTATTACAGCTCTAGTTGAAGCAGACACCAACGAACTGCAAGCAATTGGTTCAGTTTTTGCTAAGAATAGATCTGTTAAGATTGGTTGTGTAAAATCAAATATGGGCTCTAGTGAACCGGCTTCTGGCATCTGTGGACTTACTAAGGTAAAAAAGCTTGCTCAAATTAATTCGGTAGATAAGAATGATCGGCAATTAAATGAGGTATTGTAAATTGAGAAATTACAAGAACTGAGATTTGCATTATAGTAGGACAGTTAGGCTGTCAAAAATAATGATAGCTTATGATTGGTAAAGTATAAAAATAAACACATTGCTTTTTGCAGACGTGTCTCGCTTACCACAGTGGAAAACTACCAGGAAATCTACACTATGAAAATCCTCTAGATGTCCCTGAGATTAAGAATGGAAAAATAGAAGTCTTGACAGACAATACTACTTTTGATAGAGGCTTCGCGGCTTTAAACACTTTCTCGTATAGCGGTGCAAATGTTCACGTTTTGTTAAAAGGACATTACAAACCAAAAGTGAGTGATAAATGAACAAATGACATCAAGCATTCCTTTCAGAATATTATACGTAACTTTGTCAGATTTTTTTATATCTGTGGATTTTTCAAAAACATGGTAAGTTAAGTCAAAAATATACTTAAACTCATTTTAGGACCTCAGCCTTTACAAAAGCAGCATCCCCCATCTAGTCCTTGTGTCTGGCAGACAAGACAACTGCGTTGAAAACATATTAAAAACTTTGAAGAAAAATCGCGTTGACCCGGAACAGATTGGTCTCATTCATAACATTCACAAAAACGATATACCTGGGCACATGAGCAGAGGGTATACCATTTTAGGTAAGTAGTTATAATAGTTTCTATTAGTTGCCTAATATTTTCAACCAGGCTTTTCGATTTAATAAAAATCTTTTTTTTTTACATGATATCTAAGTATCCTTTATTTATCAATATTGTAAGTTTTAGTACCTACTTATACTCGTAATTTTTGCAATTTTATTTTTTCAAATATAAATACTGTTTTTTTTACATTGATTTATTATACTTATTACTACAGATACCAACGAACAGAATGAGACTGTATCTCTTTCTCATAGTATTGAATATCATGATGGAAATTCTCGTCCAGTTTGGTTTGTGTACAGTGGTATGGGTTCACAATGGGCTGGAATGGGCGCTGAACTCATGCGCATTCCTATATTCGCTTCTGCTATACAAAAGTAAGTAAATAATTGTAATAATCATCAATTTTATCTATTTTATGTAAATCAGTATCAATGATGCAGGGTTGAACAATGAACATCTACATAATTGTAAAATAAAGATGACACAAAAAATTGTAGATACTGGTTTATATTAAGAAGTATTCGTGTATAAAAATTACTTACTATTTTCTTAAAATTTTATTAAACAGCAAAAAATAAAAAAAATCCTTCCTATACATAATTTACATCGTATTTATCTTTTACTTGCTTTGCTTTATTTGTTAAATTGGTCAAATTGTTTTGTACAGGTGCCACAAAGTGCTTGAACCAAAGGGTATTGATATCGTTCGTATCTTAACTGATCCTGACAAAACGATCTACGACAATATACTGCATTCATTCGTGGGTATTGCTGCTGTCCAAATTGGGCTAACTGATATTTTAAGGGAGTTGGGAATTGTACCTAATAATATCATTGGTAAGTATTATTTAATTGTATAAAAATCAGCAAATTGTATTTATTTATAGTACGGGATCCCTTTAAGAACGACCTTTATCAAGCTGTTTAACTCAAGTTAGGTTTAAAGTCTAATTGTCAACATGACTCAAAAGGTACTTACAGTTCTACACTAAAAATATAAAATATTTTTTTAGATGGTAATAAAAAGTTTTAATTTAGTGCTGGTTTAAAAAAATGTTTTCTTTATGATACTTAGGTCACAGCGTAGGCGAACTTGGGTGCGCATACGCTGATGGCTGCTTTACGGCTGAGGAGATGATACTATCAGCATACAGTCGCGGTTTGGTTTCAATACAAACACCTTTCATAAGAGGTTCAATGGCTGCTGTTGGACTTGGATACAAAGCTGTAAGTTTTATATCTATCTATATAAAACTTACAGCTTATATATATAAAAATCAATTGCTGTTCCTTAGTCTCGCTAAAACTCAAGAACGGCTGAACCGATTTAGATGATTTCGGTTTTGAAATGTTTGTTGTTGTCCAGGGAAGGTTTAAAGGGTGAGAATTTAAAGATCGGACTTACGCGGGTGAAACCGCGGGGCGCAGCTAGTATTTAATATATCTGTTCTTAATCATGCTCTTTGATTTTTGATCTTGTCAAGCCTTACCTTAAACTTCAAGCAAATCGTCAAGCAGTAAGTTTTGCACACGTCACTAGCAGATAATTAGTGTTTGCGTATTGTGGGGTATTCATTCACGCTTGTTACAAGCATTGCTAATTGAGCCGTCTGATATAAGGGCTATTTTGTATCACGCATTTACATTATTAACGCCTGTGCATACTTGGAGGTTAATTTTTGATTCCCTCAACTTGCTAATTTTGTATTTGTTTGTAGATTCTCCCGATGTGTCCACCCGAAATTGAAGTAGCTTGTCATAACAGCGAGGATTCTGCTACTATCTCCGGACCTGCAGATGTAATGAAACAATTTGTAACGGAACTGACCAGCCAAGGAATCTTTGCCAAAGAAGTGCCATGTTCTAATATAGCTTATCATTCGAGATACATTGCTGATGCAGGTAATAATCTGAAGACCGAAAAAAAAAATTAAAACGTGAACTTTAATTTATAACGAAACCTATTTTAATTTTTGTTTAGGACCTGGACTATTGAAATATCTTAGTGAAGTGATCAAAGTTCCAAAGTTACGAAGCAGGAAATGGATATCAACATCAGTTCCACAAGATAAATGGAAGGATCATATTGCTTTATACTCTTCTGCCGAGTACCACACTAATAATTTATTAGTAAGAAAACAAGATGTATTAAAATAAAGAATTTACCTACTTTTGATTAAATTATTATCATTAATGTGTATTGTCTTTTATAGAACTCAGTACTCTTTGAAGAAACATCAAAGTTCATACCAAACGGTGCACTGGTGATAGAAATTGCTCCTCACGGATTGTTGCAAGCTATTCTCAAAAGATCGTTAGCTGAATGTGTTCATGTGCCTATGACACGTCGTGGCGCCCCTGACCCTATCAAATTCTTATTGGAATCTATTGGAAAGTAAGCATCAACTAATTATTTGTAGAGTTTGTCTTTTGGTCAAAAAAACTGACCTTCTATTAAAAGTTTATTGTTTTTTCCAGATTGTACCAAGCCGGTCTTAACCCGAAAGTGGATATTTTGTATCCCAAAATTGAATACCCAGTTTCGACGGAAACTCCATTCCTTTCACATTACGTTGAGTGGGAACATAATGAGGATTGGTAAATAATCACTTAATATTATTATTTTATATTTAAGTAACCTATATTATTTATTGTTAATCTGCTTTACGCCCGCAAGGCATCTTGAGGCAGGGTGACGGGGCGTAACGACCTGCTTTAATTAATAATAATATAATCTTTTATCTACTTTTATTATTGCTGTTTGTTATAATATTATTTCCTATATTATAATACTTTATTAGTATCTTAAAAGTGAAAAAAGACATAATAGGTATAAGTCTTAAAATGTTTATTACAAAGGTTACCAACTAATAATAATAATTTTAGGGCTCAAGCGAAATTCAAGGACAGTAAAGATAGAATAATAGCAACAGACAGAGACTTCGTGATGTCCATTCATGATGATGATTACAAATACTTCAAAGGCTATATCAGAAATGGTAAAATATTTCATTATAAAGCAAAAAAAACCGATATTGTGAATATTTTTATCAATAATTTTGTTATACAGGTAATTACATCTTTCCTGAAGCGGCATTTCTACTTATTACGTGGGAAACATTTGCAATGTACAAGGGAGTTCATTACAAGGATTTATCTGTAACATTCAGAGATGTGACTTTCCATAGTGATATCATTATCAATGCTGAAGTTCCTGTAAGGCTAGAAATCATGATTCTTAAGGGACATACTAAATTTGAGGTGAGGTTTGACAAACATCATTAAAATTATAATAACTGTTTTGTATGAAGTAGAAGAGGTTTGTACTAGAAACGTAATCGATTAATGAACTTCTTTTAATTTTTTAGATAAGCTATGAAAACACGCCGATAGTAACCGGTTTTATTACTGAAAAAGCAAGTGAAAATGATCAGCTTCGTAATTTATATCAACACATTGATAAAGAAGGCGTAACGCTAAGTTTTGATGATATTTATACCGTTATGCGTTTGAGAGGATACACTTATAAGTAAGAGATAATGCATTCTAATAATATAAAGTGAAATATAAAATAACAACCCATTACATTTTTACAGCGATGAATTTAAGACCATTTATTCTTCCAACTCTACTCAAACGAAAGCTAGTTTAAAATGGGATGAAAATTGGATAACGTTCTTAGATTCGGTGATTCAATTTAATGCATTTAGCAGAAATTATGATGGCGTGTCCACACCTTCCCTAATAAAATCTTTGAGCATTAACGTAAAGAAACATTTAGAATGTGACAAAATGAAGATTGGTGACATCACTTGTATAAATGCCGAAATATTTAAACTTAACGAATATACTCGGTGAGTACATAACACAGCTATTAGACAATAATTATTTTACTTAAGAATACCTAGTAATAAATAGATTTTTGTTTTAGTTATTCTATAATATTGTCCTACTACACAGAAGGCTCCAAGCATGTTGGTTCTAGGCTAAGCTTGGCATACCTATATCAACAGATATAATATTTTTTTCTCCGTAGATGTGGTGGTGTTGAAGTAGAAGGTCTTATTTTCAAAGATGAACCCATCGTGGAGCGAAAACCGGATGTTTTGTTGGATAAAAAGTTTGTTCCTCATTTCCTGCCCGGATTGAATGAGGTATGTGTTAAAATAAGAACTAAACATCACTACATAGTAGAAAATAAAGTCACTTTTCGCCGTCCCTATGTCCCTATGTATGCTTAGATCTTTAAAACTACGCAACGGATTTTAATGCGGTTTTTTTTAAAGATAGAGTGATTAAAGAGAAAGGTTTTTAGATATAATCCATGCATAATACAGCCGTGCGAAGCCGGGGCGGGTCGCTAGTTAGAAATATTTTGTAAAAATTAAATAATTTGTTGATTTTCAGATAAAAACATCTCTTCAAATTAACCTACAAATCGTGACTGATAATGTAAATAACAAAAAGATCAATGTTACCACTTTTATTTCTAGTGGATTATTTGCTAGTCTTGTGCAAGATGTTGCTTCTGCAACTCCTTCCGTGGAGTTTGATTTCAGACCGGAAGTCGATGAGAATACTAAATTAGTTATCATGGGAAATCTGCTGGGAGATAAAAAGGTATAAATGCTTTCCGAATGTACTAAATGGTTATAAGCACGGCTTTAACTAACACAATCTGAGGTGTATATTATATATTTAAAATTGTTTCAGAAAATGATAACTGCTTATGAAGCTCTTCCCAAAAATGCATTTATAATGACACTCGAAAATGATGCAATGAAAATTGAACTTAAAACCGAGAAGTTTAGTGTTATAACAATCATGAATATACAAAACCAAGCAGTTGTTTTATTGAAAAAAATAGATGAACAACAAGATATAAATATAAAGTACTTACCAATCGTTGAAGACCGTAAATTTTCTTGGATTAGTAGATTACAAGTAGAACTAACTAGATCGAATAAAGTTATGTTGGTATCTGAGAGACAGCCAGTTGGTGGACTGTTCGGTAAGAAAAAAGTAAAGTTAAGCCAGTACAAATCTTGTAAATACTTTTAAAAATCTTATTGACCTTAATGATACTTTTACAGGAATGGTTAAGAAATTAAGAGAAGAATACGGTGATAAAATAGGATTGGTTCTTGTTGATGATTACAATGTTCCTTCGTTTAACCCTGAAAATACTATTTACAAAGAACAACTACAAAAGGGATTGAGTATTAACGTTTTGGTAAAAGTTAGTATTACACAAAAGAGTTTTTGGAATCCACATCTTACTTTACGGTTAAACTGTTATTACAAAGGACCTCTACATATTTAACGTTTTCTCTTTGCTTGACTTCCAATATAATATTCTGGGGCTACGGATAGTTTCATGATATGGGACTAATAACAAATACGAAAACAGGACTCATTATTTAACTCTATTTTATTTTTAGGGTCAATGGGGAGGTTACTACTATGTTTCTAATCCAAAGACAGTAAAAGTACAAAATGTACAATTAATAAAAACAGTGAGCGATTCGGATGGTTTATCTTGGGTTGAGCAAACTTCAGTTCTTGAAACTGACATCCAAGTACAGGTAAATACTTACAAACACATGATAAAAAAATAAAAATAAAAGAAAACATAGTAAAAACAAAGTCTTGATTTAGGTGTGCTATGCTGGACCTTCATTCAAAGATGCTCAAAATGCATCTTCAAAATCGAACAAAAACAAAGCGTATGGGATGGATTTCAGTGGCATCACAAAATGGTATGTTTTTATTTTTAATGTTGTGATTAGCTTCGGTAAATTCAACAATAATAATGTAGTTATTTTTAAGATATTTAGCATCTATTATTGAATTTAGTTACTTAATTTTTAATTACTTATCGTCGTTCTTTAAACAGTGGTCAAAAAGTTATGGGTTTAATTCCTGGAGGTGCTCTAGCAAGCACTGTAGAAGCCGATCCAGATCTACTTTGGCCAGTTCCAGAACATTGGAGTCTTGAGGATGCAGCTACAGTGCCTTTACCGTATATTCACGCTTATTACTGTTTAGTAAGTTTTTTATTATTTTATTTGAAATATCTAGTTGTCTTATTTTATACAAGATTTCGAGTTTGTTCTAAATATAATGAATAAGATAATGTTTCTCACAATTCTCAACCAAAACATTATAACAACTTAAGCCGAAGTGGTAAGACCAGACGTGCGATAGAGGTGCCTTAGTCACAGTTTTTGGGTATCAACCACTAAAATTCATAGAATGATATGCCTACAGTCGTAAAGGTTAAGAAATGCTTTGTATTATCATACACTTCGAAAAACGATTAGAGTGATTTGCCTCGATAGAAATAAAATCGTAAATCCTAAAAAATCTTTATTTTTTGAGTTTTTATCAATTTTGCGGCGATTGTTGAGTAAAAACAAGTACAAAATTTATATTTTCATAAATTTTACATCAAATCCCATAAGGTGGTACAGATGATTTTCCACTTAAATAGATATAAGTCTTTTAATTATATAAAACAGTTAAAACGGCCATTTCGGGTTGCGCGCTGGGGAAAGGGGTTTTCAGGTCCTACTTCATTTTAATATTTTTTTTGTTTGTAACATTGCTGATATAAATGATTCACCTTATTTACTTGTTATGGTATAGGAACTATAATGAACTCATTTTAGAGATTAATATTCCTATTCTGCTCGTATGACGTAACGTCTAATCTGGTAAGACTTTACCAGACATCCGTTATACTAATAAAGTGATCTATGCCCGTTACGACAAAATACATTCTAAAGAAACAAGTGATCCAAATAATAATTTTTTTCTTTTCTAGGCTATACGAAGCCAACTATCTAAAGGCCTAACAGTTTTTGTTAACGGTGGTGCAGGAGCATTAGGTCAAGCCATTATATCACTTTGCCTATCACTCGGTTGTACCATTTATACTACAGTCAGCGATCATAGGAAAAAAGACTTTTTGCTGAAAATGTTTTCTGATTTAGATGGTAAGTCTTAAATTAATAGTTGTGATCGTATTTTTGCTGTTCATTGTATATTGAGAATATTGAGAATACAGAAAATGAATTAAACTACTTTTTGTTAAGTAAGTAGGTACATCATTTAATAGGACTTTGTTTTTTTTTATAGAAAAAAAAATTCGACCGTTCTCGGACGCATTATTTCAAGATGCTATTAGAGGCAATAGTGGAGGTTGTAATCTTGTGATTAATTGTGCAAGCGGAGAATATAGAAAGGTAAGCATTAGAAGTCAAAAAATATTCAATTAGAATTCATCCCTTTGTCGACGGAATCCTGTAAATATTAGTCAAGCTACTCACCATGAATGTAGGAACATTCACTACCACCGGCGCCCTTATCATATTTTACATTACAGTCTGAGGTCTGAAAATGTAGTTATATAGCCAATATCTGCGACATATAAAATCGTATAAAAATGCTTTTACTTTGTTACAGAGTGCAATGAAATGCGTAGGAGAATGCAGTTTGTTCTTAGATCTGAACGAGTATGACATGGAATCCAATGATGAATTTGGAATGGGTTATTTGCAACTATCTAGAAATTATTCCTCAGTACGATTAAGCAATCTTTTCAGACCGGAATTCGCTGCTGATAAAAAGGTAAATTTAATTAATTAATTAATTGCCTCAAATTTAAGTTGTTCTAATATTATTCTAATATATAAAGTTTCCTTTTCTTTTATTTTATTCCATTTATGTTTTTACTACTGATTTTATCATTATAATTTTTTTTTGTAGTTATAAAATAACATTTTTCATTTAATTTTTTACTAACCAATTCTACTAACCAAAACTTGGATTATCATTGTTATTAATCGACAACGATTAGTAGTGCCGTTGGTAAATGTCGTTTACAATAATTATAAATGTTGCATTTTTCTAGTTATTACAAAAAATGATAAGCGATGGAATAGCTCAAGGCATAGTAAGACCTCTTAGTAGAATTATTTATTCTCCTGCAAACGTGACAAAAGCTTTTAGACTTCTATCTTCAAGTAAACATAGGGGACGTGTTTTAATTAAGATGAGGAATATTGAAGCCTTGTGCAAGGATTTAGATGTAGCTTCTCGGTGAGTTTCTTTTGTTTTTATTGTTGTTTTCATTACTTAATTAAGTACATTTTTAAACTCTAGGTAGATTTTAGGTTGTTACATGATTTAGCGTTTGGGTTCGAAATTTGAGCACCTATTACTGCCGTCGTGCTACTTTCACTCGTATCCCTCAAAGGCTATAATATAAATAGCTTATTTGCATTTTTAACTAATATATTTTATTTTCAAAGGTTATTTTAACGTGTTTCTTTTATTTTATCAGTTTTAATAATCAATAATAAGGCATGTTTAAGTTTTTTTTATTTATTAGGATAACTTACTCATCGAAAGGAACTTACGTAGTTGTGTGCGATGAGACAGCAGTAGGAATGGAACTGGCAGACCGCCTTGTAAAACGTGGAGCAAGAAAATTGATCATTAATATTAAACCGAACTCTATTGCCGGGTACTGCTATACAATGTTCTTGTAAGTATACATAATATAATAAAGAATAAAGAACTCGAAGAAAACACCGCGACGTTAATAAAATAAAAAACTAAAATTTGTAATTTAAAAAATAGGCTTTAAACTGTCAAATTATCAAAATAACATATTTTACAAATTTTACAGGTCCTGGAGTAAATTAAATGTTTCAGTAAAGATTTCTTCTGAAAATTTGCAAACCGATAAAAGCTGCGTTGCATTATTAAAGGAGGGTGCTAAATTAGGTCCCATTCTGGGTATTTTTATAGTTCAAAACTCTAACTCTGCACAAAATTTTGACTCTGAAAATGTTGTTGTGAAATTCAAAAATACAGCGTGTGTTGTTGCTAACTTAGACATGGCTTCAAGAAACTTTTGCAATGAACTAGAGTAAGTGGTACTTATAGCTATTTGTTATGATAATAGTTATTTTTAACTCTGAACACAACGAAGACAAATTAGTTACATAGGTGGTGGCTGTGGAGGTGGTGAAATGCACGTAGTTGACTTAAAACACTACTATACTAACATTAATTTTCTTTAGTTTTTAATACTATTTTTGAAATTTTACAGCTATTTTGCGATTCTAAACCACTCTAAAGGTGACGTGACTGATGAGTATATGGCATCGGTTACTGCCAAGATATGTCAGGCAAGAAACGATATTAGTTTACCCGCATTGGTGTATCGAACAGGATTACTGAAAGAGGTAGTTAATTATATCGCACATCCGGAAGAACAATGGCACATCTACCAAAAATGCGAAAATGACTTTTTTTGTTTTAAGTGTTCAAAAATGCATTATCTATCGTGTGACAAAACGGCACAACGGTAGTTCGTATAGTTTTCGACAGAAGTCGCTAGTGTCGTTGTAATATTATAGAATTTACCCCTACTTCCCCGTGGAATAACAGCTCATTGGTCAGTTGTGTCGGGACGCCTAACTAATTTGTTCAGACGGGTAAAAATTTGATCGAAGGGTTAAAAGAACAACGGCATATTTGCTATACCACACAGTGCTACAATGACACATTTGTCAAGTATAGTTTCATATTATAGGGAAACAATGACACATTAAGTGTCAAATGTGCCGTTGTTCTAGTATAATTTTTCAGTCACAGTTATTTTAAGTCATTTATAAGTCATAATTAAAATAAAAAAACAATGGCACAACTGTAGGACTCTTCTTAGTTTATGCACATTTTTAGATAATTAAACAAAACCAAAACAAATAAAATGTATCGTAATATATTTTAAAATATATGTCCTATGGGTAGAAAACACAAAATAACTTAAAATAAACCAATTTCTATATTTAAGGACCCCTTAAACCTTTAAACCTTGCTCCTGTAAAATTCACTAAATGTAAGTTGTGCCATTGTTCTTCCAGATGTGCGATATAATGATGTATCTTTTAAAATGACAGATTATTAAAACAATTTTTGCCACGATTTAGGTTTCTAACCTTTACAAGATTTAAAGGACAAAGGGGGAGCCGTCAGCTTTAATAATAACTAATAACGAAGTCAACAACTAAAACTGTTACTAAAAATTTTACGACACATTTACAAATAGAACTGGAAATTCACAATGATGACATCCAGCTATAATAATATGTTGATTTTAGTTGAAAAGATTTCTTTGTGGATTCACGTAACAATAGTAAAATAAAAATCGAACTACTGAAATAAATAAACATATGAAATTTGACTTTTTTATAATTAATTACAAATATTTTTTTTAGATTGATGAAATTGAAACTTCCGATTCAAAAATGCAACCTCAGTCCATTTACACTGCTTTTAACGCCTTAGAAACCAGTTTAAAACTGAAGTATGACAATATTATTTCCTACAATTTAAAAAAAGACGCTGCGTCAATGTTCCTAGACAAAATTGCAAATATTATTGGTAAGTGCCTTCAAATATTTAAAACATGCTCTTTTATTCGTCATTTTAGACTATATGTTATGGTTGATTTAAAATTACTGACACTTTTTTGTAAAAAAAAAAATCTTTTTATTTTTTTCTCAAATCTGAAACAATTCTAATATTAAAATGTAAAGTCCAATTTTATATTAAATAAAGAATAAAATATATAAAACAGGAGTGAACGATATAAACGAACTGGACGAGAGATTGAGTCTTAAAAACTTCTTCGTCAACGAAGCACTAATTGATGAAGTTAATGAAGCAATTAAAGATGCCTACCGTATTAGTTATCCAGCTGAGAAGATACAAGCCATGACAATTGAAAGGTAAATAAAAAACAGATAAAAGATTCGCGGTTTTGAATCCCACCGGGAAAAAAATCCTGTAACTGAAATAAAAAGTAAGATGCAATATATGAGTCACTCTTCTTTAAAATGGTCACTCAACTCACAGCATATTGCTGAGCATTTACTCTTCATGCATGCACATGCTATGTATATTTAATACTTACCGTATGTATGTATATGTATGAAATTTAGTTTGAGTAGAACTTCGTTGTACAGCAATATTACAACAATCATGTAGTTGTTACTCCTAGACAACGATAGAAAGGTTAAATCCAGCGAAGCTAGTAATTGAAACATATTTTTGTATTCTTTTTTTATAAAAAATATTAATATATTTAGAAATTTATTTTTTATCAGTCTCAAGAAGTTAAGCCAAGAAGTTTCTAAGATCAATAATGATTTCCATACTGGTTTGGGAGCATTCTTTAAATACATCGACGAAGATGAATGTGCGGCAGCAGAACCTATAGTTACTATGGCTACGAATTATAGTAAAGTAAAGGTAAGTAATAATAAACTTTTTAAAATGTGTGTAATTTTACTAGGAAATATTAATTCCATACAGTGATATAATGCAAACATTATTTTTGCACAGGAAGAGGACGAGCTTGATCCTAAAGCAACCTACCTTCTACTGATCCCTGGATTCGGTGGTCACCACGAAATATTCACACCAGTCGCCGAAAGACTTAAAGTTCAGGCTATGACTTTCCAGTACAGTCCAGAACTTACAAATGCCGATGTTCCTGAAATGGCAGCTTACATTTTAAAAGTAAGAAATGCTAATTTTCACTTGCTTATATCAGTTACCAAATTAATAGTAAAAACAATTTACCTGATCATGTTATTAGAAGTTATTAGCTTCGAATGATAAAGTAGTAATGCGAAATAGTGACAAAGCTGTCGTAGGTACATGAATCATTCATTTTTCTGCTTAAAATGCAACACAATATTTTCATTGATTAAATACCACCATAGCCAAACAATAATGTTATTATTCAATGATCATTACAAAACAAAATAGATTGTGTGCCAGTTTATCTGGCTGCAGTTTATAATTTAACTAGCGACCCGCCCCGGCTTCGCACGGCTATGTTATGCATGTATTATACATATAAATCTTCCTCTTGAATCACTCTATCTATTAAAAAAAACCGCATCAAAATCCGTTGGGTAGTTTTAAAGATTTAAACATACAAAGAGATATAGGGACATAGGGACAGAGAAAGCGACTTTGTTTTATACTGTAGTGATTTACATAAATAAAACTTACGTGTCTACCTACCTACTTTCCATTCTCACGACTTGTAAACTTGAACGTATCAAAGATATAATTATGATTTTCAGTATATGAAGAAACGGGTGGAGCTGAAATCAAAATTCTACCTTTTAGGATACTCTTTTGGTGTGAACGTCGCTTTGGAACTGGCTTCATTAATTGAGAAAGAAGGTAAGATAAAACAATTATTAGTTTAATATTACCGGTGGTGGATAGATCTGCTACCACAGTGAAAATATAATGACATCGGCTCTTTCTACTGGAGTAACTCCTCAGTCATATTTAATATTAACACAACCTTATTGTAATATTTCTTTTTCTCAGGACACGTCGGTGTTGTCTACTGCCTCGACAGCAGCCCCGACGCCCTACGCGTACAACTCGACGCCTACCTCGGTTACCTCACAGACTCTGAACTCCAAAACCGTCTAGTCCAACACATGTACAAACTCATGTCGGGCTGTGACAGCGACGACTTGATCGATGAACTTGAACGGAAGGACTCTTGGAGTGAAAAGATTGAATTATGCGTCCAAAAGCTCAGAGGATTAGTGAAATATTCACATCAGTACAAGAGATGTTTACTCGAAGGGACGTATAAACGAATAATGCTAGCTCGGAACTACGAACCAACGTTTAAACTACAATCAGAGTTGGTACTGATGAAGGGTAAACCTCATCCGAATGCAGAAAAATTACCCGATGATTATAACCTTTCGAAATACACTACTAAGCCTGTTAAAGTTTTCGATATAGAATCTGACCACTCATCCGCACCTCAAGATTGTAGAGTAGCTAATATTGTAAACAGACTTTTGGAACCAAAATTGCTTGAGGCATTTAAGAACAAAAATCTCTTGTGGACTTATTTACGTGTCCCAATAAAGAGCTGGTAATTATTAAAATAATCACTGTTTTAAGTTAAAATACGGCCATTTTAAGTCTAAAATAAAATGTGGTGTTTTATTTTGAGTTTTTATTGAATTTTTGATTTAAGATAACCCAATTGCCCATTAATTGTATATTATTAGTTCAAAGAAAGAAACTAAATTTTGTAGGCTGCTGCGGTGAGTTTACCCAGAATTAGTTTTTACAGTAATTATCCAAATGTTTTGATTTATTTATTTGCACTCTACTAAATCCAAATTTTGATGCAAATTATTGCTTTTTTCGTCAATGGTATAGTGCAAGTATTACTTTTGTGTCGTTTTAGGATTCCGTACCTCAAAAGGTAAAAAAGGAACCCTTATATGATCACTTTCTTGTCCGTCTGTCTGTCTGTTTGAAGTTGTCTTAGCCCGTTACTATCAGATACGACAAAAACGACTGCCTATTTATTTTACGATACAATACCAAACGAACTCTGAAAAAAAAAAGTTTTATAGAATGTACCACACGAATTCTAAAAAAAAAATTTACAGAATTTTCTTCACCTTAGAAGTTGAGTGGTGTTTAATATACATTATTATTATCAGGCAAGTAGGTATATATAAAACCATAGACAAAGTCATTCACTTTAGAATAAAATGATAACCCTATACCGACGAGACGCACTTGGCCGGTTTTATTTTAAATAGTTTAAGTGACCCAGTAAATAGTTAAAACAATTCCCTTCATTGCTTTTTAATTTGCATGAATTAAGCACTCTCCACAAACGAAAATGAATAAATTGGTTGATAGATTTAAACTAATAAAATATTTCTTGTATTAGAAATGTAGGTAGCTTCTTATTCTATTTTTTTTAAACACTTTCTTTCACCAGACTTTCTAGACTGAAGCCTCAGAAATTACAAAATGAAGAATTAGGTAAGTATAGGTACAGATATAGGTACATTTTTTATAGCTTTTTCTTTTTTCCACTACCCAAATAAATCATTTTTTCCTTCGGAAAACTGAATCTGAGCATAGCGAAAATTTTTGTAAGGTACCTTTATATTAAAATCGGAACATAGCGAGAATCGAGCAAAACGAAACCACCCAAATGACAGAGATATATAGGACCCGAATCATTTTGCAGCAGTTATTCATGCCAATAGTTAGTCAATAGTTACTAGGTACTTATTAGATTTTTTTAAAGATTTTTATTTGATTAAGTAATTATCGTTTTTAAAATAGGGACAAATGTGTTTTTTTTAATTGTTAATACAATTAGGTATGTCTTTTATGATTTATTTTACGAATCGGTGGTTTATAGAGGCCCTTATTTAACTTGAACTACAGTATTTAGTTGACCTTTTATTTAGAAAAGTTAACATTTCCAACGGAACTATTAATCAAAACAATAGTTTTATAAATTCGTTCATTGAACTGTTTATTTTTAGGGTTCAGTGGTAAAAAAAATAATCATCAAACTCGGCCCACACGTTTGTGGGTTATCTAAGAAATGTATATACCTAGATAGATATTGGTATAGATAAATATTTTAGTTGAGATAAACTATTACTAAAATTAACTTTGACTTTGACGATGGGACTGCATTTTAAAATAGGTACCTATTTCCTATACGCATGAAACCCAAAAAATCATGTTGGCAATCCACTATGACATCCTAATGTCCGATAAAAACAATGGCAGAATTTAGAATTCACTCAATCAGGAAGGCAGGATTATGAATTATTGAAATACAGACCCGTTTGGAAACTATTGAGAAGTTTAGTTGTAAATAAATGATTTAAGTGCTCTTTAGATAAACATCTATCATTAAGGTACCCATATTATTATAAAAAAGTGATGGTAGCTTATTACTTCTTGTGTTATAGGGTTGATCAAAGTTTACGATATGAGCGCCTGGTATCTTTTTCATTTTAATATTACTTTTCTTTGTGGACCTATTATTATAGTTGTATGAAATAGCTAATTTCAATAAATAACATTTAATATAAAGAGACGGACTACTAATTACTTATGGTTACCTGATACTTCATAAAAATTATTAAATTATGTATGAACTTTTATTTTATCCAGAAATTACTTAGAACCTACTACTAATAACCGCGTACCATTATTTAAAATAATAAAAATAACTTTAGTTAGAAAATCATACAAAGAAAATTACAAAATTAAAACAAATTATGTACTTAAAGTTAAATAAATTACAAATACACAAAACTAAAATAAATATCAATAATTATTATACCAAATTAATTTCAATTAATCATTATTTCATTTTACCTACTACATACAACAATCACTTCACTACATAGTATTATATAAAATAAAGTCGCTTTTTCTGTCCCTATTTCCCTTTCAAGAGGAAGGTTTATATGCCGTAGCCGTGCGAAGCCGGGGCGGGTCGCTAGTTAATAATAAAATATTAAAACTTATCTATACGGAACTCTTGAAAACTAATGAGAACTGTTTCTATTTTCCAATCATGAATTTCGAATTTTCAGGATAACGGTCTTGTAATAGTATATAAACAAAACTTCACCAGTTAGATCTTTACAGTTCAGTAGTTCTGTCAGGGTCTACAGGTTTTTCTGTGTTATAAAGTTCCTACAATTTTGTTAATATTTTGTAAAAATGGGTCCAACTCCAGCGGCAGTGATTATTGAGGAATCAACAAAGAAAATGAGAGCTCAACCTGGTGAAGAAGTCGTAATTAGTGGAATGTCAGGCATATTCCCCAAGTCTGATAGCGTTAAGCAGTTTGGTGAAAATCTTTACAACAAAGTAAGGAATCCTTTGAAAAGTTTGAACGTTTTAGTTATGGTATCCTAAGGTAGTCCTAATATAGTAAAACCAATTTAAAAAAATTTCAGGTCGACATGGTGTCAACTGAAAACCCCCGTTGGACATACAACCACCCTGAAGTGCCAAAACACATGGGCCAAGTGAATGGTATGGGCAAATTTGATGCCCAGTTCTTCAGGGTCCATTACAAGCAAGCCGCTACTATGGAACCGATGAGTAGGAAGCTCTTGGAACATGCGTATAGCGCGATTTATGATTCAGGTAAGTTCCATATGAGTTTTTTATCTTCTCTTTAGAAAGCCCAAAAACGGTAGATACATACATTTATACTCTATAGGCAAATATAAATATAGTAAATCACAAATAATAGAATATACTCATGAGAAAATAAACTCTCAATTTCATGGTAGAGTTCACTTAATTTTAGCGGAATCATAGGTATCCTACTCAAATGCCTGCATGATTAATTGGTCAATTTTGCCACAATTTGTGCCTAAGAAAAGTAGAAAGGACGACCGCGACGTAGGTATAAAGGCACGGCATAACGATGTCTTTCTACTATAAAGCTCAAGTCATAGAAGTGTCGAGAACCGTAGACATGGCGGCGACGCGACGCGATCGAAGAGACCAGAAGCTAAATAAACCATCTGACCAGACGAACTCATACGAAAATCATTACGCACCTAATTTTTAGATTATATTATATTTATATTTTTAGAACTTTTTAAAACAAAAAATGTGGGTTTGGTACTTAAGTGACAAAAAAATCTTGATATGTGATATGAATGGATATTGTGATTAGAAACTTAGTCCAAAAGTGCTTGGTACTTGGTCGTTTTTTTGCCCCTTGCCTCTTAATTTCTCTCTACTCCTACTCTAACTAATAAATAAAACCCTTATTAAAGGTATCAACCCTCCTCAACTCCGCGGTAAGAAGGTCGGTGTCTTCATCGGCTCCACTTTCTCCGAGTCTGAAAAAATCGTCCTTTATGAGAATATTCAACACAACGGCTTCGGTATCACCGGGTAAGTTTTGTAGATTTAAAAGGTTTTGTTGGGTATTATAAGTAAATGAGTGATATTATGCGTCGCACTCACTCGCTCGCTTTGCGGTTCGCTTTTTGCGTTAAGTGAGGTCGCCTAAGTTCAGTAAAGTAATTCGTGTTTCTTGTATATAAATCCTAAACTTAAGTCGACCGATTCTCATCTCAATAGGCTAAAACATTTATTTCTACTGTGATATAATTCCAATAGTCTAAATATTAAACAGGAAAAATAATAACTTGTCGACTGTCAATGCATTCATACAAATATAAATTATAACATTATAGATACACATTATTTTAAAAAATAAAGAACATCACTTTCATTTTGTATTCATATATTATTCTCTAGGTATAACATCACATATGACATTATTTAAGTCAATATTTAAATAATAATTTGTTAAAACACTTTGTTTCTAAAAAACAGAAAAGCTAGAATAACTTCACATAAACCAAAACAGTAACTAAAAACTATTTTTGTTTCACAATATCTTGCAATATTGATTTCAATATCATCAGTAAGTACGGCCGGCTGCATTATTGCTGACCCACCGTAGAACTCCAAAATGGCTGTTATAAGAATGTTGTCAACACGAACAAGATTCTAGACACTTGGTTTAGATGAAGTTGAAAGTCTTCTAACTCAACAATTAATCAAACAAAAATTATTAGAATGCAAACATTCCAATAATAGTCATTCTAGAACTCTACCGAGGGCTGCAATTATGCAGCCGACTGTACATATTTAAAATGTTTTATGATTCTAACTAAAAAAAATAATAGCGAATAAGTAAAATAGACCTCAGTATCTGGTATGAATTTCAACTTGATAGGTCCACCCGTTCCTGAGAAAATCGGTGTTGGTTGACAGACATACATACAGATAGACAAACGGACAATAAAGTGATCTAATAAGCGTTCTTTTTTATAACATTTGAGGTACGGCCCCTAAAAACAATAAGGGCGCGTTCAGACAAACGCGTTGACCACGCGACCACCACGCGCATCACACGCGTTGACCACGCGTTGAACACGCGTTGAAATTTGTTATTTACATAATTTGAGTCTTATGACACATCAATAGATCTCAAATTGCATTTCTGCAAGCAGGCGCGGGGCGTGCGCGAGGCGTGGGCGGGGCGGGCGCGGCGCGTGCGCGTGGCGGGCTCAGGGCGGGCGCGTTGCGTGAGCGGGTGGACTTGATAAATGCAATTTGAGATCTATTGATGTGTCATAAGACTCAAATTACATATGAAATAATTTCAACGCGTGTTCAACGCGTGGTCAACGCGTGTGATGTGCGTGGTGGGCGCGTGGTCAACGCGTGTCATCTGAACACGCCCTAATATTCTACTAAAATTAAACAATCGAACTATTATTAGGTACTTACTTATAAATGTCAATAAAGTCCAAAATAATACCACAATATTACTAGACTCTACCTAACTACATTCAACCGTTTATTAAATCGAAAATTTCTGTTAAACAAATAAATCTAACCCTATTTGAAATGAAGTTTTCAAACACACTCTAAGTTAGGGTCGTCTAAGCCTGAGGCGTGTTTTGATGAACCTAAAATTCTATTTGCTAAAATTCATTTCGGCTAAGGGGATCCAATTTTAGTATTTTTGGAGTAGGTAAACATTTTTTATGGCGAATACTAGACTGGTTTTTTTCCATAATCACTCGATTAATAATGATGGGATCTGATTCGGGTTAAAAGTTATTAAATTCACCATTATTAATACATTTTTTAAACTTTTTGATTTGTATTTATAGTCATTATTTTACGGTGTCTTAATCGCATATTTTTATACGCTTTTTTTGTACAGACGTTTCGACTATGTTACAATACTAGTCATAGTCGCAAGGAGATCAAAACCATTATGTTCATTACTCGTCTACTATTAGAGATTCCTCCTCCGTGAATTCTTTTCATTCATATTTGAGGCTTTTTGACACCGTATGTTATCACCAAGATTTATAACACAAAATATAAGTATATTTTGATATCGGCCTTACGCCAAAACCAGGAAGTAATCACTCATCTAACCTGCGTGCGGTTCAGATAGAATCAATATCTTTTTAACGTTATTTTAATCGATTGGTGCATTACATAAGCAAGTCACTTCAACATAAAAATTACGTGTTAAATCCATAGATCTCTCAGATACACTCAGATAGTATATCCATTATTTTGGGTGAAATATTTATTATTATTTACTGGATATACAGGTACAAAACAAATTGACCTTTTTATGAAATTTAAAACAAACTCAAGTTTCTGAAAATAACTGACTGTGCTAGTCAAAAATGCATTTTAATTACGAAAAATGTTTTTTTTAATTCACAAGTTTGTTACGTATTCATGTTCGTATCGGGTGATCGAATCGAAACAGAAAAAGTTTAAAACAATGATATTAATCTTTATCAATCGTAAAGTAGAGAAAACATTCGAATATTATTTTTAGAAAATTCTTGTAACGACAACGGAAGTATTAAAGCAAACTTATGCCTAAAGTAATTATTGAATTTGTGGGAAAGATATTATTTTTTAGATCATTTTACCAATATTTAAAGAAAAATATGATAATCAACATTTCCTCAAGTTTTTTATGGGGCTCAAAAATTGGATATTTCCATTTTTTTTATTCCGTTTTATTGCACTGCATAAGCTCCAGTTCATTCTTTTAATTCTGTTTTGTCTAGTTGGACCAATCGTTTGAATATGAGTCTAGTTCCTGAAATTATTTGGCTTTGTCCCAGTTGTTTGTCTATATAGAATTGTTGAAACTTCTTTTGTACAAGGAATTGCTGACGTACTGCTAACTGGAGCTAAGTTACTTGTAGATGGTTCAGGTTGAAAACTTTCTGCCTCAATTGGAGGTTCTTCGGTGATTCAAGTTCTTTTTGCTAAAGATTACAAGGGCACACTGTCCTTGTCACTGTCGGAGGACACATATTCTGTCTCTGCTGGAGCTCTTAGCTTAGAACCTGGATAAAACAAAAATAATTATATGATTCGGCATACGAATAGAAAATAACGAATAAAAAACCTATACCTACGAATATACATAATAATATAAGATGTATATCAAAACTGGTAGATTATTCAAAGTTACAAACTCCTCATCACCAGAATCTTCATTTGTGATATCGGTATTCGCGTTATCTGGTGGTAAAATAGTTATACCTCTTGGAAATGGGGTATCATCATCTATTTTTTCCAATTCATCAATGATGTCATTGAGAAACATGGTGTAGTATGCCTTGCTCTGAAAAATAGAAATATATCCCTAAATTACTACCGATCGTTATAACGATCATAATATGTTTGACCTTTTATTTTCAAACAAAAGAGAATATAAATCAAATTTAATTTCTTAGTTTTGTTACAAAGGGTATAAATTTTAAAAAAATATGTAAATAATCAATTTCAATCATAACGCAATTTTATAAAACTTACCTTTTTGAAGACATGGCGAAAGTTAATTATACTGATACAAATTAAAACACAAATACACTTCGAAATTATTTTCATAAAGTAATAATATAAGCGTCAAAACACTGTCGAACGATCACTACGACGATTGGAAAACAATAAACAAAAATAATCCGCTTGTTAATATTTTTAAATTGAGGGTACTTTTAATGCATTTTTTTGATCTTTATAACGATCGGTCGCTGTAAATGGGTTAATATTTTCTCTAATAGCTAATAATATAGATCTCTTTGGTTTAAAATATTGACGTCGACATGCATAAACGATACATGTGGACAACCTATTGAATATTTATGACATTGTTTCGACCCTGTATTGACACTACTGCGTTACAATGGGTAAAAGAACAGTTCGAATTTAAGAATAAATAATTTTGATGCAAGTACGGATAGTTACAGAAATATTACGGAATATCTAATAAAAAATATATGCCTGAGGATTTTCTCAAAAATAATTTAACTGAAAACAATGAAGGATGATACAATATGGAGGTTATCATATTTCTGTAGGTAGTCTAATAAAAATTGTCTTCAAACAATTTGAAAAATTAAAATATTCTATGCTGATGTATAATATCTGCCTCAGCTGTTGCAATGATATTTCTATGTTTGAGAGAATACCATAACACACACGTCAAATACTGTATAAAGACTTTTTTGTGTACTAATATTACAATAACATAATATCAATGTTTAGCTCATCCAGGGATAGACATTATTTGAATTTTCTGATGTATTTTTTTTTAGCTGCAACAAAGCTATGTACGCAAACCGTATTTCCTACTGGATTGACGGTAAAGGCCCGTCGTATGCCCTCGACTTGGCATGTGCCAGCTCCACGGCCTGCATCGAACACGCGTACCGTAGCATCAGTTCCGGACAATGTGACGCTGCGATTGTTGGAGGATGCAATCTTTGCATGCACCCTAATGTTTCTTTACATATTAGGAGGTAAGAGCAATTATAAAGAGGGATTTTAGCAATTAAAAAAGCAGCGCAGACTACTGGGATTAATGCCAGCCGCTTCAAACACATAATTAAAATTAAATGATTTACCATGTCCTGACTAAACAGTTTCACCATTTTTGAAGCACTGGATAAATTGCACAGGACTTTGTATGGAAGATTTGATTTTCACTGGACCTCTGTTTTACATATTTCAACTAATTATTTTGTTTGTAGGGCTGGATTCTCAAGCCTCGATGGTAAAACAAGGTGTTTTGACCAGAATGGTGATGGATATGTTAGGTCCGACGCCATCAGCGTACTGTTTCTTCAGAGAGCAAAAGATGCTAAAAGGTGATTAATATTATTATTATTTTCCACTTGAGCCCCCTTTCCGCGTAATTACGCATGACTTCAATTAAAATAATTATAATAATATAATTAAAATAACATCCTTTTATTGAATTTTTGACTAGTTGAGTAAGAGCGGTTTGATGATAAATATTAACTATATCTAATTGTAATTCTAGAATATATACAGAAGTATATCACGCAAAAGCCAACTACAGCCCCCAAAGCGAGCTCTTGCGACCAATACGCCAGCCTAAGGAAATAAAGGATTTCTTAGAAGCTTTCTATTCTGAAATAGATGTATCTCCTGAAGATGTTGAATACGTTGAAGCTAATGGAGCTGGTAAGTTTTTGTATTTATGTCATTAAACAGACAGAAGGTAGGTGATATAATGCTGATACTCTATGATTTGGGTTCAAACAGTGTTGGATTACATAACCTACAAACATAAATTAAAAACATAAAAACAGGAACACTTCAATTTAAATATTAGATTAATAGCATTATGCAATATCACCAGAGTTGTATAATATTGCTATTTATTTGAAACAAACATTGCACAGATAACTAATTACTTTAAAATTACTGGATTAATCTTTGAATTAATGAAAATTACGATATTTACTTATTTAATTATTATTGCAGCCTTGGTTGAAGCAGATACTAATGAAATCCAAGCTATTGGTTCAGTATTTGCGAAAAACGGATCTGTAAAGATTGGTTGTGTCAAATCTAATATGGGTTCCAGCGAACCGGCTTCTGGCATCTGTGGACTTACTAAGGTAAAATAGTTTCAATGAAAATGCTTTAAATAAGCAAATTAAGGTTAAATTAAGACTAGACGGCACTACTTTAATTTTTCTAAGAATTACAGTAAATAAGTAATTATTGAAAAAATAAAAAAAATGCATAATTAATATGCTACTTTAATTTTTCTAAGAATTACAGTAAATAATTATTTGAAAAATAAAAAAAATGCAAGAAGTAAGATTAAATTTGTAGTGGGACAGTTAAGGCTGTTGAAAATATTATTGATAGCTTAGACTTGTCGAGTCTTAGAAATCACATAAAATTGTTTTCCGCAGGCGTGTCTCGCTTACCATAGTGGAAAACTTCCAGGAAATCTTAATTATGAAAATCCTCTGGATATCCCTGAGATCAAGAATGGAAAAATAGAAGTTTTGACAGACAATACAACTTTTAATAGAGGCTTTGCCGCTTTAAACACTTTCTCGTACAGCGGTGCTAATGTTCACGTTTTGTTGAAAGGACATTACAAACCCAAAGTAAGTATTATTTAAAAATATCAAACATTATTTAAGATAACGCTACGTAAATAGAAAAGTAAAGTTTGTAATAATTAACAAAAAATTTAACCACTTTATTTGACTTTATTCTCATTTTAGGACCTCAGTCTTTACAAGAGCAGCATTCCTCATTTAGTTCTTGTTTCTGGTAGACAAGATAACTGTGTTCAAAACATGCTGACAACTTTGAAGAAAAATAGCATAGACGCGGAGCAGATTGGACTCATTCATAACATTCATAAATATGACATACCTGGGCACATGACTAGAGGATATACCATTTTAGGTAAGTAGGTAAAGTAAATAGTGTCCTAAAGTAGAAATGTATTTCTGACAGCCTTTATAGTACGGGATTTCTTTGAGGACGACCTTCATCGAGCTGTTAAATGGGTGAAAAGTATTTTATATCAAATTAAATAGTTCAACAAAAATATTGCAAATGGGTTGCCTAAAAATGTTCAGTCTAGTTTTTTTTGTTTTTAGACGTTTTGCTGGTTTATTAAATAGACCAATTCTATAATAATGATATACAAAATAATTATTTTAACTTAACTTTAATTTACTAACCAGACCAGTGCAAATTACTAGTATCGATTTAACTGCCTACCCAGGAGTTGTGATGGGCAAAAATAGTCAAACTAACGGTTGCATATTCTACAGACTTCATACTTTCGATTGGTAGGGAATTTGTCTCTTAAACAATCCAGTAAAATGTTTAAAAACAAAACAAAAAATTATATTGTTTAATGTTTTATTATTACTTGAATTCGGAGTTTAAGTTGTTTTATTTTACTTTGATACTCTTTTTATTGTAGACACTAATGATCAGAATGAGACTGTATGTCTATCTCAAAGTATTGAATATAATGATGGAATTAGTCATCCTGTTTGGTTTGTATATAGCGGTATGGGTTCACAGTGGCCTGGAATGGGTGCTGAACTTATGCGCATTCCTATATTTGCTGCTGCTATACAAAAGTAAGTATAAAATGATATTATCACTAAAATTTATTTTGATACAAATATATTCGAAATGTTTTAAATTATGTTACTTTAATTGTTTTATTCAGGTGCCATAAGGTACTCGAACCAAAGGGTATAGACATCTTTCGTATCTTAACCGATCCCGACAAAACGATTTACGACAATATACTGCATTCATTCGTGGGTATTGCTGCTGTTCAAATTGGCCTGACGGATATTCTAAGGGAGTTGGGAATAGTACCCAATAACATCATTGGTAAATTTGATTTGTGTATTAATATGAGTATTTTAAAAGTTTAGCACATTGTACTTTTTAAATGTTTCTTATTATTGTTATTCTCCTATGATATAAAATTTGGCATAAAAACATCGTCATATTATAAACTGTACTATTATTTCGGATTTTATATTGTAACTAGCTGCGCCCCGGGGTTTCACCCGGGTAAGTTCCAGTGGGAACATTGTGATAAAAAGTAGCCTATGTGTTAATCCAGGTCTCCAGCTATCTACATACATAGTTTCAACGCAATCGGTTCAGTAGGTTTTGCGCGAAGGAGTAACAAACATATAATACACACAAACTTTAACATTTATAGTGTTAATTAGATTATAGTATCTGAATTGAAAATGTTTTTTCTTCTAGTCAAAGAACTTTGCTCAATAATACTAGCCGATTCAATATATTAAATAATATTGTTTTTTAGACCTTACGTCGACATTTTGAACCAAAAGAGCTTTTGAAGTCGGTTAAAAATACATTATCATTTGCAATGCTTCCGTAGTGCATTCTTTGTGACAAAAAATCTTTTTTTAAGGTCACAGTGTAGGTGAACTTGGATGCGCATACGCAGATGGCTGCTTCACGGCTGAGCAGATGATATTATCAGCATATTGTCGCGGATTGGTGTCGATACAAACACCCTTCATAAGAGGTTCAATGGCTGCTATTGGACTTGGATACAAGGCTGTAAGTAACATAATCTTTTGAATCCATCTATGTCACTTATTATCTGTGATTCTAATAAATTACGTACGCATGCAAAGTTAAATTTAATAATACTTAATTCATTATTGTCTAAGCAACAGTTATCACGCATTTACACTATTTAATTCGCTTCAAATTCTGAATCACGCAATATGTTTATTTAAATTTCGTTTGTAGATTCTTCCATTGTGTCCTCCTGAAATTGAAATAGCGTGCCATAACAGCGAAGATTCTTCCACTATTTCCGGACCTGCAGATGTAATGAAGCAATTTGTAGCAGAATTGACTAGCCAAGGAATCTTTGCCAAAGAAGTTCCATGTTCCAATATTGCCTATCATTCCAGATACATTGCTGACGCAGGTAATAATCTAAAGCACATCAAATATTTTTTTAAAGTGAGTTCTGATTTATTAACTAAACCTATTTAATTTTTTATTCAGGACCTGAACTTTTGAAATATCTAAATGAAGTGATCAAAGTTCCAAAATTACGAAGCAAGAAGTGGATATCAACATCGGTTCCAGAAGAAAAATGGAAAGAACCTAGTGCTAAGTACTCATCTGCCGAGTACCACACTAACAATTTATTAGTAAGAAGAGAACACCAATGAAAATAAAGTATAGAATATTTGTTTGACTTAATTATTATCTCAACTGTTTCTTGTCGTTTTGTAGAACTCAGTACTCTTTGAAGAAACATCAAAGTTTATACCAAACGGTGCGTTGATGATCGAAATTGCTCCTCATGGATTGTTGCAAGCAATTCTCAAAAGATCGTTTACTGAATGTATCCATGTACCTCTGACACGACGTGGCGGCTCTGACCCTATCAAATTCTTATTAGAATCTTTTGGAAAGTAAGCATCAACTAATTTTTATATTAAATATTTATATTTTGTCATTTATTGAAGAAAACAGAATATATAAATACAATTTTGTTTAGAATTTCATACACTGTTTGTTTTTGCAGATTGTACCAATCGGGCCTTAATCCGAAAGTGGATATTTTGTATCCCAAAATTGAGTATCCAGTTTCAACTGAAACGCCATTCCTCTCACATTACGTTGAGTGGGAACATAATGAGGATTGGTAAGAAATCATTTAATTTTTTATAAGTATTTCGACCTCAAAGTCAAACTGCTGGTTATAAATATTTTATGTTATTATGCTTCAACGGTCCTTGTTCGGACTTTAATTGGTTTCTGTTTGCGTAAGTTACCTATTAAAAATCATGTATCATTACAATTTTGAAATGGTGAAAACTTATAATTTCAGGGTTCAAGCTAAATATAACAGTAAGGATAGAGTAATTGCAACGGACAGAGACTTCGTTATGTCCTTCCATGATGATGATTATAAATATTTCAAGGGCTACGTCAGGGATGGTAATGATTATTTTAATAATATAATCAGAGTACATCTAGAAAGATGTACTAAATAATATATAATGTATTACAGGTAACTACATCTTCCCAGAAGCAGCATTCTTATTTATTGTGTGGGAAACATTTGCAATGTACAAGGGAGTAAACTATAAAGATTTATCTGTTACATTTAAAGATGTAACTTTCCATAGTGATATCATTATTAATACTGAAATTCCTGTTAAGCTAGAGATCGTGATTCATAAGGGACATACTATATTTGAGGTGAGTTTTGAGAAACTATCTTAAAAATAAGCATTATTATGCATAAACACATTATGTGTTTATATGATTATTGATAAATGTTTTTTTTTATTTCTCAGGTGATTTATGAAGATTCACCGATCGTGACTGGATTTATAACTGAAAAATCAAGTGAAAATGATCAACGCGATTTACGTCAACACGTTGAAAAGGATGGTGTGACGCTAAGTTTTGACGATATTTATACCATAATGCGTCTGAGAGGATACACTTACAAGTAAGATTTTTAAATTTAAAACCAAAAAATCTATGTACTTACCAAAATATAAATAAAATAAAATATTTTATATTTGTTTTTATAGGGATGAATTTCGATCAATTTATTCATCAAACTCTTTGCAAACGGAAGCCAGTCTAAAGTGGGATGAAAATTGGATTACGTTCTTAGATTCTGTTCTTCAATTTAATGCTTTTGCCAAAAATTATGATGGTGTGTCCACGCCTTCTCTAATTAAATCTTTGAGCATTGACGTTAAAAAACATTTAGAATCTGACACAATGATGATTGGTGATGTCACTTGTTTAAATGCCGAAATATATAAATTTCACGATTATACTCGGTAAGTAAATCATACAAATACTTATTAAGTTTATATTGTTTTTTTTTGTAAATTCATTGTATTTACCTCTTCACACAAAAAAATATTAAACCAATTGCGATAAAGCTCAGTATACCTTAAATGCAATAGAATAATAAAAATGCCTAATATTTAGAACATAACTTACAAGTGACTCAGCATAGTGTTGATTTTAATTTTACTAATTAGGTACGATAAAATAAATAAAATCAACTTTCTCCGTAGGTGCGGTGGTGTCGAAGTGGAAGGTCTGATTTTTAAAAACGCACACATTGCGGATAATAATCCAGATGTTTTGTTGGATAGAAAATTTGTTCCTCATTTTTATGGATTGACTGAGGTATTTATTAAAAAACAAATTATAACCGTAAAAAATTAACATGAAATTCAATTATTTGTTAATTTTTCAGATAAAAACCGCTCTCCAAACTAATCTACAAATTGTGGCTGATAATGTAAACAACAAAATAGTTGATACTACCGTTCTAATTATTTCTAATCGCGCATTTGCTAGCCTCATTCAAGATGTTACTTCTACAATTCCTTATGTTGAGTTTGATTTTAAACAGATAGCCGATGAGAATACTAAATTGGTTATCGTTGAAAATCTGCTAGGAGATGAAAAGGTATGAATGCATCCTAAAGTAAACTAAACATTTATCGAAATGTACTACTTTTTAGGCACAGCTGAAACCAACACAATCATAAGCCTATATTATATATTATTTAAAACTGTTTCAGAAAATGGTAACTGCTTATCAAGCCCTTCCCAAAAATGCATTTATATTGACACTCGAAAATGATGCAATGAAAATTGAACAGAAAACTGAGAAGTTTATTGTTGTAACAATCATGAATATACAAAACCAAGCAATTGTTTTATTAAAAAAGCTAGATAAGCAACAAGATATAAATGTAACGTACTTGCCAATCGTTGAAGATCGTAAGTTCTCTTGGATTAGTAGATTACAAGTAGAACTAACTAGATCGAATAAAGTTGTGTTGGTATCTGAGAGACAGCCAATTGGCGGACTGTTCGGTAAGAAGTTGATAATGTTTACCTACTACAGTTCCAATCTTGTTAAAACATTATAAAATTATAATGCTCTTGATAATACTTTTACAGGAATGGTTAAGAAACTAAGAGAAGAATACGGAGAAAAAATAGGATTGGTTCTTGTTGATGATTTTACCGTTCCTTCGTTTAACCCTGAAAATGCTATTTACAAATCACAACTACAAAAGGGATTGAGTATTAATATTTTGGTAAATGTAAGTAACTTTAAGCAACTCAGTCGTTTAGTCATTTTATCCACATAGTACTTATTTAACGTCTAGGAATTACTGGTGCTCATGGTTGGACTGAATAGAAATAAGCAAGCAACCAAGAATTTCGAAAAGTCAATTATAATTTTTATTATTAGTTTGTTTGACAAGATATTTTAAAATGAACTTTTTACGAGGTTTATTAGCGAAAAAAGGTTTTTACTACGTCCTGTTGTAGGTTTATGATATTATTATAATACTCTAATAAAATAATCTTGTTTAATTTTAGGGTAAATGGGGAGGTTATTACTATATTTCAAATTCAAAGACAGCAAATGTACAAAATGTACAATTAACAACTACAGTGAGTGAATCGGATGGTTTATCTTGGGTTGAAAAAACTTCAGTTCCTGAAACTAATATGCAAGTACAGGTAAATTCCCACAGACACAATGGTTTTAAAGTACCTATATTACTTTAAAATAGGAAAAATATTAAAGACAATGTCCTGATTTAGGTGTACTATGCTGGACCTTCATTCAAAGACGCTCAAAACGCATTTTTAAAAACAAACAAGAAATATGCGTATGGAATGGATTTCAGTGGCATTACAAAAAGGTATCGTGATCATATTTAACCTAAGTTATATTATTCTTTCATAATGTTGACAATTGCTGTTATAAACTCCGTCATATAATACATTTAAATTTAGAATATTAGAAATAGTAAAGGATATTTTTGATTAATTTCTTAATTTGTGAAACAGTGGTCAAAAAGTTATGGGTTTAATTTCTGGAGGTGCTCTAGCAAGCTCTGTAGAAGCCGATCCAGATCTACTTTGGCCAGTTCCTGAACATTGGAGTCTTGAAGATGCAGCTACAGTGCCTTTAGCTTATGTTCATGCTTATTACTGTCTGGTAAGTTTAGTATCCAAAATATCTTGTAAACTTATTCGACTTAAGTTGTCAGGCTCATTTATAAGCATTACGAATGTAACACTATTAATTATTACCCTTTAATTTTTAAGGATTGTGTTATTTTTAATTTAATAGTGGTTTTTTAAGTCCAAAGAATTGCTGATGTTATTGTTATTTACTTGTTTGTTAATGAAAAACATTTGATTTATGTGTTGTAGTAAAGCCTGAAGAAGACAAATATTATCAATAATAATAATATTTCCTATTTCTAGGTTATACGAAGTCAACTATCTAGAGGCAAAACAGTTTTTGTTAACGGTGGTGCAGGAGCATTGGGTCAAGCCATTATATCACTTTGCCTATCACTGGGTAGTACCATTTATACCACAGTCAGCGACCTTAAGAAAAAAGAATTTTTGCTAAAAATGTTTCCTGAATTAGATGGTAAGTCATAAATAGTTGTGATCGTATTTTTGCTGCTCATTGTATTTTGAGAATGTAGACGTAATTATAGTATTTTTTCCATGAAAAGCATGTATGTTTACAAAATTTAATACTGAAAATGAATTAAGCAACTGTTCATTAAGTACATCATTTAATAGGACTTTGTTATTTTTCATAGAAAAAAAAATTCGACCGTTCTCGGACGCATTATTTCAAGATGCTATTAGAGGCAATAGTGAAGGTTGTAATCTTGTTATTAATTGTGCAAGTGGAGAATATAGAAAGGTAAGCATTAGAAGTTAAAAAATATTCAATTAGAATTTATCCCTTTGTTGACGGAATCCTGTAAATATTAGTCAAGCTACATCACCTATTTGATCATACAACATTAAAAATCAGCACGAGTGCGGGTTTGCTGATAACTTTAGGAGTAGTAGTTGTCGAATTCCGATTAGCAAGTTTGAGATACTATACCGAGTAAAATATTGATTATGAATGTAGGAACGTTTACTACCACCAGCGCCTTTATCATATTTTACATTACAATCTGATGTCTGAAAATGTTGTTATATAGCCAATATCAGCGATATATAAAATCATATGATAAAAATGCCTTTACTTTGTTACAGAGTGCATCGAAATGTGTAGGAGAATGCAGTTTGTTCTTAGATCTGAACGAGTATGACATGGAATCTAATGATGAATTTGGAATGGGTTATTTGCAACTATCTAGAAATTATTCCTCAGCACGATTAAGCAATCTTTTTAGACCTGAATTTGCTGCTGACAAAAGGGTAAATTTAATTAATTGATTGCCTCATGTTCTTCTAATATAATAAGTTTCATATTCTTTTATTTCATTCCATTTATGTTCTTAATACTTATTTTATCATTGTATTTTTTTTTGTAGATTTAAAACATTCATTTTTTATTTAATGTTATACTAACCAATTCAGTGTACTATTGATAAACTTTACTTGGATTATCATTGTTAATAATTGACAACGATACTATTAGTAGTATGGTTGGTAAATGTCGTTTACAATAATTATAAATGTTGCATTTTTCTAGTTATTACAAAAAATGATAAGCGATGGAATAGCTCAAGGCATAGTAAGACCTCTAAGTAGAATTATTTATTCTCCTGCAAATGTGACAAGAGCTTTTAGACTTCTATCTTTAAGTAAACATAGGGGACGTGTCTTGATTAAGATGAGAAATATTGAGGCCTTAGGCAAGGATTTAGATGTAGCTTCTCGGTGAGTTATTTTATATATTTCAACAGTCAATTATTGAATTAGTTTGCATTATTGTATTTAATCAGTTCAGTATGTAGGTTGTGGATTTTATTATATTTATTATTTAAATTTGACCATTTAATTATTGGTGTCTACTTGAACTTGAAACCTATTCATACTTCAATTCCTGAACTCTATAACTGCTTAGGTACTCGTTTTGAGTTACAAAGTTTTTTTTTGTAATTTAGCAATCAGTTAGTGTTATAATAGCATAGGGCAGGTAGAGACTTATTTCTTTTTTTTTCAATAGGATAACTTACTCATCGAAAGGAACTTACATAGTTGTTTGCGACAAGACAGCTGTAGGAATGGAACTGGCAGACCGTCTTGTAAAACATGGAGCAAGAAAATTGATTATTAACATTAAACCGAACTCTATAGCTGGTTACTGCTACACAAAGTTCTTGTAAGTATTCTTTGAATTTATTTTCTTAAGTTTTCTGATCACTAGTGTCCTACTAGGTCTCCTACATATCCCTACATCGGTCACGATTCTGAGCCACCAGTTAGCATCGTATTAGCTTTAGCAGTAGCAAATCTTCGTTTTTTTCTTCAAGATAAAAGAATGAATAAAAAATATAAGCTTAAGACTTAAAATTCTACGAATTGGTAAGCTAAAAATGTTAAATCATCAAACCATTTTTGCAAACTTTACAGGTCCTGGAGTAAATTCAACGTTTCAGTTAAATTTTCTTATGAAAATTTGCAAGCTGAAAAAAGCTGCGTCGCATTACTAGAGCAGGGTGCAAAATTAGGGCCTATTCTCGGAATTTTTATAGTTCAGAATTCTAACACTGCAGAAAGTTTCGACACTGAAAATGTTGTTGTAAAATTCAATAATACAGCGTGTGTTGTTGCTAACTTGGACATGGCTTCGAGAAACTTTTGCAATGAACTGGAGTAAGTGGTACATCCATTTGGTATGATAATAGTTTTTTTGTGACTTTGGACTTAACGGAGACAAATTAGTTAGATAAGTAGAGGTCGTTTGTTGTAGGGTGGATTGATAGCGTCGATTTAGTTTTTACTGCAATTTGACTTTGGTTTGAGCTGAGCTTTGTTAAGTTAAAATTAATAGTTAACTGACTGAACAATATTGCTGACAATTAAATTTTGTATAAATAAATTTAAAATTCAAAAGAAAGACTATTCGATAAATAATAAAAATAAATACATGATTTTTTCGCTTATTTTTACTAGCTTTTATTAAAATATAACTTGCACTGTTCGCATGTAAGTAAGTTGTCCGTCAAAATTTGTTCTAACAATATTTATAATAAAAATTTCAGCTATTTCGTAGTTCTGAATCATTCTATGGGCAACTTAACAGACGAGTACATGGTATCAGTTACTGACAAGATATGTCACGCTCGGAACAGTATCAGGTTACCAGCTTTGGTGCAACGAATGGGTTTGTTGAAAGAGGTAATTATTTACTGAATTACTTTTACTATAACACAAAACAATTATATGGATTTCCAAATATTTTTGTCAAGTTTCAGCACGAAATTTTAAATTAATGATAGGCATTCAAATCTTTTGTGCAATGATTTATAATTGTATCAATAATAAAGTACCTACCTACGTAAATGATTTCGTCACGACTCCTAAGTAACTACTCTTAAAATCGTATTATTTTTAGATCAATGAAATTGAAAGCTCCGATGCAAAAATGCAACCTCAATCTATTTACACTGCATTCAATGCCTTAGAAACCAGTTTGAAACGTAAATATACCAACGTCATATCCTACAACCTAAAAGAAGACGCTGCGTCAAAGTTTCTCAGTAAAATTGCTAAGATTATCGGTAAGTGGCTTTTTAGACATCTTAAATTGGATCCAAGAATTTTTAGGGTGTTACTAATAGTATCTCATGAACCTATAACACGATTAAAAATACAAAATTATATATATAAAAAAGTTTTTTTTAAACTCTTCAACTTCAACTGTTCTTAATTCTCAAACAATTCCAATATAAAAGTTGTAAAGTCCTTTTTTCAATTAAGTAATGAACAAAATGTCCTACAGGAGTAAAAGATATAAACGAACTAGACGAGAAGTTGTGTCTTAAAAACTTTTTCCATAACGAAGCACTTATTGAAGAAATTAATGAAGCAATTATTGATGCCTATCGTATTAGTTATCCAGTTGAAAAGATACAAGAAATGACTATTGAAAGGTTAGTTTAAAAGGAAAATAAAAAAGAGGGTTGTGGGTTCTAATCCCATGATCTTCTGTCTGGTATAGTAATAGTTAAGCGATTCGAAACCCAGAGGTTGAGTTGAGCTATATATTAATAAAATCTTGTTAATAAGACTGATTGATTGATTGTGAGATACGGTGAATGACTGGATAACTCCAGTTGAAAAGATACAAGAAATGACTATTGAATGGTTAGTTTAAAAGGAAAAAAGAGGGTTGTGGGTTCTAATCCCACGATCTTCTGTCTGGTATAGTAATAGTTAAGCGATTCGAAACCCAGAGGTTGAGTTGAGCTATATATTAATAAAATCTTGTTAATAAGACTGATTGATTGATTGTGAGATACGGTGAATGAAAAATATGAATATGGACGTCATGAAAAAAAATCTTAAGACATTTTTATTGGGCCGACCACAATCATTTGACAACAAAGGATTGTGGGTTATTGTGCCGATGAGGTTTTTTAACTTTTAAACTTTTGTTTGTTTAACTCATAATCGAATGATTCTTAAAAATACATTTATGATTTTTTTAAGCATCAAGAAATTAAGCCAAGACGTTTTTAAGATCAACAATGATTTTCAAAATGGTTTGGGAGCTTTCTTCAAGTATATCGATCAAGATGAATGTGCGGCTGCAGAGCCTATAGTTACTATGGCTACAAATTATAGTAAAGTGAAGGTTAGTACTAACTTTTACTTAATATAATTGTTAAATAATTGTTTGTAAAAACTTAATATAATTCTATAGATTATATATCTAGCTTGAAAAGAAAATACGTAGATTTAGTTTTAAAAATAAGAGATCCTGAATCATTTTTTTATTCAAAATACTATATATACAAGTCATAATAAAAGAAACGTAGGTTTGATCGTCATCAATTACTTAAAACTTTGGATTATTAAAATTATTTTATATTTAGGTTGTTTTTTTTTATATCACGAAAAAAACAAACAAACAATAATCAATTCTTCCACAGGACGAAGATGAACTTGATCCTAAAGCTACATACCTTCTACTGATCCCTGGATTCGGTGGTCACCATGAAGTATTCACACCTATCGCTGAAAGGCTTAAGGTTCAGGCTATGACTTTCCAGTACAGTCCAGAACTTACAAATGCAGATGTTCCTGAAATGGCAGCTTATATAATGAAGGTAAGGAATTAATGCTCAAATATTTTACGTCGTGAATACTAACCCTTTTGAAGATAAATAAATATATTTGAATGCACAAAGTAACACCCTCTCACCCTAAATGCATAATATACCGTCCTCCGTTCCATCGCGGGAAAAATGCTGGTCAATTACGTTGCAACAAACCAAACGATCGTTATATGAACATAATTTAACCTTTTAATATTGCTTCTAATAAAGATGACATCAAAATCCAAATACAAAATTTTCATTATTTATGACAAAAGTAAATAAAATTATGTTTCAATTTATCTTGTACCTAGATCGTAGATTTTTTATTTAGGTAAATAAATGAAGAACGCAAAACTTAAATTTAAACTAAAATATTTTATCAGAAAAGAAATTTAGATAACATAAACAAAAATTCTTCAATTCTGTTTCTTATTTATTAGAATAAAGCGCTCGTTTCGCGAATTGAATTCCGTTCGTGCTTCTATCGTAGCGATATTCGCCGTTTACTTTTATTATAAAGGATTGAATTAATTCAATTGATACTACCGATGGAGAAACAGAATCTTGTGATGCAAAACGCGTTTGATTTTCCATTGCAAGCGACGACAACGAGCCGCTTGTCTTGCTATCGTTACCGGAATTTCGAGAGCAAAGTATTGTAAATTAGTCGTCCGATAAAATTCAAGATTGTGTAAGTAGTAAGAGAGATTGTTCTTTTTGTTTAAAAATGTTTGAAGCAAAAGGATCACATACAATTGTCATTTTTGATGGCATTTTCGTTCCAAGACAAACCTTGCCAAACCTTTCAGCGATAAGGCCGCCTTTCTAGCTTTTACTTTACTTTGTGTTTATCGTGTTCTGTTTCTTTCTGTGTTGTACAAATAAAGTTATCTATCTATCTATCTTGCAGAAAGCTTAAAAAGTTTGTATTCGATGCTTACTTATGTGATTTAAACTAACCATTTAAATAATATACCTAAAATTTTTGTTTATATGTACTTTGAGTTTGGCTGAATGACGTCAATTTTGAGTTTAGGTGTTAGGTATTTTTATAATTAAACATATAATCTTCTCTTTTATACATGTTATACTGTAAATACCTTACCAAATGACATAAATAACATAAGAGTATAAATTTTATGATAAAAAGCCACTTATAAAAAAAAATGTAAACCAAGTATTACTTAATTTATTACTAAACTAATTATTTTTTAACTTGCTTCCAAGTACAGACATTTTATCCTCCCTTCCTTTATTTTAAGTATTTAACTACTAAATACTCTCTTCTTACATAGATAAATAAAAACTTTATTGAAGGGTAGGTATAGATAAAGTTATTAAATTAAAATCTTAAATCTTGGTTCAATGTTGATTTCAAATTTATTTGCGCTTCATAATTTTATAGTAAATAATCCATTTTCATTATATCGTTAACTAGCAGCGATCCGCGGTTTCACCCGCGTAAGTCCCGATCCCGTGGGAATATCGGGATAAAAAGTAGCCTATAGCCTTCCTCGATAAACGGACTATTCAACACAAAAATATTTTTTAAATTCGGACCAGTAGTTCCTGAAATTAGCGCGTTCAAACAAACAAACTCTTCAGCTTTATAATATTAGTATAGATAAATTTTACATCATTTACCTGAAACATTATTGTGAATGTGATAATATTATGTAATGTATAATAAGCTTTTTCTCCAAAATCAGCGAAGCAACAGCTGTTTTTCCCAAGTGATTAAATGAAAATAATTATTCAGTAAATAGGTATATAAATTACAGAAGGTATTAGGTACCTGCCCATCGAAAATTCAAAACAATTGAAATTCTACGAACTGTTTGTTTATTATCAAAGAGGTCACAGTCGAAAATTCCTACTGCGAAGCAAATTTAAATGAGTAACTCTCGCTGGTCCCACTATTTAAACCCAACCTGCACTGTGGGGAAAATGGGATTTCTATATTTTTTTTTGTTACCGTTGGCAACTGGGCCTACGAGTGGTAAATAAAAGATTAAATACTTAAATACCATTCATCCCCTTAAAGCCATAACGAATTTAGTGATTAGATAATTTATAAAAAACTTTAAGGATGTCGATATCTGTACAAAAATCAGCTGGTTTTTGTGTACATCGGGTTGTTATTATTAATTCTTTCAAGTACTAGCAATTTAGCCTAGCAAACAGCGTAACACCAGCCGCCTGTGCCGTTCAGTTTCTTTCTCTCTTGTCAGAGGTTCAGCTAAATGAAATTCTGTCCGACCAATAGCTTACAACAACGACGACAGCATCATTGGCTTAGTAAAAGTCATGCAATGTGCCGGACTTAGGACACATTTGACATTAGAGAAGGTGCTCCGTAGACTGCGTTGTGGATCACAAAGCTCATCTGAAGTGAAATCCTGTCGACAAATATTTTGTGTTCAGCTAAGACCAATCCTTGCATCACAAATTATTACAATTACCACACACCTAACAGATTTTAATCTTTCGAAACTTGACTAATGAGAGATTTATTAGATTTTACCTATTATGTAGGTCTCTTGGACTATGGTGTATAATTTACATTCAATTGAGTATTTCGTAGAAAACATCAAACGTTGTAATTATTTAAATTTCAGTTAGTCCATATATATTATATCCATTGTCTGGCCACCATAACACAAGTCTAGTTGCTTAGCTTGGAATGAAATGGCAATGTATGAAATTTCCAGTTTCTTTTTATAGTTCTTGAAGAAACGGCTGGTTCTTAAATCAAAATTCTACCTTTTGGGATACTCTTTCGGTGTGAACGTCGCTTTGGAACTGGCAGCATTGTTCGAAAAAGAAGGTAAGATAAATGGTTATATTTTCAGATCAATAGAATATAATAAAGGATAAGCCACTGCTATCCGATTGATCACTGTGAGCCGAACGTACCAACAGTGCCACTTGTCGCAATTATTAGGATGTACGAGCAATGCGCCTGTTTTTAGTCTTGAACTCATTTTTACGCGATAATAACAATAAAATCACCATTACCATGATCGATGTAACTCGATTGCAACGTTCTCGTTGAGTACATTATGGAGACTACCCGTAGTGCGAGTTTTAGTTGATCAAGCCGCGAAAAATATAAAATACTAGTGCCCCGTAGATATTTTATCCGCTTAACTCCTGAAAATAAAATAAAAAGCGTATAAAGTAGCCAATGAATTAATGTATTGTAATAGAAAGAATGAAAGAAAACATGTATTTAGTAAAAGCACACGACAACTTTTAAATTAATACTTAGTTTCATCAAAATCGGTCTAGTACTTAGTATAAACAAAAAATCTGTCCTCTTTATTATAATATTAGTATAGATAGAGTAAAGATAAGTAATAAATAGTAGGATTATAAGTACCATATGACTAGATCATTAAAATTACATCAAGAATTTCAATGTAATGTAACGTTCTTACAAATAGTACAATGCAGGCAAATGTAAGCCAAAGTTCGAAGTGTGGTGCCACTAAATTTAAAAACAGTGAATACCTAGCCCACAGCCACCTAACTTAACCTTTTTAAAATGTAAGAGCGAATTTGCACAAACATATGTTTCAGAGATTAATTTGATCCAATTAACTATTTTTCACCAAGAACTATTAAGTTGTAATTTAATAGTTTTTTATGTGAGAACTATTTAATAATTAAAATACTCGGACTCAGTATAAATATGCCAACTTGTCTGATCTCGGATATTATGTTTTTTCAACTGTTTCTTACTACCTAATTGGTTTTGACCTCGATGATAAATACTTTGTGTTACTTAATTGTTATTTAGTTTCTCATAAACATACATACGTTAAATTATTACTTTATTATTTGATACGGTCGGCTACATAATTGCAGACCCACCGTAAAGCTCCAAAACGTCTGTTATAGGAATGTTTTCAACACAAGCAAGGTTCTAGGCACCTGCTTTAGTTGAAGTTTAAAGTCTTCTAACTTATGAATTTATCAAACAAAAATTATTAGAATTTATTAAAACATTCCAATAATAATAATTTTCGAAGTCTACCGGGGGCTGCAATTATGCAGCCGACCGTACACAATAATGCACAAATCACAATAATAAAGTTTCTAAAACATTAAATTAATTCCATTAATCACTACATAGTATAAAATCAAGTCGCTTCTCGCTGTCGGTCTGCCCCTATGTATACTTAAATCTTTAAAACTAAGCAACAGTTTGATGCAGTTTTTTTTAATAGATAGAGTGATGCAAGAGATAATTTTAGTAGGTATATAAAATGAACAAAACCATCACGCGTAAAAGTCGAAAGTTCTAAATAACATGTTACTTGTCACGTTATGTTATATATATACTAGCTGTCCCGGCAAACGTTGTTTTGCTATTTACAAAAAAAAAAAAACAATAAAAAAAATAGATGTTGGCCGATTCTCAGACCTACTGAATATGCTCACAAAATTCCATGAGAATCGGTCGAGCCGTTTCGGAGGAGTTCAAGTTCGAACCCCGTGACACGAGAATTTTATATATATAGAGAAGATATTGACTTTCCTTGATGAATGTACGTTCAAAGCTGTAGGTACTTGACTGTTTAACTCAATACAAAAATAACATGGGACGAGTTCATTGATGGAAAATATTTGATATTTTTATATCACAATTTCGTCCCACTTTGGGCCGTAAGTATATTGGAGGAGTTCATGGGTCACTCAACGTCACTTGTCTCCCATTAAATTGAACAATGGATCGTTATAATTAAAAAAACAATTTAATTAGAATGATAAGATCCAGTAAAAAACTTTGAATTATGGGTTACTGACGTAATACCTACTTTACGTGCTTTGTTTTTTAGGTTTCTTAATAATGAGAGGAAAGGGGTATTAATATTAAAGGTCCCCGTCGGATTGAATAAAAATAAGTGAAATACAAAATGGTGCAAAATTAGCAAATTTTACTAAAATATTTTTTTGATGTTTATTCTTCACTATTCTTAGTATATTCCACAAAATAGTTCCAAGAAAGGATAGAAAATATAATTGGCTTTACATTACAGCCTGTATTGTGACAACAACTTTAAATAAAACCAATTAAAATAGATTATTTTAAAATAAAATAAATAAATCATTTATTTCAGGCTATAAAAGGCCCATAGATACATACCTTATACACTAACATACATATTTTATAACAATAATTGAATGTGTTAATAGATAGCTTAGAACTATGTTAGTAGCATTCCTTCTCCCCGACGGTGTAGTGCAGGCGGGAGATGTACACCGGAGTGTTCGGCATGGCAGCACGAACTCCCAGACTAGAATCAGTTGGGGCTGTACCGCAGCGATTCATGATAGGTCTTGGTCGCCGCTTCTTTTGCACCATGACAAAACCTTCATCATCGTCGTCGTTGGGAACCTTTGGCTTCGAAACGACAGGGGCGCTCTTGGCCCCCATTTATTGGAATCTTTACGAAAATACTGGCATAGAGTTGCCTCAATCTTTCAACATTTTTTTTGCGTGACCACCTTTCAAACGTATGGCATATGCTTTGTAAAAAAAATCTTGTAAAGTGTCAGATTTACCTGTTTAAAGTAAAACAATTTTTTTTTTTAATGAAATAGCAGGAAAATCTAACACTAACGCCATAAACTTGAAAGATGGACGCGAAACTAAAATAAAACGACCTCCCTTTGCTATGCCAGAATGTTACAATCCGTTTACATTATAAATAAGTATAGGTATTCTTAACTTTTTAAAAAAATACACTGAAGCGTAGTAACATCTTTATTACTTTGTTTGTGAACAAATATGCGTAGACATTCACGCTGTTCTCAAAAGTCATTGATATAAAATATCTAGATGATTCTCTAGAATATTCTCAGCATTTTAACACTCATATTGATAGGACTTAATAGATCGGTTAAATTAAGTAAAAAAATGAAAATTTCCTGAATCTAACTATAAATTATCTTCTTCTCAGGACACATAGGTATTGTCTACTGCCTCGACAGCAGTCCCGACGCCCTACGCGTTCAACTCGATGCCTACCTAGGTCACCTCACAGACTCTGAACTCCAAAACCGTCTAGTCCAACACATGTACAAACTCATGTCGGGCTGTGACAGCGACGACTTGATCGAAGAACTTAAAAGAAAAGACTCTTGGAGCGAAAAGATTGAACTATGCGTCCACAAGCTCAGAGGATTGGTGAAATATTCGCATCAGTACAAGAGGTGTTTACTCGAAGGCACGTATAAACGAATAATGCTAGCTCGCAACTACGAACCAACGTTTAAACTACAATCAGAGCTGGTACTAATGAAGGGTAAACCTCATCCAAATGCAGAAAAATTACCCGATGATTATAACCTTTCGAAATACACTACTATGCCTGTTAAAATTTTCGATATAGAATCAGATCATTCATCCGCACCTCAAGATTGTAGAGTCGCTAATATTGTTAATAGTCTTTTGGAACCAAATTTGCTTGAAGCATTTAAAAATAAAAATCTTTTGTGGACATATTTACGTGTCCCAATTAAGAGCTGGTAGATGTTTATCACTAGGTAATTTAAGTTTAAAATACGGCCATTTTCAGTCTAAAATAAAATATGGTGTTCTAATTTGAGTTTTATTTTCGTCTTAATCAAAATAACTCAATCCAAACTAAACTTTGTAGACTGCTGCGGTGACTTACCCATAATTAGTTTCTGCAGCAATTTGGTGTCAAAATGTTTTGATTTATTATTCCCTGTCTACTAATACCCAGTTGTGAAGCAAAATCACTTGTGTCATTCTCAAGTTGTTTAATCCTGCCAATCTTAGAAAATAAGTAAAAAATGACAGAAATATTACCCTATTTAACATTATACTTTGCCCTACCTCCAGAAATATCTCTAAAATCTTACAAATACCTAACACCTTAAGTAATAAGTTAATAGCCAAATAAAACGATAAAATTCGTTTTCGCACAATACACTATGATTCATTAAGCATCTGTAATCACTAGGTACATAGTATAAAATAAAGTCACTTTTCGCCGTCCCTATTTCCCTTTGTATGCTTAGATCTTTAAAACTACGCAACGGATGTTGATACGGTTTTTGAAGTGAAAACTTCTTTAGCGGCGTTGAGCACTTTTTCTGTAATGGGTATAAAATCTTAAACTCGCGTCAGGACACGTGACCTGATCGAAAAAGCGTAAGACGGATGGAGAGTAGACAGCTATCCCCTCTCTACGGCGCGGCGAAAATGTATGCTAAATGTATTAAGACGTACATATGGTATTTTTTAACGGACGACTATTGACGGACGACAAATGTCGGACGACAAATGTCGGACGACTATTTGTCGGACGACTATTGACTGACGACAAATGTCGGACGACTATTGACGGACGACAAATGTCGGACGACTATTTGTCGGACGACTATTGACGGACGACAAATGTCGGACGACAATTTGTTGGACGACAAATGTCGGACGACTATTTGTCGTCCGACTATTTTTTTTTTTTTCATCTAAAACTCTTTTTGCGTATGTTCTCGCGACATATGAGATTTTACACAGATATACAGTTTTCACTTCTGCCTGCACTCCCGGAGTGCGCTGTTTTTTTTAATGGATAGAGTGATTCAAGAGGAAGGTGTATATGTATAATACATGTATAATATAGCCGTGCGAAGCCGGGGCGGGTCGCTAGTTTACTAATAAAATTACCGCATTCAACTTTTAAAATAATCCACTGCCACTTATAAACAAAATCAAATAGTAATTTTCTTAGAAATTTAACAATGAATCTAAATCAAACTATTGATATTTCTAAGAATAGAGAGCTATCTTGAGAATAAATTAGATTAAGTGCTGTAACTTTATATAAAGTTAGCAAAATTTAAATCTGATCGGGTTTTCTTAAAATTATTCGCTATTGAATTTTGCTAAGAGCTAACTGTTAGTTAATTTAAATTTAGATCCAATACAATATAAAAACCATAAAGCATATTATTATAGTATATTTGCATGATATCAGATGCATACGTGTGTCGCCGCAAAAAATTGTTTAAAAAAATCTTACCGGTATCTTGGCAAACCACAGTAGAAGTTAAAACTCATACTTAAAAAGCAACTTCTTTGACAGAAACACCTAAAACGCCATAAAATTTTCACTTGACAGGAAAACCGCCTGAACTGGTTTCAGTTAAAAAGTAAATAAGAAAATACGACTGAACTTTTCTGATCGAGGATAGTAAATCTCAAAAACCCTTAAACTGAGGGTATGCTATAAAAAAACTTCCTAAGTGTCTGAAATATCTAGACTTTACTTTAAGGACATTGATAACAACTTCAGAAATTTAATTAGATGAAGAATGTATCTAATGCCGGCGCCCCACATTGGCTATGTTGGCTCCAAGTCATACTGTTGGATCCAACACACCAATGTGAGGATCGATCTTGGAACGTTCAATAACGTCCAATAACGTCCAATAGCGTCCAATAATGTTCCAAGATCGATCCTCACATTGATGTGTTGGATCCAACAGTATAACTTGGAGCCAACATAGCCAATGTGAGGCGCCGGCATTAGTCACCAATGTTTCGTTGAAGTAAATGAACTCTGGGATATTTTCTCCTTTAATATTTCTTGAGAAAGCAATATCTGTGGAAGTTTTAACAAGTATTGATTGGTTATTCGAAAGATATATTAGTTATTTTGATCTGGACAAGACAAATAAAAGTTTCAGTTGAATTCGGGAAGATTGATACAGATAATTTGGTGTGATATACAGGGTTATTGGAAATTATACTAGCAAGCCGCCGTACTTCTGTGCACCTAAACAAACAACTTTTGTTCTACGACTTCTGGAAATTCGAAAAAAAAATGTAAATTTTGAGGTTATGTATATTCGAAAAATAGCGGATTTTTTAAAACAAAGGTCATTCAGACCAAGAACAGAAGATGAAACTTAAAAAATAAGTAAAATTTTAAGGTTTATGGACCTCTTCGTGTAAGAAACAGCTGATTTTCAGGTAAACTTTACCTCAAAATGTTCGAAAAAATGTTCGAATTTCCAAAAGTCGTGAAACAAAAGTTGTTTGTTAAGGTCCACAGAAGTAGGCTCAACGGCTTGCTAGTATATAATTTCCAATAACCCTGTATGATAATAAATTGAATAAAGTAAGTTGAGTAGAAGGAAGGATTAGAAATGAGTATGAGAAATACGAAATGCTTTGAATGCTTGAATCTATTCAAGTGATATGGCTGGCTGTGAGATTAATTGACCATCACCAGCCACCAGACGATGGTTTGACGACATAAAAGTTCATGTTGAGGCAGCGTGGGTTGCTAACATCATGCTGAAGAACCAGAAAATAAAGAAAAAGGATTAATGGTTTGATATAGTTGCTCACAAAATGATAAGCCTGGTTGAAGAGAAGAATACTATTTCTTATCTTCAAGCATGCGCTTAATTGGACTCTTTCCCCATTATTCCAAAACGAGGTTTAAGAATAGTCCGAGATGTTGACTTAATTTTAGATTTAGACACAGATTTACTCGTGAACTAGGTATATAGTCTATCCCTATATAATCTATAGTTTAGGGGTTTAGGGTTTGTGTGAACTTTAGAGGTTTCGTGCCTATCCTATGGTCATAAAAGCCAAAAGTAGCAAATTTTTTCCTTAAATTCAAACAGCCAACTTTTGTTACCGAAAATATTTCAATAGCAAGTCGTAAATAAGCATTATTGAATCATTTATCAGGTAATAATCGCATTATGAGAGAGTAAATTACATTTCAGAATTTATTGTTGTATCATTATGAATAACGTACCTAATCTGAATTGTTTTATTGCAGGAAATAATAATATTAAAATATGTTATTTCATCTATTTCTATGAGTTTTGTTTTTTTCGAAGAGATTAGTAGGTATATTTTTTAATGAATTTCTTAAATAGAATACCTACTTACTTCAAACTGCGTATTGTTTACCGTATTTTTTGGCTCATTTTTTCTCTTTTATAATCTGACGTTTCTATTGTTTTTCTTACCAAAAATAATTCAATTAATGTGTTAGGTATTTAATTAGTATGATTCTAATTGGTAGAGATAATTATTTTATATTCTAGAGTATTCTAGGGACTGAATTTAGAATTAGAAATTTAATTGATAATTTAAGGTTACTTTTCAATTTATAAATTAAATTTATTCTCAAAATCTAGATAAATAATGTTAATATTATTTATATTTAAATTTTTTTTAAATACTAAATAATATAATATAATAATAAAAAATATATTTTATGATCATGTTAATTTTGTTAGTTAATATTCCTATCTACTACCTACACATATTCCTGACCGGCAACAGACGGACAGCCAATCGCTTGATCTTGGATTCTGTTTTAATCCTTTTTAGGTATGGGGAACCCTAGAAATCCTGTAATTTGTACTCAATTTACACCCTAATTGCTAGATTATCTTACAGTTTAAGCAATTTGTGTAATGTACTCCGCAGTTCTGCTAATGGGCAATATTGCCTATTGTATTGCCAATCATTTTGAAGTGAATCGAATGTCTACGACAATAAAATTATTAATCTAATGATCGATAATTAGGTGACAACTTTTAGTTTGGGCCACATTTATAGAATGTTAACCAAGCTACAGTATTTTAAAGAACGTGTGGGGGGAGAGCGTAGATTTTTATTGAAGTGAAAACTTCTTATGGCGCGTTGGGCACTTTTGTGGGTGAGCATTTTCAGCCGTTCTCGCGACAGATGAGATTTTACACAGATATACAGTTTTCACTTCTGCCTGTTTTTTTATTGAAATGTCGTAAACATTCGACAAGTTTCGTAGACAAGGTTTATCTTACAGGTTTTATATATTTTGAGGTTTATCTTCCGAGAAAACTAATCAGCTTTCATTTTTTGCAACTGTATATGAAGAGAGGAAATACCACATACTCATAAAAAAAGTTGAAAATTAAGGTAAGTAGGTAAATTTTGGTACTTACAAGTTTTCGCGAAAATCTAAATACTCGTTATAACTCAGGACCTTGATTTTTTATACACCTAATATGGACTACCAGAACCTAGTGTCTATGGTAGAAATTTCACTAAAGTCCAACCGTCCATGAGAAAGTCAGTGCTGACACAGGGGGCCTAAGTCTGCTAACACAATTGTGTTTCAATAGTGTGTCGATATAATCGTAATAGACATTTAATGTAAAAAATATGACATTACAGTCATGTCAAATTCGTATTCTCCTAACGTTAACTATTCTATCGAGACACCACTGACACACCACTGACTCACTTTTGTGTTCTGCTCTACAATCGTGGCTTAATGGAATCTCGATAGTTGTCAAAACGGTATATTGCTTAGCAACATATACCATGTTGCTAGGCAACACCTGCAAGGTAAATATTACCATACCATTGAGACTCCATAGTGATTATATTGCGATGTTATTAAAAGTTAGCAGAATACCAAATAAAGTCACAATCTCGATATAATATCAATAGAGTCTCGATATAATGGCAATGGTTGGCCAAATAGCAGAATAAGGCCCAGGGACAATCAGACAAGAGGGTGTCTTTTTATACGATTTGAGGTACGCAACCCTAAGAATAAAAAGTTATTCATTTACACGACTATAAATGCTTTACTGGCCGAAACGAAACCCGTGGTAGGCTCAATCCGGGCCAATCTCGACTAAGTCTAAGACTTTTTACCTAAAAATAATCTAACAAGTTGGTGAGTTACTCAGTCAGGTTCCTAAAGTACCTAGCAAGAGGACCTCAGTCTGTCATTTAGAAGGTCAAACAAAATGACCGGGGTTATTATTATTATTATTATTCAACACGCGATCTCGACCCGTTATTAATGATCCATTTAAAACGTGTGAATTTAAAAACGTATAGGTAATTCGTCTAATAGTTAAGTAAGCTGTCGTATTCAGACGCATTACGTAAACATTACAAAACAAAGGATTGTTTTAGATACCTAACAAACCCAAAGGTGATATTCCGCCTGGAACTTGAAGTAATAGTTCAAAGCTTTGCTGATAGATGTCTCTGCTAACACTAAAATTTTAGAATGCCGTTATGTTAGTATAGGGAAGAGAGGGCGCTGCTTTGCTTATTTACCTTCGAGCATATTTACTTCCTTATTTGGTAGTCAAATTATTTAAGTGTAAATTATGTTTGTTTGCAGTTTGCGACTTCAGCCAATATTGTAATTAAATGTCCGTGGTTTTCCTCATAGATATTATAGGCTTTGGAAATTGGCTAAGTAATATCGGCGGCGATTCTACCTTAGATTTTAAGATGTTTCAATGTGATATTTATAAAAATGTATTATGCATCCAAATGAATAAAAAAAATGATTTGAGAATCCAGTTGAAATACTAACAAAAAATTATCTCAATAAAAAATAAATGACGATCGAAATGAAAACAAAAGACAATAATAATATAAACATAAAGAAAAAGACGATCTAAACAAAAAACAATCTAAAAAAACATAAGACAACATCGTCAAATTTTATGAAAGATGTTCGAAACAATAACAAAAGACGATTATAAATACACAAAAGACGATACAAACACAAACAAAGGAATACAATTAAAAACTAATAAATCTTAGTGGTTATAATTTCAGTATCCGATATTGAGGACGACGGCAATCAAGTAAGTCGACCACAGTTCATAGCTACAAATAAGTAATTACTCGATCGTTAAGGAACTGATAAGTCCCAGTATTATTGAAGAGTGAATCATGGAAATTGTTCAACCGAACTAGATCTAGTCGTTAAACTCTAATAACTATTTGTAATTTGCTGAACTTCAATCTAAATCAGTTAAAGCTTAAAAAGGATATTTTTGAAGGGATCAAAAAAGGAAATAAGTGTTATGTCATGCAAAAGGTTCGAATTCCGTTTAATTAGTTAAGGTTCAAACATCCATAGAGATCGCGGTAGTGTGACTTTAGTAGAATACAAATAACATTTTTGAGGGAATAATTATGTTGTCCAATAAAAATATTATACGAATTATTTTGTAATGTAACATTTCATATTTATTAATTTATTCATTGCTTTTATGAGTACATTTTGTTAAATTAATATGTTTTTGACTTGTTTCAAAAGTTATTAAAAAAATAAATTTATTCTGACATAGGTATTTTATACAAACAGATTAAAAAATGAATTCATTACTTTAAAGTCGAGTAAATAAATTGTTGGTAAAATATATACTTACTGTAAATTTTCATTTATTCAAATTTTATAGGGTTAATGACTTATATGTTTTAATTGACTTTGAAATATAAGTAATTTCTTTTCTCAAAGTTTGTTTGTATAAAATGATAAGATTTTGGAAAATATATTTATCAATTTATCTTTTTGTACATACAAAATAAACGGCCTTTTGAGTGTGCTAAATACATCCTCGGTATTTGAAAAACGGGTTTCAATTTCAAGTATCACTAAGAGCCAATTGCATAATTGGCAATTGCATAGAGCATTCTATAGTGCGGTAGAGTCCTTAAAAAACACAATGTTCTCTCGGTGCAGTGACGTTGTGAAGCTGACATTATTCAGAGCATTCTGTCAATGCTTCTACACATGCCAGCTTTGGGTCAACTGCACCAGGAGATCGCTAAGTATCATTAGAGTGCAATATAATGACGCATATCGTATTCTAATGAAACGTCCACGATACTGCAGCGCATCGAGCATGTTTGCAGAGGCCAGATTACCAGATTTCTTTGCAATCATAAGATCCCGCATAGCGTCTTTCTGGTTGCGTCTCCGTAGGTCCGATAATGAAATTCTCAAGACTTTGACTTGGTGCTTGGATAGCCCTATATTTAGGTATTGGATGTCTGTGCATCGTAAAAATGACAGGTAAGTACCTTTAGGTAGTGACTGTGTATTATTAGCTTTAAGTTAGATTAATCATCACTACATAGTATAAAACAAAGTCGCTTTTTCTGTCCCTATATCTTTGTGTATGCTTAAATCTTTAAAACTAAGCAACGGATTTTGATGCGGTTTTTTTTAATAGATAGAGTTGAGAGGAAGGTTTATATATATAATACATTCATAATATAGCCGTGCGAAGCCGGGGCAGATGGCTAGTAACGTCTATATCCAAATCGTCTTTGTAACTGAATATACCTATTATATATTATACCAGCTGTCCCGGCAAACGTTGTTTTGCCATTTACAAAAAAAAAACTAAAGGAAACAAAATGAAAAATTGATGTTGGCCGATTCTCAGACCTACTGAATATGCTCACAAAATTTCATGAGAATCGGTCAAGCCGTTTCGGAGGAGTTCAAGTTTGAACCCCGTGACACGAGAATTTTATATATTAGAAGATTATGAATGTAACTATGAGTTATATCTAGAACTGAATTTTGCAGTATTTCATATAATTGCTTTGTACACAAAAGCTTTTTATTGCTGAAGTATTTTATTTCCGTTTGAAGTTACAAAATATAATTTGATTAAATTGTATTTCTCGTTTGTGGGTGTTACTAGGGATGTCTCCCGTATGTGTTGTATATGTGTATATGTTTTGTCCCAATAATAAAATTCATGCTTAGGAGACCCTAAAAATGAACACCTAAAATTGAAGGAGACCCTAAATTTGAAATTAAACTGGAGTGAAGTGGATGAAGTGTTACATCTAATTTATCACTGACGTCTGAAAAGACCAATACTAAAACCAAAAACATCAAATTTTTTTCAACAAGTGGAAACGTGTTTTGGTCAAGCGTAGTGAACCCCTATAATATAAATACGTCATTACCAAGAGGTTGTAGCTACTGGGTATTTATAGAGTGCTCATGTCATTCGTTGTTTGTCGATGGTAAATAGTTGTCATAAATTATTATTTTCTCAAAAATGGCACTTACAAATAGAATGTAAATTGAATTGGCCTCACAGACTTAATATAAAAATACTAATTAAATTATGCCTTGGTAGATATTATGACAGAACCATCTTGGTACTGGATAAAAAAAACTGAAAGTTGTGTCTATGTCTAGCATGAATTGACGAGGTTTGTAAAAACGAGGCATTATAAGCTCAGCAGCTTTTGCCTTCGCTGACAGGGCAAAAAAGGTATTATCTTGATCAAAGATATCCTGGAATAATAGTCCCAGCGTTGTCAATCGAGTGATTCCGAACCAGGTTAGAAAAAGAGAATCCGAGTTACTTCTTTTTATTATGCTTCCGACGATCGTGTTTTTAAGTTGGAACTGTACGTTCTACAAAAATATAAAGCGCTTGCGCTTCACTTGGCTTTTCTGGGGGTCACTACCGTGTCCTTAGATTTGAGGTATACGACCACTCTAATTTTATATTACCTACTCAATGGTCATAACTAATGCTATCAAAATTATTATTTTCTCACATTTTTTACTAGAACACAATATGTATTAGGTAATTTCGTAAAAAAACATTTTAATTAATATTATGTTTACAAAGTTGTAATGTTTTGCCTAAATGGTAGATCAAAGCAAAAAATATTTAATTTGTTTTCAGTAATTTGTAAGTATTCGCAGTATTCTGTGATTATTTTGTAAAAAGTTTTTCCAAGGTTTTCTTATTTTAAGACTAGCTGCGCCCCGCAGTTTCACCTACGCTATAATATAGTCTCTATTTTAAAGGGTATCTATGTAGCTATCAGGACTTATAAATAAACTAGCGACCCGCCCCGGCTTCGCACGGCCGTATTATGCATGTATTATATCTAAAAACCTTCCTCTTGAATCACTCTATTTATTTAAAAAAACCGCATCAAAATCCGTTGCGTAGTTCTAAAGATTTAAGCATACATAGGGATATAGGGACAGAGAAAGCGACTTTGTTTTATACTATGTAGTGATAAATATTGCAGGAGATTCTACACATCGTCATCTAGCCCCAAGCTAAGTAACTAGACTTGTGTTATGGGTGCTAGACAACGGATATACTTACTACTTTTATACTTTCCTATTGTAAATTTATACTTATAACACATAGAAAAAACCAGACCACAGACAGTCTGAGACGGGAATCGAACCCGCAACCCTGTGATTAGCAGTCCGGCATTGTGCCAACTGGGTCGTCAACTTATATGTACATAATAATATTACTGAGTAGTACTTATAGCGTAGAAGTCTCACTTTTCTATGATTACTTTCAAATGTAGATTCTTTGTATTTTGACGTAAAGGGAGTTAAATAGAGCTATCTAAAAATGATAACCGGATTTAAATATGTACGTTTATTGATTTTTCTAATATTAAGTTAACAAAAAGAGATTTGAATATTAAAATGATATGTAAAATTAATATTAAATGTCACCTTATTAACAGGTCTTTGCTTTTATCTTTAAATTTAAAATTGGTAACAGAAATATAAAAAAACAAATTAAAGGTACATAATACCTACATAAATTTAACGTTTAGATATCATTTATGTGTGCCCGAAGATAAACCTAAACTGTTTTATTTATTTTAACCAAATAATAATTAAAAAAATAAGACTTAATTATTCGTGTTAATATAAATAGACATTAAAAATACAAATAGATTTTTACACTATATCTATATGAAACTATGTTTCTCAGTCTGCGATCGCTAAGATGCAATTGAAATTCATTATATCTAGCTTCATTTTTGGCTTTATGTTTCTAAATTTTTCTTTGCATGGAAAGGGAAATGTCCACTTTCATAGAAGATGTGGTTTTTACTTAAACATTTTTTTAAAACATAATTATCAAACAAACAAACAAAGTGACAAAGAGTGAGTGGGTGAGTGTGTTTACAAATAAAGTGTTTATCTATCTATCATATAGGTTTTATTACTAGTACAGCAAGGATCATAACAGCTAAATATTGGAGTACCAAGACACTTACATGAGTTCTAGTTTAAGATCTACTCGTTAAGGTTTCCTCGACTAAACTAAATATAAAAAATACATTTTATAGATATGGCAAGTTGACTATGACAAGGTGATCGAACAAAATAGAGATCGAGCAATGTTCGATTTAAGTAGAATACTAATAATTATGCATTTTTTATTTATTCATTACCTTAGAATGACAAGGAGTGGTATTCAAAAAATAAACTTAATTTATGATACCTAAAATATTATAATGAACACATCGCTCTTAGAAAAGCCAATAATGGGTTGTGTCCTTTATTAGTGTACTATGATAACATTTATTTACACAAAGTTTTCTATTTACCTAGATAAAATCATAAATGAAAATAAATGTGTGATTTTTTACAAACAATTTAAATTAACGTTAATTCAAGGTGTTGAAATGATGTTGATACAACTCCTAGAATCTATTTTAAAATATTAAATTAAATAGTAGTAGATACCTTAGTTGAATTTAATAACAAGTAAAGTCGTATTCGTATAATAATGCACGACCTTCTTATGATAATTACAATTAGCATACAAAGACTTAAATTAGTCCATACCCGATTACAACTCCGCGTGGGAATTTATAAAAAAAATATATTTTTGTTATTTTAAAATAAAAATTTCTTGGTTATTGTGATCCATTCTCTTGTTTCGAGCAAACGTTACAACAACTTCAAATTAAAACTTAAATTACTTAATTTAAATAATTATTAAAAAATGAAAGGTGATCCGCCAATGACCGGAGAGGAAGTAGTGATTAGTGGTATATCGGGAGTGTTTCCTAATTCGGATAGTGTGCAAGATTTTATGAACAATCTTTTTAATAAGGTAAGCATGTTTTTAATGTTTTTGTTACTATAATTCCTAAATAAAATACCTAAAGCATGGTTTCAGTGTTTCATAAGACTAACAGATATCTATAACTGACCTTTCTATTGGGTAGATTTTATTCATTGCATTTTTATCAATTTAATGTCTTTAGTTGAAATATGACCAAGACCATTACATGAAAAAAAAATGTAAGTAAGAAAAATATCAGACATACAGATAATAAGAAACTGATATTTACCTTCTAAAAATAAAAAAAGATTTCTCTCTTTTCTTAATTTAATTTCATTTCATATTAATTTATTTCATTTCATTTTAATAATGATTCACTGTTTTGTGAAAATTAAATAGGTACTTATAAATTTATTTTATGTTAAAAGAAAATTATACTTTAACGGTAATTCAATTACTATTTTTATGCAATAGGTTGACATGGTTACTGAGGATCCAAGGTGGAGCACAAGAGACCCTGAGCTGCCAACGCATGTTGGAAAAGTGAGTGGCATTGAGAAGTTCGATGCGCAGTTCTTTAAAGTTGGATTCCAGCAAGCCCAGGTTCTAGAACCGATATCAAAAAAGCTATTGGAGCACGCTTATGGAGCTATTTTTGATTCTGGTAACTATTAATAAACTTCATATTATATTTTTAAAAGACAATTATGATAATAATGAGTATTTTTTAACCTGTTCTTTTGTTTACCTACGACTCACCTGGTGCACGGTAAAATTTGAAATAGTTTATGTTGCACCTTTAATTTTTTGGACTAGAATATGTTTTCAATGTTGAAATAAATAAATAAATTCAAAAAAGTTTAATCAACCTAAATAATATTAATCCATTAACATCAAAACAAAAGCTCGTTTCTAGGTTTGGATAATTTCTAGGTTTGGATAAGTGGTCGATAAATAAGAGCCTTTACTGTGATACTTATTTTTATCAAAGCGAATTATGAATTATGAATTATCAACTAAACATTTATACACAATTGGGTAGGTAATTTGTATATTACATACCTACACTTTATCTTAAATGGTCTCTCAAATTGCTAAAAATGATTGTAACAAAACTTTTTTCATTAGATAGCCTATACTTTGAGAAGAAGTTACAGCTTAAAATATGGTTTTCAGAATCTTGACAATATTACTTCTAACAGAATTTAAGCAAACTGTTTCATTTTAACTATAGTTTTGTAATATTTTCAGGCAACACCCACGTATCTTTAAAAGGAACAATTATTGGAGTCTTTACAGGCGCTACGTTTGCAGACTATTGCAGTTTGTGCCTTTTCGCAGTTAATATTAAAAATGATTTCTTTGTTGGAGGGTAAGTGTCTAAATATCTAGACAATATTAAATTTAACTATATCTAGCTGTAAAATTTTGACCTCTGTCGTTAAATTTGCATGTTTTAGATAAGATTTTTTTGTAAAATACATACAACCGAATTGAGAACCTCCTCCTTTTTTGAAGTCGGTTAAAAATACCGTTAGATTTGCAATGATCTGTTGATTATATAAAAATAAAATATATATACTTGAAAGCACCCATTTTCCGAACTAAGAACCAGTGTAACACCCCCACCAGGACGAGGCATCAAATACGATACTATGCGATGAGTCTTTTAAATATTGACTAGTTTAACCCTGTAATGGGGGTAATCTGACACATTAATACAATTTCAGGTCCAGCAAATCAATGGTGGCGAACCGCATCTCTTATTGGGTGGATGGTAAAGGCTCCTCATATAATCTGGACTTTTCTTGCGCCAGTTCCATTGCAGCCTTGGAACAAGCTGTCAATGCAATTAAAGCTGGTGATTGTGACGCTGCTATTGTTGGATGTGGTAACCTTTGTACCCATCCAGGTTTGACAAGGAATTTGAAAAGGTAAGAAAGTTCTATTTCTTCAAGAGTATGAATTTTCTTAGTTTATACTTCAAAGTTATCATTTCATCTTTTTACGGAGTTTAATAAAGAATACTCCGTAAATCAGAAAAAGACAGATTTTAATATTGCCAAGGACAATTATTTATAATAACTGTAAACAGTGTTTGAAAGATAAATCATAAACGTTGAAAAGTGTGAGACAATGCAAACAAATAACAAAAAATACATAAATTAAAATGATGTACTTATTTGTATCTAATACATAAATTTAAACTTGAGTATAACGATAACTCATTACTAAAATTATTACAGACATGGCGTCTTATGTTCGGACGGTAAAACCAAGTGTTTTGACAAAGATGCCGATGGATACGTTCGAGCTGAAGCTGCTAACGTGATCTTTTTGCAAAAAGCCAAAAATGCTAAAAGGTACCCAAATAATATTTATGTATATTCAAAACAATAATAATCATTTTAATTGTTACACAAAAAATAATAGGCTTATTTGATATTTTTTAACTTATTTGTTTATTATTGCAGGATCTATGCTGAAGTCTATCACGCTACAGGAACTTATAAACTGAAACCTGGATCTGCTTTTCTACCTACACGTCAGACCGAAGAAGTAGAAGAGTTTCTGAAAAATGTTTATGCTGAAATTGATATTGATCCTACCGTTGTAGAATATATTGAAGCAAATGGTTCAGGTAATATGTCACAATCATTTTTTTAACAAAACGATATTTGCCTTTTAGTAGAAAAACATAGACTTTTACTAGTGGATTAACTAAAAACATACAAGGATAAGCGCGATAAACATAACCTTTTCCTAGCAGTCGTGTAAAATAGAAACAGAGTAAAGCGAAGAAAATATTATCTATTTTATCAGTTAATCTTAAAGAATCTAAATTTTTATATCTAATTTTAGCTTTAGCAGAAGCAGATGCTAATGAACTTAAAGCAGTGGCTAAATTATTTGCATCAGACAAAAATATCAAAATTGGGTGTGTAAAATCTAACATGGGTCATAGTGAATCTGTATCTGGACTCTGTGCTCTTACTAAGGTAAACGAAAGAAACTTACCCAAATAATATATAAGTTGAATGTTTAACATTAATATACTAATCGTTGTTTATGAATATCTTAATTTACAGCTGTGCTTAGCGTACCACAAAGGCCAAATTCCTGCTAATCTCCATTATAATAACCCACAAACCGATATCACAGCAATAAATGAAGGTAAAATAAAAGTAGTGACAGAAAACACTGATTTTGGACGAAAGTTCACTGCTTTGAACAATTTTTCTTTAACTGGAGCCAATTTTCATGCAATTCTTAAAGGGCATTATAAACAAAAAGTAAGTACAAAACACAAGTTTTTGCTTCTTAATTAAATTATTTAACTTTAAGTCCTTAAAAATTGTAGCCAAAAGACTAAAGAATTGAACTTGATTCATTAAGTAATTAATTTGGTGCATACTGAAACCTTAACTGATAAGTATGTACCTAGTTGGGTATTCAAAATTAATTTAACTTTGTTTTATATTTTCATCAATTTTTAGGATCTCAGTAAATATGACTGCAAAATACCACGTCTTGTAGTCGTTTCCGGCAGGTTAGAATCCGCTGTAGAAAGAATATTGGACGATCTGACACAAAGACCTATTGATGCGGAAGAAATATCTTTGATACACGACATATTCTCTAAGGATATAACCGAGCATACTGAGCGTGGATATATAATTTTAGGTAAAGTTCTTGCAATATACATCACACATATAATAAAACTTTTTAAGAAATTGCTGTATCTAGGGCGTTAGAAATTACAAGAGCGCGATACTACTATATTTTGGGCTTTATTAGTGGTAGCTGTGTAATAATTTTTATTTTAGTTATGGGAATCAAATTTTCTATACCATGGTGTACTTACACGAATTGGAATCATTAACAATTTTATTTAAAAAATGTATTTCCTGTAGATGACTAGTAAAGGTGAACGCATATTGATCAGGCTCTGATCAATCTGCGTCTACCTTTACCTAGAATAAAATGATAACTGTTTCGAAGTTTACACTGCACTCTATCTTATTTCCATGAAATTAGTTAAAAAACTGTCTCATTTATGCATTGTCTTAAAAAAAATCGTTCATCTCTTTCAGACCGCAACAGAAAAGGTGAGACAGTAAGCTCCTCTCGCAGCACAGATTATTATCCCGGTGTTAAGAGACCCCTGTGGTTTGTATATAGCGGAATGGGATCGCAGTGGGCCGGCATGGGTGCAGATCTAATGAGAATACCTACTTTTGCTGCGGCTATCGAAAGGTAAAGGTATAAAAGTATAATCACATCTTCAGGACCTTTGAAAATTATTCTTGGGTTGAATTCAATTTAGGTATTTTTGATTCAAACATGAATCTGTTAAAATTTTTTCGAATATTTCTTTAGTATACATTAAAACATAATAATAAGTAGGTATTTGAAACAGTTAAAATTTTAGGACCTACAAAACAGTATTTCCTAATGTTCTTGCAACTTGAACTCATATTTAAACGTCAGGTTTTAAAAAAAATCAGTAAATAAGGCGATTAAGCTATTTTAATTATTACATACAAAATCAGTAAAACAGAAACAGTAAAAGAAAATTCTTTGTTCAAATAAATTTTCCCTAACAATAATAGAATTCAAGGATAACCCCCAAAATATTCTTCTAAAAATATCCTTTCAAAGGAACACTAAACAAATCATGAATGATGTATATCGAAAGTGACGTAAACAAATACCAATTGCGCTTTGAAACATGACTGTAAGTTATTCGTTACTACCTTCGTGATAAAGTATTGTTTGATAACTAGAACTATTGTTGAATATTATACTTTATATGATCATTTATTTATTTAATAAATTCAGTACACAAGAAACAGACAAAAAAAAAGATTACATTATATACTTATTACTAAGGTAAGGTAAGTCCCTCTGAAGAGATTTTTGCCGACTGACCTCTACCATTGTTTTCTTTTGTCATTGGTTTAACATAATATTGTCATCGCTTCTGGTACTATCTAATATAAATATATTTACTAAACCAAAGAAAAGAGTAAAATATTGAATTGCAAGTACATAGGTATGGACGATCAATTCGTTTATTCTAGGTATCTACTGTCGCAATGCTGAATATTGTCATCATATTTTGTAGGTATCAAGTTTTTTCACACAATACAAAACATCACATTTTATTTTCTGTCCAATATTTTCGAACAATAATTTCTTTACAGATGTCATAAAGTCCTCGAACCGAAAGGCATAGATCTCATAAAAATAGTGACGGAAATAGACAATAAAATATTTGATAACATTCTGAACTCGTTCGTCGGTATAGGCGCTGTACAAATTGGATTGACCGATGTTCTGAAAGATATGGGGATAATTCCTGATTATATTATTGGTAAGATACTTTTAGCGTTTAGGAAATTGATTTTTTATCGGATACTAGCTTTATTTGAGTATGTTGTAGACATAGAAATCTTAGATGAAGGTGTCGAAAAATATTAAAAACGCCTAAGTTCAATTTCTATCTATTTGTTCTGTTTCTTTATTAAATAAAAATATTGTTACATAGGTCATAGCCTTGGAGAAATGGCTTGTGCATACCATGACGATACTATTACTGATAAAGAGCTGATCTTATTGACATACAGCAGAGGTAAAGCTATTCTCAATTCCAATTTACAGCCTGGTGCAATGGCTGCTATTGGAATTGGCTATAAAGAGGTAAGATTTTTAAGGTTAACGTGAGGCGACACCAGTTGATCCGTGTGTTTTAAGTCGTGTTTTTATTGTCTAAAAATAATTTACTTCCTAGCTATCAAAATGGTGTCCACAAGACATTGATATTGGTTGTCACAACAGTTCAGAGTCCACAACTATTTCTGGACCAATAGAATCTATGAAAAAATTCGTCGCTGAATTAACGGCAAAAGGCATTTTTGCAAGATCAGTACATTCGGCCAATGTTGCTTATCATTCACGATATGTTGCCGACGCAGGTGAGTCAAACTGAAACTAAAACGCAAAACACTTTATTCATTTAGAATCATACACTTGGTACGAGATCACATACTTAATATATAAAAGTCTTAAAAGCAAAGTTAGGATGTATGCCTTCGGAACGCGCTTACCAATGAGAAGAAGGCAAAAGAAACTCATGGGGTTCTTCTAATCACGCTAAAAAAGTCAATATTACAAATATTTGACGGTATTATTTGAAATGGAAATGTCAAAGTTGAAAACCTAACTTAAAAGTACTAACTACCTATGTAAAAATAGCACTTCTAAAATGGTAGGATGTGGGTGGGAGAAACATGTTAATGTAATAAAAGGAGAATTACAGTCAGACATCATTTATTACTCAGATAAACGCTATACTTATAAATAGAAAAACACTTTACTTCACTGATTTAGAAATCACAAATTGTGCCAATCTCCATATTTGATCTGGAATAAATTCCTATATTACAAGATACAAAGTAAAAACAAACAATACTACTTCTACAGGCCCAGAACTACTTCGGCGTCTTAAAGTAATACTAAATAAGCCAAAGAAACGCAGCCAAAAATGGATATCGACATCAGTTCCACAAGAAAATTGGAACAGCCCTACAGCAATATATTCATCTGCGGAATACCACACAAACAACTTACTGGTAAGGTAACTTGTAGACTAGACATTTCCGATTGTACGATCATTTTTTATTACAGTTTATCATGTTAGGCAGTTTCACGTCTCTAGATTCTATTTGTAGTTTGGCCACATGAGTTAAAAAGAAAGTTTTTTTTTTACTCATGTGGTTTGGTTGCCCGACTTCAAATAATTATGTAATGCAGTTATTTTTACCTTTTTTTAGGTTGGTTTTTGATTTTACTTTTTCACTAACTTTTTAATTTTACTGTTCTAAATTCGACATGACAGTATATTTTTCCATTATAACTAACTGAAAATTCCAAAAAGTTTTTTATCTGCAGCAGCGAAATGTCCTTGACCATCATACTCGTGAGATAATCCATGTTCATTCAGATATAAAAGGCTCGGAATCATCATACCTTTAATAATTACATGAATAAACTAATAAATAATACTTAATGCTTTCCAGTTTATTTACTACCCTCTATAACTTTGACCTAGTCTGACCTGCCCGTAAATAAGAATCCCTAATATTTTCCTTAAAATATTTTCCGAGGCATAGTGACTCTGTATTTCATAAATATTTTGTAAACAAAAGTAAAAAATGTAAGGGCGGCGGGGATTAGTTTGCTTTTTTATTAGAAAAAGGTGGAAAGTGCCTTTTTCTTAAAAGCAAGTATTTCAGTGTTTATTTGTAATCTTAGTCCCTAAGACTGGAACGTGGAGATTTTGCGGGTTTAATTTTTGCCACAATCTTTTGAATGTCTACCGCATTGCTACATTTTTTTGTTACCTACTTTGGACAGTGTTGGTCTGTTATGGGTAATCTCGACTTGAATCCAAAGGTCATGTTTTATAATGGCAGAGTTGGTAAGTTAGTCTTAAAGTTATGTGCAGTAGCAAATCTGAATTTATGGGCGTAAATTCTTGATTCTAGAACCCAGTCTTATTTGAAGAAATGTCAAACAAGATACCAGCAAACGCTGTTATTGTCGAAATTGCCCCACACGGGTTACTTCAAGCGATTCTTAAAAGATCTCACAAGGAATGCATTCATATTCCTCTAACAAAACGAGGGAACATGGAAGGTGTTAAATTTTTACTCGATGCTATTGGAAAGTGAGTAACATTTACAGCTTATTAGCACCAAACCAAAATATTTAGCATGGTATGAGGCTTCTGAGGAAACCATGCAGCATCTATTAGGTCTGTTCAATGTTCCTAGTAATATCCAATTTCACAGAAAATTTTCCAAATCACTTCTAAAACCGCAAATAAATGAGTTTTCTCAATAAACTAATAATAATATTAGAACTATAAAAACTCTTTTAAAAATAGACCAATATCCAAAAACTTTACTCCTATTGGAAGGCACTCAAAATAATAATATTATCGATATTCGAAGGATACTTGGAAACATGTTATATAAAGTTGGTAATATTATTTCAGATTGTACTTAGCTGGATTTAATCCAAAAGTTAGTACGTTATATCCAAAAGTGGAATTTCCTGTGTCTACTGAAACTCCGTTATTATCGCATTTGGTTGAATGGGAACATAGCGAAGATTGGTAAGTATTTCCATATAACGAACCCAATGAAATTTCGGTAATTTTAAGCAATGTTAGTCTGTATGGAATATTTTGTCTTTAAATGCAAAGGTTCAAATTAGCCGTCCTTCAATGTTGATGCGTTGAAGCAAAGCTAATTTGAACCTTTGCAGTTAACACGCTAAATGTATGTTAAATGCATTTACCTATATTTATTTGGTATGTAGCTTGCCACGTTGCTTAGTTGGAAGAGTATCTGCATAAATGCAAAGAAATCTCGAGTTAAAGTCTCGTCAAATGGAAGTTAAAGAAACGCATTTGATTAAAAAAAAATTAAATATGGTTTTTTTTCTTCAATATTTTACAGGCCTGCACTCAACAAAACTTATAAAAAACATACATCACCTTCTCGTGACATCGTGTTTTCTGCATACGATGACGATTATAATTTCATTCAGGGATATACTGTAAATGGTAGGTAATGTTAAAAATTAGGCAAACTTACCTCAAAACTTTACCTATGTCTTGAAGACGGATGTCTCATGTACCTGTAAGACAGACATTCAGAATCCAACCGAAACACAACAACAACAGAAACAACTGTGCAAGTGCAGTTACTTGACAATGTTTCTTGGACTTTAAACTATTAAAAATTACAAAAAAATTAAACCAAAATAACAAACTAAACACCTAGTATTATATATTTACATCCAGATAAGGAACCTAATATTTTTTAGGTACTGCCACACTATCGGAAGCGGCTTTGCTAGTATTTGTATGGGAAACTCTTGCGATGTATACCGGAGTAAATCAAAACGATTTGTCTGTCGTATTCAAGGACATCCAATTCCATAACTCTGTGATAGTTGATTTTGAAACACCGATAAGACTATCTGTTTTGATAATGAGGGGTAACAATAATTTTGAGGTACCTAAGATTTTTTTATGTTCATGGTCGGTTTCATATTTTCATTAAATACCAATCTTTTTTTCACTTTATTATTTCCATAGATTTAGTTAAATATTAATTAATATACCTATATTTAATTTTTATTGATTGACAGATAAAAATATTTTCATTGACATAAAAATAAAACTAAAAAGAACGAATTAATAGTTAAGTCTGGAAAATTAAAGGGTTTAATTTAGTTACAGTCAAGATTAATGGCTATCCATAAATCTGATATCATTAATGCCCAATTAAGTTAACCCAATTATTTTTTATAAATTTCAGTTCATTATAAATTGATGGCTTTTTACAGGTAAGCCAAGATGGTACAGTAATTGTTAATGGAATGGTCAGCGGTGTTAAGAAATTGTCTTTCTTTTACGGTATTAACGATTCTGGATTCAAAGACGATGAAATTATTTTGAATTCAGATGATGTTTACCAAATTTTACATGCACAAGGATTTGATTACAGGTCAGTTTAAAGAAAACTAGTGAGTGTATTTGTGAGTGAATTTGATTTTATCTTCACCTTTTATACATTTTAGTGAATCTCTAAAACTAGTTCATCAAACAAATCTAGATAGAAACAAGGCATTGATAAAATGGCCCAACAACTGGATAACCTTTCTCGATGGTCTGATAAAATTAAACATTCTTTCGAAAAAAATTGATGGAACGCCTAAAATAAAACTAATTAGAAAAATAAAAATATGTGCCGTGGAGCAAGAAAGAGTCAGTCAAATATCAGTTAATAAAAATAACTTGTACAACGTTCAGATTTACAAGGACATTGATGTGACAAGGTAAAATAAATAGAAAGTTATTGCAATTTTCCTTTTAGTAAAAGGTCACGCTTTTTTATTACATTTTAAATTATTTTAGGTGTGGTGGCGTCGAAATTGACAACATTATATTTGTTGAAGAACCCAAGGTAGAAAAAGACTGTGATGTATTTATGTCCAGGTCTTTTTATCCTTACAATAATATGGGAGAAATAGATGTACGTATTTTAAAAAATGTTATTAATCTTGCCTATTTATTAATAAAGCTATATTCTATGACATGGTTAGTAACAGAGCAGATAATATAACTTACTCTTCTTTTAGATAAAATCAGCCATTGAAATAAATCTACAAATAGCAACTGAAAATTCAGCTCACAAAAATGTCGCAGTAATAACAACTTCTTTGAATACATCGTCGATTATTAATGCAGTAGCATCTAATGCTTTATATAATAATTTCGAAGTAAAGAATATTGGAAATCAAAATATCAATAAAATTTTCAAAAATCAAGATATTAATAAAACCAATGTCATTTTTGTAGAAAATATTTTACAAGATAAAATGGTAAGTATGTTTAATGAAAATGCTATTGCAAGATTCAGATTTTTTGAATTAGTACAATTTGGTCAATATTTTTTCAGAAAGTAAAGATTCTTCAAAGTTTACTATCAGAACATACTTTTGTCATGTCAATCGAAGATCACGATTCTGGAGATAAAAAATCGATAAAAGAATACTTTTGTACTTTAAGTAGTATGTCAGATGGTAATAGATTTGTAGTTCTTATGAAGAAACTTATAAAGATTGCCATTGAAGATGTAATTTATATTCCTGTTACAATGGAAGAAAAGTTCACATGGGTACCTAAAGTTTATTCTGAAATAAAAACAGCAAAACGGGTAGTCTTAATTTCAGAAAGACAACCATACTGTGGCCTTTTAGGTAACTATAACTTTATAGACCCCTAATCCACAAGCTTTAATTTTGCTCAAAATCTATATCGCATTTTTAAAAAACCGTACTTATTGTTTTCAGGATTATTGAAAAAACTAAAAGTTGATGGTTACAATAACATTTCGGTTTTTGTTATCGACGATTTTCATACAACAGAGTTTAATGTTGAAAACAAGTTATTCAAAGAACAAATAAATAAGAATTTGTCGTACAATGTCATGAAGAAGGTAAAAAATATAAATATTTAGGAACTCCTTTACCTGATTTAATAAAGTAAACTTTTTGGGCTATGTTAAATACTACACTTAAAATATAGTGATATGAACTTCCAATTACAATACCTACCTGACTAAATTATTTATAGTTAATTATTAATATTTAATTTTAGGGTCAATGGGGAGGATATTATTATACGTCATGTGGAAAATCCACGAATGTTAGAAACGTAATTTTGAAAAGTGGTGTGCCGGGAGATATTGACAAATTATCGTGGGTAGAAGTTCCGAAATTATCTGCAGAAAAGAATATAGTTCAGGTATACCTATATTAACTTTAAGGTTTACGTAATTTTTTTATTTAAAAAGTGATGCCTATAATAACTTTAGTTACTTACTTTACTTAGGTGTGTTATACTGGGATCTGTTTAAATGACTATGAAAAAGCAGTCAGCAATAGCAAAAAGGAAAATGAATATTTTGGTATGGATTTCACTGGCATTGACAAAAAGTATGTATAAATTTATATTATAACTAAGTTTTAAATACCAAAATCATAGAAACTGGATATTAATAATAACATTTTATAGATTGTGTAGGCAATCTTTGTTTCAAGCTCGGAGTAAGTAAGTATTCTTTAACAAACGTTCTTATTTATAGCGGAGAAAAAATAATGGGTGTCATAAAAGAAGGAGCCATAGTTACATCACTAGAAGCTGATTCTGATCTAACTTGGCCAGTTCCTGTACATTGGTCTCTGGAAGACGCTGCTACCGTTCCAATGCCGTTTATTACAGCCTATTATTGTTTAGTAAGTAAATTTATAAGGTAATGTTTATAAAAAAAAAACAATGTCCCACAATAATACGGTTGCAGGTTGGTGGTCCAACTATTCTGTCCAACTAGTTAGACTACGACCCCTAGTTGAAGGCCCGGGTGTGAAGTGGTGGTCCAACTTTCTGAAACAGAAATAAAAACTGTATTACTATCTCATTTATCACAAGAAAAGCTTAGTTAATTTTACACCAACCATGAAATACAATATATTATACAAGAAAATTAAAAAGAAAAATACTTAAAACAATGACTAACCTAAATTAAGTAAATTCATTTTTACATTTATTAACAACCAACAGCGCTCCGATTTCACCCTAGTAACTCTCGATCCCAAGGGAATATCGGCATAAAAAATCCCTAAGCCCAATGAATCAATGTATCCTCGTACTAAGTTTTATTAAAATCGGTCTAGTACTTACGGAGCCTATTCGATTCAAATAAAAAATAAATAAAACATAATTTTTTACTCTTTATGATATAACATAGTAGGTATTTATTGATAAATTATTAGACTTTTGATCTCTTACAGAAAATGAGAACGCAAATTTACGAAAAATGTTCGATTTTTGTTACTGATGCTGTTACCCCTTTAGGACAAGCAATTATTTCGATATGTCTTGCATATAAGTGTACTGTATTTGCAACAGTACGAAATGAAAGGGAACAAAAGGCTTTGTTACAAATATTTCCTCAACTGAACAGTAAGCATCTCTAATAATTGATAGTTTTTTCTTGTCATGATAAAAACACTTTTTTAATATTAATGATTTTTAGATGATAACATTTGCTGCTCTGGCAAGGATGATTTCTACCAAATGATTATGTTTGCTACTAATAGAAAAGGTTGCGACATTGTGATCAATTCTTCAAGTGGCTATTTACGAACGGTAAGTTAATACAAACTTTAAAAAAAATAAAACTTTTTTTATCTAACCAGTAATGTCCCACTGTTACGCAAATGTCATTTCCATCTCCTTCTCTACGTTTTGAAATGAAATAAGTTTTATTTTTTTAACCACTAACATTGAACGACCTGAAGAAATGGCGGTCTTGTCAAACTGCTTTTACAGTTTTATTTCATTGTTCTGCTAGACAACTATAAATATGTACTTGTACATTTTGAACGCACCTTTCCAAACATCTATTTTTAATATATTATGATCATTGGTCAGAACATTGCATCTGTCAAGCTAATTGATACACAATTAAGTGGCATTTAAATACTCCAAAGCCGCCATTTCAGTTTAAGTTAATAAAATCTAAATTTTAAAAACTTTATGTTTTAGATTGCAGAATATTGTGTCGGAACGCTTGGCACATACTTAGATCTCAGTAAACACGATATGGAAAAAAATGTAGAATGGAAAATGGGTTTCTTAAACATGGAGAGATCGTACAAAGTTGTCGACGTTTCAAACATATTCAGACCACAATTTAGTTCAGACAAAAAGGTAAGTTTTAGTTTGACATTGAAGGACCAACAACTTTAAATTTTGCTGTGTAACTTTTAGAAATTAGAACGTTTTGTTTTGACAATTTTGAAATTTTTTACCCTGGTAAATCTTGTTGAATAATCGTAGTCGAAACCCAAAATACAAACAAAACCTACAAGATATCTAAAAAACATTATTAATTTAACATAACCCTTTAAAAAAAAAAACTAACTTCTTTGCCTAGACGCCTAGTACAATCCTCTTTCGTATTTAAAACCTTTTATCCAAACACATTGTATCATCACTTCATAGTATAAAACAAAGTCGCTTTTTCTGTCCCTATTTCCCTTTGACTGCTTAAATCTTTAAAACTACGCAACGGATTTTGATGGGGTTTTTTTAATAGATAGAGTGATTCAAGAGAAAGGTTTATATGTATAATACATGCATAATATAGCCGTGCGAAGCTGGGGCAGGTCGCTAGTAAATAATAATTCTTGATTATGTTATTTTTAAGCGTCTCCATAAATATTTAAACGACGGAATAGCTGAAGGTATTGTAAAACCTTTTAAGCGAACCATATTTTCTACAAGTGAAATATCAAAAGCATTCAGGTGTTTATCTTCAAGCCAGCACTTTGAGGACAGAATCTTAGTGAGGATGAGAGATCCTAATGTCAACCCTCAAGATTTAAAAAGCTTGCCGAGGTAATTATAAAATGATATTCATGTTATAAATATCTTAAAGATAATCTAAAAAGACATAAATTAGGAAATTGCTTAAAAAGATAAATATTTACTCTATTTAAGTTTTCTAGGCTTTATATCTTGCCTGATTATATCTATAGAAAGCATTTTAAATATCATATATTTTGTGATAGTAAGGCAAGATACAAAGCCTTTAAAATGTTTTATTAAATCGTAAATAAAGAAAACATATATCTTTCTAATTAATTTCTTTATATTGTTCTCGCATTAAATAGATAAACAATTTTTTTTAGGATTTGTTTTTCAGCGGAAGATGTCGTTATAATAGTTTGTGATGAAGCTGGTATCGGTGTAAAGCTCGCTGATAGATTGGTTGAGAGGGGTGCTAAAAAACTGATTCTACACATCAATAGTTCAGTGTCTGGATACGTTCAAACTAAATTCTTGTAAGTCATCTACCAAGTCTTAAATTAAATAATAATATGTACTTAGTTATATTTCTTTCTGTGATATGATTGAATTTCGGTGCTCGCCGAGTTACACAATTTACATAATACAATATAAAAAATATTAACAAACTAACTCGTCGAAACTTATATCTTAATTTCTTTATTTGTAACTAAAAGTCTAAAATAATGTTTATAACTTTTTATCTGCAGATCGTGGAACAAACAAGAAGTTTCTGTAAAAGTTTCCACGGAAAATCTTCAAACGGAACGAGGATGCGCAACTCTTACGAAAAACGCGATGAAATTTGGTAAACTTAGAGGAATTTTCGTCGTGTTTGATTCAAAAAATTCCGATGACAGCGAAGCGGGGGAGTTCGAAAACGCGTTTAATAAGAAATCTTTGGTGGTATTAAATTTAGACGCAGTGTCAAGAAATTGTGGGGAATTGAAGTGAGTTCTTTGTCAATACTGAGTCCTAATATTGATCATTTCATTGTAATATTAAAAATACCAGTTATTCACGAGCATTTTAGTGAGGTTTCTTATGCCATTATTTAACCAATAACCTACAATAGCGTAGGCCCAAATGCATACTTTAAAAAAACACTGCACTATTTTATTCCAATTCCATTCCAATTAAAAAAACTTTTTCACGCGTTAACATACAAAAAGAGTATAACTTTAAACATCATTTTATTTTTACATTTCAGCCATTTCGTTATTTTGTCTCGAATGACGCAGAGCGCGAGTGACGAGTACGCCCTCTCATTGCTCGAGAGATTTTGTGATCTGCGAAACGAAATGGGTCTCCCAACGCTTGTTTTACGTTTTGAGTCATTAGTTGAAGTAAGTGACGTTGTTTATTAAAGTGGAATACAGACGAAATTTGACGTAGCTCTTGTTTAAATATTAGACAAGACTAAGCGGTTATTTTAGATTAGGCGAATTTTGTTGTTGGTAAATATTGTGATGGTTCAATTACTTTACTTGAAAACAATTTTCAGAAATGGAACTTGCCACGGAACGAATATTTTGTAAACAATATTTTAATTATGATGAAACGTTGGTTAGCTTTTATCTTTTCCTTTAATGTACAGTAGGTAAAGCAACACAATAATATGATCGTTTTAATTTATTTTAATTATTTTCAACAGGAAAGCAAATACTTTAAAGAAAATACCCAATTAGATCCTCAGTCGTTATCAGCAATTTTCAACAGTATCGAGAGAAGTTTAAAACAAAACTTTAATAATATACTTGCCATGGAGATGAAACGTAAATATCAAGTGACCTTAGCAAATAATGAAGATCATTTTAAGATTAAAACTGGACTATCAGTATTCATAAATAAAATTGTAGACGAAGAGACTCATGTTGAGTCGCAACCGATCGTCGAATTGCCTACTTTGATTTGTCGTCATATCGAATCACCTACTTTTCTACCTCGTAATATTGATGATGTAAGTATATTTGTTAATAGAGTTACGATTGTCAACAAAAAACATAATTTTATTAATTTCATCTAAAAAAAAATCTAAGGAAAATCTTAAAATTGCTCTTCGACGTATTTTTCAGAATGTACCTATATACACAGATGATTGTATAATAATGATACCAGGATTCGAAAGTCGCAGTGACGTCTTAAAGCTAATAGCAGAAAGATTAAAAATTCCAGCTTACTGCATGCAAATAGATCCAGATATGATCGGCAATAGTTTTAAAGATATGGCCATTAATGTTTTAAAGGTGAAAAATATATAGAACCTAAAATTATTAAGTGTTGGAAGCAAAAAGTGATATCTACTTATTGTATTTTATTATTTACAGGCAATGAAGAATAAGATTAGGACCAGTACCCGATTTTATATACTTGGTTATTCTTTGGGCGTGAATATTGCTCTGGAGTTGGCATTATTGTTAGAGAACGAAGGTAAATTAATAAAATCATTATTCCTACCTAACTTTACTATAGTATCTGATGTATAAACTAACACGTCTTTTGTTTAAGGTCTTGTTGGAACAGTGTTCTGCCTTGAAAGTAGCCCTACTGCTCTGAAAATACAATTAGACTCACACATAGGAAAACTAACTCTACAAGAACTACAAAGTAACATTCTAAACCATATTTATAAAATATTTGGTGGGTTGGATCCTGAGGATTTGAAAAAAGAAATATCATACTGTGAAACGTTTGAAGAAAAACTGAATATTTGTCTTAAAAGATTACAAAAAACAATCAATAATTCTAAAGAGTACATGACAAGCGTTTTCAAAACGACTTACAAAGAAATACTATTAGCCAAAGAATATGAACCGAATTTGAAATTAAAATCAGAAATTGTGCTTATAAAAGGTATTCCTTATTCAGAAGATCTACCTATTCCAAATGATTACGATTTGTCAAAACTTAGTATTAAGCCAGTAAATATTTACGATATCCCATCTGATCATGCATCAGCTCCTCAAGATTGTAGAGTATCTGTTATTGTTAATAAGTATCTCGATAAGAAATTGTTGGAGAAGTTTAATATGAAAAGTCTTTGTGATGTGTATTTGTGTGAAGTTTAAAGTATCTATGGTTGTTGGTTAATTTTAAGATACGGCCGAAATTATTGTACCTAAATGTTTAAATTATTAATAAAATAACTTTAAGGAAGACATTTTTAAGATTTTTTAGTGATACAACACTATACATTATTTTTTCTCCTAAATAATACATTTTAATTTGCTTTCAATTTAAATGAATATACCCCTATTTTGCAGTCTACTTGAATACTTTTCACGAAAACTTTAACGATTACCTTTCCGAGAAAGTATTAGACAACATATAGCATTATGCGATCCGCTAAACCCAGATTTTTTTCATATTTCGAGAAAAAGGATAACACCATGGACATGACATTCTGAATGGTGCTCTCACGATAAATAAACAATATTGTGAAGACTCGAGGAACATGTGATCTATTACAGACAACACCAGCTGTGAGATTGATAAATTGTCTTCTTCACACGAGTGAGGCATATCAAATCTGTACGGTCTTAAACCGTACTGTAAGAATCAGCTAAAATTGTGACCTACTTTTTACTCACGTGTGAATTCAACTTACTTTATTACATTAATATTGTATTATAATTGAGTATCGATATACACTTAGGACAGTAAACAACTACTTTAACTTTCTTCCTGAGTTTTACTACCAACTACACATCGTGCTCCAGACTACTTAACTACTAAACATAACTAAACTCAACTCAACTTAACTAAAGTATATTTTGGTGTACAGTCGCTTACACAGTGGTGAACTGTACATTAAATGGTCCTTCGAAAATAAGTTACTTTGTGAATTGTTTCTCTCAGTGCGATAGCGAATCGGCTTGAGTGGCTTGCCACAAGCGGCATCCCCCATTTGAGTTGAGAAGGTGCACATATCCACTAGGAAAAGCAAGGACTCGGAGTAACGTACTAGCGACCAATTCAAAATACCACGGAATTTTGAAATTGGACCCAATACCTACAACTGATCTATCGAAGAAAGCTTCAACAATCGAACCTAACACTTCCAACAGTGACACAGCCAACTACCTTACAACTTGTACCGCAACGAAGAGAAGTAACAAGACGCAATGGAAGAACTAACTACTCAACAGGGTGTTTTTGAAAGCATCAAAACAATCTGTACCAACTACAAAAAAGATAGCCCGTCTAGGAAAAATGTCGATTACCTAACAAGACGATTGGTAGCAATTGAAACACAATGGGCCGACTTCGATCTTAGACATCAAGAGCTTCTGAAAATGGAAGATAAAAACATACAATATTTTCGAGATGGAGTGTATGAAAACACGAAAAGTATGTACGTGGACACACGCAACGATATTCTGCGCCTGCTTCAACTGAGCTCCTCTACAAGCAAGTCTCCAGCGGGGGCAAGAAAAGATCCACCAACACCGGTTCCTCAAGGTCAGTTACCTTTGTTGGACGCCCCTCAGACTTCGACTCATCAACAGCCACCGATCTTGGTGCTTCCTCAGAACGGAAACGAGAATGGAACGAGACTGCTTGAACTCCAGGAATGTAATTTTAATGCATTAAAGCGAGCTATGGCGAAAGTGGACACCGCGAAAGTCTTAGAGAAATGGGAGTTAGAGGAACACCTCAATATAATTAGGTCAAAGTGGCAGACAATCGATACACTTCACACACAGATAGAATTGGCACTGAAGGGCTCTGACAGCAACTATAACCAAACATTTGCAGATACTGAAAAACGCTATGACGAATTGAAGCGCCAAATAAACTCAAAGTTGTTTAATCACGAATACAGTATCGAGGCGACGCCAAAAATAGAAATACCAGAATTCGACGGTGACTACAACTCATGGTTGGCATTCAAAAATCTGTTTACAGACTTGATTCACAACAACAAGTCTATTCCAAAGTCACAAAAGATAAAACATCTAAAAACGAAGCTAAGAGGTGAAGCAGAAAGAATCGTGCAACATCTCAACATTACAGGAGATAATTACGACACGTGTTGGGCGATCCTAAATCAACGTTATGACAACCGACGTCAGATTATAACATCCTACCTTAAAACAATGCTGAATCTCTCCACTGTACACAAAACTTCGAATGAAATAAAGAAAATGCACGACGTCATCATTCAATGTATTAGTGGAATACAAAACAACGGGGTCGACACAACGACCTGGGACCCCATAGTCGTTTACCTCATGTCTCAAAAACTCGACGCTTCATTATACGATGACTACTTTGACCAACTGCACGACAATCGGGAACCAGATCGCCTAGAAGAATTTCTCGCATTTTTAGCAAACAAATTCTCGTCATTAGATTCCAGAGAGCCTCAAAGATACACAAGCAACAAACCAAAACCACCTGCAACTGGAACTGGATATAGAGGTTTTCAGAATTACAAGCCCAACAATACAACCAACAGAAACTATTACCTTGGAAATGTAACATGCCCGCTCTGTAACGAAAATCATACTTTGATAAGATGCAATAAATTCGTTGCCATGAACTCATATCAACGAAACGACGCAGTTACGCAATTAAATGTTTGCAGAAATTGTCTATACCACCACGGCGACCGAATTTGCAATTCAGAAAAAACTTGTCGAGAATGTAACCTGAAGCATCATACATTGTTACACAATAGGTATCCGCACGTGCCTTACAATAATAACTACGAGTTCAACGGTCAACGGCCGCCAATGACGTCAACCCCAATAGAAAAAACAGCAAATCATTTATCGAACCAAGACATAGAAATTCTTTTGACCACGGTCCTACTAAAAATAAAAGCAGCTGACGGAACGTTCTACACACTTCGCGCACTCTTAGATCAGGGTTCTCAAGTAAATATTATAACAGAGAGAGCAGCACAAATGTTACGCTTACCAAGAAGTCGAGTGACTGCTACTTTGCATGGCGTGGGAAATATAGAAGGATCGTGTCACGGGCTCCTTAACCTACAAGGGCAATCAATCAACTCGAACTACACCATAAATATTGAGGCCTTGATAATGCAAAAAATGATTAATAGCCTACCAAACATCTCTTTTGAAAAACAATCTTGGCCGCATTTGGACGACTTAACACTAGCCGACCCAGAATTTAACGTATCCCGGCCCGTAGACCTCCTACTAGGAGCTGACATCTACTCAGAGATCATTATGGAAGGAGTGCGAAAGGGAAACGAATCATCACCAACAGCTCAGCAAACTCATCTGGGTTGGATCCTTTGTGGAAAATTAAATACATTTAAATGCCATGCCACTGCAATAGATATGACCGACCTGGTCCGATTTTGGGAAACTGAAGACATTATACAACAACCGGCGGACAGAACAAAAGACGAATATTGTGAAGAATATTACCAAAAAACGACAACTAGAGCAGAAGACGGTAAATATGTGGTGAAAATGCCAATGGTTGAGAATTATGAAGAGAAACTGGGAAGCTCAAAAACAAAAGCAATAGCCCAATTACTTCAACTAGAACGGAAACTCACAAAAAACGAAAAACTAGCTACAATGTACAAAAACTTCATTGATGAATACAGAGACTTAAACCATTTGAAACTATCACACGAAAACTCGAGTTTACAATGCTTCTTACCCCACCACGGAGTCCTACGAGAAAATGCTGTTACTACAAAATTAAGGGTAGTGTTCAATGCTGCTCAAAAAACAAGCACTGGATTCAGCCTCAATGATTTAATGGAGAAAGGTCCTAATCTGCAAAAAGATATACAAGATCTGTTAACTAACTGGAGAACCTACAAATACGTTTTTACTGCCGACATTGAAAAATTTTACCGTTGTGTATGGTTAGCAGAAGATCAACAATCCCTACAAAATATTGTGTGGCGTGAGTCACCAAATATGCCCATACAGGAGCTGCAACTACGCACTATTACGTATGGAACAAAGGCTGCACCATGGCTAGCAATGAGAACGCTCAAACAGCTAGCCCTTGACGAGAACCAAAGATATCCGGATGCAGCAAACATCATACAGCATCATTTTTATTGTGACGATCTTCTGAGTGGCAATGACGATTTATTAAAAGCAAAAAAAATCCAGAGTGAACTGATTACTATACTACAAAGCGCCGGCATGAATCTAAGAAAATGGGCCAGTAATCACTCTGAATTAATGAAAGACTTGACGACGGATCAAATTTCTACAAATACTATTATAAACTTTACCGCCGAAAGTAACTTAAAAACACTTGGGTTAGGATGGAACCCAACCACAGACACCTTTTGCTACAATTGGGACTTTAAAGAACAAACAGATAAACAAATGACAAAGCGCCACCTTTTGTCAGAAATCTCTAAACTGTATGACCCACTCGGATGGTTAGCGCCGGTTACAATAACAGCAAAGCTCATATTTCAAAAGGTTTGGCTGAATAACCTTAAATGGGACGACCCACTACCCACTAATATACAAAATGAATGGTTGACCTTTAAAACAGAAATACCTACAGTAAAAAATGTCCGAATACAGCGATGGATCGGCAGCACAAACAATGAAATACAACTGCATGGATATTGCGACGCTAGCGAAAAGGCATACTCGTGTGTGATCTACTGCGTCTCACACGACAAAAACAATGATGTCAGTTCGGTAACTTTACTCGCTGCAAAAACAAGAGTCGTACCAACGTCACAAAAAACGTCCCTACCCCGATTAGAACTTTGCGGAGCTCTACTGCTATCAAAACTAATGGAAAAAATAAAGAAGATTTTCTGGGAAAAAACTGTGATAATAACGGCATGGTGTGACTCACAAGTAGTCCTAGCATGGATACAAGGAGACGCTTCTAAAAGAGAAGTTTATGTAGCTAACCGAGTTACACAAATAAAAAATATAATTCCTTCTCAACGTTGGAACTATATAAGATCGGAAACAAACCCTGCAGACTGCGCATCAAGAGGTCTTTCTCCACAGGCCCTAATTAACTTCAACCTATGGTGGGAAGGACCTGCGTCCTTGAAGAATAATCCAGGACAAGAAAACAACTGTAACATCACGTTGTTTACTAGCAATCTCGAGTTAAAACATAACACATTTACAATAATAGATAACAAAGACGATAACTTTATTTATTATTTAATGGAAAAACACAGTTCGTTAACCCGAGTGCAGCACGTGATGTCATGGATCATACGTTTTGTTACCACGTGCCGGAACAACCGGCTACCTGACACTACATACCTAACTACAGTTGAAATAAAAAATGCAACAGAGCAAATAATCAAATACGTTCAAACTATGCATTTCAAAGATGAATATATTTTATTACAAAACAACAAACCACTTCCAAAGCAGAGCAAACTTTTTAAGTTAAATCCTTACATAGATGAAGCTGGTACCCTGAGAGTAGGAGGACGGCTAACTAACTCGTCCTTGTCGTACACAATGAAACACCCTGCCATCATACCACATACCCATCGATTAACTGAGTTGATTATTGATGAAGCACATTTACGCACATTACACGGAGGTGCCCGCCTAACATTAGCGATTATTCGAGAAAACTACTGGATTATCGGAGGAAACAGAGCAGTGAAGGCACGACTGTCTCATTGCGTTCGATGCCATCGATACAAATCAACACAAACCTACCAGCTGATGGGAGACCTGCCAAACTGCAGAATCACTCCATCACGTCCATTTACATGTACCGGTATAGATTACACCGGAAGCTACGACTTGAAATTATCTAAGGGCAGAGGAGCAAAGACTTGTAAGAGTTACATCGTGTTATTCATATGTATGGCTACAAAAGCTGTTCATATTGAACTCGCATCAGATATGAGCACAGAGGCTTTCTTGGCCGCATTCCAAAGAATGTGTGGAAGGCGGGGGACCCCCAAACATGTCTATAGCGATTGTGGAACAAACTTTGTGGGTGCTTCAAAGGTACTAAAGCGAGATTTCGAGGTTTTTCAACGAGCAATGACACCGGAGTTTTTCAATGAAATAACTAAACTTGAAGTACAATGGCATTTCAACTCAGCTGGATGGCCCTCCGCTGGAGGACTATGGGAGTCCGCTATTTGCTCAATGAAGTACCACTTAAAACGAGTTTTGGGAGAACAAAAACTAACGTATGAAGAGTTTACGACACTACTTGCCAAAATAGAAGCTTGTATGAATTCACGCCCACTCTGCCCACTTACCGAAGATCCAGATGAGTTCTTTAACTACCTAACTCCAGGACACTTCCTAACAGGAAGCCCCATAATGTGTTTACCGCAAACTAAAGACGGTCATGACGTCAGAACATTAAACATGAACGTGCGAAATCGATGGCAGCTAACTCAAAACATGTTTCAGCAGTATTGGAAGGCCTGGTCAAGCGAGTATTTGACCCAGTTACAAAGTCGCTGCAAATGGCAAAAAACACGTATAAATATAAATAAAGACGATATTGTACTCATTAAAGAAGATAACTTACCTCCAGGCAAGTGGGCTTTAGGCCGGGTCATTCAAGTTCATCCTGGACGCGACGGACTCGTTAGAGTTGTGACACTCAAGACAAGAACCGGCGTAATCAAAAGACCCATAGTAAAAATATCACTGCTTCCAATACCAGAAGTTTCCAGCTCAGAAGATACAAATCAAAATGTCACTTCTACCGACATTAATAACAGTTGCATTGATAACGCAATCACAGTGTGAACAACAAACAGCGGCGCTGGCGGCGGGGTCTACAGAAGTTACTCACATTACCCACCTCGAGCCAACAAGACCCATCTACTACGACACACTTGGAAAAATGGAGTTCATTCATGATGAATGGACACTACTTATATACTACAATATGTCAATCTATTGGGAAACCACAACACAACTTCAAACTTATCTGAATGTTATCAACGCTACCTGCCAGAAACTGGAACCGAAGTTGTGCAGCAACACTGTACATCAACTTTACCACGAACTCGACCTACTTCAATACTACAACAACATCCTACTAGCACCGCACAAACACGTGCCGCACCGAAGAAGACGTGGTCTAATAAATGGAGTTGGATACGTAGCTAGCGAGCTCTTTGGGGTCCTCGATCAACGTTTTGCAGAAAAATACGAGCGAGACATCGAAGCCATAAGACAAAATGAGAACTACATTTTGAACCTTACAAAAAACCAGACGTCTATAGTAGAAATGGAAAACGAAATTCTTCAAAGAAGCGAACGGAATATCAAGCAACAGTTTACAAATATAAAACAGCACATACATGAAATAAATAGCAGCCTAGCAAAAATTGAATCTGAAATAGAACTCAACATAGCGGCCAACTACTTTACTTCGTCAGCTTTAACTATGTACCTACTACTTAATAACCTCAAAGCTATACAAAGAATGCTCCTGCAAACATTAACAGACACATACAAAGGACAAGTGGACATTCACCTTCTGACACCAAAAAATCTACAGACGCAGCTACAAGAAATGGCTGGAAGACTTCCCAAGACACTCACACTACCTTTGAACAGTGAAACGGAACTCAAAACCCTATACCAACTTATGCACATGAGAGCGAGAATTACATCCAAATATATGTTGTGTGAAGTCCACATACCACTTATTAGCGATGACGATTACATGCTGCATAAAGTTTACCCACTTCCTATCAAAACAGAAAGCGGAAAAGTTCAGTGGGCAACACTTACGTCACAACATATAGCGATAAATCTAAAAAAGAATACCTATGTCACTATAAAAGACCATGACCTAGACCAATGTAAACAGCGAAACAAAAGTACCTACATATGCAGTATCAACCTACCTGTGTATAACATTCTTAACAATAAGGCCCCGTGTGAAATAAAGCTACTAGGTCAACCGGCGACCTTGCCCTGTAATACAACCACAACCGAGTGCAAGGACACATGGATTAAATTACATCTACCTAACACATGGCTGATTATATGTTGTCAACAATGCACAATGCGTACTATATGTAACAATGACGTCACATCGTTTTCAACCAATGTATCCGCAATTGTTACCCTACAACAAGGATGCACTTTACAATCTGGGGACATGACAATTTACGCAAGCAACATCTACAACAGCAAACTCCGAATTAACCCAGAATTACCGGAAATGAATTGGGATACATCAATTAATCGCATTGTGAAGCTTACCATTCCTGATGAGAACACACCCAGAACAGATACCTCATTAGAGTCACAATTGAAGGAGGTAAATAAATCCATAGCACAACAAAAGGATCACGAACTCAAACTACCGAGCAACGAGCTATCTATTCACGACATTCATCAATACGCGCTAGGCTACACTATACTAGGACTGTTCCTGATCGGGGCAGCGGCATGGATAGTGAAGACGTACTGCACAAGAAGAAACAGTATGAAGCGGAGCGGAGCATGCGAGAATACGAAATCGGAGCCGGCGCCGAAACCTGCCCCTGCTGATAACGATGTCCGATTTAATTTACAATAAGTTTTTTTTACATTTTATATAGTAATAAGAGATTAGTTTATATTCACTTTATATTCTGGGGTACTTAGTATTTACTTTAGCTCCTACTTATAACCTTACTTTTATTATGATTACTTTACATTTTAAACAAATTACCTACTCTCTGTGTTACATTAGGCATTTATTCTAAAAATAATTATGTTGTACCTAATTCTTAGGTAAAAGCATGTACGGTTTTCAACCTTACAATACTCTTTTGTTATGTTTTAATGCCGTTACTTTTAACTGACTCTACCATTTTTAATACTTTTACTTTGTTTGTCTTTTGAGGTGGTAGCATGTACGGTCTCTACTTTACCGTACAATACTTTTTATATTTACTTGTTTTACATTTAGCTATTAATTAATTAACTATTTTGTTTCTCTCAGTTAGCAGCATGTACGGTCTTAAACCGTACTGTAAGAATCAGCTAAAATTGTGACCTACTTTTTACTCACGTGTGAATTCAACTTACTTTATTACATTAATATTGTATTATAATTGAGTATCGATATACACTTAGGACAGTAAACAACTACTTTAACTTTCTTCCTGAGTTTTACTACCAACTACACATCGTGCTCCAGACTACTTAACTACTAAACATAACTAAACTCAACTCAACTTAACTAAAGTATATTTTGGTGTACAGTCGCTTACACAGTGGTGAACTGTACACCACGTGACTTGAGAATTATGGCTCAGTTTGACTTTTTGTTTCATACAATAGTCTGTTTAATTTACTGATCATTAAAAATTAAAAGGCCTGACTGACTGACTGACTAAGTGACTGAAAGATATTATCAACGCTAAGCTTAAACCGCTGGTCTTTGAGAAAATACATTTTGAGGGTGTTTTCTTTGTAAAGTGTAGGTAATAGGTACATTTAACGCCCAAGAAAATCAATTCAAGTGAACAGGTGAACATCAGATGTCAATAACAAAATTAAATAAGTTAAAATAAAATATTTCTATAATCAAGTAACAATAGATTAAATACAGGTTAAAACTTCTTTATATAATATAATTAAGTCAAGAAATAAAATTAAAATTAAAAACACTGAAACTCTAATACCAAAAAGCTATTTATCTTAATTCGGGCATTATGTATATTAAAATTTTAGTTTTAAAATTTTGACAAAATATTTAAACAAAATAACGTTTGGATAGATACGACGGAATGATGTAAGATAGCCCACTTTTGGGCATTTTCCATTAAAGAAAATGTTAAACAGTTACGTTTTTGAGATGGAAACAGGAACGAAGTTAGGCTCAATTCGGTTCGTTGACCACTTTGAAACGCGACTTCATTTCGAAATCGTTCCCTCAAAGCACTCATTCTCAATTTATTGTAAACAGATTTCCTGTTCATTCTAAATCAGCATCTGTCTCTTTGAAAACCCTGAGAACATTTGAAGTAAGTGTTATTCAAAAACATTGAACAATATTGAAAATATCTTTCCGCCTTACTCAAGACCTACATAGTAATAGATAATTTACAAAGATTAAACAACAATATTGTTTAATTATTAAACCGCGGGACGCAGCTAGTAAATTAATAAAATTCAAACTAAATTACAATTAAATAAGACATCAAAATAAATGACAATATAAATATTATCATCATAATTTTATCAGCCACTGCTGAAAAAAGGCCTTCATCAAAGACTTCCAGAGCAATCAGTCACATTCTTAATACTATTTAATAAAACAAATTGTACTTAGTTAAAGAAGAAAATGATAAATTAATATTTTTTTCAGTATTCAGTATTCTTTATTTGCTTAAAATGGAGGTACATAGTAAGTTGGTGTTTTAACATTTTTCAGAGCCTATTACATTTTACTACAGTTGCAGCATGCAAAAATATAAACATAAAAATTAAGTCAGTAAAATAAAAAAGTTAAAATATAGTTAATTAAAAGTACATAATAATAACCATAAGAAAAATGTCACAAAGTCAAATCATCAATTAATTTAAAGCATTACATATTATTTTCAAAATTATTGCATTTACCATTAAAATAAAGTCAAATTTTACTAAACAGTTCTTTTGACTAGTTCTGACACTGAGTAAAATGATTTTTCCAGAATCATTCATCTCTAACTATCTAATATTCCTATGGTGCTAGACCATAGGAATATTACCATACCATACAGCCATACCATACACCATACACTACCATACAGTGGAATCTCTATTCAGCTTACTCCAACTCAAATTTAAAAAGAACAAAGGCGAAATGGAACCCAAAACAGAGCATGTTACAATGAAACGTACGAAATATTTTTCCGTTCAAGTTTAGGAAATAACTTTGTATCCGACAATCTGTTCACAATATTTGGCACTTTGAAATTTGGCGCGGCTGACACGTGATCTGACTGCAGGGACACAGTTTAAGAATAGAGAATCAATGTTCACTCAGATTGAGAGAATACAGACTGTAGACTTTTCAATTAGCCGATAGAATTGCGAAAAAAACTGGCAAAGTATCGGGCCACTCGCAATGTAGGGTTCCGCAGTCGTCCGCCACAATATTTATATTTTGTAGGGACTATTTTTAGATTATTAGTTTTTCGGCTACTACAGCCTACTTGGCCGTGATAGTTTTACTTTTAAATTCGTTATACAAACTACTATATTATAAATAAATAAATAAATATTGCAGGACATTCCACACATCGCCATCTAGCTACAAGCTAAGTTACTAGACTTGTGTTATGGGTGCTAGACAACGGATATACTACTTATATACTTTTCTTATGTAAATGCATACTTAGAATACATATAGAAACAACCAAACCACAGACAAATATTTAAGCATAAATACTTGTCTGAGGCGGGAATCGAACCCGCAACCCTGTGTTTGGCAGTCCGGCATGGTGACTATTGTGCCAACTGGGTCGTCAAATGTTGAACTTATCCACCTACTACTGAACTTTCGTACTGCTGCTAAAGCTGAGAATTTCTCACAGCATGCCCCAAACACAGTTATGAACAATATGCAATCACTACATAGTATAAAACAAAGTAGCTTTTTCTGTCCCTATTTCCCTTTGACTGCTTAAATCTTTAAAACTACGCAACGGATTTTGATGGGGTTTTTTTTAATAGATAGAGTGATTCAAGAGGAAGGTTTATATGTATAATACATGCATAATATAGCCGTGCGAAGCCGGGGCGGGTCGCTAGTATAATAATATTAAGTTTAGACCATAGTGGCTTGAGGAGTTATCAGGTAGCAAAGTCTTCGCATATATTTTTGTACCAATCGATAATGTTAATCATAATAAATCAATGACCAACTAATCACTATTATATATAGTATGAAACAAAGTAGCTTCCCGCTGTCTGTCTCTATGTATGCACCAACCACGCAACGGATTTTGATGAGGTTTTTTTTAGATAAAGTGATTCAAGAGGAGGATTTATATGTCTAATACTTGCATAATATAGCCGTGCGAAGACGGGGCGGGTCGCTAGTTAAATACATAAATAAATACCGCAGTACATTGCTACATCTACCCACAGCCACAGAGGTCGTCAAATATTAATTAAATGATATATTTGGCAGCAGATAATTGATGATTCGAAACCCGTCTCAAAAAAAATATGTTACAGAAAGTCCTGGTGTTTCTGTATGTATAATAAGAATATATAAATAAAAAAAAGGTATACAAGTATTCCAGCCTTTGTCTGGCCATCTTATCATAAGCCTAGTTGCTTAGCTTGGGGCTAGATACCGCTGTGTAATATTTTGTCCTTCAATATAATTATTTGCTGTTTTTGAAACACTACGAGAGAGCGAATACAACCATAAATTGAACAGAATCCCACCAATTGTTATGACACATAAGAACAATTCCAGCATACAAAACTAGGTTATCTCGCTGTCACATCAAAGGAACGAAATCATGAAGAGTTCAATGCTTATTCACCTCTTGAAGAGTTTCACCACCCAAGTCACGTACTTTATCGATCAATGAACAAATCACATGTTTTTGCTACGGCCCGTATCTGTTTATTTTGCCTGTTCAGGTGTTATATCGGTGTCGAGGCCAGATTCAGCTGAAGTTAGGACCTAAGGACGATTGGGTTACGTGATTGTTTAGATTTTATGTAGGTATTGTTTTTGGAGTAACTATCTTGTGTTTTTGTTTGATTTTTATAAGTAACTAGCTCCGTGCGCCGCGGTTTAGATTCCATGGGAATCTATACTTAACTATCATCACTATCACTACATCACTTCACTATCACTACATAGTATAAAATAAAGTCACTTTTCGCTGTCCCTATTTCCCTATGTCCCTTTGTATGCTTAGATCTTTAAAACTACGCAACGGATTTTGATGCGGTTTTTTGAAATAGATAGAATGATTTAAGTGTAAGGTTTATATGTATAATACATGCATAATATAGCCGTGCGAAGCCGGGGCGGGTCGCTAGTATATTATACCTAAAGCTGAATAGTTTGTTTAAACGCGCTAATCTCCGGAACTGCTGGTTCGATTTGAAAAAATCATATTTGTGTTGGTTAGTCCAATTATCAAGGAAGGCTTTAGGCTGTATAATATCACACTGCGACCAATAGGAGCGAAGAATCAGTGGGAAATGTGAAAAAAAACGGGTAAAACTATACATCTTTGATGGCTTCCGTTGCTTGCGCTGCGTTGTCTGCATTGAATAAGCTCTGAAACTACTGGACCGATTCCGACAAAACTTTGTATGAGGATACATTGTTTTAATGTCAGTAACATGGGCTACTTTTTGTCCTAAAATTCCCACAGGATCGGGAGGTACGCGGGCGAAACCGCGGAGTATTAAAATAAATACGGTTGCCTAAAGGTTAATACAGGGGCTCTGCTATTTGGCCAACCATTCTCATTATATCGTCAGTGAAAAGGCTACTTGGCTAAAGCGCCATATTTACCAAAATACGTTTTTTATATCGAGACTCTATTGATATTATATCGAGATTGTGACTTTATTTGGTATTCTGCTAAAGTTTTAATAACATCGCAATATAATCACTATGGAGTCTCAATGGTATGGTAATATTTACCTTGCAGGTGTTGCCTAGCAACATGGTATATGTTGCTAAGCAATATACCGTTTTGACAACTATCGAGATTCCATTATGCCACGATTGTAGAGCAGAATACAAAAGTGAGTCAGTGGTGTGTCAGTGGTGTCTCGATAGAATAGTCAACGTTAGGAGAATACCAATTTGACATGTAATGTCATATTTTTGACATTAAATCTCTATTACGATTATATCGACACACTATTGAAACACAATTGTGTTAGCAGACTTAGGCCCCAGGTCTCTAGCTATCAACATACCGAGTTTCATAGCAATCGGTTGACTAGTTTTTGCGATAAGATAGTATTAGTAGAATAGGATAGGATTATTAGGATAGGATAGAATAAGTAGGATTGTTTTTGGAGAAACTATCTTGAGTTTTAGTTTGATTTTTATAGTAAGTTTTACTTAAGTGACTTGATAATTCCTGAAAATTATAGTCCAGATACTTACGTAAGGGATACATTTTGTAAAATCCTTTATTAGCGGAAAGAAAAAAAGGAGTAAATTAAGACAAGGAAACGTAAAAGAAGAAAATGAATACACTTAAACTGTTTTATTTACTACTTCCCAATAAATTCAATTTAAAAGAAACAGCATTTCAATAAAGATTTTTATTGATACAATACCCTTTATGTTTGTAAACTCCATCGTATTGCCAAGAATTGCAGCTAAACCGATGATTTTATGCGTGAAAACAGTCATAATATTCTCTACTTGTGTGTTTACTCGAGAACAAGATTTTAAATTTAGTGCATTGGAACATATTTATGCTATTTTTATTACTTACTAGCTGAATTCAATTCAAACGAATATTATAGAGATGTAAACTTATTAAAAGTAATCTTCGGAAATGCTAAACCGATTTTAACATTTGTTTCTAATGTAGAATTAAGAGAATTATAAGTTAAAATATAGAACACCATTAAAAACGTTAGGAATAATATTTATTAAGGTTCTCAAGAGGTAGAGAATTGCACAGATGAAACCGCGGGATGCTACTAGTTCATAATAAACAGTAAATAACTAATCCTAATGTTTTTTTTTTTCTTTTAAAAATATTTTCAGTTATTAAAACTAGTAACTTAAGTTAATATCCTCATTTTTAGAAACGTCAGCTCTGCTTGTTATTCGTCCATAAGACTGGAGATTAGAGAAAAGTATGACCAAGTGTTTTTCATAACCTGAAATGAAACGGAACGTAATTGTCTAAAAAATATTAATTCTTTATTTTTCTTACAAATTAGATAGGTCAGCGTTTGACCATAATCACACCTATTTGATGGTAAGTGACGATGTGGTCTATGTAGCAAGCTTATCTAGAAGATACCCTTGTTCACTTGTTCACTTGGGAATTAAAGATATCCAATAAGTTCACAACAGGAAAGACAGATTCCGCAGGCAACTGATTTTCATCCCTTTGCTGTGGGTATTGTAGTATTTTAATACTACACCCTAAAAATATATCACTCTTTTCATTTTCTTACCTAGCTTTATCTACCTACTCCTATTTTTAGTGGTTTACTTACGGTTTTAAAACACAATTGTTAGGTTTTATTACTTTATTTTCACAATTAGGTACTTCATTTCACTCGACACTCTGAACTATTTTACACTTTATTCTTGTTCGTTGTCCTCGTGCATCTTGTATCTGTGAAATATTAATAAACAGTTTAGTTTTGCTCTTTCAAAACCGGGACTTTCTGTTGTTGCCCTTCTTTGATTCCCCTTTACAGTACTCGAAGTATTAGTTGCTTTACGTACCTGTGGTTTATTGTTTGTCGTCTTAGAGCACAAGAACCCAAGAGCGGAGAATCCATCCTGCGGCTTATTGTTTCTCGTCTTAGAATATATGAACTCAGGGTTCTGAAAATCCGTCTCATTTCAGCTTCTGAAAATTAACAAATAGACTTTATTTCTACCCTTTACAGGTTTTAGTTTCCTTTGGTTTCGTATAAAAAACCCAGACAAAGGGAATGGAGGTGCATATGTTAACTTCCATTTGTTGTTTTAGTCACCTTTCGAAGATTTTCCTTGGTGATTTCATGTTTTATCAATACCCGAATTACCGTATATCTAAAGCCTGTGGAGAGAAACTATATTACGTACCTCTGGTTTTATTATTCGCTTCCTTTTAACCAATTTTATTTGGTCTTGTTTGTTTACTTTTTTTCTTTGGTTGAAGATTGAAGTGTCAACTTCAATATCTTGTTTTCCTGTCATATTTTTAAATTTTTGAATAAAAATACCTGTTTTATTTTTAAAATTTCTAACTACCATAGGTCCCATGTGTTTTAGCCTACATGATGAGGTAAAGAAGTTTCCCTATAATAAGGCGGAATCATATTTCATCATCATTATAGGTCATAAGTAATAGTTTCTATATTTATTTATTGTGTACCTTTTTGTTTAGTCATATCAGGCTGAAAATATTCACGTCACGAAAAATAAATTTAAAATCCCATCACAAAAAAAAGTAGAATCCTATGCCAAACACAGGATTATTCATTCGACCTTCAGATTGGAAATATAGAGGATCACAACAAGCTGAAAAAGTAATTCTTATATGCCCTAGGCATCGCCACGCGAAGAAGTCTTAAAGTATTTCATTTAAAAGTGGCACACATGGTTGTGCATTCTTTTCCAGCATAATCGAACGAAGCCGGAAGGGATTGGTGTTCCCTTCCCTATGCGGTTGGGTCCTAGTGGTAGGTCACGCTATATAACCACCCTAGGGTCATTCATACGGGGTGTGTGACGTCCCAACAACACCATTCCGAGACCACCTAAGAGTCGGTGGTCCTTTTTTTATCGGAAATTAACCATGTGGACGTGAGTTTTCTAGACCACCCTCTCCGTGCCACCGCCTTCGAGGTCGTGCTGTCGCCCTGCCAGAGGTCTCCTCCTGACCGCCCTCTCCGTGCCACCGCCTTCGTGATTGTGCCGAAGCCTGCTCGAGAAACTCAATACCACAGAACTTAATCTTCGATTCCTCACGCCATTAATATTCATCACCTTTATTTTTCTTAGCTAAGTAACTTCTTTTTTTTAAATTATATTTGTTAACCCCTTTTTTCTTGTATTTTTTTGTATTTTATTGTTTTTTTTTTTTTTTAAATACAAGAAAAAAGGGGTTAACAAATATAATTTAAAAAAAGAAGTTACTTAGCTAAGAAAAATAAAGGTGATGAATATTAATGGCGTGAGGAATCGAAGATTAAGTTCTGTGGTATTGAGTTTCTCGAGCAGGCTTCGGCACAATCACGAAGGCGGTGGCACGGAGAGGGCGGTCAGGAGGAGACCTCTGGCAGGGCGACAGCACGACCTCGAAGGCGGTGGCACGGAGAGGGTGGTCTAGAAAACTCACGTCCACATGGTTAATTTCCGATAAAAAAAGGACCACCGACTCTTAGGTGGTCTCGGAATGGTGTTGTTGGGACGTCACACACCCCGTATGAATGACCCTAGGGTGGTTATATAGCGTGACCTACCACTAGGACCCAACCGCATAGGGAAGGGAACACCAGTCCCTTCCGGCTTCGTTCGATTATGCTGGAAAAGAATGCACAACCATGTGTGCCACTTTTAAATGAAATACTTTAAGACTTCTTCGCGTGGCGATGCCTAGGGCATATAAGAATTACTTTTTCAGCTTGTTGTGATCCTCTATATTTCCAATCTGAAGGTCGAATGAATAATCCTGTGTTTGGCATAGGATTCTACTTTTTTTTGTGATGGGATTTTAAATTTATTTTTCGTGACGTGAATATTTTCAGCCTGATATGACTAAACAAAAAGGTACACAATAAATAAATATAGAAACTATTCTTATGACCTATAATGATGATGAAATATGATTCCGCCTTATTATAGGGAAACTTCTTTACCTCATCATGTAGGCTAAAACACATGGGACCTATGGTAGTTAGAAATTTTAAAAATAAAACAGGTATTTTTATTCAAAAATTTAAAAATATGACAGGAAAACAAGATATTGAAGTTGACACTTCAATCTTCAACCAAAGAAAAAAAGTAAACAAACAAGACCAAATAAAATTGGTTAAAAGGAAGCGAATAATAAAACCAGAGGTACGTAATATAGTTTCTCTCCACAGGCTTTAGATATACGGTAATTCGGGTATTGATAAAACATGAAATCACCAAGGAAAATCTTCGAAAGGTGACTAAAACAACAAATGGAAGTTAACATATGCACCTCCATTCCCTTTGTCTGGGTTTTTTATACGAAACCAAAGGAAACTAAAACCTGTAAAGGGTAGAAATAAAGTCTATTTGTTAATTTTCAGAAGCTGAAATGAGACGGATTTCCAGAACCCTGAGTTCATATATTCTAAGACGAGAAACAATAAGCCGCAGGATGGATTCTCCGCTCTTGGGTTCTTGTGCTCTAAGACGACAAACAATAAACCACAGGTACGTAAAGCAACTAATACTTCGAGTACTGTAAAGGGGAATCAAAGAAGGGCAACAACAGAAAGTCCCGGTTTTGAAAGAGCAAAACTAAACTGTTTATTAATATTTCACAGATACAAGATGCACGAGGACAACGAACAAGAATAAAGTGTAAAATAGTTTAGAGTGTCGAGTGAAATGAAGTACCTAATTGTGAAAATAAAGTAATAAAACCTAACAATTGTGTTTTAAAACCGTAAGTAAACCACTAAAAATAGGAGTAGGTAGATAAAGCTAGGTAAGAAAATGAAAAGAGTGATATATTTTTAAGGTGTAGTATTAAAATACTACAGTATAAGGGATGACGAAGCAAAACGTTTAGTGCGGGTGTCTGGTATTTCCACCATGAATCGGTGCCGCTTAACAATTTGGTTGAATGACTGGTATATGATATTCCTTCCTTTAAAATAAAACTTACCGTAGTGAAAGTGCGAAGTGTGATAGGCATTAGTTTTAATATTGTCAAACAACACGGCTTCTGTGACCTGAAATGGTTATTGAATCACGTGTTAACCATTTTGAAATAAGCCTACAAGTTACTACTGCTGTCATTGCGTCACATGAGGTTTCGTGTCTCCTCAGGACCTCGATAGTTAATTATCTGCCAAAACTTCGAGGTAATTTTCTAATTAGTAATTATCTAAAACACGATCTCGACCTGGTGTCATTTATATATCATAATATTATCTATGCTTAATAAATTCTACAAAAGCAATGATTTACCTCATTAAAATAAACCGAATTGATTTTTGATAGCCAATACTTCCTTTGTACCATAGACTTTTGTAAGCTGAATCACCAATTCTCGAACTCTATTCAAACAAATTAAACTGCGATTAATCGATAACTCGAAGTCCCAGTGCCGATTATGTTGGGATGGAAGGAAAAATCTAAACTATAGTAATTAGGGTTATATTTCATACATGGCTTCTCGTTTACTTACGTTTCACGATCTCACTACGGCTGCGTGATTTCGCTAAGCCAATCAACCAACCCTATTTTATATTCAACTAATCCTATTTTTGCTTTTGTTTTTTACACAAAATAGGCTGACATTAGACCTCATCTTACTTGATTTGACGCAAAGACAAGACAAAAGAACGTCAAGCCTGGACATCATGATGGAACGCGACGAGTCACTTGGCGAGTCACTATTACTTGTCCATATTTGTCTCTGTTGTCTCCTTATTAATTTACGTTTCTTTTTATTAAAACACAATATTCTTTTCTAAGAATAACAGCCTACGCTAGAATGTCTGAGCCATTTCACTTTACCTAATTAAACACATACTTACAGATTCTTTCAACAATTCAGCGTAATAACCTAAGTTATAAATAGGCAATATTAAAGCTGCTACTGGTACTATGTTTTTTAGCATGTCCAGTAAACCATGAGCTACCTGAAAACAAATTGAAATAAGAATGAAAGCTGTCTAAAAACTAATCTCGTTAATTTGAAGGAAGGTTTTTGTTTTGTAGTTAGTTTTTTTTTTCAAAGTCTGCAGTCTGTTTTTAAAAAACCTAAAATAGAAGAGGACAGATGTGGTCAAAAAGACTGTGAAGTTTCCCTAGACAATGCATCTGATAGAGCAAGCAAAGTGCAGTGAGAAGACCAGAAAGATAGACCTCACCATCAGATGGGATGAATACTTAACTGCACAGAAAAGAGACTCAGTAGCCTGTTTTTCGTCTCAAATTTTATGATTTTATGAACGAACCGGTTTTTATTCGCAACTTCGTCTGCGTAGGAGTTAATTTTTCAAAATCCTTTTGGGTGCCTACGTTATAATAGCCACCTGCGTGCTTTGCTATGAGTTGATATATTCTACGATTACGACCAAGTTGGCACAGTGGTCACCATGCCGAACTGCCAAACACAGGGTTGCGGGTACGAGGCCCGCCTCATTTATGCTCGCCGTATTTAACCTCAGATATTTGTCTGTGGTCTGGTAGTTTCTATGTATTAAAAATATCTATTTACAAAAGAAAAGTATTTACGTAGTATATCCGTTGTCTAGCACCCATAACACAAGTCTAGTTACTCAATATGGGACTGAATGGCGATGTGTGGACTGTCTTGCAATATTTGATTTATTAATTTATTAATTATTACGATTCGATAAATAAATAAATATAAATAAATATTTCAGGACATATTACACATCGCCATCCAGCCCCAAGCTAAGCAACTTAATGCTTGTGTTATGGGTGCCATGGATAACGGATAAACTACTTATATACTTTTTTTTTTTTTTTACTAACATACTAACATCTATTCGATACTAACATTCTATGATTTACAGAAACTTACCTTAGCTGAAAATCCGAAAAAGCAAATTGTTACTGTTGCCGAAGTTAAATTAACGAATATCATTTTGTTGAATATGTCGTCCAGTTTTTTCGTTAATCTGAAATATTTAGAAATACATACAGACATAATATTACTAATTAAGTTACATAGTTTAATGACATTCAGGTTCAGAAAGTTGAAATTGCTCAAGATTGAATCCCAGAATGTTGATTGTAAAAATATTGAATTTGCTAAAATGTTGAATTTACTGAAATGCTAAATTTGCAAAAATATTGAATTAGCTAAAATGTTGAAACTAAATAGAAAAAAATTGCGTCCTACAAATTAGAATTCTCAGAAAATAATCAGGCACACCTTGGTGCCTAATTCATTTTCATTTAACACGAAACCTGATATAAATCTGAATTGTTATAAAATTACAAAATAAGAAGGTTCGTAATTTATCAAAGAAAAAAAGAAGGAAATCTTTAAAAATAATTCATTTATGTCTTTATACCAGATTGATTGATTTTCACATTGGGAATATTTATTTACCTGCCTAAAAATATTTTCGTCGTTAGTTGAATTTCAAATGAAATATTTTTTCATTTTGTGTCATAATTAAATTTCAAAGAAGAACAAATTTCGATGTACATTTTGTTTTTATTTTTTATTTACCGAATTATAACTTCAAACATGAAATTTTGTATATTATAAATAACTAGCGACCCGCTCCGGCTTCGCACGGCTATATTATGCATGTATTATACATATAAACCTTCCTCTTGAATCACTCTATCTATTAAAAAAACCGCATCAAAATCCGTTGCGTAGTTTTAAAGATTTAAGCATACATAGGGATATAGGGACAGAGAAAGCGACTTTGTTATAAACTATGTAGTGATTTCTTATTATATCAAAAATCAACAAAAAGACAGCAATATATAAAACATACTTACGCAATCAACACCCCATGTCTTTCAATTAACTTTATCAAATACTTCTTATTTTCATAGCCATAAGGACCTTGTTCCTTTGTCACCGGCTTGAAATGTACTAAATCATAACTTAGTAACACGAATTCCGTGCTCAGGTGAGAACTTAAGGTGATCATTATGAATTCTGTTCCTAGGTAGAAATAGATTATGCGGAACACTGAAACACCATGTTTATTGAATGGTTGAGGACTGGTATTAGTCTACACCTATGCAATTTTGCTCCATGGTTTTACCGGCGTTAGGGCTCGTTCGGACGATACGTGCCCGCCACGCGCCCGCCACGCACCCGGCACGCGCCCGCTGGCGTGGTCTTGCAAAAATGCAATTTGAGATCTATTGATGTGTCATATGACTCAAATTATATATACAACCAATTTCAAAGCGCGTTGTACACGTGTGGTGCGTAGTTAAAAAAAGCTATCCCGTGGAAATGTTAAAACAAAAGTAGTGTGTATTTACTAAGTGGTATTCCAGTGTCTACGTTAATAATGCGTAAAAGGATTAAACAACGAATATACCGATTATGCAGATAATTGGTTTGGAAAGCTGAGCGTTTAATAAGTGCGCAATTCATCTAATTACTTTTAAAAAATGTGGTATTTTTCACAATTTTTTTTAATTTTTATAATTCTTTTATAAGTTAAAATTTCAATCCCTTACTGCTATAAATTTCGAAAACGCAGACCAGTAGATATGTGAAGCAATCCTCAATCGCAAATGGGATGTAGCATGCAAAAGGCAAGAGGAAAATGCATTCTTGTTGAAAGATATATCGACGGAACACCGTCTCCAATACGGCAAGTAACATGTATTGCCAGGATCCAATCATATTCATCCAATAGAATGCTGTAAATAGAAATTACAATAAAAAAACCAAGGGCGAGTTCTGACTCACCCACTCACATCGCTCGCATTATCGTTCGCTCTCGCATTATTTTTAGTATTTTTGTTATACGGCCATAGAAATACATCATTTGTGAAAACTTCTCTAGCTAGCGTGTACAATTTGGGGGTCTTCAAGTCGCGAGTGAATAGGTTTCTTCTAGGAAGGCGTGTTACATCTTAGGCCGCATCGTCACCTACCATCAGGCAGGTGTGATAGTGGTCAAACGCTATCATATATAAAAGGACCTTGTTCCTTTGTCACCGGCTTGAAATGTACTAAATCATAACTTAGTAACACGAATTCCGTGCTCAGGTGAGAACTTAAGGTGATCATTATGAATTCTGTTCCTAGGTAGAAATAGATTATGCGGAACACTGAAACACCATGTTTATTGAATGGTTGAGGACTGGTATTAGTCTACACCTATGCAATTTTGCTCCATGGTTTTACCGGCGTTAGGGCTCGTTCGGACGATACGTGCCCGCCACGCGCCCGCCACGCACCCGGCACGCGCCCGCTGGCGTGGTCTTGCAAAAATGCAATTTGAGATCTATTGATGTGTCATATGACTCAAATTATATATACAACCAATTTCAAAGCGCGTTGTACACGTGTGGTGCGTAGTTAAAAAAAGCTATCCCGTGGAAATGTTAAAACAAAAGTAGTGTGTATTTACTAAGTGGTATTCCAGTGTCTACGTTAATAATGCGTAAAAGGATTAAACAACGAATATACCGATTATGCAGATAATTGGTTTGGAAAGCTGAGCGTTTAATAAGTGCGCAATTCATCTAATTACTTTTAAAAAATGTGGTATTTTTCACAATTTTTTTTAATTTTTATAATTCTTTTATAAGTTAAAATTTCAATCCCTTACTGCTATAAATTTCGAAAACGCAGACCAGTAGATATGTGAAGCAATCCTCAATCGCAAATGGGATGTAGCATGCAAAAGGCAAGAGGAAAATGCATTCTTGTTGAAAGATATATCGACGGAACACCGTCTCCAATACGGCAAGTAACATGTATTGCCAGGATCCAATCATATTCATCCAATAGAATGCTGTAAATAGAAATTACAATAAAAAAACCAAGGGCGAGTTCTGACTCACCCACTCACATCGCTCGCATTATCGTTCGCTCTCGCATTATTTTTAGTATTTTTGTTATACGGCCATAGAAATACATCATTTGTGAAAACTTCTCTAGCTAGCGTGTACAATTTGGGGGTCTTCAAGTCGCGAGTGAATAGGTTTCTTCTAGGAAGGCGTGTTACATCTTAGGCCGCATCGTCACCTACCATCAGGCAGGTGTGATAGTGGTCAAACGCTATCATATATAAAAAAAAAAAAAAAAAATTACGTTTCATGAGACACAAACAGATGGACATACAGAGGAGAGTTATTAAAAGGGTTCCGTTTTTACCATTTGGGTACGGATCCCTATAAGAACGGTTCTATTGTAGGAAACAAATTTCAAAGAAAATGCATTTCCAAAATATTGCGGCAATATTTGGATTCGCGACCATTGAATTCGGATAAGGGCAGGAAGATGATTTAAATTCGCGACCACCCGAAAACGAAAACAAGTAAAATGCATATCCTGATTTGGTCTAGGCATTACTTAGCCGCGTAGCGTATTGATTATCACATCCGCACGGTAAAAGGGAGGTCGCAAGTTCATAACACGCCACGGTGCTATATTTTGCAATACAGAAATACCTAGTGGAGGTTCACCCACAATATAATATCTCCTTTTTCTTCGGTTCTTTTTTTTTGTTCGTTTTTAACGAATAGGCTCCGGAACTACTGGGCCGATTTAGATGAACTTGGTATGAGGTTACATTGATTCATTTTGAGTAACATAAGCTTTTAATCCCGATGTTCCCACGGGATCGGTTATATAATAAAATTCTTGAGTTCTGATTTAGTATATAGTCCCAAAACTTAACGTTAAGTGGACATAGGGCAAGAGGGTTCTGAGATATATTAAAAATACTTTCCAAAATTCAATGTTCCGGTTAGGATTGGAACCCACAAAACTTACTGTAGCTGCGCTCTAATCCATTGAGCTATGTGGGCCAAACATACGCCACACCGCAATCGGGTCGAAATTAAGGTAAGCCTTTATTTTTATTTATGACTGAAGCTTGTAGCTCGGAATACTATCGTATTTAAAAATAACATCTAGTAACGTAGTTTTTTTTTAAGTTAGGTAATAGTGGACACCCTAAATATTGTCAGATTTTGCTTTTATATAATTTAAACAGATAGGTAGATAAATTATTTATTCCGTAACATTTTTTTCAAGTAATATTTTTCAAGTGACTAAAAGACTGGCTGCTAATTTAGCCAACGAATCGGCGTTGTCATACAAAGAGGCAATGGAGCGAGGTTCATGGGCATCCTAACTTATTTGATTTTTTAATATGATTATTTTTGCATAGACAAAATAATTAATCTCAATTTGTAATTTGCATAAATCCTAATTATTTATCTATTTGAAAAAATCACATAGCTTGAACTTGTAGGTATTGACCGACGACAGGTAGGTTATAAGAGACGAAGTTGAATTCAAATTAAATTCAAGCTATTTTTGATAAATACCTCGTTTAAACATTAACACCCTGCTCCATTCAGTGTCCTTAAAAAAATGTCACAAAATAATTCAAGACTATTAAATATTTATGAAGCCAAAAATCGAAAACAATAAAAAATTCAAACAAATCCCCAGATGGCAAATACAAACCCGACTTTTGTAAGCTTAAAACATTTGTACACAACTCGACATTTCAATTCACACTTTTTTAAAGCCGATTTAAAGAAGAAAAAAGAACATTTAAAGCCAGGTCACTGAGGTATACTTACTTATTATGAAACAGAGTCCCCCTGCTGCCTCTGTTTGTCTGAACGCGATTTATAAAAAACCACTAAACAGATTTTTATGCGGTTATTAGTGATTAGTGAGTATGGTTATTAAGTGAATATTTTTTTACAGTTTGGTTTAAATTGATTGGTAGGTATATGACGATAATAATCGTTGAAGACGCCGGAAAAAAATCATGCCTATTAGGAGCTTTACTAGGCGTGTGTTGGGTAAATAAAAAACTACTGAACGGATTTTCCTTTGTTGTGAAGTTGAGGCAGTTTATAGAGAAGTTTCTTGACACGCGTCAGTCGCTCGACTGCAGTTCTATTGCTTAGCGACTACCCCCTTCAACACTTCTGGACCGTGATCAGTAAAGACGACTACAATCTAGAGGGACATGGATGTTGCCTTCGCGCATTTATCATCGATATGTCAATATAAGAGTTAGAAGTTTTTCTGTATGCGTTAACGAACGACGTCCATAAACAGATTATATCATAAGTTGTTCAAGTGTTCATCTGTTCCTGCCCTTAAGTCAAAGACAAAAGCTAATAAAATTGCCGGAAAAATACGAACTACCTTCACTATCTCAAGGGAGTAAGAAAATTTTAAGAACCCATACCTTTATAACAGAAGTTAAGACTCTTTAGTAACACATTCTTCTCCTTAATCTGTCCATCTGAGAGGTCCGTACTCCGCCAAATTTCACCGAGCTCAACAATAATAGACCTTATCTCGTTCTTATTAAGGTACACAATAGCAGCCTTGAATATTGCTGAAAACAGGTGAACACAGGACATTCTGAGATCTTGATGTAAAATAAGCAAATGTGTCTTTTGTTTGTAAGATTTTTGGTAAGAAAAATGTCTTCGTTGAAATATTACCGAGAGTCTCGAGAGAAAAGGTTTTCAAATTTTATTCGTTCCTTTCAATTTGGTAGAATACTGACTGTGATAAACAGTGGAATATTTTTCTGAATTTCGTATATTTTTCACAATTTATATAAGTAGGTTTGTATAGTATTTCCATCTCGTTATTATCTAGATGACAGATTACTTAAGTGATTCTTAACGTGGGTATCTATTTGTTTTATTATAATGAAGTTAGTGTAACTCTATTAGCTCTATTAGGTAGGCAAACATTTCGTCGGTCACCCATCGAAATAGTGACTTTGGCCTACTCATGTGCTTTGGCGAGGATAGTGAAGTTTGAAAATAGAAACTTAAATATAAGGTGAGTGAGTTGGCCGATAGATAGCGTGTTTCAAAAATTCTTCAGTAACTAATGCGTTATTTATTGTATATACCTACTGCATATTTTAACTTCCATTTATTCAATACTATCATGCAGTAAAATATTAAATGAATAAAGATATTGATTTATTATTATGTAAAACGGAAGGGATGGTCGCAGGACAGCTTTTAACATCGGTCCCTTATTAATAGCTAAATGGTAGATTTTGTTGGGCTAAATAAAATATAGTAGGTACCTATTAGTTTTATCATGAATTCGTAAATTTAAGGTTTTTATGCGTAGATACCTAATAAACTTAATTGATTTTTGCAATGGTACAGATTAAAGTTTGGTTTCTAAAAGTTTCCTCCTAAAGAGAAATCCATGTTATAAAAATCATAATACAAATTCGTTTATTAATTTACATTATGCCGAGGCATGTTGCAAGTATGTAAAAGGTTAGAGTTCCAAGCGACTAGTAAACGAGAAATCTAATGGTTGTGGAAGTAGAAGCAGGCTAATGGATATACCTGAATGAACTAAAAATGTATGTTAAGACAAGCAGTGTAATATAGACGGAAGAAGTTAAAAACAAATCCGATTGGATATAACAAGAGGTTCAGTCGCGGCTGTTAGATCCTTAGATGATTCGAAGACGAATTATCTAAGGATCTAACAGCATTCTTCGTGACAATGGCACAGTCTAATTCAAACAACCTCAGTTCCGTCCACTCCAACATGCTGCCAGATTTTTGGCATTGTTAGGCTAGGACTGAAGGGGCAGATTAGTAGGTGCTGATGATTTGTTGTAGCAATACGATCTTATATCATTATTGTAAGCCTGTGGTGTCCCCCTGTGCAATCACGATCTTGTGCGACGGATTGCCAATCTGTCAGAAATTTGTCTGGTCTGATGGGTTGTCGTTTTTAGTTGGTTGGGGTCCAAAAGGTTGTTGTTTTTGCCCAAAGTTCATCCGGATGCCGGATGAATACGATCTCAGTCGTCGCTATTTCTATGTGGCAAAACCAATAAGGTATGTAAATATTAAATGACGACCTAGTTGGCACAATGGTCATCATGCCACGGGTTCGATTCCCGCCTCAGGCATGTATTTATGCTTAGATATTTGTCTGGGTTCTGGTTGTTTCTATGTATATATATTTACAAAAAGTATATAAGTAGTATATCCGTTGTCTAGCACCCATAACACAAGTCTAGTTACTTAGCTTGGGGCTAAATGGCGATGTGTGGAATGTCCTGTAATATTTATTATTATGAGTACAGGAAGATCTTTGGCCATCGGGTTGTAGTGGCCAATTGGGTAATTGCTTTCTAGATCAAAATGCTACAGATAGTAAACTTAACTTGTGTATTGGACGTACTTTGTGTAATCACCACGTACACAGGCACGACGAATATCAATTCCTTAATATCAACTTCTTTTTGGCTGAACAAATCAACCATATACACTGACAACGATAAATAAAAAAGGAGTAAGGATGGCATAGCACAGAGATAAGAAAAATATCTACGAAATCCTGTAGGATACTCAATGAACATCAAATTATTGTTTTTAAGCAAATCAAAACACTCGTATAAAGGTTTGATGTATTCTTCCGGAAGATTTTCCATTTTGAACAGACTTTAAAAGAGTTAGATGTTTTATTTATGTTTTTCGAAACACAGCGTAACGTATAGCACCTGCTGTAGTTGCTTGTTAGTGAAGTAAAATTGTATATCCTTGTGTTTTATACTGTCACGGAAAAAAATAGCAGGTATCTACCGCAGTGTTATTCCGTTCTTTTTTGCAATGTAAAATCGAAAAGGATTTTTTTAATATAAAATGACTTACATAACCACGTAGCTTATATTTTTAAATGCTTTATCGGCTCAGTTCAGTTTGATGGTTTTTTTTGTAAACTTTGCCTATTTTCTTTTAATAAATGATTTATTATTATTTATCTGTTACTATCGACCCGCTCCGGCTTCGCACGGCTATATTATGCATGTATTATACATATAAACCTTCCTCTTGAATCACTCTAATTATTTAAAAAAAACCGCATCAAAATCCGTTGCGTAGTTTTAAAGATCTAAGCATACAAAAGAAACATAGGGATATAGGGACGGCGAAAAGTGACTTTATTTTATACTATGTAGTGATGACCCAACTAAAGATGTTTAGTTGTGGAAAATAAAAAGTAATAATCAATTTCTAACGATGGTTTTTTAAAATAAAATATTTGAAATCAAATTTTCCAGAATACATACTTCTATTCAAGAACAGCAATACTGAAAATTTATTATTTAGACACTGAATCTATTTTGTTCGTAAAACGTATATTATTTTCAAATACATTCTGTTTGATGAAATTGTTCTATGCAATATAAAAGGTATCAATTTAACTAATGATATTGGCAGTAAAATGTTGTTTCTGAAATAATATGAAAGATATTTTATAGTAAGGAACTCTGTGGCGTAGTGAAAGGATTCCTTCCTGTGACGCAGAAGGTTGTGGGTTCTATTCGTACCGTCGAACAAATATTTGTGTACCTATTCATAATTTCTTTCTGTAAACTAGTATTTTATTATCGTTATTTTCATAACTTTGAAGCAGGATCAACATTTTTTTATTTTTTTTTTTATTTAAAAAGAACTGGCTGTGCTTCCCGGTTTCACACGCGTAAGTCTCTGTAGTAATATCGTAATGAAAAGTAGTATATGTGTTAACTAGGTCTTCAGCTATCTGCAAGCTGAGTTTCAACGCAATCGGTTCAGAATTTTTGTGTGAAGGAGTAATAAACACACAAATTCACACCCAAATTTTCACATCCTACTTTTATAAGTGTTATAGTATGTGTGTTTGGTTTGTTTCACAAACACTACTCGACCGATTATCATGAAACTCGGTACGTAGATAGCTGAAAACCTGGATAAACCCAAAGGCTACTTTTTTTTAAATATTCCCACGGTATCTCTACTTACTCGGGTTTAACCGCAAGGCGCAGTTAGTTAATAATATTATTCGGATAGAAATATTTCATACACATATAGTTGCTCACATTACTTGATAATTAATCAATATGGGTCTGTTCAAAGCCTTACGCCGTTTGTCCACCGCCGCCGTCACCGTCACGTCTACGAGAACGAGATTATTTGGGGCCGAGTTTAAGATGACGTGACGGGGATCGTTTGTCCACCGCGCCGATATATCGGTGGCTCAGTCCTATATACAACTGTGTCGTGGGTGGTAGTCGGCAGTGTTGCCACCTTGCCCAAAGAGTAAGTTGCTAAACATGCGGTAAAAAGTTGCTACTTCCGAAAATAAATACTCTGGTAAAAGTTGCCAAAAGTGGCTAAACATAAAAAGGCAACATGTAACAATAATCACTACATAGTATAAAACATTTAAATAATAAACGTCGATTTCGAAGACATTTTAGAATAAATCATTTAATTATTTGGATTCCCAGGCGAAAATGAAATCAAAAGTATCGAACATCTAATCATGTATTCTTCTTCCTTTAATGACACAAATTGAAATTGATTGAGACGATGGTAACTTAATTAAGTAGTAAGAGTGTTCAAAGTAGCTATAAAGTGTAGCTAATAAATTTAGCAACTAAATTGTTTTGTCTTTAGCTAACTATTTCGTAAATGTGGAAAATTGGCTAAAGTAGCAACACTGATTGCCGGCACACGTCACGCCGCCGATCTACTCGAAACTCGGCGGCCGGGATGACGGTTCTCGGGTGACGGACTTGCGGTGGACACGCGGCTATATTAGTCTATGTATCAGTACTTCGGCGCCGTCATCTCGTTCTCGTTGACGGTTCGGTGACGGCGGCGGTGGACAAACGGCCTTAGGCTCCCTAGGGGAAAGTGTCAGATTCCTGTCTGTTAAATGATATTGAACGCTCATAACGTTATTCAATCCGAATCTGTCAATATGCTGCCAATCTGTTGTATTTATTGAGATGATGTAACCAGAGATCTTAGTTTAGATTGAAGAGCTGCTGTAAAAGTAGAGTTTTTGACGTGATAACGTCTAGTAAATTGATGGAACAACTGCATTCACAAAAAAGTGTCATGTTCCGGTATGTGACATGACCATGACGCTTCCGTTCCCGTGTTTTTAATAATAATATCGCGCATCTGAGCTTGTGTTATGGTGACAAGTGAGGAATAGAAGACTTAAATAAAGGAAAAAAAAAATCTAAATTTTTATCGTTTTCTTAATGACGTTATCGCGTAAAATTATCGTCCGTCAACCGACTTTACGGACAACCATTTTTTATAAAACCAGGGTATAGTTTGTTAGAAAAAATGCTCAAGACCACTTTTCGTAAATAACATTGTTAAAAAAAACTACTGGTTGTCTGTAAAGTCAGTTTACGGACGAAAATTTTACGTGACAACGTCATAAGAAAACATTGATCGTAAACATAACATAGCGTTGCTATGGTTACCTTGTCAATAACGGAACGTAAGCGATGACGTCACACTTTTTTGTGAATGCCGGCGTTCATCGATTCTCGAAGTGGAGTGGGACTCATTGAAACCTAAATTTCACAAGCGGCAGTCAATTTCAAAGTTATTTATTTGGAATCCTTTCAAAGTAATCAATCCTTTCCATATTTTATCCAACCATATTTTATTTATTAACATTAAAAAAATATATACTTAGTATAATACATTAAAAACAATGACACAAAAACTCGATCGAGTTTTACCAGGCATTACTAAATCAACTTAACTACACACTAATTATACACCTCATGACAAGTAATGCTGCGTTGACATAATTAAATAACAACTCATACAAAAGAAGTCAAAGACTTAAATATAAGAATATACTTAATGTTGTATCCGGTTTATTTAAATCGAACCGGAAGACGCGTCAAGTGGTGCTAACTTCATTCCGAGACGTGTCTGGGCAGAGCCGTGAAGTCGGCCGTGTGTTGCTGAGTAGACCATCACCTCGACATTCGGTGTGACAACACAGAACTCAGAACAGGTATTTTCACAAGCGTATCAACTACGCCCAAACTATGTCATTAGAAATTGGCTGTTCGAATACTTCTGATCTGACATATATTTAAGTTAAATATTTAAAAAAGATAACAATGAATGGCCGCTTAACAACCTTTGACATTATGTACCTACTAATGTCGTTACATTTATTCTTTTTGTACACAAATGGGTAAACAGGAAAATACACAAAAGCATGTAAAGAACAAAAGGGGCTTTAACCCTTCTGTTGTCTTTCTATCCTTATTGGTTGGAGATTGACGGTCGTTATGAGAGCGATGTTGGCCAAGTTGTAGATACTTAACCTTTCATTCTGAAAGTCGTGGGTTCGATTCCTAGCCGGTAGAGCACAAATTGATTTATCGTAAGAAACATATTTGCGGTGGCTCCAAACCGGACGTATTGACAAGTTCTTTCCTTTGGACATGGTCGACTAAGCTGAAAGTAAGTAAGTAAGTAAGTATCGGTGCTTTCGAAGCCTACTCTCAACTCCATCGTCACGCAAAAATGAATAAACAGAACATAACAGAACAGACCAGATTTGGACAAGCATACAACAAAAATAAATATTTAGAACAATATAAGAGATGTTGACAAGCAACCATAAAAACATTAAAAATACAGAAAATGAAAAAGAATATTATTATGTATTAAAGAACAAAAAAGTATAAAATAGAAAGACAGAAAAATCAGAGAATAAGAACAGCAGAAAAAAAATGTATATTTTAAAAATAAGATCTAAGGAGCCGTGTGCCTCCAAAAAGGCTCTGCCTCAGCAAAAAAAAAATGACCAAACAAAAAAAAACAGCGCACTCCGGGAGTGCAGGCATAAGTGAAAACTGTATATCTGTGTAAAATCTCATCTGTCGAAATCTCATCTGTCGTGAGAACGGCTGAAAATGCTCACTCGTGTATCAGTGATGGCGCTAGCGTGCGACGCGAACTGCGTACGGCAGCTCGCTGCGAACCTGCACCATCCACCGAGAGATGTCGCTGTTAACACTGTTGTACAGAAGTGAGTATCGTAGTTCGGCCGTTTGCACAGAGATGGCGCTGTTTTCAATATTGCATAGTAGTAGAAGCACAATAACTGTTAAAATCTCATCTGTCAAAATCTCATCTGTCGCGAGAACGGCTGAAAATGCTCACCCACAAAAGTGCCCAACGCGCCATAAGAAGTTTTCACTTCAAAAAGAGATCTAGTAACGGAAAACAGCCTGTACAAGTAGGTATTAGTAGACGTTCGTTATTATTTAGAAACTAACTACGCATCTACAGCAGAACTTAATCCTTAATTTAAATCATTACCTAGTGTGAAGTTTCCATTCTCCTACTAATGATCAAAATAATGAAGTTCGAAAAATCTTAACAACGGAACAATGGGAAGAATTTAAACTCACAATTAAAGACAAAGGCAACTGGTATTTCGACTTTGAACAATAACAAACCCGCCATATGAATAGTGCGAACTTTCCAAGTGTGAAATCTGAGGTTCTCTAGGTATAATCTATTTCAAAATTAAAGCGAAATAGGAATCAGATAACGCGTGCGTATAATATCTGATATAGTAAAAAATATCCAACTAGAGCTAAAATAAATGCTATCCCGATAAGTTAAATACGTATCTTACAGCTAATTACATGTTAGGTAGATGAAACATTCATAATTTATCTGAGTTATACTGTTTTGATGTATAGAAAAAAGGTACTAACAAACCAACAAGCCTTGCTGGCTTAAAAACTCTTTGTTTGTACCTTTTTTCTTCTTTTGAAAGGTTGTCTCTAAAGTCTGTTAACGAGTTAACGAACGATAATTTTACGTGATAACGTCTTTGAAAACAATAAAATTTGAATTTTGTTTTTTCTTTACATAAATATATTTTTTCCTTGCCATTATATTCTGTTTTTAACCCCCGACGTAAAAACAAATGGAAAAATCCTAAAAAAATATTGTATGTCAGACGAGGCTGTATAGGTTAAAAGTCTTTTGCCTGACCGTTCGGGGGCTATTATAAAACAACTAAGTAACTTTCCAGTGTCCGAGAGGATCTAAGACATGGGTCTGCGGGAGAGATTCCACAGACTCTGGCGCGTGTTCTGATACGGTTGCAATAACTTTGCAATTCTTAATTCTTGAAGTAAACAAACGAATGTAATCTTTTATTTTCTATTACATAACTTGCCAAACGCTGCAGGATGGAACGCGCATACACGGTGAAAAGGAGATCGCGAGTTCGATTCTCGTTGCGGTACAATGTTTGGGACCCTCGCCACACACACACGTACACTCATCGTCTGGCCACCATAGTACAAGCCTGACATAGTGTGACATACGACACGATAGGTACACAATAATTAACCTAATATACAACAAGTAGTATAAGTATACATAATCATTTAAATATTATTTAATAAATATAAACATACATAATATATATAACTACCTAACTATATTTATACAACATAAATTATATACTACACATTTATTATAATAATATATAATAATATCATATATACAGTAACAAATAAACATAGTACATAAATATTACACTAACATAATAACATTATATTACGTATAAATAATTAACATAAAGTGCCGACTGGACAAGTGCGTATTGCGTACCTACCGCTGCATCGTGCGGCGGCCGACCGGTTCCGCTCGGCTCGCATCACGACCGAGGCGCGTGCACCGGCCGCTCGCCGCCCGCGCAGCCTACGTCACCGACTCCAGCGGTACAGCAGTCAGCTGCACCCGCTCGCTATAGACGCACGCCCGTTGTTGCCTGGCCTCGCTCACTAACTCGACGCGATCGTAATTCGTTAGCAATATTACTTCTCCGATATATTAATTATCTCGTTCCGTATATGTACATGGAGATTTAGGGAACTGTGGTGGATGAACTGTTGTCGAATAAAGTGTTCACGTAAAGACTATTTCGTTCTACCCACTCCCATACATCCCCAAAGTTATTTTAAAAGTGGTTTCCAATGTTTTAAAAACTGATGAGTTTCTGAATATCTTACATAGCTGAACCGCCCAGTTTACCTAGATACCTCATTATGGAAAGAAATAAATAAACGTCTCCTTTATATTTGCAGCGTGTAGTAGCAATCACGGGGGTTAACTTACGCTGGATGTCATGGCAATATTGCAGTAAGGAAATAAAAACACAAGATGTATTGTTTGGTGCAAGTTATGAGAATATAGAAACAGAAAAAATTGCAAAATTATAACAAATTGAATTCAGTTAAACAAAAAATTACTAATTATGCTGTTGGTCTTGTTGTGGCAACTTTGCAAATTACATGAAATTACCTAAAGTTTGATCCCAGAGAAAAGGAAGAAGATAGTCAAGTTGCAAGCAAGAATAGATAATAGATAATTCACATGCGTAAAAGCTTGGGATACATTAATTCTAGCCGCAAAAACCGGTTAATACAAGCATTTTACCGCTATCAAGAGACTGGTTGCTGCAGTAAATTCAGATATCCTAAAATAATATAGCGGCTGTTTTAGTTATGTTTATCTAGTTCAATTAAATAATTTCGGTTTGATTTATGATAAACCATATAAGAAGCGAACATAATAAAAAAAATATGAATGTAAAAAAAGAAAAAAACACATCAGATGAGGTTGTGTGCTGTAAAAAAACCTCGGCTAAGTGCGATTGTAGGCATCCCGCTACGAAATCTTTAGAACAACAAACGCTACCTTTGATAAGTTGGACAATACCTGAAGCTTTTGTTCCGATGTATTCAAATAAAATCCGCGAGTCTGCGGCCTGAGAATAGTTGTCATTAGTTTCATACAGAAGCGGGGCAGGTTCGCAATTTTTAGAATTACTGTCGAACTTTGCTTTCGTGGGATTTCGGAGTACCACAATATTTATTTCAAAAAGACGCTACTGGATATGCAGATAAGATTTTTTATTTATTTATATTCATGTAAACTCTTAGAGCGACTGAGATTTAAAATTCACCGGTAATTGATAGCTTATTATTTTATTTTTGTAGTAGTTGAGCTTGCACTGGGCTTTATGAAAATATTATGTTTTCAAGGAAAATTGGTATATTATATAGAGTTGCAAGTTCAAATCCTGTCACAGTGCAATTTTTGGAAATATATCAGCTTGTATGCACCCCTTGCTACTGTTAAGTATTAATATTTCTGGGTATCTTGTGTAAACAAAAAAACACAAAACGTGGGTACAGTGTGAAATCCATTATATTGAATTTTTTGTCCAGTTCCAACATCACTGAATTAATATATCATTTTCGTTACACAAGAATAAAAGTTATAAAAGGAACAAGATAATAGGAAATATTTCCGATGATCTGCAAAACACTGGCTCATTTTACAGTCGTCGACAAAACTGTTTTAAAATAAGAGTACTTTTTAGTTAATACTTTTCCGTTGTAAATTAAGAACTTTTAACACGTAAACCCAAAATAAGGCACGTTCATATTTTGCTCTGCCGAGAAAATAGAACTTTCTGCATCACAGGCGCAGACGGGTAGGCAAACACTATCCAGTGCATCACCAAACCATAAGCACATTGCGTAATTAGATACAAAAAAGTATGAAATGCACAAAAAATATTAAACTTAAAACAAATAAAACATAAGATTTTTCTTACCGACTTCAAAAAAGAGGAGGTTCTGAAATTGTCACGTACAATCCACTTTCAAAAGTCTCTGCCCACCGTAACGTTTATAGTTCTGCGCAGCACTATTTGAACATTATAACAACGTAACCTGTGGATCGAATCCATGTCGGTTGGTGTAGGGGTGCACAACTAAAAACATATCTAACATGTTAAAAATATTAATCACACTGAGTACTTTTAATTCAAGTATTTAAGGTTACGTGTAACGTCTATTAGAAGAAGGTCGTAACTCCAATTATAATACTTGTTGATAGTATTATTGTAGCAAACTGATCATTTACTTATAACCCATACTGTACTGTTGTATTTTAGTTACTATAGTTAAAAATTCCGCTTTACTATTGTTAAAACTATGTACCGTAATTCCGATTTCTTTGTCTTTTTCATAAAATCCTACTATTTTAGTACTTACACACATTGGAACAATATATTTTTTGTTCTAATTTATTTCCCAAAATGTTCACAAAAACTTTTGTTAGCGATTGTACTGCCTTAATATACTTGTATGTAGAGAATAAGGGGCGGTCGTAATGACTTTTGTTTTTTGTTGTCTAGTTCAAGGATAAGAGAAGAAAAGTTCGCGGGAATCTGATTCGCGATTCTTGTACATTTCGAGTTATAAATGTTATGAAAATTGTTTATGAATTAAAAGTTTTGAACAGCGGCATTTTAAGGGAGCGTATCATGTTAGGATCGTAATTGGACAGCGGTATTTTAGAGGCGTGTTTTGTTGATCTTTTTTTGTTAACGGTACTGTAATATTAAAAAAAAATTGCTATTTAATTAAAATTTTTATTATCACTACATAGTATAAAACAAAGTCGCTTTCTATGTCCCTATATCCCTATGTATGTATGCCTAAATCTTTAAAACTACGCAACGGATTTTGATGCGGTTCTTTTAATAGATAGAGTGATTCTAGAGGAAGGTGTATATGTATAATATATGCATAATATAGCCGTGCGAAGCTGGGGCGGGTCGCTAGTAAATAATATAAAAGAAACTAATATGTATGGCAAAAGTAGACGCAGCTCCACAGCCCTGGTTTTTAGCATGACCCTTTTCGTCTGTTTCTCGTTTTTTTTCATGTTTATTGCACAAAGTCTGATCAGTACAATAAAATATTAAATATGGCAGGACAATACACGAAGCGCCACCCAGCCCCAAATTAAGCAACTAGACCTGTTATAGTAGCAAGACAACAGATAGAATACTTAAGTAATTCTTCTTTTGTATGTAAATACATACTTAATAGAAGTATGGCTATACCCAGACCCAGAAACAAATACTGTACATAAATATATGTTTGAGACAGGAATTAAACCTGCAACCTTCTAAAAAAAGTGACACAGAGCAGGGTCAAACTTTTAATTATTAGTCTTCATAGTAACTTCACGTTGAATTAAACCTCATTTTCAACTAACCAAAGTTAGCCAATCGTAAAAAAGAAAGGATAAATTCAGAAATAGAAGCTTAAAAAAAGGCATTACAACAATACATAAAGCTGCACAAAAAAAAGCAATAGCTATTTAGGGGGCATTTTAAAACTGCTATGCAATAGTGGCACGGTTTTAATGTCTCCTCGGACGAAAAACTTTGTAACTTAAGAAATAAATTAAAAAATGCAGACTTAGCTGCAGTTTTATTCGCGTCGCGTTCTTTCAGCACTAGGTACCTATAGAAATATGCGAGTACTATTCGAAATTTTTCACAAGATCGGGATTACCGCGAGTAAGATCGCGGGACGCAATTATTACACACTAAAATTGGATTAAACTAATATTAGTCTATTATTCTTGTGTTTTAATAAATTTAACCCTATGCCAACAACATTTTACCCACTGGTTGAAATAACTAAAAAACTATGGGAAAGATTGAGCTGCCACCTAAGCCAAGCGAACGAAGTTATGGGTAAAACTAGTATCCTACTAATATTATAAACTAGCGACCCGTCCCGGCTTCGCACGGCTATATTATGCATGGATAAACCTTCCTCTTGAATCATTCTATCTATTAAAAAAAACCGCATCAAAATCCGTTGCGTAGTTTTAAAGATTTAAGCATACATAGGGATATAGGGACAGAGAAAGCGAGTTTGTTTTATACTATGTAGTGATAGTGATGTGAAAGTTTATGTTTGTTTCTCCTTCATGCAAAAACTACTGGACGATTGAAACTCGATATGAAGAGCTGGAAACCTGAATTAACATACAGACTAGAGCGGTGTTGGCTTAGTGGTAGATACTTCGACTTTCATTCTGAAGGGTTCGAATCCAGGCCGGCCGTTCACCAATGGATTTTTCTTAAGAAAATGTATGTGCGCTAATTGACATTGCTCTTACGGTGAAGGAAAACATCGTGATGAAACCCGCGGCTTAGTTGGCTCCAGAAGTATTGACAAGTTCTCTCCTCTGGACATGGTCGACTAACCTGAGAGGGTAGTAGGTGCTGGCAAGCCTTCTCCATCCTCACGCAAAAAGGACCCAATTAAAAAGGGTCTAATCGCGGAAAAAAGCCCGTATACAAGTACAAGTACAACATAGAGGCTACTTTGTATCCCGATAATCCCGCGGGATCGGGACTTACGTGGGTAAAACCGCGGTAAACTGCTAGTTACATATATACATTTCAAACTCTATCGACTTATTGAATACACCCGCGTAACTCCCGATCCCGTGGGAATATCGAAATAAAAAGTATTTTTTCAATTCGAACCAGTAGTTCCTAAGATCAACGTGTTCAAACAAACAACGGAAGCCGTCAAAGATGAATAATTATCCCCGTTTTTTTTCACATTTCTCACTGATTCTTCGCTCCTATTGATTGCAGCGTGATGTAATATAACCTAAAACCTTTCTCGACAAATGGACTATCTATCACAAAAATATTTTTTCAATTTGAACCAGTAGTTCCTGAGATCAGCGCATTCACACAAACAAACAAACAAACTCTTCAGCTTTATAAATATAGATATAGATTTCAAAGTTTCTAGTCTATAGGATACCTAAGATTAGTATTCCTTCTCCGTACTGCCACAGATTATCTCCAGTTCTTACGACAATGGAAACAAAAGAGAATAAACGAGAAAACGATTTTGTGTAAAAATGTGTTACTGCAGCTTGCGGAATTAAGTTTTCGTCCATCTGTGTGGGCATGTAGGTGATTTTGAGTTTGTTTGAAAAGTTTTAGTTCTGGGTAATGGAAAATTTAATTTTGCATTTTGTACCTATGCTATAATTCTGGCTGTAGGATATCTATTCCTGAAGTACGAAAGGCCACTTATTTAAAAAAAAATTCGGTCCTACGAGATTTCACGCTGCGAGGTGCTACGACAGCTACGACACCTATAATTAGCAAAGACTATAAAATAAGACATTGAAAATTGTCCGGTGCTACGAAATTCCATGCTACGAAGTGCTTCGACACCTATAAATACCAAAGATCATTCATAATCATAATATTTTTTTTAAATGTTCTGCTTTTACAAAATTCCGTGCTACGAAGTACTATGACGCCAGCTAAGGTGCTACGAATAGCTACAAAACAGCACTGCTACGGTACGGAGTTACGAGTAGCTACGGCGTAGCAATGCTACAACGCTATACTGACTTTCAATTTTACTAAATCGCTCAATTTAGTGTGAAGTTTGTGTAGCTGAAAACAAAAAAAACTAAGTTTTTGTATAAAAAATGTCCTAATTCATCTGTATTCATTATAATCCCTCTGTTATTACATAAAATAATAACCGTACCTGGACAGAATGGGATAATAATCCATTCTATTTTTCTTTTATGGTGTATTGTATATTCGTTATGGAGAATATTTTTTTCCTTTTTTATATCTGAACAATTAAGAGGAAAGGGTACCGGAGGCTTTTTCCATACAAACTATTACAAACGTAGTCGACTGTTTTCTCCCTGGATAATGACACTAGAGCAAATATTTTTGGTGCATAAAACTTATAACTGCCATGACCATGCCCCTATTTTTTGTTTTTTTTTTAATTATTTTAATTTTTTAAATTTTAATTTCTGTGATAATTAGAAAATGAAAAAAAAACAAAACATAGGGGCATAGTCATGGCAGTTATAGGTTTTATGGCACAAAAATATTTGTGCTAGTGTCATTATCCAGGGAGGAAACAGTCGGTTACGTTTGTATGGAGAGAGCGCAGGTACCCTTTCACCTTAAATAAGTTTGTAGAAATGAAAAAAAACGAAAAGTAGATATAATTATAATAAATAAATATATGAAAGAATGGTGCTTATGATACTTCGTCGTACCTTAATATCAAACTTATATCTATATATAAGTTTGGATGCTTCATTTTAAATATAGTATTTGCTAAAATATTTGAAATAAAACAAATATTATTTGAGTTTTAGTGCTTTCTTCTCATTAAGCGGCGCGTTTCAAAGACACACATCCTAACTTAGTTTTTAAGACGTTTAATGTGATTTCATGCGACTGATTCAAACTGAATATATATTTTTCTATGACCTTATGACCAATCATGACATAAATATCTTTTGTAAGAAAATTATTTTTTTGTACGGCTTGGTCGGGATTTAATCCCACGACCTTCAATATCAAAGTCGAGGTATCTACCACTAAGCCAACACCACTCTTCTACATATTCTAACAGCTATAGTAACAACCTAGAAAACTACTTACAAATTCTAGTGTAAGTGTAAACTCGCAGTTCCAACGTGACAGTTTTAGTGCAAAGTTTCCACTGCATTAGTATATAAAATGGGCAACGCAGGGGCGTAATGTGGGTGCTCAAATAAAATGAATTAAATCAAAAAGGCTGTATCAGGCCACAGCTGCAGTAGAGACGTCAAAAAGTCTGGAGTTCTCATTTTAATACAATATACTTAATTACCGATTTTTATCCAAATCGGTCTTGTTCGTAAAGAGGGAACAAACTACAAACAAAAAACGTGTGGCACTCGGGGCTGCCGCGGTAAAGCTATTGCTATATCGAGAATAATTTCTTGTCTTAGTAAATGTTTTTATAAAATAATAATAAAAAAAAATACTTATATAAAAAAATATATATAGGTATATATAAAATAAAAAAAAATGTCGTCCGACATTTGTCGTCCGTCAATAGTCGTCCGTTAATAATCGTCCGTCATTTGTCAGGGTCTTAGGTGTTTTCGTTACGGAATTTCTTGATTCTCCCCCCAAGGCCCGCGATAAAATCTATGCAATAGCTTAATAAAAAAAAATGGGTGCGTGTACTTATGTACGCGCGTGAGAAGTTATACTTCTTCGGCATCATTAAGAAATAATTCTCCAGTCACTTAAAAATAAATAATTACGTTAAAATAATTATGTAGTAGTACCTCTTTGTACTAACCTCATTTTCAGTTTCACGTAGGTAGTAGATATATGCAAACTATTTGGTTTTATGACAGCTGTCATCTCGCGGTTTGCGGACAACTTCAACATGGTTTTATGACAACTGTCATCTTGCGGTTTGCGGACAACTTCAACATGATTGGCGTGCAAGTGCACAGCCATAACTTCGGTCTATGACCGAAGAAAGAAAAAAAAAAACTTCAACATGTGAATTTTCCGTGTGAGGGTGCAGCGCGCGCATCATAAAAATTCACTCTCATCATTTTTTCATAACGCGCCTAAAGAAGTATAACTTCAATAAAAAAATAGATTTCTAATATCAATTAGAAAGATAGGATTGGGATGAACTGCTGGTCATTTGTCTCGCTAAAACTTAAGAACGACTGCTGGACCGATTCAGCAAATTTTGATTTTGAAATATTCGTAAGAGTTCAGGGGAAAGTTTAAATGGTGATCGAGCCTTACGCGGGTGAAACCGCGGGACGGAGTTAGTAAGTACAAAATACAAAACAAGAATTCAAAATCAATACGTTTAAATACACACATATTCAATAAAAACACGCGTCAAACACGGTTATTAAATTAATACGTTTATCATAATTTACGTGACGTTGTATATTTAATGAGATAAAATATCTCGTTGGAATAGAGAAAACATCAGAATGTTTTCTTTAAACTTTGATCTGTTAGTGCAGGATCAAAATAAAAAGTATCCTATTTACTTCTAAATACGCCCTTTTTCATAAACATTTAATAAGCCTTCGTTAAAATGTGTAAACTTTGCACTTTGCAACACTTTTACAAATTATCTAAAGCAGGTTTATTACATTTTTATACATATATGCAATATAACTATTATATACATTGTCTGGTCACCATAACATAAGCTTTGGTGAATAGCTTAGGGGTAGATAGTGCTGTGTTTTATTGCATTTTTGCCAAGTTACTTACAAAGTTCAGTTGTTTCGGAGATTGCGCATAACAAACATACACACTTAGAAACTTTGATATATATATATGTATTTTTACTGTAAAGGCTAGCGTTTGCTCATAATATAATTGATAATAAGTGGCGATGCTGTTTAAGATGCAACACATTTACATAAAAAACTTAGAACAGAAGGCCAATTCTCGTAAATAACATTTTTCAAATTACATTTCAATATCATTTCGATCACAAATAATACCCTCAAAGTAGCTCAAAATACCCGCATTAGCTTTTTGTAAAAAAAAAACTGACTTTAAGGGTGTCTTTTGCAATCGAAATGCAATCGGAATGATATTGAAATGTAATTTAAACAATGTTATTTACGAGAATTGGCCTTCAGACCTTCAATTGAGAACACAAGTTTTGATGTCCTCTCTTTTCCAATATTATCTTAATATCTCTGGGTACGTTACGGCATGATCAGAACTGCGTGGAGACTGCGCGGCTTCAGTGTTTCACGGGATGTCGCTCGGAGCAGACGTCTGAGTCCGTGGGTCCTACGTTATCGTTCTGTGTGGATGTGAACCAAACGTAAAGTGACGTGAATTTTCATGTTCAACTTGAGTGAAAGTGATATTGTTCGAAATTTGAAAGGAAATTGATGGTAAGATTTTTAATATTTTTTATGTAAATTCAAACCAAAGTGCTTGTAAAAGTATAGTAAAAGACTTTTGTCCAGCAGTGGGATAAATGTAATAAATAAAAATATTTCTATTTTAGTCTGGTACGTGCCAATATATTATATTTTGTATTAAATTTTCTACACCAGTTTATTAAATTAATTATACAGGTCTCCTGTGTACTTTTTCTTTGATCGTTGACGTTCTTAAATTTTGTTGACAAACACCGCTCTCTAATTATAAGGTATCTTATTAATATTATAAAGAAAATAATTAATGATGGAGTTGATAAAATACACATTTATTTAAGTACCTACATAATTCTGGTTAATTGTCTATATTATATTTGAGCTAAAAGAACAATAGATAAAACCAATGTATGTGAAAAAAAATGCAAAAATTAAATCAAAAACCCTAATTTAAATAAATAATAAAAATCAAAAAATAGTACCCATTAAAAATCCAAATAAGTTTTCCTAGGTAGGTTGGCCAATAGGATGACCGTATGGCCATTTGAATGGTAATGATACGTTGCCAAATTATCTTATTTGTAAAATCCGATTAAAGGTTACTAACGATTACTATCTATCTATTATTCTTAGATGATCCATTGGCTAGATCCAGGATGGATATAAAGAGATCCAGATTTCAAATTGTAAATCTAGGTATTTTTTATGTTTATTTCTTCCCAGATTTATCCTGGATCTAATTAGAATTTAGATTTCTGATCACAATTAAATATATGGAAAAGTCTGTAAATTATGTTGACTCAAAATATTAAAAAAAAAACTACAACGCTTCGTCTTTTTCATGATTAATAAATACCTACTTTTAATTATTTTATATTTAATAATTATCTACATAAATACTTAGATTTATTTTTTAGAGATGAATAGTCGACGAATTTTTAAAATAGGTAATCTTTAGAACTACTAGACCGATGTTAGTAAGTAGCTTTTATTTTATACATTGATAGCTACATTATCTAGACGCGAAAGGCAGCTGCATAATATATATAACTAGGTGTCCCGGCAAACGTTGTTTTGCCATATAAAAAAATGTGATTTTGTGCAAACTTTACATAAACCATCTACTAAATAGTCCGAACAAAGCTCAAACATTTGGTTTGGATAGGTGAGCCCTTTCTTGAGTTTTAAAATTACAACGAAAAGTGGCATTGATTTTTATATATATATTATATATTTATTTATATACTTATATTTTTTTTTATATCATATTATTATATATATTTATCTCTAGATATTTATATGGGATCGGTAGTTATAATATAATTATTAATAAGTTTTTGGAGTAAGGTTTCTTTTGCTGTTTTTTTGTAATCTAAAACTTGGGATAATAATAAATTGAATATGGATGAAACCGCACCGCACTGTTAGTTTAAAATATTTAGTAAGCTTTTGCCCGCGACTTTGTCCGAGTCGTTAGATAGATAGATAAACACTTTATTGTACCATAAAAACAAAATTTATTCTAACAAAGTACTTACATGATATTATATGCACATAATGTTAAATAAACATAAAAAAATTAAGTCAAATAAAAATTAGAAATTTCGATCGTTTCTCAGCAAACGTTATAACAGCTTTGTGTATGCAATTTGTCGATTAGTTGAGCTATAAATCAGTCAGTCAGTTATTCAGTCAATTTAAAATTAAACTAATAAGAGAAAAGAAGCCCAATAGGTTAGGTTATTGCACGATTGAACAAAATAAAAAAGTTAATTAAACACACCTAATTGAATTTTCTCCACCGACTCTATTAATTGAATTTTGGTGTTACCGAATTAAATTACGTATTCTTCTAATCAAGTCTAATCTGTATTCATTTCTCGCTGCTTTTTTAATTATCTTAAAAAGAGCTTTTGACGACATCTCACGTACACAGTATTGCCTTCAAGGTGTTTCCTGCTTTTGTTTAGGGTTATATTAAACTTAGTTTCATAATGAAATTTCGAGTAGTGTTAGCTTAGTGGGAGATAAGTATCTTCGTGGGTTAAGATTTCGTTACTAGTAGAGTTTTTCTATATGAAAAATGTATGTGCACGGTATAGGAAAACATCTTTAGAAAGGCAAAATGTTTTCAGAACTCACCACAGTTTGGATTTGGGGATTTTAATATCAGTAATAAATATATTTTCTTTATTACTTTTTTTCTAATTCAATATTATTATAACACACCAATCTACACTGTCCAACTGTACCACCACCAGCCCTCCGATCACCAGACACTTTGACAAGACGCGCGCTGCGGTCTCTAGGTGTATTTTCTTTAATTTCTTTCTTGGCAGAACATAATAATATTCTTGGTAACTCGATGTGTTATTTCACCTGCCTATCCACAGATGTTCTTTGAAAGGAACAAACTGCGAACAATCTGTTTACTTTGTTAACTTCCTGTTATAAGGTTATACTTATAGCAATGGGTATCTTCATTACTCTTGATTTATTCAACACCTCAAAACAAACTAAGAACTACACGAAACTTTGGACTGTAATATAATTTTGACATTTGCTTAGGACTTTGAGATATTCAATGAGGATAATGAAATTTTAGTTGTGCCTATCTTAAGTGAAGTAAGTTAGATGAAGCTATTCACCGTATTTATTTCTATCTATACTTATATTATAAAGCTGAAGAGTTTGTTTATTTGAACGCGCTAATGTCAAACTAATGGAACTACTGGTTCGAATTTAAAAAATATTTTAGTGTTGGGTAGTCCATTTATTGAGGAAGGCTATAGGCTACTTTTTATTTTGATGTTTACAGTCGTGCGGGTTGCGACGCTTGGAGCGGTCATTACTTCGATGGGTGGCCAATTAGTAGCGTGGCAAAATTGTGATTTCGTGTGCCCCTCCGTGCTTCGGAAGGCACGTTAAGCCGTTGGTCCCGGTTGCTAACTCTAGTAGCAGTCGTTAGGTCAAGTTGGAGGCCTTATGGCGATCTGAAAACTGTACCGATAGGTGAGCCACACCACTATACGAGAAGAAGAAGAAGATTCACAATCATTGTATTAAATTATCTCTAATTTTAGAAGAGACTATACCACCCTTACTTTACACCATTGAAACACATAAATCAGTCCCTACGTAACATGTCAAATGAGCAAGGCTTTACCTCAACTTGAGCCTAGATTAGATTGATGAATGTCACTTGCTTTGTGAAGTTTCAACCCGAACTTCAACCTCTAGTTGTTTCGTCGTAAATTGCAGTCGTGTTACAAACTATTTACTTACATACCTACACTAAAGATTGTTATTTGCATGTGGAATTTAGGACGATTACGTATGTCTAGATAAAGACCATAGATCGACGATGGTATTTAGATTGTTACTCATGAATAAAAAACGTCACACAAAATTCCTTATTCTTTACATGACGCTACCGTTACTTAAACAGTTTATTCCAGTTATATCTAGATGGCGCCACAGCAAATTTTTACCTTTATTATTTATTAATTCAATTTTATTTTGTTGACCATGAATGATGTTTAGTCAAAAAAAAATGAAATATCAATCTTTAGGTAAGGAAAATCACGTCCTAATAGGTAAAAAAAATCTTAAATTTCTGTAATTCTTTATTACAACGCTGTGTGACTAATATCAAACTTTTCGTAGGATCTATACACCATTGTTAATCTACGATAAGCCTACCTACCTATGTGAATTCTGGGAACTCTGCCATCCTATGTTTCTGCCGCCAAGCTTTGTTTTGATGTCAACGTGTGCCATTCCAGTTTCAAGCTATCTCAGGCCACAAAGATTGCTTGGTACTTTTAATATAATAATAATAATTAATTTTTAAAATGAATGAATTAATTAGGAATTATTTGATGTATTTACAATAATAGTAAGTGTTCAGCATTTATAGTTGATTAATTAACCATTTTTGTTACTTTGCCCTCTTCTTCTGCTTCTTTTTAGCAATGTTTCGCGATATTAGGGCAGTTTTTAAATCTGGGTTGTATAACGTTATGTGGGACCTACGGGGTTGTGATTTTAGCCCACATTTCGTTCGACATGCGGCAGACGTGACCTGCCCAATCCCATTTGAGCTTTGCAGCTCGGTGAGCTGGATTTGTGAACGCAGCATACTGAGTTCAGTATACGAATCTGAAGTAAAAAAATATTGGCTTAGTAACAATAATATAACTGTTTTGTGGCCCTGCTTCCTAAAATAGCGTGAGCTGTGGATTACAGTGTAATAGTACATTGTTATCCTAGGTGTGAAAGTCACTCATTACAAGTCCCGAGACGGAGTTTGGCGCCCGAGCGTAGCGAGGGCGCTAATAGTTCGAGGGACTTAATGAGTCTTTCACCCGAGGTAAACACTGTGCTTTTCATTACGAATAATACATAAAATTCTTCCTAACAACGAGAGTGAATGAGAGACTCCATACTACCTGATCCTCTTACAAGGTTGGGACCAAAGAGGTTATATACATGTAGTGTTATTCTTTGGTGTTACTTAAAGCAAGGAGGTTAGGTTTTTAAAGTTCCTTATGCGTAATGTTACTGATACTGGCTACATGCACATTGCACAAGTCGTGCTAAGCCATAATTTGACATGACAGCTGTCAGTGAAAGAGAAAAGCCCTAGGGCTGGAAATTTTATTTTCTACACGCTCTTCATGCATCTTTAGACCTACTTTCGGAGTATGAGTAATGAAAATATACTTACTTATTACTTAAATAAAAGTAAATAATAACTAAGGTAAGGTGTGACGACTTCGGTGGCGTAGCGGGTAATTACTTGCGAAGCGTAAAACCCCACAATCCCACATCAACCAAGTACATATTTGTAAAGATATTTGTTTCTGATCTCGGTGTTTCTGAATGTAGAGATATAATAATATTATATAATACATACATATTATGTATGTATTTACAATAAAAAGTAGGTATATTCAATTTGTTTCAGCGAAAGGATTTAATACGAAAGGAGGGTTGTTTAGACGTCTAGGCGAACAACTTTTATTCTACGATTTTTATAAATTCCAACTTTTTTTCCGATAATTCTGAGGGAATTTTTATTTGAAAATCAGCTGTTTCATACAAAAACTTCTAACGAAATTTTCGAATTTCCAAAAGTCGTAGAACAAAAGTTGTTCGCCTAGACGTCTAGAACAACCCCGTTTCGTATTAAAACCCCTTCCCTGAAACAAATTGTATAAGTATTCTTTCCGTTGTCTTGCCGCCATAACGCTTAGTTGCTTTGCTTGGGGCTGGATGGCGCTGAATGTTTAAATTTATTTAATTAAACAAATATATACCACACGTATTTATTTCATATTGCCAATGACCTCATGAAGCTGCTGACACTCAACAAAACAATTTTTTTAGGGTTCCGTACCTCAAAAGATAAAAAAAATAAACCTTATCCCCCTTATTCCAAAACGAGGTTTAAGGATAGTCCGAGATGTGGATTTATTAAACCTTAGATTTAGACACAGTTTTACTCGTGAACTATAGTCTAAACACTACCCCTATAGTATCCCTAGGGATAGTGTTTAGACTATAGTTCCCTATATAATCTATAGAGATAGTGTTTAGACTATAGTTCACGAGTAAAGCTGTGTCTAAATGTAAGGTTTAAATCCACATCTCGGACTATCCCTAAACCTTGTTTTGGAATAAGGGGGTTCGAGATCAATCTCTTCTCCGTCAATCTGTCCACCACCGATTTGCTCAGGAACGGGTGGACCTAGCAAGTTGATTTAGTAAAATTTCAACTTTGATTTCCCTAAAATAAAATCTAATTATTAGATCAAAGATCGTAAGACGCAGGGACATCGAGCAATCTAGCCCCCTCGTGAATTATGGTCCTGTACCCTCGTCAAATGGTATCGGTTTCCTTGTAATACGAACAATTAAGATGGATACGATGCCACCCAAAATATCCGATTTTGGTCGACGTTTAATAATTTGGAAACCTTTGGTTCACCATTTTGTTTTTGGCTTCCATCGGAATCTTTTCTAAGAATTACCTTCTATCTTTGCCTTCGAATTAAATGTAAAAGTTCTGAGTGACTAATATTTCAATGCACAGCTCAAAACAATTAACGAAACGGGCTTTAATTTGGCATACTTATAGCAGTTTTAACTATTATTTTTTTTAATTAAAAAAAAGTTTTAGAGAATTAGGTGTGTGATAAGCTTGGTGAATGTTTAGCGTAAGTGTAAACTGCCACATCTCCAAGTTTACCACTGTTTCGATATTTCTGTAGTTGATGATGATGTCTTTCTTATCCGATTTCGGGCACAACGACTGTTCAAAGACTATATCTATGTGAGAATATCTGATCATGATAATGCAGCAATGCTGGACTTTTCTGATCAGCCCGTCGACGGTGTGTCCGTTTGTGACTGACGTACCCGACCTTGGCAGAAAATGTCGTGCTGCATATCGGGCACGTCAGCACACCGTTCACAAACTTGTAAGATATGGCCGATAGTTGTCTGGCTTTTAAAGCATCACGTTTGAGATCCAAATCAACTCGACGTTCCTGTAGTTACCCTGCAAATTACATAATATAAAACAGGTAGGTACAATGTTTTAATGTGATTTATTTTATTTTGAGCGACCTCGAAACCAGAATATTGGACGAAAACCTAAAGTCAATCTTTCACAGTAAAAACTACAAGTTGAAATAACATTTTTACTTTTATTCCTTTAAAATTCTAGAATAAAATTAAACTCGTTATTTCAGTTTGGTTTACACAAAAGAAACTTACTTTTATGGACCTTGTTTTCTCTCAGGGACTATTTAGTAAAAGAAAGTAGCCATTACGACTCTTTCATTTTTTCTATTTCTGTTGGAAAGAAGGTTTCAGGTTTTTGAGATTAAGATGTTTAAGATATTGGTCTTATCTCCGAAACCTTTTAAGCTAAGTATGTCTAAGTTTTGTTAAGATAAGTCTTGAGTGGGAGATAGTACTTAATCTTGAAGTTAGGTAAGCGGAATTAATGTGTCTTCTAATACCTATTTTTTTGGAATTATTTAATGGCTTTACACTACTTTTTTGTTTGCATAGTATTTATTTTGGCATCCAGTTGCATATACCCGATTTAAGATAAACTGAATACAAATTAGGCATTATTTTTTCTTTTCTGCTTAATATGATTGATTAATAATGTCGAATTAAGGCTTCTTAGTTGGCTCCAGATATTTTGATGATTTCTTTCCACTGGACACGACCGGTTAACTAAGATATTGTTAGAAGTACCGGGGAATAATATACCAACTAATTCATGTTCCATGCAACGCGTCCACGAAAAATTGCTCTAAAACAATTCTTTCTAAAAATAATTGCAGCTTAATGAATAGCGTGAATTTAATTTTTCGACGCTGTATATAATATATCATCTAGATTCGATGTACAGGTCAATATTATTATGAATGTTGAATTTAATAAAATGACACAAAAAATCCTTATTTTATTATTAACAGGAAAGAAATAAAATGTAATTACTTAGGTACCTGTTGTTTCTGTAAAGAAATATTGGAAATCTCTCTAGCGTATCATTCATTTAGCAACATTATTGAGTGAAATTACATTTCGTGTATAAAATACCTAATATCTAATTACAATTTCCTGTTACTGAGGAAAATTTTGAATAAGCAATTATTATAACAAAATATTTTATAAGATAAATTCGAAACTTCCGTTTCAAAATTAAATAATTAAGCGCAATTAAGTAACAACGCAAATTCAATTTAAATATAATATAAACTAGCTTTCACTCGCGACTTCGTCCGAGTAGGTGCTGAATTTTTTGAAATACTTTCTATGTGCTAAATTTTTGCCCATTCCGTTTATGGGATTTAGCTGTACGTTAATATATCAGTCACTTAGTGATGAATTTTATATTTAACTAGCCGTTCCCGCGACTTCGTACGCGTCGTAGTTTTGTTTTATATACTAAAACTTTCCTCTCGAATCACTCTATCTATAATAACTTTCAGACGGTTAAACAGATTTTGACCAAACATTGCTAGGAACATTCCCGACTAATTCACCTTTCAAACAAAAGAAACAAAATCAAAATCGGTTCAGCCGTTCTGGAGCTATGATGCCATAGCATAGACATTCACACACACACGTCAAGCTTATAACACCCCGTCGTTTTTGCGTCGGGGGTTAAAAACAGCATCAAAATCCGTTGCGTAATTTTAAAGATATAAGCATACCTACATAAGGACAGACAGACACCGGGAAGCGATTTTGTTTTATACTTAGTAGTGAAGATAGTCCTTGGTATAAAAAAGGGGCTACCCCATCCTCTTGTTGGTGTCTTATACGTTAGCGATTTTTAGACCTTGTGCCGACCATTGAACCCACGAAGTTTTGGTATAAGGAAGCCGGTTGGGCATAAAATCTTATGTCCAAATTACTTTGCAGTGTGCACAAATAAATCAGGATAAGGGTTGATAGATATAAGTACGTATAGTAAGTACCTACTATTGTACAATAATACAAAGATAGCTGTTAATAGCGACTTCGTTCGCGTCAACTTTACTCTTATATAAGCTATATTGATCAGGTTGTAAATGATCAATAAAAAAAAAAACAAAAAAAAAAGATGAATGAAAAACAGACTATCGAAAAAATGTATTTGTATGCAGTTATTTTTCTTACATTTATGTTCGGCAATATAGTGATGAGTCCATAATGTGAAAACGTACTTTTGGAGTTTTCATTATATTATTATTTATTATGTATGACTTGTTCGAGGCCAATGAATGGTCCTTTTGATAACAAAATAAATACTTCTATTCACAATGTCACCGAATGTAACATGCCTGAATGGAAATAAGTAAGGCCATTCATAGCTCTCCGTAAACGTCAGTGAACCGAAATTCCATGCGTACCAATTAGTCAATTGTCCAACTGTCATATGTATCGAAGGCTTTCACGTAAAGGGACGTTTGCATTATGGGTTGCCATTTTAGAAGACTTGTATATTTTGAGATTGTACTGTTATCTTTCTATACATTAGTTACTACTGACGTTTATGTTAATACTAGCTGCGCCTTGCGGTTTTGCCTGCGTATGTCCTGACACTGCGGAAATTTCAGGTTATAAGTAAGCCTATGTCCTTTTACATTACCTAAGCTATCATTTTGCCAATTTTCATCCAAATCGGTTCGTTTGCCCGTGAAGAGAGAAAACAAAAACAAATAAAAATAAAAACAAACTTTCGTATTTATAATATTAGTTAGGATTATTGAAGTCATTAATTTTCCTTAACACGTTGGTAGAAAAGAAAATTTTACAGTGGGTATAATTACTTCTTGGAAATGATTTTCAAATTAAAATGTTAAGATATTCTTGTACATTATTACTTACACACTAAAGTAAATTATATTAAATTTAAGGCTTCTATACTTTTAGAGATGCTTTATTGAGATTGTGCAACATAATAAGCCAAATACTATCTATATACAATTACAGATAATCTAAATATTATTTTTCAGTCAACCCAATTTTTTTCATCACTGAGTACCGACTCTTTTACTTAGGTGCCTAAAAGGTTTTGCACTACGTTTATATATAGGTACCTCTAATCTAAACTAACTAAAAGGTTGATAGTATTTAATCTCAATTTCGTATTGACACTTTGACAGTTGATTTATACAAACATACCTAATCAGGTTTTGTTGTGAAAGCGCAACCCTAATATGGAATAAAAGTATACCATGCCATAAACTAGGTCTAAATATTGTCCGATAAACCTTTTTATTTGTTTCTATAAATAATAGGTATAAATTGTTTGGTATTCTTCTTCTTCTGGTAAAGTGGTATGGCTCACCTATGTTGCGAATTTTCAACCCTATGGCTTGACTACTTCTGCTTCCAAAAATAGCAACAAGTTATACATTTTTTAGTATTTTTCTTTTTGTGGTAAAGTGGTATGGCTCACCTATGTTGCGAATTTTCAACCATTGACTACTTCTGCTTCCAAAAATAGCAACAAGTACCAACGACTTAACATCAGTAATTAATTGATTCTCGGTACATCCATTCTAACTAAACGTACGTATTCACAACGAAATTCTCTTCAAAGTCGTTAAGGAATTGTAAAGTTGTCACAGAATTCATCCCCGGACGGGGCTCGCAACAAAATGGACATCACTCAATGTCACTCAAAGGTTTCGTGCTTTCAAAAGTTGCAAACGTTTGTCTCGAGGATGGCATTCTTACGTCTTTATGGTGTTTTTAGGGTACCCCTTAAATTTTTTTTACACAAAACTTTTCTGTCTATCGTACTGTCCACTATTTAGACAGGTAGGTGATGTTTTATAGTAGGTACCTATATTTATTTATTTTTTCTAATAAATCCTTACAACTAACACATAGGTAAGTATATAAACTACACTTTTCTACTCTTTAATCGGGCTTACGCTAAAGTAATATTTTTTGTAGATATAATACCTATGGGATTGTTTGTAACTTTTAAATAAAACATTAAGCTGAAATGTACCGGCACTCTCTCGATACTAACGTAGTCTACTGTTTCCTCCCTGGATAATGACACTATGTATGTCTGTATGGACAGAGCATCGGTACCCTTTCCTTATAAGTGACAAAATTGTAAAAAAATGTATCCCTTAAAAAAAAGAACAATATTTACATTAGAGTACTACGTCAAGTGTTCCAAGAACTTTTCTTACATTGTCACTGAACCCTACGATACGCGAGGTCGATTCACAATTCACCAGTGTTTTTTTTCACTAGTTCGTAGTTTATAAGGGTGGATTATGTTTATGGTTTGTCGCTAGAGGGCATGTTTTCGAGAGTTTTCCCGTGCGGCGAATTTTGATTCGGGTTATATTTATCTAGTTTGTGATGCTGAGTAGGCGAATAATTTAGGGAGGTACTGAATGATTCGTGATCGAGAGGAATAGATGAAAAAAAATAGAGGGCTTGTGAGACAGGGTGTGACAGAGATGGTTGTAAATAAATAATAATAAAATATTGCAGTACATTTTACACATCGTTATCTAGCCCCAAGTTAAGTAACTAGACTTGTGTTATACAAAATACAATACAAAAATGTTCTGTTGTAAATATATTCTTATAATATTCATAAATATCACCAGAGCACAAACACACATCTTAGCTTAAATACTTGTCTGAGGTGGAAATCGAATCCCCAACCCTGTGTTTGGCAGTCCGGCATGGTGACCATTGTGCCAACTGAGTCGTCATATTGTTAAATGACGGGTAATAGAAGAGAATAGATGAAGAAGACATTGCGATGACCACAAATAAATTGGGATGAGGCCAAAAAAAGAAGAGTGGGTGACTCGTGTTTATTATTATTATTTATGTATTAAGAAGCAATGATAATTTAATATTATGGTACCTATGTTAAATTATTTAAATATATCACACAAAGTAAATACTATTTAAATAGTTTATAGATCAAACATGGGCTTTTTTTAAAACTAAAGCTTTTTCCGAAGACTAATTTTTTTAAGGTTTATTCACTAGTTGTTTGAACATGCATTGTTTGGGTTTTGATAAAAGGTACAGTTAAGAAATACAACATGCGTTTATTCAAATTTAAAAAAACAACATCAAAGATGACATCATGTTCGAAAAAACCAAGTTCATTAATTCTATTCCGCAGGTAGAACGCAGTATCCGCAGCTCTTTTTTTAGGTTTTATTTGCTAGTTTTGACACCATGAATTTTTTGGGATTTGATAGAAGTAGCTACAGTTGAAAAATTCAACATGCGATCTTTCAATTTTCAAAACATTCAACATAAAAAAATGACGTCATATTCGAAATTCTAAATCCAAAAAACCAAGTATATTTCTGTTCCGCAGGTAGAGCACAGTAGTTTCGTGATTCTAGCCTCGAGCCTACAACAATGGCACTAACTTGTGGAAATTGACCTGCAACGACCACTGAAAAGCTGGAAAATTATTGTTCATTGTCTTTGCGCGGTGTGCATTTTTGTTGTTTTTTTTTCTGCACTACACTAAAAGTAAATAGGATAGTTATATAAATGCACCAATGTATAACTTTATTTTTTACATTTAAGAAAAGGGTCGATATTTTAAAATTGAAATTAGCAAGGCATATAGTAAAAGGCGGTTCTACAAAATCTATTATTTAACACGTTTCAATTTGACGCGATATTATGATTTCGTCGCTTATGACCGAAAACGCGAAAGACCAATACATCCTACTAATATTATAAATGTGAAAGTTTGTGTGTGTGTGTGTATGTATGTTTGTTACTCCTTCACGCAAAAACTACTGGACCGATTGCGATGAAACTCGGTATCTAGATAGCTGGAGACCTGGATTAACACATAGGCTACTTTTTATCCCGATATTCCCTCGGGATAGGGACTTACGCGGGTGAAACCGCGGGGCGCAGCTAGTAATATATATTTTTGGATATCGCCTAGTTAAATTCGTCAAATCGTGAATGACCATGATAGTGAATTACCAAAAACACAAAAGGCCAAGATTAATTTCTGGCGTATTGTGTATTTTTTTCATTCGAATTTCAAATGATGAAATAAAATACTTTTTTCTTTGATTTTTATCTTGGTAAATATATCTCTTAGGAATTTTAAAGAAGTTTAAAGTTCAAACTAAGAATTTTAATGTCTCATAATATCTAAAGTTGGCACTTATATTATAAATCCTCTCATATGCTTTGAGGTAATTAATTACGTGAGAAGGTATATGTTAAAAATCCAACGAAATACCATAGAATACTCAAATCGTGTAAATTATTCGCTGTATCGTGTAGAGAGCATTCACTTCAGCGATCAATTATTGACTTTACACTTCACACCAACCATGCCAGTGCAAAATAAGGTACCTTTTTTGTACAAATACTTGTGTACGGAACCTTCAGTGTGCGACGCAGACTCGTCCTTGACGGATGATTTTCTTGTCCGTAAAAAATTGTCTCCTAAAAAATGTCAAATGCATAGCCAGAGTTTAAATAAATATTGCAGGTCAATCCACATATCGCGCCATCTATCCCCAAGCTAAGTAACTAGATATCGCCATCTAGCCCCAAGCTAAGTACTTGTGTTATGGGTGCTAGACAACGGATATACTACTTATATACTTTTCTTTTGTCTATGGTTGTTTTTATGTATACTTATAATACATAAAAACAACCATACCACAGACAAATATCTAAGCATAAAGCATACATGTCTGAGGCGGGCATCGAACCCGCGACCCTGTGTTTGGCAGTCCGGCATGGTGACCATTGTGCCAACTGGGTCGTCAATAGTCCTACAGGAGTTACGTGGGTGAAACCGCGAAGCGCTTCTAGTTTAATATAAAATTGTACAGAACCAAGAGACAAACCCTCCAGCCACAAAACGCTTGTATAAATTATAATAAACGCGCCAACATTCCACCAGAGGGCGTTAAGAGAATTTCTCAAGAAAAGGAATCACAAGAATTCTTATGTATCGTCAGATCTTACAGGGAAATAGTTTGCATACCGATTCCTATAGCGAAAGATTACCGTCTCTTTGAATTGAGAGAATTTTTGCTCTCTCTGTACAAACAAAGAAGAATATTTTCTTGTATTAAATGTTTTATTAGTACGCCTGAGAGGAATAACCGTATGCGGAAAATGGAATGTGAACTCAGGACTCTTTTATAATATCAATTCTTTTATGATGCTTATATTTATTCTGGGATGGACGGTAATAGATTTAGGATGGCCCTAATTTTCCTTGTATTACTATTCTTATCCCATATTCGTAAGCAAGACTATATGGGACGAAATCTGCTTCGCCAATCTACCAGTTTGTGTTGAGACTCCAACCAAAAAAGAGCCATGAATAAAACAAAAACATGCTATGTATACTTATTAACTACTTTAATTTAAACTTTTTTTAATCTAAAATTAACTGTATTTTTTGGAGAAGGAATATTAAATAGAAAACATCTTCCTGTTTTAAGGTCGGTTAAACAAAAAAAAAACTAAAATCGTGAAAAGATTTACAATCAAGATAACTAAGTCTACTGGTACATCCAGGTAATTCAAACTGAAATCATTAGAAGATATCGCGGGTTAAGAAACAGATGAACGTATCTACAAAAATATCGAAAATCGTTTTTTTTTTTTCAGAAATGAGTTCTACCCGTGGTCCTGCACGTTGTGGCAAAAGAACGTAACCATAAAATCAATATTTAACTAGTTCGATAATAACGTAACGATTTAAATAAAATATAATGTATAGCCAAAACAACCTAACTTGAGTACCATTAAAATGGTTTCAGGTCCTTCCAAAACAACGTATTGACAAAAATGCTTCATTTAAATCCTAGACCAACGTGTTTTTTTTGCATTTTTAAATGAGCCATTACAACGTATAAGCTTTTACTTCACTTTGGTTCTAAGCAATATTTGTATAAATAGTTCGAAAAAGTAAGAGCCAGGAGAACGTACGTCAAACAAATTTTAAAAAAATATTTATATTATCTATATTAATATCTATTATTAATTTATTTTTTGTTCTTTTCATTCTCTAATAGCATATAAATATTTCTCCATACTTGTTTTTTTAGTGAAGAATAAAACAATTGTTATTCTGTACTTCAAAGTTCAATATGACGTAAAAATCACTGTTTTTTAACTCTCCTGTAAAATTTAAAAAATGTATTTACGTTCATTTGGTTCTTATACCGCGATATAGCCTAAAATATTGTTGTAACATTTTAGTTAAACCTTAAAAAAAGCCTACAAGTTTGCTGTTTAATTTACTCACTTTCTGCGGTTGTTGTGAATGAGTTCTCTATGTATTATTTTATGCTGGAAAATAATGATAATTTTAACTGTTAGAAAGTGGAACTGAAGAAGAGGGCCCTATCTGACTTTGTCACGCGCATCGGAATATTTAATTTGAATCATTATTACCTAGGTACTTTATTTATGTCCTTAAATATGTATAAAGTTTGTATATTCGACAGACGAAATACGAAATAAATGAACCCTTAAGACCAGTGTGAGGCTGTAAATTTCCATACAAAAAGCGGTAACGTTTTCCCCCCCATAAACGATGTCCGATTTTGATAATTTTTGAAAATGTTCTAGATCTAGGTTTAACCGTTTTTATTATAAATAAATATTGCCTAAGATAAAAATTATTAGTATTTGAATATCTATATTTTTGACTTAAAAACTACATAGGGTGTTTCAATTATTTTTAATAGACTAAACTGAATTACCAAAAAAAAAACCTATAAACCTAGAATAAGATGCAGTGAATTAAATGAGACCAAATTTATTTCATTTTGTGAAGGATGAAGGGGGTAAAAACGTTACGGCCCGCGCAACATTATTTGAAAGCTAAACTCTCTCTATCGCAAGATGCGGTTCATTTTTGAAAATACCGCGTACTCGCGCCGCGTATCAAAAACTCATGATTCTCATGGCATATTAGTGATAGCAAGAATTCAAAAATGGTGGCATGTCGGTCGAATGAAAATCGGCGAGAGCTCTAGGAAAACTAAAACTTGTAGACCGATTTTGGCATTACCTACTTTCAGTTTCCTGTAAAACAAGTTCAGCGGAAATAATTTTCTTGCTAAAATTAAATAATCTGGCTGGATAGGTACTTAATACATTAATTGGTCCGCAGAAAACACAGCTAAAACCTCTCAGCGGTTGCAGCGCTGCATCCTCAATGCAAAGGAAGTCAAAACGTGTTGTAGCCGCTTAAAACCCGGTATTAAGACCGCTGGAAGCAGATTTTATTAAGGCGAATTAAGAGCTGGATTTGAATTTCTAGTTGTATAGTTGTGTGTTTTTGCTTTTGTAGGTGTGGTTATTACTAAGGATTTAATATATTTAAAATTTTCCTCTTATTTAGCTTGATTTGTTCAATGGATGCATTTTTTACTTTCTCGAATTTTTATTTGCAACCTTGATGTAGGTAATGTACTTTTGAACTATAATTATTATTAAGAAAATTAAGATAAAAAAATGCAACCTAGAGACTGGACCCACACGGAACAGTGGAAAGAGGGAAGGGAGGCTTTTGCCCTCTTGCCCTTTTGCCCAGAATGGGCCAAAAATAAAATAAATAATACAAATTGTGGATTAATTTGGTCTAAGTTCTGTGTACTGTAAAATATTTTAGTAAATGAATAATGACTTTAGAATCTTCATAAAAAATACTCCAACGCGGATAATGTCGCGTATAAAAAAACAAGTTTATTAGAAAGAAAAAAACAGTTCCATTATCATTAGATCAATAATAATTATAATAATCGACATTTACTTCCTTCATATTCAAACAAAACAAAAACACACACATCTAACTAAACCACAAACACACATAAATCACACGTACATAATTTACAACCACAAACCATAAATATTCAGAACGCCAACTAATTTGATCAAGTAAAACAAATATCTAGCGGAACCGGGGATTATATTATTTACAATGGAAGCATTGACATTTCGAATCCCGTGGGAAATCTATCGTTCTGTCCTAGATAGGAACGAATAAAGTCTCACTTGTAGATCGTGTTACGTAGGGTTTTGTTTGGGGCGAGTGGTCTATTTTGTAACACTAGAAAATAGCTTGCTACAGCTTTGCACAAGCATGCAGTAGCATGACTACGTCGTAGCATGCTGTAGCTATGACGCAGTAAACGGCGTTTATGGCATTTTAGTAGCAACAGCTATAAATGAGGGAAGGTGCTACGACTGCGTTATAGAATGGTCTTGAATGACGTAGCATGATTTAGCTATGACGTAGCATGCTGTAGCTATGACGCACCGAACTGTAGCTATTCTGAAACATGTTGTAGATATGAAGTAGCATTATGTGTTTATCACGTAGCATTATGTAGTTATGGCGTAGCACGATATAGCTATGAAGCAGCGATTAACTTAACGGTGGCTATGGCATTTTAGTAACAGCAGCAATGAGGGAAAAACAAAAGTGCTACGGCATAACATGCTACATTAATGTCGTAGCACGATGTGGCTATGACGTAACATACTGCTGGGACGTAGCAGGAAGTAGTTATAACGTAGCGCTTTATAGTTATGATGTAACATTTTGTAGCTATGACGGAATGTGCTACCAATGGCAACGACATATTATCATGCTGCTGCTACTACATAGATTGTTATAAGGTATGTTTAGTGACTGAATCTTATAAAAAGTTAATATGCGCTATTAAAATTGCTCTTACGGTGAAGAAAAACATCGTGATGTTACTCGTGGCTTAGTTGGGTCCAGACGTTTTGACGAGTTTTTTCCGCTGGATACAGACGGCTTAGCTAAGAGGTTGTAGGTTTTGGGCTAGCCTACTCTATGTAAATAAATTAACGTTGCTGGCTCTGTTTTAGATATCATCTAGATTTTATAGAATATTGTTAGTGACCTTAGGAGAAGGCTCACATTTAAGCGACGCTCGGTGATCGTTCACGGTCGTGCGGGTTAAGCGACGCCTGGCGCGATCATTACTTCGATGGGTGACCTATTAGTAGTGTTGCAAAAATGTGTTTTCGTGAGCCCCTCCGTGCTTCGGAAGGCACGTTAAGCCGTTGGTTCCGGTTGCTACCTCTAGTAGCAGTCGTTAGGTCAAGTTAGAGGCCTTAAAGTGATCTGAAAACTCTAACAATAGGTGAGCCACACCACTATACGAGAAGACGAAGAAGAAGAAGTGACCTTAGACGCTTTTATAGCAAACATATTTTATGATAACCAATTTCTCCATTTCAAAGTCGAGCATTTATTCAATAGGTACTGTAAGTATTAATTAATTTAATTAACCTGAAATTAATTGTTATCTTAAAATAGTCGTAGTTGTTTCAAGTTTCTAATTTCGATGTTTATAGTAATTAGAAATCGTTTTTAGTTACAGGGTATTTTGTAATTTGATGATGTTGATGTTGTTTTTCGTCTTGTTTATTTATTTTTAGATACCTTTGTTGTTTGAAATCGAATACGAAATTCTACAACTATGCAGACAGCATACATTAAATCTGCTGATAGTTAATAGAACTGCTAAGAACTTAAACGAAATTGAAAGAATTTTTCAAAAAATTTCGTCTCCAAGACCAATAGTGGATATCCTTGTGATTAACTTCCTATCCTATTATCAGCTATCCTATCCTATTTCCTACTAAATGATGTATCTTAAAGTTACTCTATGATATGATAGAGTTCGTGTTTGTTACTCCTTCACGCAAAAACTGCTAAACCGATCGCGTTAAAACTCAGTATGAAGACAGCTGATAACCTGGATTAAGCTAAAAGCTACTTTTTATCACGATGTTCCCAAGGGATATGGAATTACGCGGGTAAAATTGCAAAAGTATCCTAGTATCCTATTAGCTAGTATTCTATTAAAAATGTGAAAGTATGCGTGTTTGTCACCTATTCACTCAAAAACTACTAAACCGATTGCAATTAGCTTTAAGTATTTGGATAGCCTGAGTCCAGAAAAAACACAGAGATTAAATTATACTCCGATATTTCCATGAAATCTGAACTTACACGTCTGAAGCAGCAGCTAATAGCTGAATGAGCTTGTATATAGGTTTTATAAAATTCATTTAGAAGAAACTTTCAACAAAAACAACCATCAAACCCACAACCTCCAACTTTGCAATCAGGTTAAAAGCGGATATACCTACGTCATCAATCCATTGGCAGGAAAAACGCAACGTAACTTCCGTTACAAAGATCACCTGAGTTACGTGAACTTTTAGATACTTGTACATCAGTGCTTTTGCAAAGAGCTGTAAAGCGTCACAGAAACGTGATATTCAAAGAAACGTCTTTTCTGTTTTATTGAATAATCTCGTTTCCGAGACACTTGTAAGGCATTACTAGTTCATCGTTATGCCCCCTAGGTATGGGTCTCAAAGTGCATCGATTATTAAAAAAAAACACTGTGCATTCATTCCTTAAAATATCTCGTTTCGAGACTCTTTATCGGAATGGTGCGAAAAAATAATAATGCCTTCTTTCGAATGTATGGATCTTAAATTGCACTTCGCAAAAAACACTATGCCAACAGTAAATCTTTGCTTTGTATGCAAAGGGTAAAAACGGAATCTTATTTACTTAGACATCACTGTCTGTCTACCTGTGCATCTGTCTGTCACCAGGCTGTATCTCATGAACCGTGATAGCTAGAGATTTGAGAATTTTACAGATTAACAAATTTTAAAAATAGAAAAAAAATGGGGCTCTCATACAACATGTTACTGAAGACTTCGTGCGCGAGTCCAACTCGCACTTGGCCGGTTTAAAAAAAAACTTTATTTAGGTCTTTTATTTGACCCTTGTTCAGTTTCAAGTACTAGTTAAAGGGTCATAAGTTTCAACAACACAATATTGTAATTATCTTAATTAGATCTCTAATAACAACCGTGCTTCGCTTTAAAGCAACAGATTACACACTAACTGTGTAACTTAGACACACCGTACGTTATTTGAGCATGCATCTACTAAATTCAGGTACGTGGAGAAATAATTTGGTTGAGCGTACCTGAGCGGAGAAAGGGGAAATTCGGACGCAAATTTTAGGTATAAGGGATTAGGTGGCAGCTCACCCATGAAGAATCTCACCCGTGTGTGAGTTGACTACTTTTAAATATGAAGTTTTTGTGCTATTTGGGGAATTATTCGGACGTAAAATATTAATAATAACAGATAAACAGGGTTATTGGAAATTATACTAGCAAGCCGTTGACGGCTACTTCTGTGCACCTAAACAAACAACTTTTGTTCTACGACTTTTGGAAATACGATTTTTTTTCCAAAAATTTTGAGGATAGGTTTACCTGAAAATCAGCTGTTTCTGACACGGAGAGGTCAGTTAACCTTAAAATTTTACTTATTTTTTAAGTGTCATTTACTGTTCTTGGTCTGAATGACCTTTGTTTTAAAAAAAAGCTATTTTTCGAATTTACATAACCTCAAAATTTTCATTTTTTTTTTCGAATTTCCAAAAGTCCTAGAACAAAAGTTGTTTGTTTAGGTGTACAGAAGTAGCCCTCAACGGCTTGCTAGTATAATTTCCAATCACCCTGTATAAGGACATTTTATACAGAGCCATCTAGCCTCAAGCAACTATTCTTTTAATATGGATGCCAGATATATAATGCTTATATAATATTTTTGTATTTATGAATAGTGTTTTTTATTTTTACAAGAAACCAGCTATGCCCCGTGGTTTTACTCACTCTAATTCAATTAAAAAATCGTAATAAATAGTAACCGTAGAACAAACGTGCTCGCTTGAATGCAGCGTGAGGCCACAGTTTTTCATTGACCAATCAGGATACTCTTGTTTGATTTTAATGATAAATAAGCCACAATCTTCTTAAAAAATAGAGCTATCGAATAGTAAAAACCAGATTTCAATCAGTTTAGTAGTTTTCAATTAGTAAAACAAACAAATTAAATGTATATGTACTTTCTTTGTCGTAGGCGGGTTTCACTTGAATGAGTTAATTTTTAAAGTATACTTTAGAGTAAGTTCACAGTTTATCATTGCACTTAAAATAGTTCTTAAGCGGAAGGTATGGTAAAACGATGTTATTTTACGTATTTACTGATGTTAGGTATATACGTCATCGATGCAGCGCTAGCAAATGTAATCCATTGTATTCAGAGCCCTGTAGTACTGTATTACATGGAGAAGGCTTGCCTAGCACTTATACCTCTCCCAGCTTAGTCGACCATGTCCAGAGGGAAATCTCGGCAATACCTGTGGTTCCAACTAAACCGCAGGTTTCATCACTATGTTTTCCTTCACTATAAGAGCAATGTTAGCTCTCACATACCACGTTGATATTGAAGTAAGAGATAGATAAAACAGTTCCAACATTCCTATTTTCAATTTCTCAAAAAAAAACTAAGTTCATATTTGTGTCTGAATTTCCCCCAAAACCCGTGAGCGCTCAACAAGATTTACTCGCTCGGATATTTTACCTTACTCGTTTTAAACTGAAAACGTTTTCTTCAGCTTGCTATTCAAGATTGAGTTTTTTTAAACCGTTTTTAGCGTTTTTGTGAATAATTTGCGTATGCTGCACGTGTAGCTTAAAAGCTGGTTCGTTTTCACTATCTAAAAGATTTTTTTAATTTTTTTTTCTCACTTGGTCCCATAGATATCCACTCATTGGTTTTCATAAAAACACAACCCGTATCAAAAATAAAAGATTATAGGAATAGAAACAAAAGACGATTTATATTTAGAACTAGCAACTCGCCCCGGCTTCGCACGGCTATATTATGCATGTACTCGTATTATACACATAAACCTTCCTCTTGAATCACTCTATCTATTGAAAAAACCGCATCAAAATCCGTTGCGTAGTTTTAAAGATTTAAGCATACAAAGGGATATAGGGACAGAGAAAGTAACTTTGTTTTATACTATGTACTGATAGTGATGCTATCATCATCATCATCACTATCAGTATACTTAAATTAATAAAACAGGATACTTAAATTGCTTAAAAAATTTAGGGTCTACGTCCATTTTTACGCATTTTAGTCACTCTTTGTGTTTAGCATTTTGACTTTAATTTTCACAATATTTTTTAACAATGAAATGGCAAATTTAAAGAATATTTGAGATTTTTATTAAAATGTAGCTTTAATTTCAGTGTAGCACACAATGGACTATTTAGCTTTGCTTTTGAGAAATAACTAACTAACGTTATTTTTTAATATGTATATTGTTTAATATGTAAATCACAATATTTCATTAGGTTGAAATATTTCAACCTAATTAATTAAAATTAATTAAATAAATAATTAAAATATTGTATGTATTGTATTGTGTGTGTTGTAGTAATTTGATACTTGTAGTTATTTGAAGCACATCTGACCCCTCGGTTGAACCCAAATAATTATATAGGTATTATTATCGGTACATTTCACGAGTTATTTACTTAACCCAATGTTAATGTCACTGAAATTTAGTTTTGCAACATTGAATGACAGACCTCGGCGGCGCGGTGGGTCTACAATGCAGAAACTCAGTTTGATTCCCTCAGTGAAATAATCATACAAATTATTTTTTACGTTCAATTTGTATTTTTCCTCATGTTACAAAGTCAAATTTAAAGACAAAAATGTTTAATAATTTTAATGCTTAATGCATTTGTACACAGATCACATAGTAATGTCCTAAAAACTAAGTTAGAATGTGTGCCTTCGGAACCGCCCCACCAATAAGAGGAAGGCACAAGAAACTAATGGGGTCACCTTATGTAAAGCGACGGCTTATGGTCGAGGATATAGCGCTTGCCTAAAAGTTAGTAATTCACTCTAGACTTAAAGATTCCAAGGTTATAGTTTTGGTTGAACAGCGACGCGGGCAGAGAGTTCCATTTCATAGCAGTGCGCAAGAGAAACGTGGACTGTCTAAAGATATGTATTTTTTGAGTGTAATGAGTTTTGCTGAGGGTATAGTTATATGAAAGAGTCTGTTCTATAAAAGATGTCTACTAGGTAAACAACTTTAGTTCTACGACTTTCAAAACAACAAACTATTTCAGAAATTTTTAAGGTTATATTTACAAGAAATTAAGCTGTTAATTGAAAACCAATTACAAAACAACATGACTGACGGAAGAACAATGAACTAACATGACGTATTTTCAATTCATTGTGGCAGAATTTGATGCGAACATTACCAAAAAATAATATTGCTCGACACAATTTGAAATAAAAACCAATCAACTTGTCTAAAAGTATTATATTCGTATTAAAACATTCCTATTTTATGTAACCTTAAAAATATCATAACCTAGCCATATTACTTGCTACCAAAATAGGTAGGTATTACTTTGCTAAAAGCCCTGCCTTTGTCAAACTCATGAATAAGTCAAACCAGAGTGGGGCCTATCTCATGATTGTAGAATAACGTAGAAGCAACATAGAGCTCTTTGTTCTTTTAACATAAACTACATTATCAAATTCGGCTTTATGAATACGTAAAAGAATGTTATTTTATTTCTATTTTGCATAATGCTTTTGTTTTTTATGAATGAAAAATATATTATAAATATGGTGTGTAAGACCTCTGGTAGCGCAGTGTATAGGTTCGATTCCCGCCACAGAAATAAATCTGGTAAGCTCCAAACATTCCAAACATTTTGTAATACTAAATAGTTCTCATTTTAATGCAATAAACTGACCTAAAGATATTGGATTTGCAACATCTGTAACAAATTATGACTTCATAATTATGAAGTCATTTTGTTTTTGTAACTCCCCCTAATCTTTTGATTAAAAAGATATTTACATGACAATATTCACTGATACTCGTACAGACTTAGTTCCTTAGTTTGAGACTAAATAACGCTGTCTTAAACATCGTACATTATTTATTTTTAAATGAAAAATTTATAAAAATTTGCTCCATACCATCGCCATTGCGTTCTTTGATTTAAATTAAAAACAGTTCACAAAAGTCAATACGTAATTTCAAGTTCTATTTTTACCAAGCCACCTCTTACCTAAAACATCTAGAGAATCATTTTGCTCCCCAGATTTTTTACAACCCAAATAAAGGTGAACGAAGTGGCCTTTCACAGATAAAACACAAAGATTTTGTTAAAAAAGAAGTTTTTATGTCACTTCTCTGTGCAAATGTGTTGAAACATGGTTGAATCAGATGAAAGGTTACTAATGCTGTTTTGTGTAGGTATTTCTGTTTTTCAAAGTTGAATTTTATCAATTTAGTTTATTTTTTTGATTTGATCTTTTATTTTGATACACACTTATATTTTTGATCTGTCACAAAATCGATTAGAGTAGGGTATCACTAGGAAAAACCAAGTTACGGATATAATAATACTTGCGACCCGCTCCGGCTTCGCACGGTTATATTATGCATGTATTATACATATGAACATTCTTCATAAATCACTCTATCCATTTAAAAAAACCGCATCAAACTCCGTTGCGTAGTTTTAAAGTTCTAAGCATACAAAGGGAAATAGGGACGGCGAAAAGTGACTTTATTTTATACTATGTAGGGATTTATATCATCATAAATACTTTTAATTTATATTAAACAAGATACTAAGTATTATTTACTTATCACGTTTGAAATAACTTCGAAAAACAAAAACGTGGTTAATATCCCAAGTAATTATGATAGAGGAAAGGGTACCGGGGGCTTTCTCCATACAAACTATTATAAACGTAGTCGACTGTTTTCTCCCTGGATAATGACACTAGCACAAATATTTTTCTGCCATAAAACATATGGGGATAGTCATGGCAGTTATAGGTTTTATGGCACAAAAATATTTGTGCTAGTGTCATTATCCAGGGAGGAAACAGTCGACTACGTTTGTATGGAGAGCGCGCAGGTACCCTTTCACCTAATTTCGTTAGTCTTTGTGACCATGGATGTTGCAACGCGTTTGAAACTGATTTTAACGAAAATGAATTGAAAAATATATAGTAAGTTAAAATTTGTGTTTAAATTATTAAAAAGTTTGTTTCTTTTTTGTCATAATAAATTAAGTAAAATGACAAAGGGTTTTTGTATCCATTTGAATTTTAACCTTAATCATAAATCAAAAGAACATGTCAGCTAAAAAAAATATTGTTTTGAAAAATTATATATTTTTTAGTTCAAATCACAGACGTACCAAATAAAGAGTAGGTAAATAACCCATTAAAATTTTTGTTTGAACACTTTGAACATTATGGTCAAACGCTGATCAAACGTTTGTCAAACTCACAAATAAAAAGTTAATTTAATTTTACAGTAATTTCACAGTACCTACCTAAATTTTTGGAGATATTATTTCTGAAAAGTCGATGAAAAGCAAGTCAGCAACTTTATGCAAAAAGTAGGTTGGTTTAAATAAATTTGAGCAATCGTAAGGTAAATACGGCATTTAATACTAAAACACTCTTGCAAAATTTTCAGTTTTATTCTTTAATTTTCGTTTTTTTTTTTTTCAAATAAACTTAACCTGCAAAATACTTTTTAAAAGTCTTGTAGGAACGTTACACTAAATCGGAGAACAAAACATGAACAAAACATAGGTATAGCATCATAAACCTTATTTTCTCCAAAATGAAAAAACAATACATGAAAAAAGGCGTCTAATGTGCGTAAAGGACTATTATTTTAGGACTAAAATTTAATTAAGCTGGTCCAAAATTAAATGATCGTACACTGCTTCTGACAGTACCGTCCTCAAACAACATTCATACTAAAATATACTCTGTTATGACGGGTTAAGGTGTACTTTGCGTTGTGTTTCTGGTTAAAGTATTGCTACGGATCCCGGTGGAAGCCCTGAAACATGGGTTTCCTCTTACTGACGCAATAACCTTACTTCCTTAGTAAATGGTGCGTTAATTTACAAAGAACATGTAAATGATAAATTGGTATTTATACGGTAGGGTACGCAAACAAAGAGTTACTCGAAAATTTGGAGATGTCAGTGAAAATTAATTTGCGTAAGTCCCTGATAAGGCTTTTTAATGTTAAATACCGTATTATTTTGACTTACGAATGCTCACCATTTATTTCAACCTACTTTTGATAAAATGTTGAGTTGTTAACTCGTTTTTCCTAGACTTGGCATAATAATATCTTGTTACTCTAAAAATCAGGTATACCTATTTACGTCCCGTACCTACGTCTGTACGTGTACCTGGTCTGAACCCAAATCTGCCAAGTAAAACGAAGTTTACTTTTATTTGTGGAAAGATGGATGGATTTACCTGTTTTACAAATTATAGATCAGCGTTTGACCATAATAAGAACTGCCTGATGGTAGATGACGATGTGGTGTAAGATGTAGCATACTTTTCTAAAAGATATCATTTTACTTGCGACTTAAAGACCCCCAAATTGTATTCCATTACCTTGCTGCACGTACTACGATTATGGAATGACGAAGACAAACACGGAGTCTGAAAATTCCATGAATCGGTATCGCATGTCGTATAAAAGTAAAAACATCAGCAAAATTTCAACAATATTTAGCTGAAAACTTTAATAAATGTTACGAAAAAAAAATGCTTCCACTATCAGCACAAAACACCGTCACAGATAAAGTTTTAAAAACATCAGGCGATACGAACTTTATTGGCTTTAAAACGCTACCTGAGTAACACACCGACATACCACTCGCACAATATGAATGACCCAACAGAGACAGTGTGGGACATAAAAACTTGCGCATTGCGTCTCGTGTCCTCCATCAGGATCGCATTTAGGATGCATGTTGGGGGCTATAAACTATTTAAAGAAACCTGTGTCCTGCACGTCCATGACGCAGAAAGTTGTGGGCCCCGTTTCCACTTCAAACAAATAAATATTTTGGTACAGATATTTATTTCTGGTCTGAGCGTTTTGTATGTGTGTATATGGCTATCATTACAGAAGCCTAGTTCTTTAGCTTTGGGCTAGATGGTGCCATGTATAATATTATGCAATTTTTTTCTACTCTCCGTAATTTCGATTCGGTTGAACATGGTTCCAGCAGTTTGATTGGGACGCAGGCAATTCACAAAATTTTACAGATTTTTTTTTTCAGATTCTCTGTCATAACTATTTTTTCCGAAAATTAAATGAATAATTAAACGAATCTGCGGCAAGATTATCAGATTACATTTTTACTTGTATTCCTAAGCAAATATTAATAAAAAATCGTCGATTCATCATTTTGTATCTGCTAGTAAATTAAAAGCTTTCGCGTCATCACATTCGCCCATAATATTACTAAGAAACTTGCCGGTTTACTATCGTCCTTAATTCAGCCTTGTTTTGCTCTCATGTTATATACAAGAGGACAACAGTAATTGGTATTAACTGCCCCCATTAAGTATCAATGGATAATAGTGCGTGGATTGAATTTTTACTGATCATTTAGCTCTTTGTATACCGTTGGTACATGATGACCTTGCCTTGTAAATATATCGGTTATAGGTTGATTCCCGTTACCGAAAAATAATGTTCAGATATTTGTCTCTGCAAATAAGGGATGACGTTAATTCAATAGATTAATATCAGCTAGCAAGGGTTAAACTTTGACAGTTTTGCTATAGGAAAGATGTCAGAAAAATGATATCTTAACTTCCGTTAGCCGACAGATAGGTTTATTGATTTGGTCTTTAACAGAATATTATAATTTGATACTTTGAAAGGATTGTGGGAAGCCTGTTTATAAAATAAAAGTGATAACCTCTTCATCTTCTCTTCAATTTTGACGACCTCTGTTGTTTTTTTTTTTGGATGAAAAATCCTCACGGATACCCGCCATCCCGGGGGGTGACGACGGGTTATGTCGGAATCAAACCGGCTAAAAACTTTCCGGTGCAGCTTGGAGGCCCGGGGTCTCATTCGATCTTTCCGGAGCGTCCATGCACCGCGTTCATCCCTTGAAAAAAAGCCCCCGCTCTGATCGCCCAACGTCCCAGCCCCCTTAGACAAGATTGCTTTCTATTAGCGATACCGCCAATCGATAGATTTCATTGTATGAAATTAACGTAAACCATTGTATAAATTAGCATAAGATGGAACTTATCCACCATTTTTTTTCTCTGACGCAAAACTACGACTGACTTTTCGTGGCCTTTTGTAAATTTTATAGAAAAAAAAAAAAACAAATAAAGTCTGTCGATTGGCGTTATCGCTAATAGAAAGCCATCTTGTCTAAGGGGGCAGATTCCCTTTTGGTCATCTTTTGCGACGGGCAGGGGTAGCTACCGTAGCCTTATTATACCAAATACCCGCCTCAAACAAATATTAATTTGCAGTTTTTGTTTCTGGTCTGAGTGTTGTATGCATATTAAGTTTTTTTACAAAAAAAAAGTATATTAAGTATTCTATACGTTGTCTGGTCACTATTACACAAGCCTAGTGGCTTAGCTTATAGCTAGATGGCGTTGTATGATATGTCTTACATTTTTATTTTTTTTATTTATATACGACCTAGTTGGCACAACGCCATGCCAGACTGCCAAACACAGGGTTGCGGGTTCGATTCCCGCCTCAGACATGTATTTATGCTTAGATATGTGTCTGTGGTCTGGTTGTTTCTATGTATTATAAGTATATATTCACAGAAGAAAGAAGAAGCGAAAGACTATCTACAACAAGTCTAGTTACTTAGCTTGGGGCTATTTGGCGATGTGTGGAATGTCCTGCAATATTTATTTATTTTATTTATTTATTAAATACATACAGGTAAAAAAAGAATGACGTTTAAATAAATAAACACAAAGATATCTATAATAACTTGCCCACAAATAAATCCAACTAATCTAGAAGGCTTATGCGTACTAATCTCGGAAGAAAACGAATGTATTGGTGATTAGATGTAATTTGTTATTTGTCTATCATTTGTAAGCCGTCCAAATCATATTTTTATTGATATTATCGTAGACATAAAGACATGTAATTTATTATTTATTTGTTCCCATATCATGGGGCTATGGAGCTCCGGACATTTGGAAACGTGCGTGGGGTTAAAGCAATTTTACCCGACTACGGGAGACGGTAATGTTTTTAACATTCTACGTGTGGTTATTGGATCGTACTCGAAAACCACTGAACCATTTTTGGTGAATGAGATGTCGAGTGACGGATCTTTTTCTATACTAATATCACTATCACTACATAATATAAAACAAAGTCGCTTTTTCTGTCCCTATTTCCCTTTGACTGGTTAAATCTTTAAAACTACGCAACGGAATTTGATGGTGTTTTTTTTATTAGATAGAGTGATTCAAGAGGAAGGTTTATATGTAATACATGCATAATATAGCCGTGCGAAGCCGGGGCGGGTCGCTAGTTAGGTATAAAGAGGACATATTTTTTTTGTTTGTAACAAATTGGCTCCGAAACTATTAAACCGATTTGAATAAAACTTGGTTTGAGGATACATTGATTGGTTGGAATTAACATGGGCTATTTTTTTATCCCGACATTCTAACGGGAAACCGCGGACCTTGCTAGTATTAGGTATATAATATGCAATGGTATTTCGTTTATAATATCTATTTTACGTAGGTATTTATGAATATAACTATTACAATAATTGACGATGATTTGAAAATTGAGATTTGAGAATTGATAGATGACGACCCAGTTGGCACAATGGTTACCATGCCGGACTGCCAAACACAGGGTTGCGGGTCCGATTCCCGCCACAGACAAGTATTTATGCTTATAGATATTTGTCTATGGTCTGGTTGTTTCTATGTATTGTAAGTATATATTTACAAAATAAAAGTATATAAGTAGTATATCCGTTGTCTAGCACCTATAACACAAGTTTAGTTAATGTGTTTCTTACACCACACGACCTACCAGTTAAGCTAAACAGACCTTCTCCATCCTAAGGTTGCCTGGAAGAAATCGCTTTAAGCGATAAGGTCGTCTGTTTGTATAAATTCGTAGTTAATAAGCTTTCAAGTCATTTTTGTTATTTTCAATGTTTTGTGTGTTATAATAAATAAATAAATATTGCAGGACATTCCACACATCGCCATCTATCCCCAAGCTAAGTAACTTGACTTGTGTTATGGGTGCTAGACAACGGATATACTACTTAAATACTTTTCTTTTGTAAATATATACTTATAATACATAGAAACAACCAGACCACAGACAAATATCTAAGCATAAATACTTGTCTGAGGCGGGAATCGAACCCGCGACCCTGTGTTTGGCAGTCCGGCATGGTGACCATTGTGCCAACTGGGTCGTCAAAGTACAAATAATGTTGTACAAATAAAGTGTTTATCTATCTATCTATAACCGTTGGGGCCTGAAAGTCCTAGATTGGAGACCACGTACTGGAAAACTTAACATGGGACGACCTACTACTATATCGACAGACGTCTTAATTTTATTAACGTCGCCGGAAGTCGTTGGGGGAGGCATATGTTCAGCAGTGGACGTCCTATGGCTGATATGATGACGATGAGATCTTTTTATTAAGACCTTAGTAATAGACCTTTCATAAAAAATCCAACAACGAAATTAAAAAACAACTTAAACTTCATTAAACTGAAACCTAATTTGGCACATTGCCGGCTCTAGTTTTATGTTCCCTTTACTATATTTACAAAGTGAAATTAATTTCAGTTAACTTAGTATGTACGTTGTACGTGAGTTGTAAAACCGCAACGCTTACTTTGCACCGAGTTGCTAAGCCGCACAACACTGTGGTATTACTGTTTAAATATTACACCGTATAATTACATAATTTTAAACGAATTTATTTATCGCTGAAATTGGGGAGGATGCTTTTGACAGTTATTCTAGGGAATAAATTTTGATTGTGTTCTCTGTTGTTACAATATACATAAGCTACATGCGAAATTTAGGCGATGTATGTGGATAAGCTAATACAAATCCCGACCGGCGGCCGAGTGCCAATGGATTTCGGTTGCGACAAATTGATACGCTATTAAGATTGCTCTTACGGCGAAGGAAAACATCGTCATGTAGCCCGCGGTTTAGTTGGCTCCAGAGGTGTGTTGGTCCTGGACAAGCCCTTCAATTATGCTGTCTATGCACAGCCAGCCGGGATACGAACCTACGACCTTCGGTATTAAAGTCGAGGTGTCTCCCACTATACCAACACCGCTTTTTAGGAAGTAACAACGTTACTTAAACTTAAATAAACTTCTTTATAAGTAGGTGCTTCAAAATGAGAGCTTAGTTCCCGCCGACAAACTGCAGCACATTTTGATGTAATCACTTCACTATCACTACATAGTATTAAACAAAGTCGCTTTCTCTGTCCCTATTCACTATGTATGCTTAAATCTTTAAAACTACGCAACGGATTTTGATGCGGTTTTTTTAATAGATAGAGTGATTCAAGAGGAAAGTTTATATGTATAATACATGCATAATATAGCCGTGCGAAGCCGGGGCGGGTCGCTAGCAAATAATAATTAAATAAATATTGCAGGACATTCCACACATCGCCATCTAGCCCCAAGCTAAGTAACTAGACTTGTATTATGGGTGCTTGACAACGGATTTATACTTATATACTTTTCTTTTGTAAATATATACTTATAATACATAGAAACAACCAGACCACAGACAAATATCTAAGCATAAATACTTGTCTGTGGCGGGAATCGAACCCGCGACCCTGTGTTTGGCAGTCCGGCATGGTAACCATTGTGCCAACTGGGTCGTCAAATGTTGAACTTATCCACCTACTACTGAACTTTCGTACTGTTGCTAAAGCTGAGAATTTCTCACAGCATGCTCAAAACACAGTTATGAACAATATGCAATCACTACATAGTATAAAACAAAGTCGCTTTTTCTGTCCCTATCTAATCTATCAATTCTCAAATCTCAATTTTCAAATCATCGTCAATTATTGTAATAGTTTATGTATTTTTATAATTATTTGTTTAACTAGGGGCGTATTAGATTCCGGACCAACGAACGTGTTCACTGCCAAGGTACACATAAGTCCGGAACTCGAAATCTGATAACCGTTACCAAAAAATTAAGTTTTGATTCAAAAATATTTTTTCAATTCCGATTGTTTGCAATCACATTTAAACTTACAAACTATTCGGCTTTATTATATTATTACTAGGTATTGACAATAGTTAACTATTTGTATGAGAAACATTCCACTATAATAGGTACAAATAGTTCAAAAGCTCACTAACAAATATAACAACAAAGTCGCACGCTCAATAAACTTTACTTAATCGGAAACTAAACTACAAAAAGACTTCAAACAAAGGAACACAGTTCAATACCAATGTTATTTGAAAACACCACATTTCTATGTCGCAAACGTTTGTTGTAAACAATTTTAGAACAACGCTCCGTTGAGAACAAACTTTGTTTAGCTAAGAACGAGTTTAGAAAATGTCTTATGACTCCCGAATTGGACATTTGTAAAAATTTCAACTTTTAGTGGTGAAAGTTGATATTGTGAGTTGGTTAGCTTTTAGATAGTGGAATGAGTATAACTTTGGCTTCTTGGATTTTATTCGAACGAAGTTCTTTAACGCGGGTTACCTAGCTGAGAAAAAATGTAACGTGTTACGCGTTACGAGAAAGAGAGGATGAACGATAACTAATCTAATCTAAATATTATATTTCAAATCAAAAAATCACGGTCGAGTTTAATAGGTAGTTATTTTGGTGCTCTACGGTGGGTCTCCACTTTTGTTGCCTGATTATACCTTCAAAGCACAGATAGAAACTGAATATTTTTTTTAATATATTTAAATTAACTTTTTTTTGTTCTTAAATTTTACTTAAGAAAAAAATATTAAAGATCACCTTCGTTCTTCTAGACTAGACTTATTGAATATTATTTTTCAAGGTTTCCTAAGAATTATTTCTGTTAAAACTTTTACTTTTCACTATGCAAATAACAAAGTTTTATGATAACTTATAGATTTTAATAAAAAATGAACTATCAAAGTTAAAAAATAATCATACCTACTCTGGAACTTAGACTAGAGTTAGTAACAGGTGAATCAAATGAAATATCGTAAAACGTGTTTCAGAATTTAATTTAATAAAGTTTTTTGTAACATTTATCAATTTTCATTTATTTATTAAAGTAATAATCTATAGATACTAATCTAATACAGCTAAAAAAAAACATTTTGTGACGTTTAAGTTTTTTTAATAAGATTTTAACTGTATATTATGACATAGTATTTATTAACAAAAAATATATTTTTAACAAAGGAATAAAATATTTTTCAACAATTAATTAAAACCTAAATTCATTTATTAACCTACCAACTTACCTACTTATAATAAATTTAAAAGTCTTAATTAAAAAAGTCTACAGAAAGTGTGCCAAATTAAATACAATAAAAAAACAAGTAAAATCTATAAAACGTAGTCTCTACGTGGGCACTAGTCCGGTTTTCTTAGAAAAGGCAGTAAAACAAGAAATTAAAGACGGTATGTAAGATTTAATTTTGTATCTGTCTGTCTTCTGTTATCTATGCAATAACAACTAAATATAGCAATTGAAGAAAATATTGCTCTTACAAAGCTCTATTTTTGCGAAGGTCTCAGTATAATTTACATCAAATTACACCAAGTAGAAACTTTTGCAAATTGTGGTATACTGCGCTGACTCTACTGCACTTGTATTGCTCCTCACTATACGATTGCAGTAGAGCCTCGTCGCAGTCCATGGTCTTCAATGCCCATTGTGCCTTAATATCTGCACATTGGAGGACTTGGTAGAGGCCAACGCTGCTGCAGTGCTAACTATTGAGCAGGAAAAATTTGACTGGTCGAAAGTCACTGACTCGAAAAGATAAAGAATTAGAAACTAAACTATCGAAGAAAGACGAACTAATAACACACGGTAAATTAATAAAATTAAAATCAACTGTTTTGATATTCATGTAATGATAAATTGAGATAATAATATTGAAATATTCAAAAATATGTGCTTCAATTTCGGTTGGGACTTCAAAAAGTTTGTTGTTGGAAATCCCACGGGATCAGAAAAAAACTGGGAACAACAAAATAATTCTGGGAAATTATTCCAATAACCTACATTAAAAGAAGTCGACGAAGCTCGTCGAGTGTCAATTCATATTAATGTTCCCAAGAGTATAGTGATGTCGAATAACGGCCCGCGAAATTCAAATTTTATTTCAGTTTTTTTTTGTGTAAAAAGTATTTAGCTAAAAATCTACAAATATACAGTTAAAGTCCTGACTGACTGACTGACTCAAGCAACGCACAGTTTAAACCACTGAGAGAGAATTTAGAGGGGTTTTTTTTTACATATATGATAGGTCAGCGTTTGACCACCATCACACCTGCCTGATGGTAGGTGACGATGCGGCCTAAGATGTAACACGCCTTCCTTCCTAGAAGATAACTATTCACTCGCGACTTGAAGACCCCCAAATTGTACACGTCAGGGAAGACACCTACCTAGAAGTAACATTGGTATTTACCTAGAAGCAATGTTACTTTAAAACATTTTAGAAACACCAATAAAGTCCTATTTTATTTTTATTTTGTTCAACAAACAGCTTTTCTAAAATAAACAAATGAAAAATTGTCTTGGTTTACAATCTATTAAATAAATAAATAAATATTTCAGGACATATTACACATCGCCATCCAGCCCCAAGCTAAGCAACTTAATGCTTGTGTTATGGGTGCCAGATAACGGATAAACTACTTATATACTTTTTTTTTTATCCATTGTTCAATCATAAGTCTATAGTCTATGATAATCGATTATAATGCGTAGGATGTACTCAGTTTTCGAATGTTAAAAAGAAATGTTTGCATTTGATTGATGTCTTTAATATTTATACAATGTCTCGTCCATTATTTACTCTTTGATGTTTATAAGATAGATATTTAGGTATGTATTTTATATTTAAATCAGCTTCAATAAATTCGTGTAAAAATGTTCCTCAAACGATGCCTAATAAATAAGTGCTTTGAATATTTTGAAGTGAAACTGCTTACATTTAGGTCAGGTCATTTGCTAAAACCAAATGTAACATTTAAACAAAATAGTTACTAGGTACTATTAAGTATTGAAAATATTATGTACAATTGGGAAATTTTTAAATTGTTAAGGAAACAAAGCATTCAGAGGATAGAAGCAATTCGATAGTGCATATTTTGCCGGCGTCCGTGCAGCTTTAATCGCGCGCAGAAGATGATTTTTATCACTATCACTACCATAGTATAAAATAATGTCACTTTTCGCCGTCCCTATGTCCCTTTTTCCCTTTGTATGCTTAGATCTTTAAAACTACGAATTTTGATGCGGTTTTTTTATAATACATGCATAATATAGCCGTGCGAAGCCGGAGCGGGTTGCTAGTAAATGATAAAACCATCGCGTGTTTGTTTGGTATTTTTTTACTCTTACACACTTTTAATATATAAGACATTTCACGTGCCACTGCAACTACATTCTTGATACTCGAATTCTTTAACCGACTTATAAAAAAGAAGAAAGTTCTCGTATTTTTTTATTACTCGAAAACGGGTCAACCGAGAAAGTTCTTTTTTATTTAAAAAAAGGTGATTTATCTGGTAAAAAATGTTATTAAGGCGTATTAAATATATATTTTCTAGGGGTACAGTCCATGTCCAGTCGATTAAGCTGAGAGGGTGGTATAGATTCTGGTCAAGCTTACCTACTCCATCTAAAACGGGGTATGTTTAGTCACTACATAACAGGGCTTTGAACAGCATTTTAAGTTGACGCTGTATAAATCATACAAGTTTAGATATTTTATTTATTTATTTTATTTTATTCGGAAGACAAACAGCAATAATCACAAACATATAAATCAACCTTACTAACTAAAAAACCGTTTACAAGTCTCCGCATATATATTGCTAAAAGCTTAAGACGCATCGCATAAAATACAGAAGTATCTACTGGAATAATAAGTAACGAAATTAGTAAAAATCAACAAGGAAAGAAAAATATATAAGAAAATTAAAAAAAAATATATAAAAAAAAAGAAAAAAAAAGAAAATAAAATAAAAGTAAAAGCTATAGGTAATAATAAAAACTAAACATGAAATAAAGTTAAGAGTCCGTATAAATAAAGTTAAGAGTCCGCAATCAACCAACTAGATGTTAATGCTCTTTTAATACTGTAAGGGGAGGTGTTAAAGAGATCCAGTTCCGGGTAGTCAACCAGCGCATTGAGACTGTTTGCAGCTCTTCTAAGAAAGAAATTCCGCCTATACTTAGTACCGCCACGCATAACGCCTAGACGAGAAGCCTTACGATTCTCTCGCAATATAGATCTAGGGGACACCTTTATAAACACCAGGGATAAAAGATAAGCCCAATATAAAGGCCAGTAATGCTTTTATTATTATATAAATTTCACTAACTTAAAGCTATTAATAGCATCTAAATCAACAGTTCATAGAGCAAACAAAACGATGGACAAACTTTAGTATTTTCTGTTAACTTTTGTTTGATGTTTTCGTTGTTTATTATGATTTACTATTCGAAGTTGAAAGTTAGGGACGTCCTAAGAGATTTTATTTACCAAATAGCTTTTCTGTAAATGTGCCGCGATGTATAAAATCAAAAAGACTCGTTTTACGGTTAGATTGTTACAAAACACATCATTTTAGGTGGCTTTGGAAATATTATAGGTATTTCTGATAAATCTTTGTTAAAAAGGATCACACGCCAATTTTTTGATGAGTTTTTCGTTCCTGTGACTAGCTGTTTTCATCCTTTAAACTGCAGCAAAATTATTATTGATGTCAATCGCTTTAATAGTTTGTAGATATTCTAGACTTACACATTTAAAATAATAAAAAAACTATTGCACTCCGGGAGTTGCGTCTCGTAACGGTGTCGCGAGTTCAGAGATTTTATCTCATCTAAAAATATGCGTACTGCGCTAAAAAGAAGTTTTCACTTCAAAAAAGAAGAAATAATAATTTATTTTACAAACGTTAGCATTTATATTTATTTTACAACTCGTTTTAGTACTGAATAGGCAACCTCTCGAGCTCTAATCACGTGGCGTCTCCACAAACGTCTAAAGTATATAACAATAATAATAACGCTTTAATTATCAAGGCCCTACTAATTTTACGCACATTCGCACGCAAAATGGCAATTTAATAAAACATAATCATTCTGTAGTCATTAAAGAGGCAAGAGTCGAAGACGTGAATGGGACGAAGCGACGCGAAATATTTAAAAGTAAATTAGTAAACATTGATGTACAAATTCTTATTTTGAGAGAAAGAGATAGAGAGAAAGCATCGATGAGATGGAACAAGATAGACAGAAGAAGATTGAAATAGACACTTATTATTATGCCCTAAAACTTACTACATTTTGAAAGCATGGGTCATTCTCAAATTATGAGTAGGCAAGCATGGCGTAGTACTGCTCAAGCTCTTTAAGAGAAGGCCCTTGACCTATAAGGAAATTATTGTGGGTTTATTTTAGTTATCACCAAACGATGAGGACTTCATGGGTGCTTAATATTTACTAGCTCTAATTCTTGGCCCCACCGAAGCATCTGGACAGATTCGAATCTAGAAATATTTTCAGATTTATACGGCAGAAAAAAGAAAAAGTGAAAAATAAAACAAATAATCATAGGTACTAAGTCTAAATGTGATATACCTATACCCGGGAAAACTTATGAACACAATGAATGTTGAAATTAATTATATTTATTTGAAATTAAATTTAGGTAAGTATTTATTTCGTCTGTGGGTAAATGATTAACCTTTGTACTATTTTTTTAATTTGAACGTCTTATATTACGTATTTTTATTTTTTATTTCACGCCACTTGCCATCCCCAAGAAGTATATGTCTAAATAAAGCCTTATTAAAGTTAGAGAACAGCTGTATTGTCTCACAATCTCGAATGTTCATTAAAACAGGGTGTTGATTTAAACAGTACGAGATTAAAAGATGTAATTGCTTCCATCCAAAAACAAACTCAAGTATGGAATCTTAAAGCTTTGAGTTAAAGTAAATAATGACAAGAAAATTTTCTTTGTAAACAGGCAAAGGAAAGAAATACAAAACTAATTGGCATACAAGTGTTTAAAACTGGCAGACTGTTTCATAGGTCTATACTAGTACGCGATCCCTTTAAAAATGACCTTCATCGAGTTGTTTAATGGATAAAAAGTATATTATATTAAATTAAATAGGTCAATAAATATATTGCAAATGGGTTGCCTAAAAAAATTCAGTCCAAAATGATTAATTTATTTTTAACTTTTTTTATTTTTAGACTTTTTACTGGTTTGGTCAATATACAAATTCCGTAGCAATGAAATACACAATCTTCATTTTATGTTAACTTTAATTCATTAACCAGACCAGTGCAAATGACCAGTATCCTGCCTACCCAAGAGTTGTGATGGGAAAAAATAGTCAACCGTTTGCATATTCTATAGGTTTCATATTTTCTATATTTCATAACTTCTATACCAATATTCTATATTGGTATAGAATTATTTTCTGAAACAAACTAGTCAAAAGTTTAAAAAACAAAGCAACAAATTAAATTGTTAATTGATCATATTCTGGACTGAATTTTTTTAGACAACTCATTTGCAATATATTTTTTGACCTATTTAATTTGATATAAAATACTTTTCATCCATTTAACAGCTCGATGAAGGTCGGTCTTATAGGGATCTCTGACTATACAAGAACGGGATGATATCACTCCGGTCCCAGGCCAGAGTGCTTCCTATTTGCCCCACTAAGGCTTAGTGGGGTAAACAGGAAGCACTCCCCAGGTCTGGTTAAAGGCGACTCAAAAAATAATTATAATTCAAAGTATAATTATTGTTTAACAAACAAAATTATAAAATTAAATCCTTTAATCACCTGTGGATTTAAATAAGTACCCAGACTACCCAGGTCCTAGAAAGCGACTTTTCACCTTGTCTTTGTTGTTCGTCCCGATAGGTGTGGAGACTCTGGAATTTTCTGGTCCTGAAGCTTTTCTCAGAGACCTCGGCTCGTGTCTTAGTGAAGCATTTGATGATCGGAGGGCTGGTTGCTTTTTCGCTCCTAGCAGTTTAGCTTTCCAAGGCCGCCCTGCGCCCGCCTCGCGCCAGCTTGCAGAAATGCAATTAGAGATCTATTGATGTGTCATAAGACTCAAATTATATATAGAACAAATTTCAAAGCGTGTTCAACGCGTGTGGTGCGCGTGGCGGGTGCGTGTTCGACGCGTATCATCTGAACACGCCCTAAAGATTCGCTAAATAAAAACTTTTAAATTAGCCGATAATTACTGACTGCTTACAATTATTATTAAAGGCAACGCAAAATTAATAAACAGTCAAATCAAGTATTTCGTGATCGAAATCTCTGCAGCATTTACTCTAAACAATAATATAACAAACTCTGCAGAATTTGATTCATTAATTCAAATTAATTCAAATACAAAACTAAACTTGTACGATTTAATTAACTGTTATATTTGTTAAGTTTAATAATATCACAGTTAATTTGAATTTTGAGGATGGGGTATACGGATATATAACTTCCACATGGCTTATTATTATTTATTACTAGCGACCCGCCCCGGCTTCGCACGGCTGTATTGTGCATGTATTAGGTATATCTAAAAACCTTCCTCGTTAATCACTCTATCTATTAAAAAAACCGCATCAAAATCCGTTGCGTAGTTTTAAAGATCTAAGCATACAAAGGGACATAGGAACGGCGAAAAGTGACTTTATTTTATACTATGTAGTGATATTTAAGTCCTGTTGATGAGATGAATGGAAAATAAAATGTAATTTTAAAATGTGTAGTAGCATACTTTCTTTGTTTAAAAACTAATTTTGGTGCTCCCTATGTTAATTTTTTTTGTTTCCGTTTGCCTTAGTGAAAATTTGTAATAGGACCAATAGATTTGGGGCTTTATGGAATTATGCGACGACCTCTGTGGCGCGTCGGGCGAACACCCGACTGCGACGCAGAAGGTTGCGGGTTCGATTCCCGCCGGGAACAAGTATTTATGCTGACCATAAATTCTTGTTTCTGGTTCTGGGTGTTTCCTATATTATGTATAATATGTATATATTTACAAAAAAAAAAGGATATAAGTAGTTTATCCGTTATCTGGCACCCATAACACAAGCATTAAGTTGCTTAGCTTGGGGCTGGATGGCGATGTGTAATATGTCCTGAAATATTTATTTTATTTATTTATTTTATTTATGTTCAAAGAAAAATAACCTATTAATCAGTTACTAATACGGAGGTAAAACTCTAGAACTATACTAGTTTACGATACTATAAACGCTAAATTGGCAATAAATTAACTCTACATCAATCTAACAAGGCTAATCAAAAATTAATATAAAGTTTGATATTGATTTCTATTAAAATAGCGTACGTATTTAATTTTAGAAATGGATATCGGTTTAATTTAAATTATTTCATGAGTTACGGAAATAGTTGAACTAGGTACTAAAATAATTTAATGATGTGATTTAAAAATTTATACTTTATTCAATATTTTGTAAAGTAATAAAAATTTACCTGTGTGATCCTTAGATTTTTTTCATCAATAAAAAAACATAGAAACTTTCATTCAAGCGGGCCCCGCATGCTTGTTTTGGTCCCTTAAATTGCAATAAAATGTCATGTCATAATTTAAATCACTACATAGTATAAAACAAATTCGCTTTTTATGTCCCTATTTCCCTTTGTATGCTTAGATCTTTAAAACTACGCAACGGATTTTGATGCGGTTTTTTAAATAGATAGAGTGATTCAAGAGGAAGGTTTATATGTATAATACATGCATAATATAGCCGTGCAAAGCCGGGGCGGGTCGCTAGTAATTAATAAATGTTAAATAATTTAGACATAATAATATCGAATCGACTAAAATCATTGCCTCTTATCGAAACTTTTAACTTGAGGTCGAGGGTTCGATTCTTCTTGTATGTACAATCCACGGTCAAAACTTTCTGCCCACCGTTACGTTTACAATCCTGTGCAGCACTATTTGAACATTATAACAACGTAACCTGTGGATCGAACCCACGTCGGTTGGTGTAGCGGGTGGCGGTTTATACCACTCGACCAACTAAATACATGGCTAACATGTTGAAAATAATACTTTTCATTCAAGTATTTATGTTTGTGTGTAACGTCTATTAGAAGAAGGTCGTAACTCCAATACTTGTTGATAGTATTATTGTAGCAAACTGATCATTTTCTTAAGACCCATATTGTACAGACCAAGATTTAATTTAGACCCGAGTATGGTAGGGGCTGAACCCTTATATTCGAATTTTATTCATCCAGTCCTTTTTTGAGTGAATTAGGAAGACAACAGTGGAATAAAAACTTTTCCGATCCGTCTTCGTATCGAAACACGGACAAGTCCGTTTGGTTTAACAAATCTTCGACCGGGAGATTGCTCCTTGCACCTAGAGGTCACGTGTGGGACATCTTAGGCTAAACGCGAGCAATACAAACCCCAAACCAAAGTATCAATATGGTCTGTGACCTTAATATTTTTTAAATTCTAGGTTAAAGTTTCACCATACGTCTGAAATGTAATGCTAAGACTTAGGCCTGAAAGCCTCCGACTTGCCTTAATAGCTGCTATTAGGGATAGCAACCAACAACATCGGCTTAAAGTATATACATTTATAGTACTTAGATTAACTCTCGAATAAAATGGAATTGCTATAATGGTCACCATCTAAGTAACGACCGCCTCTGCCATTGCTGAACTTGAACGATTGAAAACAATAAGTATTATTTCAATTACAAAGACATTGTAGATATATAAAGATTGGTTGCAGTTATATCAGGCTTAAATAAATGCTCTTGTTTACTGGTTGGGAAGTTTTTATCGCTGGTAGATTATCACTATTTAGTTTTCGGTATAAATCTCGAGCATTAAAAAAAGCATTGTAAGCCCTTTACGTAGTAAGCGGGTCGCACACCACCGATCATCTCTGGTTTAGACGGTATCAGTACTTGTATGCAGGCTTTTTCTGCAACTACACCTATTCAGTCAAGTCCAGCCTCTTTCATGCTAAATCGAATCTAACCCAGTAATTCATAAACATTTCATTTTAATGATCCTTCGTGTTTGTTGTCATATGTTCTTTCGCACCCCTTTCATCTGTAAGTATAGGTCATAGAATTTGACGTTCGTTTCTCTAAGTTTCTTGGTATAGGTACAAGAAGCGTCAAGTTCTTGACCTTGTTTGAAAGCAATATCTGTTTCGAAAGGCGGCCATATAAATAAGAAACATTTCAATATCCCTATGTCAATGAAGAACTTATTATTTTTTTACTAGGAAAGTGTCCTAGAGTTCCCTAAAGTCCGGCAACGTTGTAACACACACCCTAACCTAACTATAGTTGACTGTAACTCAGTAACTATGAATAACGACTTTCATTTACCCCGAAGGAAACAAATAGACTACACTTATTTGTCAACGTTCAAAGAAACTAAAAGGAAATTACTGCGTCCTGTTTAATTTTCATCCTTTATTAGATCGGCAATTTTAATAAAACTATTTTGACCGATAACATCCTTTTTTTTATTTAAACCTGACGTTTTTAGAGATTTACAGTTGTCATGGTCACGTGCAATGAACATTGTTCACCATGCCAAACTGCCAAACCAGGGTTGCGTGTTCGATTCCCGCCACAGACAAGACAAGTATTGCTTGTGGATATTTGTCTGTGGTCTGGTTGTTTCTATGTATTTTATGTATATATTTACAAAAGAAAAGTATATAAGTAGTATACCCGTTGTCTAGCACCCATAACACAAGTCTAGTTACTTAGCTTGGGGCTAGATGGCGATGTGTGGAATGTCTTGCAGTATTTATATGTATTTATTTATATTGAACAATGTCAGTTTTTGACAAAAAAATCGCGATCATATCCCGTTCATCATCAAGTTGAGAACACCTTAGAAAATATTTTAATTACTTTGTATAAAAAATACATTTTTTACGCACTGGATAAATAAAAAAAATATTCTCCATAAACAATATTGCAGGAAGTCAAATATCAAAGTTTTAAGCAAACTAATTTATTCAGCTGAGCCCAAATGAACATTCAACATCATGGGAGCAAGGAAAAGTTCCAAATAATGATGAAACTTTGAATTATAATTACTACCACTCTGAGCTCAGTAAATATTTACCTACTAAAATTTTGTTTTGGAGCAAAATACAGCATGAATATTTTTACATTGTATTTTTTAGTCGTATAATTTAAGAATTTCATAATCTAAAAAGTATAACACAATCAAGCAAAACATAAAACCTTTGCATAATATAAATAATACTATCTGTTCCAAATCTAATAAAACCTACAAACTTTTGAAAATTAGTGACACAGATGGCGTTGTGGAGAACTAAGATAATCTACACTAATATTATAAAGAGGAAAACTTTGTTTGTTTGTTTGTTTGGTTGTAATGAATAGGCTCAAAAACTACTGGACCGATTTTAAAAATTCTTTCACCATTCGAAAGCTACATTATCCACGAGTAACATAGGCTATATTATATCCCAATACTCCCACGGGAACGGGAACTACGCGGGTGAAACCGCGGGGCGCAGCTAGTTTTTAATAAAAAAAGATTTATTCTGATTAGAACAATTTCTTTCAAAAACATAGTATCAGTGGTATCATTTTAAAAGGGGGTACAAACTGTAGCGCCATCTAGATTTTTATAATTATGTTATGTAGATTGAGACAGGAAAAGGATGACGTGTAAAAATAAACTCTTAAAATACTAAAGTAGATAGGAAGACAATATGGCACACTTTTTGTTAATAAATAACAAGACATTTTAATATTCTCTTATACAATAACAAATTGTAAATATTAAACAAAATACAAATTCTATCTTATCTCAATATGAAATATGTAAGGAACGACAAAGCGAATAACAATGACTTACAACCAAAACCTGAAACTACAAGTACTAAAATTAAACCTCCAGATACCAAATCAGAAGTAGTTAAACAAAACTTCATGTAATTCTGTCTAAAGAAATTATTCAACCAACACTCAGGGCACATAACTTTGCCAAGTTTTCTCATCGCCTTATCTACATTAATACTGAGATACCTTCTTCTATATCACCCGGAGGAGTACCAGTGCTCGGACGATTTTGATCGGCTTACTAATCTACGTTGTAATAAGTTTTAGGCGGAATTATTTCAGATGGAGTTTCCAGGTCTTCGCCCACTATCGCACTCGTATAACGGACCGGCATTTTATTAGATTCAGTTTCATAAATTGTTGATTTTTTACACTGCGCTTGGGCACCACACTCGGGCCCCGCACTTGGGGTTTTTTAACAGTTGAATCACTTTCTTACAGTTTACAGTTGGAACTTTTTGAAGTCTTGTGATCCAACTAGTTACACTCATCGTCGTTAGTCTATTGTTTCTGTTCCTATAGTCTTTTGTTTATGTTTCGTTATTGGTTTCAGTTTTGATCGCTTTTTGTTTTTGCTTCAATCAGCTCCTCTGAACAATGGAGCCGATAAGCCGTGTGCTAATATTAATAAATTTATTGTATGATATCGGTAGTGACCTTTATATTAAAATAATCTGACATCTTTTACTTTGTCAACCTTCTTTCGTCATTAATTCTGAATTATACTTTAGGATTGTTCGCGCCTTTGTCGGGACATTTTCGTACTATTTAGGTGTCACGTCTGTTACTGATGTCATCGGAACGGCCTAAACGGGAGACTAACCAAAAGACTAGCAATTCGCCGAGTTGGGATTTGTTTTGCAACAATCATTAGTTTTATTTAGCTTGAACATACATTGGGATCGGCTCTCCTAATTTTTCTACAAACACATCCTGTTCTGGATTGTCGGTATGATAAAAACATGGTGGACCTTTAAGAAGCTTCTTCATGGTTCGCCATGTCAACAGCGGCCTACCCGAGTTTTTTGGGACGGTCGGTGATATGAGCATAGACACGAAGAAGGTTATTTTTTTTATCTTGTGACTTAAAAAAATTCTTCTGATTTTTGTTCCAGTTTATGAATTCTTATCTGTCTTAAAAGTAAAAACTTCGAATGACTTGAATTCTGGCTTATCTTTATGTGTTTTTCTAAATTTGCTTTTCGGTGTTATTTATGGTGGTTTTTTTAATTGTTTGTGGTATAAAATAAATAAAACCCCAAATTTATTGCGTTTATACAGTTACAAAGTTTTATAAGTTATTACAATGAGATAGAATCTTCAATAGAAAAATGTATTGTAGAATACGTTTGATCTTACTTAGTGTACCTACTAAAATTTGGCTAAAAATTGACGAGTTTTGTAGTTAAAAATGCAAGACTTGGGATAAATAAAATTTATTTTTTTATTATAATAGTCACAATGCGATTTAGGCAATACACTTAAAGAATTATTGTAAATAAATATTATCAAACATTATTAGCAACACCATCTAGGCCTAAGGTAACACATAGGGCTTGTCATATGGGTGCCAGATAACGAATTACTTATATAATTTTCTATTGTAAATACATACCAAATTAGGGAACATAATATATATATATATTTTGATAATATTACATTGCACCTGTAAGTGATATTGTTAACAAAACACGCAACTGCTTACAATCGTCGTAATGAGGGATGAGAGATAATAAGCACTCTTTTTAGACTACTTTGTAGATGCAACCTCTTTGATGATGTAAATAGTTATTATTGATGGTACCGTGTGGAACTGCAAAGTATACTACTTGAAACACGATGCTGTACTGTACAAGCTTAAATGTACAAGCGAAGATTGAACATCATCACAACACGACGTATACCAAATTGTACCTACATTTAACGACAGAACAAAGAACCCGAGTTGTTCTCGTTTACGTCATACATTTGTATTTTGTATATGAAAACGAGAGGAAATATGCTCGCCGAAATTAGGGTTGTCTGTACATAGAGAGAAACCCCCGATGACGTGTGGGGTTTCCGGTATGTTACAGTGTGGACCTCACTAATTATACCGGTTACTGGCCGGTCATAAAGTGATGGGTCATGTGGCCGGAGAAATTCGAAATTTGAATGTGGATTGGAGTTTTCGGTGGACTATTTTGTTTTGTTAACACTAAAGTTAAGGCTAGTCGCACTTTGGACATACATGAACAAATCTTTAGTACGTAGACGTGCTTCTAGTTCCTTGGACATCATTTTTAAACCAATCATTCAACACAAAAAACCATGATTTCGGAAATTCGTATCCAAAGTGTGATCGGCCTAAAAACATAGTTTTTTATAAGAAAGTTAAAAAGTCAAAAAGACAACCAAAGTAGAAAAATAAAAGTGGAGTTGGCAGTCGACCTATTTTAGGTCGATTTTCCAAGCAGCGTCATCTATCTGCCAGTTGATAAAAATTAAATATAAGTATGTAATAAAAAATATCGTTTAATTGTTTTGCTGTAAATAGTGACAAGCGTACTTCGGAGAACGAAACGGTTACCACGTACCTCTTTTTTATGTAGGTATCTAGACTCAAATTACTACAAACAAAATTATAAATTTTATTTCAATTGTAAAGTCTATTTACCTAACAAATTACCGGCGAGTTTTATTTGTGAAACCGTCCTACGGCAACATATTATAGTGACCTCATTCTTAATAGGGGTGCGGGGTAGAATTTCTAACCCTAATTAGAATTATTTGGAGCATGACCCTAAAGTGGCTTCTCAGCATAAATGTCCAGTTGGATGCCAAATGGACAATGTTACCGGAATTAGTTGGTAGGCCATTCGAAGCCACATATTGTTGGGTCCAAACAAAAATGTTCAAATGTTAAAAGACGGTGGAGGATTTCGTCGGTTTTTTTTTAATTGAATAGTGTTTTATTGTATTTTTAATAGTACCTGCTACAGTGATTATCAAACTCTACAAATTGAAAACAAAAACCGGTCAAGTTTTTAGTATTTGTTGAGCGGCAACAGAAATACAAATATGGTGACCGACAGACAGGGGAGTCCTGTCCTAAACCCTAAAAACATAGTTATATTCCTTTTAAAAAGTTTAGTAACAAAAATAAACATTGTAGTTTAAAATCGTTATCTTATTATTATTGATAGTATTCTTTCACTGAATTTTATCCTCGTTTATCTCAGAAGAGCAGTGCTCTACGGTTTTATCCGCGTAACTCCCGATCCCGTGGGAATATCGAGTTTAAAAGTAGCCCATGTTACTGTCAATACATCCTCATACCAAGTTTCATCTAAATCGGTTCAGTAGTTTTAGAGACTACTCAATGCAAACAAACAAATATTTCCTTTTTATCTACTAGGTCTTAAACACTGTTGAGGGGAATAATTCGATAGCTAGTGGAATAAATGCAAACACTCACCAGCATCCAGGAACGCTGCTATTGATAGGGGCCCCTTTCTGCTGAACTCCATAGGCACGTAATTTAATTATCTGGTACGCGTTCTAATCGTCTTGGTGATGAGTAGAAATATAAGAGAATAGGACTTTTCGAAGCACTAGTCGGTAGGAGCTAGTCGACATTGACGGTTGATGTAGAATGTGTAAAGTTAAAGATGGCGGCTCTGTAGCAGTCACCGCTGCGTTTTGTTTTCCCTTGTAAGGATGCGTTTAGTTTATTGTGCCCGCATTAAAACCTTGCTATCGATTCCCATTCAATTTAATTAACCTAAACTAAACAGTTTTGTGCTAGTTTCTAATAAATGTAAATATATTAAATAAATACGAAACAAACACAGTTTAATAAATAATCTTGACACCAATTTTAAATTTTGTTATAGTAAATGTTGTAAAGATCGAGGTCCTTCTTAACAAAATGAATTTTACCGCAATGGGAGTTGTGAATTTCCTACAAAACAGCCCATAATTTTAACTAAATTATGTGCTCAGAATACAGAACTTATTTTCTTTGAATTCGACAAAATGGTTGTCCGTAGACTAAACTCTAAAAGTCAAGTGTAGAGGAGGTGAATGAAACGGAGGAGTTTTACAGCCAAAGAGTTTATTTTCCGTGTTTCAGGAGGTTACAGGGTCGGTTTCAGGCTTTCAGGAGAACAGCCTTTACGCGAACGGGTCCCACACTGCGTTCCAATTAGGACGCACAGGCGGATGCTCCGTGTACAGAGATGCGAGAGCAAGCGGGGGGGTTTCAGGCTGAAGTTTCAGGTAGTCCAGAAGCACTGTTCCAGGAAGGACGCAGAGTTCCGATGCACACCCGAGTTAGCCTAGAGAGGATTGGTCAATCGGACCGTGTTCGGGTCCAGAGGTCTATATGATGCGGAAACACAACGTTTGCGCGATCTAATTTGACGTGTGCTGCCATCTAGCGGTGAGAATGGGTAACTTCGCCAGTATTAAGAAGTAGTGTTACACAAGTTAAATATTTTTAAATTGAGTTGAAATCATTCTCATAAGATAACACTGAATCATCTTATTAGAATGTGTATCTTCGGAACACGCCCACTAATGAGGAGAAGACACAAAACGCAAAAGTTTCAATCAGTTGTTAATAAAAAGTAACATTTATCTAAGCACACTTAAAACACAAGTTAAAAATAATCACAAATCTATAATATAAAAATCAATTGCTGTTCGTTAGTCTGGCTAAAACTCGAGAACGGCTGGACCGATTTGGCCAATTCTTTTTTTGTTGTGTTTGTTGTAGTCCAGGGAAGGTTTAAACGGTGAGAATTTAAAGATCGGACTTACGCGGGTGAAACCGCGGGGCGCAGCTAGTTAAAAATAAAAATCTGTGTATTCATCGTAACTTGTTTATTTACAACTTGCTAGACACCTATACTTGCCAGAACTTGCTACTTGCTAGAACTTGCCAGACAAGTATCAACCGATAGAAAAGTAGTAGTCTGAAAAACTCGTACAAAAATGGTAGTAATATAATAACTGTAATTTCTTTTCTTTTGTTGGTATCTCTATGATTAATCTTCCGTCTACGAATCAACCTTGAATCGTATTCCAAGCATGATTATCTTTACTTTTGTTTTTAGATCCAGAGTTATTTTTATTAGCACCTAGCCGTTATATTATTTTATTCACTTGAGTTATCAATGTTGAAAAGTATATGTTTTTCTTTTAAATACTCGAACATTTCAAGTTCTTAAATTTGCGAGTGAATTGAAGTACTTTTTAAAATTATTTAATTTGACGACCTCTGTGGCGCGTCGGGCGAACACCCGACTGCGACGCAGAAGGTTGCGGGTTCGATTCCCGCCGGGAACAATTATTTATGCTGACCATAAATTCTTGTTTCTGGTTCTGGGTGTTTCCTATATGTATAATATGTATATATTTACAAAAAAAAAAGTATATAAGTAGTTTATCCGTTATCTGGCACCCATAACACAAGCATTAAGTTGCTTAGCTTGGGCCTGGATGGCGATGTGTAATATGTCCTGAAATATTTTTTTATTTATTTATTTAATTAAAATGAGATAGCGATGAAAAACGCTTATCAATATTAGGTACTTACCAACATATAAATTTATGACCTTCGGCTAAGTATTAAGTCTTGCAGTTCCAACATCTTATATCCAGTTATTTCGTGCTAATTGGTATCGGGTTTCTATTTTAAAAGTAAAGTTAAAGTGCACGTAGAGTAGAGCAAGTAAATTGTATTGTAGAAAACTTTCACAGCAGCTTTCAATCCGGTGTAGCTTTCAGCAAAAATAGTGCCTTAAAACCAAATAACTTTGTTAATTTAGGAAGTTGCGATTTCACCCCTGCAGAACGTAATGGTTTGGTGGTGTACGGAATTTGGAAAATAAACTGTTATGACCGTTCCAAACTTATTCGAGCATTTTAATTAGACTCGTGATGTCTTATTTAGAGGTAGCTTTTCTCGCGCGATTTCGTTTCTGTAATTTGTTCATTAATCAAGTGGATGAAATTTTAATTGTATGAAATAATTTAAAATCCTTAGGAAAATAATTAATAATAATTAATAGAGTTGTCCTATTAGTCTAAAAACAGTGAGTAATAATAAATCATTATCATAAAATTTAAATTCTCGTCAATACTATATAATAGGTAGTAATTTTTTATTTGCCTGTATGTGCAAATCATTCAAATTCCCAAATAAGCGCCATTTTACATTGATAAAGTTACCAAAACGCTATTCCCAAAACCATGGAGACAACTCTTGAAGGAAGACGCGTAAATTTTCATAACAGCGAAGTAGTTACCGTTTTCTCGGCAAACATGCTCGACCCACTGCAGTGCACTGCAGAGTCACTCTCCTTGTATATTAGTGCACCACAGCTGACAGGAGTCTATATAAAGGTAGAAATTATCGTAACCGCGTTTGTTTCCTCTTAATACTGAATGGATCATAAGTGTATGTAGACACCTATGAGCCATTCAAAATTAAATATTACTTCATACTTGAGGTTAAATGAATATTCAAAATTTTATTTATTTATTACCAAGACTTTACTGTCTGTTTGTCTGTCTGTCTGTCTGTCCGTCTATCTGTCTGTCATCTCCAGGCTGTATCTCATGAACTGTGATAGGTAGAGAGTTGAAATTTTCAAAGATTATATATTTCTGTTGCCGCTATAACAACAAATACCAAAAACCGAAAAAAAAATTTGGGACTTCCATACACCATGGTACGAAACCCTTCGTGTGCGTCCGAGTCGCACTTGGCCGGTTTTTTATTATTAGTCGTCATAGGTACAGTCGGTTGCATAATTGCAGCCCCCGGTAGAGTTCTAAAATTGCTGATGGAATGTTTTCATTAATTCATTTTCATTTCTATTATTGGCATGTCTCAAATATTTTTTTTTTGATAAATTGATGAGTTAGAGACTTTAAACTTCAACTAAAGCAGGTGTCTAAAATCTTGCTTGTGTTGAAAACATTCTTATAACAGACGTTTTGGAGCTCTACGGTGGGTCTGAAATTATGCAGCCGACCGTACACACTTTTCCATGTAGAAGAACACAAACATATAAAAAAAACACGAACAAATTAATAAGCGAATTTTTGCATTTTTGTAAGTCTATTACTAGGTGATATAAAACTGGCTAAGTTAAATTATCGGAAAAAGAATTGCAAAAGCCCAAACCTTGTTACCCGAAAATTTTCTTTTAAAAATTAAACGTGTTAAAAGTAAGAGACCATTACTAAGTCGAAAATTATTTCGTAAGACAATAATCGTGCAAAGATGACTTAGTGCTTTTGGCAGAAATCCATAATTGCCTTGTTCTTTCTGATGTTTTATTATTTTACTTTAATACTTTGTCATTTTAATATACAGTTGTTTCTTGGTTCTCTTGTTAAAATGTCGGTTTTAAAAATTTATGGCTTCTACCCTAATAATATAATTAATTTAATTTTTAGGAAGTCACATTTTAATGTATTTCCAAAGTACAATTTTTAACTCTTGTCACGATATAAATGACACGCACACATACAAAACAATAAACTGTAGCAACTATAGACTATATTTGACGTAGTCCTACAGATACCGATTGGTGTAGTCATTTAGAGCGGCGGGGTAGTGTTCTGAAGAGCCCCAGTTCAAATCTCGATACAAATAGAATTTTTTTTTGAAAATATATTTTTGAATAAATTTTCTAAAACAGGATCAATTTTATGGTAGGTACTGTTAGTAATCTTTTTTTTTAAACTAGGACGAATTCTGAACGATGCAAATTGTACTAGGTCTGAATGGAAAGAGAAAAATAAAGACAAAGTAATGTACAAAAAGGTTTATTTATTTAAAATTAGTTCTATCTTATCATCTTATATCGGGGACTGACATAGCCAGCAACACTTCGACCCCTTGGGATCGATTAACGCAGTGATCCCACTAAGAGGAAAAATCCTATGTTTCTCCGGTTTGGGATATGCATTCCCAAGGAGGCCCATGGGTCTCCTTCGCTTCGTCACTAAGACGGCGCATTCACACAGGATGTGCTCCATAGTTTCTCTGACATCACCGCAGGTTCTGCAGTCAAAATTAGAAGTTATCTTCATTTTTAAAAGCATGTCATTGGTTTTGTAAAGCCATGTCAAGGCACCAATCACAGCTCGTGCTTTGCTTTTTCCGTTGTTCAATATAAATTTAGAAGCCCCTCTGGGCCTGCTACCTATGAATTTCTTCGAATGTAGTAGCCCTTCACTGATTTCCCACTCTTGCGTGTGTTTCTTATCAACGTAATCCTTTACGGCCTTTGTGATTGTGCATGCTGGCAGGCCCGTACATGGTTCTGGTCCAAGCATAGCACTTGCCGATCCTGTTCTTGCAGCTCATCAGTCTTCTCATTTCCTGCTATTCCTTCATGGCCTGGGACCCAGAGTAGTCGTAGTTTGTTCCTACGGCCCAACTTGTGTGGATAGGTTACCCACCTTGAGGGGTATACTTGTGAAATAATTCAATCACTTACAAGACACTAAAATTCCCTCAAGGTTTATTTTCAGTAGGTGCTCAGATGGATGATACTTTAAACACAATAGTAGGAATATATTAAATGATTATAATATTTTATTTTTGGTTTTTCTATTTACTGACTACTTGACATCTCTGTTGACTCTCCGTTGCCTAGGTAACAAGCGCGCATCCAGTGCGAGGCAAAGTATCGACTGGGTGTATGTTGCCAGTGTGTACAACAAACAGTATCAAAAAAACAACAAGACTGCTTGGTTTGTTTCTCGCGAATTACTATACTTCATTTATATTTTATTATATTTTTATACTATTAATTAAATGCAAACAAGTACAAATGTTTATTTATTTATTATATACGTAAAGTGATAATTTGATAAGTCTATCAAAATAATGTATAATTCAAGTATCAAAAGTGACGCGACAGTGCCAAAAGTTACATAAAATCTTGCAGGTGTAGGTCTGGCAGCACTGAGTTGAATATCATGCAATTGAAAATATTTTGATTTTTTATTAGACAGATTAGACGGAGAGGCAACGTCGCCCTTATCCAGCAAACTGTATTGCGGCTCTGCTCTAGCGTAATTGCGTGTTCCTGCTTCCACACACAACGCGACAACGTCGCGTGTTTCCACACATCTATACGTCACCTCACACTATGACCATACGTCAATATAGCCGTGCACCACCACATACGTAAAATTGGTCTCTTTTTTCACGCTGAAACAGAGTACTTCCTGGATGTTAAACAGTGATATTTTTGGTCTGCCCCTACAATAGCTTAAATTAGGCCTACTTTAAGTCATAATAAGTTAAATATCTCAGTATAAAACGTAGGAATCCCTAAAACATTTAGTAGGGAAAACGTACCACCTTAACTTTAAATGTTTAAAACTTTATGACATTGTAATTTTCTTTACTTCCATAATTTCATGCATCAACATGGTTGGTGAACCAGTTGGCTCATATATTATGTTCATTTATTATTTAGCTACTTACCTGACTTTTAGATAGATAGATAGATATATTATCTTTATTTGGCCAACAACAAAACTAAAACTTAGACACAACTTATTTTTGATATGTCTAAAAATAACAGACTTACTTACTGACTGACTTTTCAATAGCAGTACCTGATTATGTCACCTGCGTAAGCGTAAGCGTGCGTAAGTCTCGACTCTTTCGGAATCTGAAAAATGTGTGCATTTTATTTTCATCAAAATCAATCCAGGAATTTCTGACCTTATGGAGTATCTAGTAACTACCTCCTTATTAACTTTACGGTAATTTTTTTTACAAAAGAAAATAAAAGTGTAGCGAGGTATTCCTACCTATAGCGAAGATAGGCGTTTGAAGCCATATTCTGCTGATTCTTCTTTGTCGTAAATTTTAAAGTGCGTTTTCAAATATGTACTGTGCTGACTTTGCTCGGTTCGTTGTGCGTTAAACCACTATCACACCAACTGTCTGATGATGTGGTCTTAGATGTAGCACGCTGTCCTAGATGATACTTGTTCATTCGCGATTTGATGTCCTTTAAATTGTACACGTCAGAAAAGACAGATGCATGCAACTTATTCCATTCCCCAAATAAGGAAAGACGAAGCAAATCGCGAAGTTAGGAAGGCACATTTAAGTTAAAACATCGCAATAGATACAATTAAACTGAGTAATTTACAAAATACATTTTGAAAATATTTCCCCATCCCCTTAACCCGTAAAAGTCTTTGTTTTCCAACGAGCAAAAATAATGAAGTATCTTTCAAAACGTTGATAACGTTTTCTATTGTTCTTCACAATGACTTGTCGGTTAAGAGTCTCTGCTGACTAGAGACTCATATCGACCGATAGTTCGCAGACGGTTTATAATTGACACCAGTTGTTTATCCGCTAACGAGTACACATATTCACTGAGGGAAAATGGTGGCAGGCTTCAGCCGCGGTGGCCCGGTGGGCCTAAGTCGTACCGCCAAGCGGCCTTGTCCGTGTTCGAATACGTAAGCCAGTGCAGCCACAAAAAAAAGACGGGTTTGTGGTACAGTTCCGTCTTCCTACCTTCACTCGCGTCCCTCCAGCAAGGCCTCGTTTATTCGGGGGTTTTTAAGTCCCGAGCGTATAGGTATCTTCTAGGGAAGCATGCTACATCTTAGACCGCGTCGTCACTTACCATCGTGTGAGATTTATTTATTATTAGACCTATTTATTATTTTTAAAATAAAGTTTGTTGTCTGTAAGAGCTCTAAGAATTCCCTGAGAAATTTTGACTGAACGGTGAAGCGTTTAAGTTGTTTTAAAGTTACTAATAACAGTCTTTAAGCATTGGGGTTGCGATAAAATGGGGCTTGATAGGTTTTGATACAACTTTATGGGATGCCATTCGCGGTTTCCTTTTGTATGGAGCGCGGAAAGGAAATGTTTGAACGCATTTACATAATGGCCTTTACGCAAACGGGTATAGAAGATTAAGAATTAGGCGAAGTTTTGGAGAATTTCTGATTATTATGGTGTTGCTAATGATGCTACTGTTTTACTGATAACGCGAAAGCTGCGGCACATTTTAAGTATGATTCTAAAAATATTGGCGCTACTTTTCAGCAATGCCACAGTAATGCTATACAACAGTTGCTAGTTACGAGAAAAATATATGATTATACTTGCTTCGTCCTCGACATTAGTTAAAAAGCAGCACCACGTTTTCACTTGTACACTATAGTTGAGAAAATAGTAAATAAAAATAATATTTTGACACTGGGTAGCCTGCCTCATATCTTGCCTGGCAACACTAGCTGCTGCTGATGTCTTCATTCGCGTTTTAGTGCGCAGTCAGTGTACACCATTATTTATCACTTTTCTAGAGTTTTATTTCAAATACTAATATAGTTATGCCTCATTGCGCGTTAGGAACAGCTGTCTAGGTGAATTGATAATAGGCTCCTTCTTTGTATATTTCATATCACGGAACTTTGGGGCCCCGCACCTTTAGAAGGCTTTATGAATCCAAAGAAATATTGGAGAGACGGTACCTTTCAGTAATGCCACAGAATACTATAAAACAGTCACTAGATAAAAATATATAAGAATTGCGAGTTAGAAACAGCTGCCTAGGTGAGTTGGTAGTAAGTATCTTTTTTATATATTCAAAATCTCTGAGCTAAAAGGGCTTAGGTCTTTGGAAGGTCTGTTAGAATAAGAAATTTAATCGATCATTCTATGCTAAACTTGGCTTAGGTGGACGCTCTTTATGATTTCTTGTTTGGCAAGTGATTGTTAGTAAAATTATTATTTATTTATTGACAACTAGTTGTAAACTTTGGTTGTCAAAGCGGCCGGAGAGATTTAAGACTTGCGTAGGCATAATGTACACTAATATTGTAAATAGGAGATATTTTTTGTGTGTTTGTTTGTAACGAATATACTCCAAAATCATGTGCAAAAAAGACTTATTTTGATGAAACTTGGTATGAAGATACATTGATTAATTGGGAATAACATTGGCTACTTTTTATACAAGATAATATTTAAGAAATAGCATTAAGTTAAACTATTACTAAGCATCAAGCACAATTATTATACATAAAATATATTATGCAGAATTCAACCGAGTGCACAAACTTATTAGTTCACCGTGTCCAATTAGAGATTTAATTGAATTTAACCACAATGTTGTGGTTCGCACTTTAACGCAATTTGCTTATACTTAAGTTAACTTAAGTTCTCGTTAAGTGAGGGGTCAAAAGGACACGCTTTAACTCTACGACCTTTTGACCGAAACTTCGTGAAAGATGTTATCGAAGTTACTTAGTACATACAAGTTTGTTATCTTAAACAACTAGAGAATGATTTGATGCGTCAACTCGCTAGTTTCAAGTTTTCGAATAAATATTTACTCGATTTTATTGTTTCGTTATCTATTCATTTATCAATCACAAAAGTAAACAGCCAGTCAAAAACATAGGTAATAAAGTTAAAATTATTCAAATGTCACACTTAAAATGAATCCCAATAATACAAATAAAATTTAAAAACTAAAATCCCATTCTCCAATCCAAAAAATCCTCCGCATCCAAAAAGTATTTTAAAATATATCTGTAATTAGCTAAAGTTAAAACTTAATATTTAATTATTTTTTTCAGTTATTTTTAATAATTATCGCACGAGAACAGTCGGTGACGTCATAGTTAATGCTTTGAAGGCTCATTCAATAGTATTTTATTCAGTGAAATGTTTTGCAGGTTTGACTCTAGCGTGAAAGTCATGGCCGCCGCGGCTCGTGTCTTGTTATCAACAGACAAATTATGACAAACTTATTTTACATAAAACCTATTTTAGTGAAAAAAAATTTGTAGATAGATAGATAAACTCTTTATTGTACCACATTAAACCTTAATACACTACTACACTACACTACACTACACTACTTGTACAGCTTATTGTTAACCTATTAGTTTCTCTATCTAACATATTTCACATTTTATCGCTACAACTGGAAACTACCGAATTGTTAAAAATGGAGGGTTGAATTGATCGAGTTATTTATGAACACTTTGTTTAGATATTGTAAATGTTAACCTGTCACTATAAATTCCAATGTGATTTTTAAACTGTCAGAGTTAATTTTCATTAGCAGATAGTGTTAATTATGTCAGTGACAAAACGAAAACGATTGAAGGAAGTCAACAATACAGTGCTTCATTTGATGTATACGTCAGTGCGCTGATTGTGGCGCCGCCCTCTTGTTTACTGCTTTATGGCCATAAATAGGAATAAAATGACGGAACGTGGTTCATTCTGTCGCAGTAGCTTCATGATGTTTGAACTTTTTCATGGTTGCACAATTTAATTGAGTTAATTAGTTTAATTATTAAGGAAGTTGTTATCCGTTTATTCCTTAACTATAATAGTTAAGTCTTCATCTATAAGACGATAAAACAAGCAAACTTTCAAGTAGAACGAACGCTGTACTGTACGTACAAGTTTTTTTGAAGTGAAAAGTTCTTATGGCGCGTTGGGCACTTTTGTGGGTGAGCATTTTCAGCCGTTCTCGCGACAGACGACAGATTTTCTCGCGACAGATGAGATTTTACACAGATATACAGTTTTTTAATTTGGCTGTGAGTGTATTAAGACGTACATATGGTATTTTTTAACGGACGACTATTGACGGACGACTATAGTCGGACGACAAATGTCGGACGACAAAAGTCGGACGACTATTGACGGACGACAAATGTCGGACGACTATTTGTCGGACGACAAATAGTTGTCCGACTATTTTTTTTTTGCCTTAAAATTTTGTGTAAGAAAGATAAATGTTGAAAGTGTCAAGTGTGTTTTGACATACTTGGAACATTTTATCCACTCTTGCAGCACAACTTGAAGGCTTCATCACTAATTGTAAGTAATTATTTACCAAATTATAATAACCACGCATAGATAAGTACAGGAAAAGATTTTTGAGCACTATTTTCTTTTTTTGTTCTAATTGTAATGTGACTGTTGCTCAAAAAAACTGTTGTCGTACCTATAGTATCTTATCTAAAACTAAAAAAAATTAAGTCCTGACTAACTGACTGACTCGCTCATTCACACACATTCGCTGATTCAACGCACAACTCAAACTAAAAAATGGATCGAGCTAAAATTTTACACATAGATAGGTAGGTAATATTAATGTCTAAAAAAGAAAATATTGATAAATTTATCTAATAACTACGCGAAAGAAGTCACGGGTAAAAGCTACTTTTCTCAAATGAACTGACAGTATTGTGCCATATGACACAATGCGATTTGTCTCCCGATATCGCTCGCTACAGTGTATAAGGAGCCTTGAATCTACTGAGACCGCCTTCAACATTTTAAATCCAGCTTCCTGTTTATCAAATGTACCTAGGTATATTTTCATTTTGCTAGAGGTGAAGAAAATTTACATATAAATAAGAAAATCTCTAAAACACGACGTTTGCAGTCAACTAAGAGCTTTGCTTGAGGACAGAAAGTGGTTCATTTATTGTTTTGTTGGTGATATACATAAATTGTTAATCTTGATCCATCTAAATATCTATATACCTTTAAAATTTAAAGTCCTGACTGATAAATTAACGCACAGCTCTAACGAATGAAGGGATAATTTGGGCATTAATTTTACATACATTATTACAAGGCAGGCATTCGCCAAGCTAAACTTCTAACCCTACACGGATGAAGCCGTGGGCAAAATCTAGTTGTTATCTAAGTATATATAAATAAAACAGCAGATAACATAAACATACTTGGAAGTCGGACTGGGTGACACCATGTTTCCTATAATACCTCTCAACATTCAATCTAACCCAGTCCGACTTCCAAGTATGTTTATGTTATCTGCTGTTTTAGTGACCCGAAATGGATTATTTTTCACTTTTTAGTTTTTTTTTTTCAGTCTTTTTCTAGTTTTTGTTTTCAGGTTTCTTTTTCAGGTTTTTTTTAGTTTTTGTTACCAGGATTTTTTTTCAAGTTTTTTTAGTTTTTGTTTTCAGGTTTTTTGAAGTCGGTTTTTTAAATTTTAATTTATTTTTTTATTTAACCATTTTTAGTGCCGCTGACACTGAAAATTCTACTCCATGAGGCGAAAGCGACTATTTCTTAAAATTGCAACCTGTACCTAATCGTAACTCATTGAAGAATTTGGTGATGAGAAGGTTCAGATGCTCCATTCGTCGATAGATAAATATTAGTGTATGGGCCAATTCTACTAGTGGTAATGGAAAATTGAGCAATTTGCTGAACCTCGCTGTGCAGATCTGTTCATCACTCCAAAGATCCTCATCATATCTTCATTTAGGATAGGGTTCTCTATCAACATTCATACAAGCCCAGTCCGGCGACTAAATTCGACTAAATTCTTCAAATTGTAACCTGTGATCGTAACCGATTCAAGAGTTGTCTGATGAGAAGGTGGTTTTAGATATTCCATTTATCGGTAACTATTAGTTTATGGGCCAATTCTACTGGTGGAAATCGAAAATAGAGCAATTTGCTGCACTCTCGAGGTGCAATTCTGTTCATCACTCCGAAGATCCTCATCAGATCTTCATTCAATTTTTATGGGACCACCTCTGAGTTATCCCCTTTCATACAAAAAAAGATTTTTCCAAATCGGTCCAGGCGTTTTCGAGTAATCGGCGAACATACATAAAAAAAATATATATATATACGCGACGAATTGAGAACCTCCTCCTTTTTTGAAGTCGGTTAAAAATTACAAGTGCTACCAGTCTGAAAAGGGGTTCAGGGGTTTGTTTTTTCGCATTTTTGGAAAATCATAGGACAAAACGTTTCGTTAAAGCTGGTTTCCAAGGCGGTTTAGCGGTCCGGAGTGAAGACATTATTTGTTTGCCGTAATGCCCTCCGTCGATTGGCATTGGTCTCAAAGTGCACTGCAGCGTTTTATGTTACTATGCCTGTTGTGTCCAAAGGCTTTTGCGTAGGGGTCCTTTTAGAACGCAGGGGAGCTTTTTGGAAATTCGATCACTAAAGAGGTAAGTAATTAATTTAAATCAAAATTTAATTTAATTTGATTTCAGAATTCAATTCTATAAGTACCTACATATTAAATAAACTGATACAAATTAAATTAAATCAAATAAATCAAATTAAAACACTTAAATAATAAATTAATAAAATAAAATAAGGATACAAATTTATAAAAGTCATAGTTTTTTTATTTTTTTTATTTAACATTTACAATAAATTAAAATTATAAGCTAACCAAAAATCGCAGAGATTTGTCCGGTTAATGTCACATATGTAATAAGGGCCGATAAATTTGTAGGTCCTTTAAAATTTATCTATTTATTATTATAATATCACTTTTAAAGAGCCACTGATGCAGGTAAAATCACGGTGCGCAGCCTGTATACGATAATATGCAGTAAGCGTAGACTCTTATACATTAAAAAATGCTGCTACAAAACTGGGTTAAATATAGCCCACTGTGCGAGAGCAGTTAAGGTTCGTTATGCGAACTTTATGCGAAGTTTTGAATTGCTCGCGGAGAATACTTATGTGGAGGGAAAGGGTTTGTGCACTCTGTGAATATTAATGGAATTAGATAGGTTGGTAGGTACGTAGGACTTTAAATTATTACGCATAATTTGTGAGACAAAAACGATTGAATTTTTATACTTGTTTCATATTAAGCGACTTAGGCTAGTGACCTAAAAATTCACTATTTATTCATCTACATGGTTCTAACCACTTCAAAAATTTCTAAGTAGTCGTTTCAGACATTAAGGAGTAAAACTACTATGACAAATTAAGATTGAAAGAAGCTCACCAAGGTAAATTAATTATAATCATTCTGGGCTGAATTTTTTAAGTCAACCCATTTGAAATATATTTATTGATCTATTTAATTTGATATAAAATACCTATTTTTCATAAACCAAGTCGGTGAAGGTAGTTTTTAAAGGGATCCTATTCTAAAAGTTTTTTTGAGCATGTCGCATCTAAAAAATCAGCGAAGGGAACAAAATATACTCTCGTTTACTTACTTACATTTAGACCCTATCCAGTGACAGGTCAACACAAAAACAATAATCCACAAAAACTCTATACTTTTCCTCAATAAATATCTGAGGGTTTCTCTGATTTTTTCAAATGAAATCGTGAAGGAACTTGAGTTGATGGGCTCTTTGACAACGGGAATATTTTCAACTAAAAATATAAATAAATATTTTGATATTTAATTATATAAAGTTTTGAGGGAGTGTCACTCGCTTGTTTAAAGAAAAGAAAGAACAAATTTATTTGTTTTTATTTATTTATTTTAACATTATAATAAATATTTTTTCACATAGTTTTCGTTTTATGTTTCTTTTAGATTGTACAAATAAAGTGTTTCTCCCTATCTATCTCGAAAATCAGCTGTTTTTGAGGGGTCATTGATCTTTGATTTCTTTTATATTTATTTAACTAGTATTATAAATATAAACAGTTTATTTTCCTGTTAATATAACCTCAAAATCGTAGAACAAAAATTGCGTGCCTAGATGTCAAGAACGACCCCTTTCGTCCGCCTTTGCCGTCTTTGTCCTTGCCGAAAACATTGTTTAAGTTTTATTAACATCAGCTGCGATTTTTAAACTTTTCACGTAATTATATTTAAAATAATCGAGAAAATATTCATACACAGCCATTTTCGCTAGGGAACTATGGCTAACAGCAGCCCGTTATACAAGTTAGTATTTCAAATGAATTTTATCTCTATGCAAGTACTCAATGCAAGGGATATAATAAAGAAAGAGGTTATCACTAAAAAAGGAAAACAGATGTTCTTCGATTGACGAAAGTTGGTTCCAGGCGGGAAATTTCATTAATGTATTTACTAATGGCGCAACCTTGGTTTTTTTTTGTCATTGATTACAAAGGATGTTAATAAAATAATGATAAATTTATTAGAAATTCAACCTAAAACCTTAGGATTAAAAGTAGGGTATCCTTACTTTTAATCCTAAGGTTTTAGGTTGAATTTCTAATTTCTAAAAATATCAGGCGGGAAATTTCATTAATGTATTTACTAATGGCGCAACCTTGGTTATTTTTGTCATTGATTACAAAGGATGTTAATAAAATAATGATCAATTTATTAGAAATTCAACCTAAAACCTTAGGATTAAAAGTAAGGATACCCACTAGATCAAAACTGAACTAATAAGAAAAAAAAATATTGTTTTGGAATAGACTGCTCGTAAAAACATGGTACCAATTTGCGCAAATGTTATTACGAAAATAAATAAAATAGAAATGATATACAATATAATATCACAAAGTAAGCTTTGGACAAATAAGCGCAACAAATCGCAAGACACCCGAACTGCACACAATAAATTTACTAATTTGTGTCACAAAGACCAAGGGCCTATTTTCAGAGGAATTATAGGATTGGCAAATTTACCATGCCATAAGTATGGTGAGTTCTAGAATAAGTTGGTTTCCTCAAGATGTTTTCCCTAACAGCGTCAATTGTTTTTTGTTTTTTTAACCGACTTCAAAAAAGGAGGAGGTTCTCAATTCGTCGCGTATATATATTTTTTTTTTTTTTTTATGTATGTTCGCCGATTACTCGAAAACGCCTGGACCGATTTGGAAAAATCTTTTTTTGTATGAAAGGGGATAAGTCAGAGGTGGTCCCATAAAAATTGAATGAAGATCTGATGAGGATCTTCGGAGTGATGAACAGAATTGCACCTCGAGAGTGCAGAAAATTGCTCAGTTTTCGTTTTCCACCAGTAGAATTGGCCCATAAACTAATAGTTACCGATAAATGGAATATCTAAAACCACCTTCTCATCAGACAACTCTTGAATCGGTTACGATCACAGGTTACAATTTGAAGAATTTAGTCGAATTTAGTCGCCGGACTGGGCTTGTATGAATGTTGATAGAGAACCCTATCCTAAATGAAGATATGATGAGGATCTTTGAAGTGATGATAAGATCTGCACAGCGAGGTTCAGCAAATTGCTCAATTTTCCATTACCACTAGTAGAATTGGCCCATACACTAATATTTACCTATCGACGAATGGAGCATCTGAACCTTCTCATCACCAAACCCTTCAATGAGTTATGATTAGGTACAGGTTGCAATTTTAAGAAATAGTCGCTTTCGCCTCATGGAGTAGAATTTTCAGTGTCAGCGGCACTAAAAATGGTTAAATAAAAAAATAAATTAAAATTTAAAAAACCGACTTCAAAAAACCTGAAAACAAAAACTAAAAAAAGCTTGAAAAAAAATCCTGGTAACAAAAACTAAAAAAAACCTGAAAAAGAAACCTAAAAACAAAAACTAGAAAAAGACTGAAAAAAAAAACTAAAAAGTGAAAAATAATCCATTTCGGGTCACTAAAACAGCAGATAACATAAACATACTTGGAAGTCGGACTGGGTTAGATTGAATGTTGAGAGGTATTATAGGAAACATGGTGTCACCCAGTCCGACTTCCAAGTATGTTTATGTTATCTGCTGTTTTAGTGACCCGAAATGGATTATTTTTCACTTTTTAGTTTTTTTTTTCAGTCTTTTTCTAGTTTTTGTTTTTAGGTTTCTTTTTCAGGTTTTTTTTAGTTTTTGTTACCAGGATTTTTTTTCAAGCTTTTTTTAGTTTTTGTTTTCAGGTTTTTTGAAGTCGGTTTTTTGCGCTAAGTGACAAAGTATCTAACTGATATGCCTCAGAACTCACCATGGTAGAGAACATTCATTAATCTGGAGTAGGCATCCGTGGCATTTTACTGCGTAACCTCTCTGAAAGGAGGCCTCTTCATCAATTTATAGAGTCAAGGTTTAGGTAACTTAAATAGCTTGGAGCAGCTACGGCAGTATCGCTCATAAAAGGTCATCCAAGTACCTACAGGAGTTAGAGCTCATTAGTCATTGGAGAAGGTACTCCATTGGCTATGTTAAGACTTCATAGTCACAATGCTCATTCGAAATGAAAGCCTATCGACTCGTCTCATTCCACATTAATGTCATCAAACTAATTCGACTAATAAAGTGTTGTACTAATCGGGGGTTGTTGCAATTATTCTAGATGTTTTACTACTTGCTCATTCTTTTAAGTCGTCCAGCTGAGATGACACCCTGCTGACTGGGTATTCCGCTTGTGTGTCATCTACCTACCTATATTAAGTATCCCTGTTTCCATGTCATCCAACTCTAATTTTGATTGGACCCACCCGAAGTCGGGTTAGCGGTCAACGCAGGCCACTGCAGATCATGTCCTAAAGAGAACGTCTTTTTTGGCAGTTCAGCCAAATTCATGGTTTGTCCCTGTAGTGGGTCATATTATCGGGGTAACTTTGTTAACTTTTACTTATTGTCGCTTAGATTTCACAACTACCTGTTTCTGTTTGCCAAGAGCCTTAAACCATAAATAACATTTTCTAGTACAATAAGATAAATAAACCAGCGGGTAGCTTAGCAGGGATCCAGGTTTTCGTAACTCAAGTAAGTATATTTCTTAGTAATTGTAAGTAATAACCTTATTTTCTTTATGTTTTCCTGTAATCCGATGATAAATATGCTTCTCGAATGAGTACAAATTTTCGAGGACTTGTTATTTTTATTGAGAAATATATTTGGTTCTTCATACTTCAGTAAGCTACTAAATAAGAAAAAAAAATCTGTGCCCTGGTATCAGGGACGCAGCGCAGCGGCAGTAAGTTCGTAAAAACATTTAATTTTACGTCAAATCGACACTGTTCTGACGAATGTGGCTAATCTAAACTTTTTCATCCGTTTTGCTTCTCCTTTGCTAACCTTCTAACATTCAAAACAGACAACATTTGGTGTCGTTTTAGTCATTTTTGTATTATTTTTTTTAACCCATAGACTCAATTTTATTATTTGCTCTTAGGTACCATGTTAGTGTTCCAATAGGTTAGTAATATGAACCGATTATCAAAACATTGCTTGTATGTATTATTCAAATAACCAAAACCAACATTCACTAGGTCTATATCTGCGTAAAATAAATTATTCTATAAGAGTGAACTGCTACGGTATGTTAAAATCCAAAGAGACTTAATATTCCATTAGAATAGAAATAACACCTGGAAGATTTTGACATCATAGACGTAGAAACTCCCTCAAATATGACACTACTGAGATGAAATTAATCATAAGTTTGATTGTCATTTTAGTCTAAAGTAAGGATTAAAATATGACTATTGAGACGAAACTGACACCAAATTTGTTCCCTTTCGGAATCGTCATTTAAGTCTTGAATAAGGATTAGACTTTATCTAAGGAAAGGGTTTAAAAGGAAAACATATCTCACATCACATTTTCTGGTGTTTCAATTTCGCTTTATTAGTGTTATTTCACGTTAAATTGTATAATTGTTAAACTTGATTCAATTTAGGTCAGTCAAAGTGTGAACGTAGGAAATTTTAACTTTTTAGCTGGTAAATTTTAACTAAATTTAAGGCAAATTTTGGCATGGCACCATATGCACATGCCGTGCGGAGCCATTACTTGAAGGAAGAAGAAATCGTTTAGAATATTTTCTGTCATCATCATATTAATATCAGTCACATGACGTCCGCTGCTTATCATAGGCCTCACCCAACGACTTCCAGATTATTTCTTTATTCCACTGTAATTTAAATATCTTTGTTTAATCCAAATGCTTTATTGTTAGGACAGCATCTTGACCTCACATCACTGGTTACATGTTAAACACAATAACTCACCCCTTAGTCCTTAATTTGGGTTGAGACCTTTCCACTATCGTAAGCACAACTATGCACATTTTAATGGGTAAATTTCACGATCAAGTGTCAAAGCTCAAGCATAAATCTGCGCAGGCGTGAGTTCTTGAATCGAATGCTGTTTTTTATCGTGTTAAATGTTCAGCTAAATTTTGTGCGATTAGAAGCTTGTAATAATGGTAAGCATTATTAACCACGTAAGGTCAAAAATTCAAACAAAAACTTCGTCACATTTTAGAAAAAATTGGGCATTGAAAAAAGTGCTCCAAAAGCTGCATTAAAGGCTCCACAGTCACAATGCTCACTCAAAACCTCATCGGCTCATAATTTGGCTCCAACTACCTTCATGAAGCCGGAGTCGGTTAAGCGACTTCAACGTAGTCCACTTCAGATGACCCGGTGCTAATTCTAAATTCAGTTGGGTGCTCGAATCAAAAATGGTTGGACTCCGTCGTTTGTAATACCCCAGAACAAAATTTCACCACATTGAGAAAGCCAGTCGGACGGCGGGAATGGTTTTAATAACTAGTTGTCATTTAATTACGCTAACATCGTAATGAATTGATTACTCTAAATCTTATTGTGATTTGTGTTTATAGGACTTCTTTGACAAAGGGAGATGCAAAGTCAAAGGGGGTGTTTCTTAAAAAACTAACAAATGTCTTACATATACTAACAACTAAAAACGGAAATAAACGATTTGTGATAGCGGGCGATATAAATATAGATACACTTAAATTGAATAACCATAGTAAACATCTCAATGAAATTGCAATGAATTTTAACTTGACTATACATCTTAATGAACCAACACGGCAGAACTCATGCATAGATCACCTGATAAGTAATGTGGCTTCATCTGAACACGAACTGTTACAGCTTCACATGTCAGATCATAACACTGCACAAATGTTGACTGTCCCAGTGTTTGGTCAAATTATTCCTATGTCACAGTACTTTGTTTATAGGAGAGATTTTAGTAGCGAAAATATTGCTAAATTTAGACATTGTATTTCAAATTTAACTTTTAGTGAGGTCTATGATGAGAGTGATATAAATATTGCATACAGGAAACTACACGATTTACTAACATTATTCTATGAATTGTGCTTTCCCAATATCAGATTCAAAATATCAACGAATAAAAAACAGCCTAGGTGGTTAACTAAGGGTCTTAAAATTAGCTGCAAACAGAAAAGAATCTTACGTCAAAAATATTATAAAGATAGATCTGAGCGGAATAAGATATCTTATAAACATTACTCACGACTTCTTAGAAATAGTATTGACAAGTCTATTAGGTTGTGTAATGATAGATATATAAACTTATCCAAAAATAAATGTAAAGCTTCTTGGCAAATTATAAAGGGGCAATCGGAAGCCTTAACGAATATTAAAAATAATAATATGTCTATAACGAATCCCGAACATATAGCAGAAATCTTTAATAATTACTGGATTGACATAAACAGTAAAAATGATACTGCTGTAGCAAACACTGTCAAAGATAATGTTTGTAATACTATGTTTCTTGCACCTTATAGTTGTGATGAGATCTTTAAAATCATTTCAGCTTTAAAAAATACACCTTCTTGTGGGTTCGATAATATTACAACTGACATACTCAAACAAATATCTAAAGAAATAACACCCATTTTGACTCATTTAATAAATTTATCATTCTCTCAAGGTATCTTTCCAGAGCTACTGAAAATATCTATAGTAAAACCTTTGCACAAGAAAGGAGACAAAGAAATGTTAGGAAACTACCGACCGATAACCCTGATCTCAATTATCGCGAAAGTGTTTGAGACAGCCATGCAAAGGCGCTTGCAAGACTTTATCGGAAAACATAAAATAATAAGTGATAATCAGTATGGTTTCCAAAGAGGTAAATCAACCACCCTTGCCGGGTTCAACCTAGTTAAAGCCATTCTAGACAACTTACAATCTAGGAGACATACAGTAATCGTTTATTTTGATATGACAAAGGCATTCGACCTTGTGTCTCATAAACAACTGCTAGATAAGCTTGAAAAGTACGGAATTAGAGGCATAGTATTAGACTGGTTTAAATCATACCTCAAAAATAGACAGCAATGCGTTGAAATTCAAAATTTAGATGAAAAAAATATAGTGCGAACCTACTGATCGCCATATAGATCGAGTCTGACTGGGGTGCCCCAAGGTAGTATTCTGGGACCAATTTTATTCTTATTATATATTAATGATTTGCCTGAAATCACAAACAATACTTGCACTCTTTTCGCTGATGACATCTCTATTGTACTGAGTACAGATGCTAAATCTGACATAAATACTTTTTCCACTGACATTAATAATGAAATTGAAAAACTAGTGACTTGGTTAGAGAAAAACAACTTACAAATTAATATAACTAAAACTAATTATATGAAGTTTACCGCAAACTATAGGAAAAATAACAATAAACTACATGTTAGTTGTAGGGGTCAGGCCGTACAAGAGGTTGAACAGACAAATTTTTTGGGATTTATGTTCGATAAAAACCTAAACTGGAAAGCCCAAATCAATAAAGTGTGTAACAGATTAAATAGTTTTGTTTATGTATTGTATAAACTTAGGAGAACTTCGGCGCAAACCACTTTAATGGCAGCATATCACGCATATATATCATCTGTTCTTAACTATGGTGTAATTTTGTGGGGAAACTCTACAGATGCCCTTAGAGCTTTCCGTGCACAAAAGAAGTGCATTAGGGCGATGGTCGGTATTCCTCCTTGGGTTTCTTGCAGACCCCTATTTAAGAAATATAAAATTCTAACCCTGACCAGTATGTATATTTTGGAATCCGCGAAGTTTGTTAAGCAACACCCTTATTTTTTCGTGACTGCTAAAGAAAAGTTTCCAAAAAATACTAGAAACGGAAATCGACTCGTCTTACCGGTGATACCTAATTTAAGACTATATCATAATAATTGTTTTGCTATGTGTAGTTCTATTTACAATATGATACCGGAGAACATTAAAGAACTCCCGTACATACAATTTCTTAAAAAGTTAAAAGAATGGTTGATCGAAAAATGTTTTTATGAAATTAAAGAACTATTGCCAGATTGTTAATATTTTAATGCGGTTTTGATCATTTTATTTAATTTTATTTATCAATTTATTCTGACATTTAATTTATTGTATGATGAATTTGACATAATCTATTTTATAACAAACTTTATAACATATTTAATCCTCAATTTAATGTAATAACTGACTGTGTATATTTAATAAATGTATTTAAACGTTCGTACGTCGAAGGATTCGACGAAGTAAGGCACCACCTTGTACTTAACCAACTGTTTTATACCTACTTCATGCGAATAAATGAATTTGAATTTGAATTTGAAACTTGCGGCCAAGTTGGCTCCAGAAGTATCGATCGAGTTTTTTCTTCTGGACAGGGTCGACTTGGCTAAGAGTGTGGTATAGGTTCTGGAAAAGCCTACTCCATCTACTACATACATATCTCGGGCAGTAAAGCGCCCTGACTTACATGATTGTATTAAAGCTGGTGCCGTATATCACTTAGATTTTATCTTTACTTTATTTAAAAAAAAATTTAATACAAATACAACAATTTTTTTTTATTCATTTAGATTAGATTTCAGGGCCAATATTTTTATTGGGTACAATAATATTATTGCAAAATGTGACTTGAGATTGACTCTTCGCTTGATCGTGTCACGTCAGATAAGTATACACTATAGAATTACATATAGTGTATAAGTACACTAACTCATAACGTAATCATCCCCTTAACATTATTGTACCCTATTGTACGCATTTCTCTAACCATTTTTCATACAGAAAATTCAAGGGTGCGGCGCAACGAAACAACGGTTTATTTAAAAAAATCCCAACGGTATCGCTATTCGGAATTTTAATTTTAACTTTGAACGGCTTTATGTAGCCACGGTAATTAATGAAAGGCGTTTTTATTATGAAAATTGGTTAAGAGCCTTTTTCAGTGCGTGATGTTTCCATGCGTCAAAAGTTGTTTTAATTAACCCCAGGTTGACGTTATATTACTTATGGTGATGTGTTTATTTTTAATTATACAAACAGCTTTTAAATGATTCGTTTCACAGTAGCCCAGTAAATTTTAATTAACACTTATAATAATTATTAATTATAGTTAACTAGCTGTCCCGGCAAACTTTGTTTTGCCATATAAAAAAAATGTGATAAATGAAGAACCGCTCGACCGATTTTGTGCAAACTTCACATAAACCATCTACTAAATAGTTCGAACAAAGCTTAAACCCACGGGATCGGGACTTATGCGGGTTTGAATATGGAATAATTCGTATATTTAATTTCACCCGCGTAAGTCCCGATCTCCTTTGAATATCGAAAAAAAAAAGAATATTTCGTATATAAAAAAAAAAGAATATTTCGTACGTATATATTATATATTTCACACGCGTAAATCTCGATCTCGTTTGAATATCGTAAAAAAAAAATCTATTAAAAAATACCGCATCAAAATCCGTTGCGTAGTTTTAAAGATTTAAGCGGTCAAAGGGAAATAGGGACAGAGAAAGCGACTTTATTTTATACTATGTAGTGATAGTGACTAGCGACCCGTCCCGGCTTCGCACGGCTATATTATGCATGTATTATACATATGAACCTTACTCTTGAATCACTCTATCTATTAAAAAAAACCGCATCAAAATCCGTTGCGTAGTTTTAAAGATTTAAGCGGTCAAAGGGAAATAGGGACAGAGAAAGCGACTTTATTTTATACCATGTAGTGATTAATTTAATTCGAAACAGAAAGTGGAGCAAAGTTATTCTCAAATAGAGACCGAGAATCGGTAAAATTCCTTACGATATTTTCCTTCACTGTAAGAGCACATTTTTTTTAGCAAAAAAAGATCCATTGAATATAGGTACCTACCTTCTTCGAATACCCGTAATTTCAATTTCATTCGTTATTATCATTACTCACTCGAGAAACATCGAGAAACCAAAACCAACTCTATTATTTCAGTACAGTATGTATATAAACATTAATTACATACTACAAGCGGCAGACCTTCTCATATTCCATAATATTGTTGAATATACATACATTCCTAATACACTGAGATACTTACTTCCTTAAGCGATGACTTGATGGGGAAAAAGTTTAGATCGCGGGGTAAGTGCGTTTGAAATACGGCTACAGAAACGTGATTGTGTCGTCCAATGGGATTAAGGCCTAGATTTCCCACACGTGACCCCTGGGTGGTGGTAAAGGAGCTATCTCCTGGTAGATGGTTTCGGCCGCGGTTTGTTACTGGCCCAAGGCCTAAGTCGTATCGCTAAGTGGACTTCTCCGTGTTCCGTACATAGGATTGGTGGGCGAATCAGAAAAAGCTTGCCTTTACTTGCGTCCCTTGAAGGCTGCGCTTTTTTGAGGGTCTTCTAAGATATTACGGACCGCATAGTCACTTAATTCAGGTAAAATAGTGGTTAAACGCTGATCTATACTAATATGACAAATAAAATAAATTTAGTGTAAAATATTGCAAACGAAGTTCCAAGTAACTTTTTCTTCATCTTGTCATCTCCAGTGGGACATAGCTCAGTATACTAATATCAACTAATATTCACCACAAGACATATTTCTTACACACATCTTACACAGCGAAACTATACAGTATACAGGGTTAAAGGAAATTAATAATTTTCCCTATCTTAGTGGTTGTTCCACGCTTGTAACTTAGCAAACAGTTTTGTACTATTTTAGGAATGAATATTAATTTTCAGAATGTGATTAAGTTAGTTTCGTTTAAAAATTAGCTGTATCTTACACCTTTGTCATTAACATCTGTTTATGTCTTTAGAGTTTGAACTACATACTAATAAAGCTACATGTATTTAAATATAGAATTAAAAGTCTTGATAGACATAAATCTTAAGACACAGCTCAAGGCAACAGTCAGATCGGACTACAATTTGGTACACAGATACTCTTTGCTATTGTAACGTAGAGGTAAAAAAGGATAGTGGAAAATTCATCCCCTACGCAAATGAAATCGCGAATAGAAGCTAAATTTTTTTATAATAAACTAGCGAACCGCCCCGGCTTCGCACGGCTGTATTATGCATGTATTATATCAAAAAACCTTCCTTTACTTTAAAAAAAACTTTAATCACTCTATCTATTTAAAAAAAACCGTATCAAAATCCGTAGCGTAGTTTTAAAGATATAAGCATACATAGGGACATAGGGACGGCGAAAAGTGACTTTATTTTATACTATTTTTTTTTACTATGTAGTGATAGCTGCGCTCCGCAGTTTCATCCGCGGAACTCCCGATCCCGTGGGAATATCGGGATAAATTAAGATGTAAGCTATCCTATCTTTCAAGTTGGATCAAACTGCGGTGTGCGAATTTGATTAAAATCGGTTAAGTAGTCCATCGCGCACAAACAATGTGACACGTAATTTATATTTATATTAGAATTTAGTTTAACCTAACATTTTAACCTTGTTTTGTGTTGCAAATTTTCTAGAAAAAAAGCTTCGTCTCAGATAACTCCCTCAACAAAAACCTTTTTTTTAATGACCCTGTACGTCTAAATATACCGGTATAATGCGTGCATTCAAAATGTCCGCAAAGCTACGTAGAAAGCATTAGGGTGACCTCAAACGGGTTTGTAATAACAGTCTAATAACACAGCCAAAGTAGACCTAAGCCTGCCTTGGTGACAGTTACTGTACACATTAAGTTACCACATAGTTCTTTACTCCCAAAAGGATGGTCTGGAATTGTATTCTGAAAAGGATTCACTTGTGTTTTCACAGTCACGTCACAAATACGATGTGGATGTGAAAATAGTAAGTAGAGTCAAGAGTCAAAAAATATTATTTGTTTAAAATCATTTCGTCTTGACCAATTTCAATGTTTTAAAACGTTTTAAAAACCACTCGTCAGGCAGGATACAGGTTACAGCGAAATAAGGATGTCAGTAAAGTATGCGGTAGTGTTAAAACACATCGAATGGAACAAAAGTAAATATTTTATTTAAATATTTTTGTAATTTTCTTACGAAAATAGACGAAATAGCACTACGCTGGAGCTGATTTGAAACGCAACCAGATTGCCACTTTTCGCCTGACGTTGGTGGTTTTCTTTTTGTCGTTGACAGATGACGTTTTCATATAAATAAATGAATATTTTGGGCCAATGCAGGCCAGTGGCGGATCTTTCATAATCTGGGCAGAAAGCCCAAATTGTGAGGAAAAAAATAAAAGAGTGTAAATTAATTGTGATTTGTAAAACGGTTTCACAAAGAAAGTGAATGCGTCCCCAAACAAGGTTATGTTGCGGAGTCCGGCAATTGCATGACTTTCTGTTTTACTATAGGGTCAGTACTGACTCGTTTACGATCTTACTCTCTGAAATAATAGAGGTTATGTACTTAGGTTTTTTAGGCTACGACACTTCAGAGTACAACTGGCCTTGAGTTTTGCGCTGTATTTGATCGATTTTATTTTTAACCCCCGACGCAAAAACGACGGGGTGTTATTAAGTTTGACGTGTCTGTGTGTGTGTGTGTGTCTGTCTGTGGCATCGTAGCTTCCGAACGGATGAACCGATTTTGATTTAGTTTTTGTTTAAAAGGTGAATTAGTCAGGAGTGTTCTTAGCTATGTTTGATCGAAATCGGTTTAGCCGTCTGAAAGTTATGGGGGATAAAAGTCAGGATCAAAAATCGAATGTGAGTAGATATGCTCGAGTGGGGTTTCAAATGAAAGAGCATGATTTGTACATTACAAATAGCTATGTTTAATCAAAGTCGGTTTGATCGTTTTTTTGCTAGATGAGTTTGGGACTATTTCATTCATATAAACGTGTTTTGATGGTTCAGTGGTTTCACTTGCATAGTTGTTACTCCCAAGAATTTAACCGCCACCGAATGAACTACACAGAAGCATTGGTTAGCTTATACCTACTACCTGCAGACGAAGTGGTTTGCCGAAATTACTTCCGTTTTCGTGCTGTCGGTAAATAAACGTATCGCCAAACAAATAATTCGTCCTACCACTCAGCAGTGAATGATTATTTCTATAAAATATCGTAGCGTACTTAATTTAAGAACGGCGCTTACATTAAAACTTATAATTGTACTAGCGACCCGCGCCGGCTTCGCACGGCTATATTATGCATGTATTATACATATAAACCTTCCTCTTGAATCACTCTATCTATTAAAAACCGCATCAAAATCCGTTGCGTAGTTTTAAAGATCTAAGCGTTCAAAGGGAAATAGGGACAGAAAAAGCGACTTTGTTTTATACTATGTAGTGATGTCATAAATATAATAAAAAATTCAATAAATAAATCGTTTATTGCCATTGAATTACAATTTTTATACAGAAAATAAACCAACGAGTATGGCAAAAGGAGCAGACTCAGCTTATGCTGTTAGACGCAGCTGCACAGCGATGGTTTTCAGTCTGACCCTTTCTCGAAAAACAATTTAGTGGTAAAAAAATTATGTTATAAATTCGCGGATTACAAAATAATGTCAGATATTGATTTCTAACTCGGTTATTTTGCAAAAAAAAAGGATAGGCTGTTACTTCACCATCAGCATAAGAAAAGATAGACAGACAAGAAAGTGATCTTATACCCTAAAAATAAGCTAAAGGAGGATACACCTGACCTTTTATTTAATCTGTTTGAGGTTCGACGATAAGCAAACACTTTGTTTAAATAAAGTTTCTAAACAAAAAAGCTGTTTAAATAGGTACTTAGTTGCTTACCTACATAAAAAATACGACGCAATCTTATCAGTATCCAAAGAAAATAAGGTGGAAGTAAATACGTTACAATTATGTACCTACCCACAGCTACATGTATAAGGGAAAAAGGTACTGAAGTCTGACCTTGGATTGCTTCCAGAATACTTATTCGGGGTCACAGATTCCCCAGAAGATATTTTTATTTGTATCTTCTTTTATTGTAGACTAGAATAGAATAGAATAGAAATCATTTATAGCGACCCACTCCGGCTTCGCACGGCTATATTATACATGTATTATACAAATAAACCTTCCTCTTGAATCACTCTATCTATTAAAAGAAGCCGCATCAAAATCCGTTGCGTAGTTTTAAAGATCTAAGCAAACAAAGGGAAATAGGGACATAGGGACCGCGAAAAGTGACTTTATTTTATACTAGCGACCCGCTCCGGCTTCGCACGGCTATATTATGCATGTATTATACATATAAACCTTCCTCTTGAATCACTCTATCTATTAAAAAAACCGCATCAAAATCCGTTGCGTAGTTTTAAAGATCTAAGCATACAAAGGGAATAGGGTCGGCAAAAAGTGACTTTATTTTATACTAGCGACCCGCTCCGGCTTCGCACGGCTATATTATGCATGTATTATACATATAAACCTTCCTCTTGAATCACTCTATCTATTAAAAAAACCGCATCAAAATCCGTTGCGTAGTTTTAAAGATCTAAGCATACAAAGGGAATAGGGTCGGCAAAAAGTGACTTTATTTTATACTAGCGACCCGCTCCGGCTTCGCACGGCTATATTATGCATGTATTATACATATAAACCTTCCTCTTGAATCACTCTATCTATTAAAAAAACCGCATCAAAATCCGTTGCGTAGTTTTAAAGATCTAAGCATACAAAGGGAATAGGGTCGGCAAAAAGTGACTTTATTTTATACTATGTAGTGATATTGTCAAAGTTACCACTTTTTGTATTATACCCGATTTAACTCCTATGCTATGAAAGTCTATGTAAGCATCATAGCTAAGAAACGTTATTTAAAAAAAAAACAGCGCACTCCGGGAGTGCAGGCAGAAGTGAAAACTGTATATCTGTGTAAAATCTCATCTGTCGCGAGAACATACGCAAAAAGAGTTTTAGATGAAAAAAAAAAAAAATAGTCGGACGACTATTTGTCGTCCGCCAATAGTCGTCCGTTAAAAAATACCATATGTACGTCTTAATACACTCACAGCCAAATTAAAAAACTGTATATCAGTGTAAAATCTCATCTGTCGGGAGAAAATCTGTCGTCTGTCGCGAGAAAGGCTGAAAATGCTCACCCACAAAAGTGCCCAACGCGCCATAAGAAGTTTTCACTTCAAAAATCTGGGCTGACCCAAAAAACCGGCCAAGTGCGAGTCTGACTCGCTCGTTTTGCTCACCATATTGTATTGCCCCATTCTTTTTTCCCTCTCATTTTAGTATTTTTTGTTATAGCGGCAACACATATCTGTAAAAATTTCAACAACTGAACTGTGATAGCTAGACAGATCACAGTTCATAGATCACAGTTAATAAGATACAGTTCATAGATCACAGTTCATAAGATACAGCCTGGTGACAGACAAACAGTAAAGTCATAATTATTATTAATAGGGTCTTGTTTTTACCCTTTGGGTACAAAACCCTAAAAATAGTCTTAGTTTATATAAAAATGAAAATGTTTAGTAGGTATAAGGAAAGAAAATTCCATATATTTTTGTCAATCCATGTCAGTTCTAATCAACCTGTCCTAGAAAACGTTCACTATCCGACACAATCGATCCTTATATATAAATCAGACCCTAACTGTAAACCAACCAGAATTACTTTACTCCCTTAGATTGTCCGCATAGAGTTACATTGGCCCCAATCATGGGTAAATTAAACATTTCTTATAGGGTAGGTAAGGTAAGTACCACAGAGCAATAGAAAACTGTAGAGAAGACAAGCTGCTGCGTTGCGTGTGACCGCTATAATGCTCAATGAGTCTTGTGCTATGGTGACCAGGTACCGGAAAAAATACTTACATAGATACTTTTTTCCCTTATTTAAATACTTATTTATATACACAGAAACAATTGAGATGTGCAAGCGGACGCTAAGACTCAGTACCTAAAGATGCTACGAATATTCGTCAACTATTTTCACTATTCGATATGATTCGATATTTGGCCGAATATTGCGTACTATTCAGCTGAATACGATCCAAAATCATGAAAAATTTACAAAAAATGTTACTCATATTTTTTACCAATTAAAAAAAAAACGACCAATTAATAAGAGATAATAAGTTGAATAGGATATATAAGTTTATAACGTTTGCTTATTCTATGCCCAATTTGCGATAGAAATTTTTCTGAAAAAATCGGGTACGCCAGTCATCAAAGAGCACACAATAGCTAAAGATCTGCTGAACATCAAAGCTCGTCATCTTCTTCTGCATAGGTTGCCAAAAATAGTCACTGTGGCCGAAACCGATCAAGGAGACCATCATCATCATTATGTGTTGGTTTGTGTAATAAATAAAAAACCAAACAAGTCATTGCAGAATGGGGCCACTTCTCCGATCTCAGATATCTGTGGTAAGGTACGTGATAGTTTAGGTAGGTACCTACATTCATTGGGAAAGGATTTAGTCCCTGGGTCGAATGGTTATTTACACTTGACGTCTTTATGCGACTAATTCAAAGGGATTATAAATTGTGTGCCCTATGCCTCAATCAATTACATGAGATTGCTTTCCCAACTTTCAATATGCTAATCATTAGGGATATTATTATGTTGGTATTTTATAGTTTTTTTTTTAGTTTGCGGTGATTTTAATACTTTTGGTGTGCTTAAGCTGATCACTCTTATTCTGTTTTCAGAATAATCTAGTGTAAATATCTGCCTGGATGCTTTCAATGCCAAAAAATGTGACTAAGATTTTTTTTAAAAGCTTTTAGATAGCTTTTTAAGTTTAGATTTAGGGCACTACAGCGCCCTAATTATTTGTAAAGGCCAATATTAATATTAGATAGCTTTTTGTTTCGGTAAATTTTTGTAGATAAGAACATAAGAATGATTTCCTCTTACTTCTAAGGGGTTAAAAATGTTTAAAAACATTATTTTTAAACTAGCTGCGCCCCGTGGTTTCACTTGCGTAAGTTCCGATACCGTGGGATATCAAAATAAAAAGTACCTAGCCTATAGCCTTTCTCGATAAATGTACTATCCAACACAATAAGAATTTTTCAATTCGAACTAGTAGTTTCTGGGATTAGCGCGTTTAAACAAACAAACAAACTCTTCAGCTTTATAATATTATATTAGTACCTATAGATTTTAGATTTCATTAGGTATATTTACTAGAAAGATTCAGTATCTTTTTTAATTACGGCCTTCGAGAATAAGCTCTGAAATTACTAAATTAATTTTAATAAAAGCTGGTTTGGGGACCCATTGAATACTTGGGAATAATAGAGACTTATTCTTGTATAAATATTCTCTCACTCGCAGGTGAAACGAAGCGCTTCTAGTACGTTAAAACTCCAAAGACAAGTTTGCCTCTCTTTTCCTATTTTTTCAAGCCATGCACAACAAAGGAGTATTTTGCTTTATCAAACAGACGATTTCTCGGAAAGGCTGTTTTTCTTATATTTGTGGTATGCTGCAGTATAATAAAAGTGAGAATAAACGGGGAAAAACCTCCTCCATTGAATTTGGCAGGCTCTGACCTTTTTTGAACTTTTTTAACACTTTTTTTACCAGAACAATACCTCCCCGTTGTTCATTTATGATCTGAAAAATATAGAATGGAAAATGTTTTGAACCTATTTTAGGCATTTTATTTATTTAGATCTAAAATATCTAGTTACGGCCACCCCGGCTTCGCACGGCTGTATTATGCATATATTATATCTAATAACCTTTCTCGTTAATCACTCTATCTATTTAAAAAAACCGCATCAAAATCCGTTGCGTAGTTTTAAAGATTTAAGCATACATAGGGAAATAGGGACAGGGAAAGCGACTTTGTTTTATACTATGTAGTGACTATGTAGTGATGTTAGTACAAAAACGTAAAAATGTGGTTTTTTTTTGCAATTTGTGTGCACTGAAAAAACTTAACTATTAAAAGAGGTAAATGCTTAGGTATCATGAAATCTCTGAAACTACAAGTATCAACATAACACGGTTAGCGCGGTACGCATTACTCACGACACCGTTGCGAGACGCAGCTACAGTGTGTGCATATAAATGCATGTACAGTACGGGTCATAAGTAAATGACCAGTTTGCTACAATAATACTATCAACAAGTATTGGAGTTACGACCTTCTTCTAATAGACGTTGCACACAAACTTAAATACTTGAATTAAAAGTACTCAGTGTGATTATTATTTGGCAATATGTTAGTAGTATCTTATTGGGAACGCTACCCCACAGGGCTAAAGCCCTGTAGGTAGCATGCCCAAAAATCATAATTTCCACATTTTACCTAATTTTAATATCCTAATTTAGAACCTAATGTTTACTCTATGAACTGAAAAGTTAACTGCCTGTTTACTGATACATTCCTATCTGTATAACAATTGCTCTAAAACTATTTGCAGGCGTTTTGATAAATACTAAATACATAGTTTGACAATAATCCTATATTTATTGCAGGCTTAAACTAATCATTCGTTAATCGAGTAGTATATTAATGATTTAATCAATATAATTTATTATTATCTAACTCGTATTATTACATATAAGACGCATTACCATGAAGTTTGTTCAACAACCAAATTCACTCATTTTTGATCCAATTTGTGTTGAAACAAATAATAAAATTTTAAAGCATGGAAAGCTTTTACCAAACACAATAAGATGCATTATTTGTGGACCATCAAATTGTGGAAAAACGAATTTAATGCTAGGTTTGCTTTTACACAAAGATGGATTAAAATATCATAATGTTTATCTTTACTCTAAAACGCTAAACCAACCAAAGTATTTATTTTTAGAAAAAGTATTCGATATGGTTCCAGATATTTCATTTTTCAAATACAAGGACAACGAACAAGTACTGAGTCCGCAAGATGCAAACAGTAATTCAATTATTATATTTGATGATGTGGCATGTGAAAATCAAAATAACATGAGGGATTATTTTGCAATGGGAAGACATAAAAACATTGATTGTTTCTATTTAAATCAAACATACAGTAAGGTACCTAAACAACTTATTAGAGACAATTCAAATCTCATTATTCTTTTTAAACAAGACGAAATCAATCTGAAGCATGTTTATGACGAACATGTAAACATGGATATGAAGTGGAACGATTTTCGCGAAATGTGTTCACATGTGTGGTCAGATCCATATAGTTATTTGGTTATAAATAAAGATTGTCGAAAAAACGAAGGATGTTACCGTAAAACATTTGACAATTTTATAGTTTTTGATTAAAATACTGTATAAATATCACTTCCTAAACTTTAAGATGTTATTCTATTTGAAGTATTTAACGAAGCATAAAGTATTTTATAATGGATAAAACAATTAAAAGACAAATTATTAATGCAGCAGAAGCTGTTAAGAAAAAAGTACGAAAACTGCGAAATATTGAAGAAGATAATGAAAAAACCTTGGAAGCTGTATTCAAACCTCTCATAAATACTCTTAATCAATTATCATCAAAAGTTAATATTAAAAATAATATAAAAAATAAAAATGATAATGATTTTGATGACACGCTTGATATCGAAAGTACTAAAATTGAAAATGAAAAACCTAATCAAAAGTTTGATAACACTCATTGCAATGATAATCAAACCCGATGTAGTAAAACATCTTATTGTGTTGATAATCAAAAGGAAGACGGTGAAGATTCTGATAACACTGTAGAAAAATATTCAGACTCAATCTCTGATACTAATCATCCAAATGCTTCATCATGGTCATTATCTTCAGAATATTATGAAGATGTTCCTTATGGAGTAAGAATAGAAAAAGGAAAATTATTGCTTGGTAACGCTAAAGTAATAATTAATGATCAAACTATTAATATTAATGGAATTGAATATGAAAGTACTCCTGGTCTAAGAGAACTCTTACTAAAAAAAGATCCTGATTTAAAGTTAGTAACTGCATCAGACAAACACAATTATAAATTATTGTTATTAACTACCAACGCTCATAGGCGTGATTTTGACTCAAAAAAACCAATAAAAAGCAACAAAGGTAAAAAATATTTACATGTAATCAAACCTCTATTTAAATTAACAGAATATGACGAGGGATCTAATACAATAACCAAAGGATTTGGTTTAGTAACATTAAAGAAATGGAAAAGTCAAGATAATGTTGACTATGTTTATTGGGATAATCCTAATGAGTTAGTTGAAAGATTACAACTATTGATTGCGTCTCGTGATGCCGGAAATACTGGATTAGATAACGAAATTTTATCAATTATTGAAGAACTGCGGGAGAGTGGAATCATAAATTAATAAATACCTTTTATTCCCACAATTTGTTTCATTTCTATTTCATCTTGTAACATAATCAGATCAAAATGAACATTGACAAGTTTGGTCATCATATTCATAAAAGGATGCGACTTGCAGATATTTTTATTGATAAAACCATCACGAAGTCAATAAATGGGGAATTTGATTTGCAATTGAACCGAATTCGAGGTGTTATTGATCCTGTTGAAGATGATCATGTTTCCAATAAACATTATGTTGATAATAAGATTCAATATTTCTGCAATAAAAACGAGGTTCAAAAATTAATAGATAAATCAAAATATGAAATATTAACTGACATTCAACGATCGATAGATGATTTAAAAACCAATTTGCATGTATACATTGATCAGAATATAAATAAACCTTCAAGGAACAAGATCAAAATCGAACAAAATGATAAAACAACAAGTAGTTAATGAATTGCATAGATCAGCGCGTAAAAATTTTCCTCGTCGATCAGTTATATTGAAAGGCATCGATGATTTGTGGCAAGCAGACCTTATTGATTTTCAAAATTTAAAAAAATATAATAATGGATTTTCTTACATTTTAGTAGTAATGGACTGTTTTTCAAAATTTGCATGGACTATACCTTTAAAATCAAAGTGTAAAACTGAAGTATGTTATGCTTTCCGAAAAGTGATGAATATAACCAATCGTTCTCCTGCTAATCTTCAAACTGATCTTGGTACTGAATTTTATAATGATATTTTTTCAAAATTAATGAAAGAATTTAAAATTAACCATTATTCTACATATTCAACTAAAAAAGCATCAATTGTTGAAAGATTAATAAAAACGTTAAAGCATAAACTTTTTAAAATATTTAGCTTCTATGGTAGCTATAATTGGGTAGGAAAAATATTGATAAATGTTGTACATGAATATAATAATTCAAAACATAGAACCATAAACCACAAACCATCAGAAGTCAATTTTAAAAACGAGCAAACAATAAAAAACATAATATTATTACAATCACGAAAGCTTAAAACTGTAAAAAAACTCAGATTCAAAATAGGTGATAATGTTCGTATCAGTAAATATAAAAACTGTTTTCAAAAAGGTTACACACCTAACTGGACATCAGAAATTTTTAGAATAACTAAGATTAACGATACTATTCCTATCACGTATTGCATTGAAGATGTACACAAGCAACCTATAATGGGTTCATTTTATGAGTCAGAAATTCAAAAAACAAATCATCCTGATATTTATTTAATCGAAAAAGTTTTAAAAAAGAAGGGTAATAAGCTGTTCGTGAAATGGTTAGGTCTTAAAGATACAGAAAACTCGTGGATTGACAAGAAAATGATTGTTACTTGAAGAAATAAAATATATTATCCGATACAGTGGAAAAAAAAATACATTTCATTTCGAGGTGGACTAGTTAATAGTATCATAAATAATTTACCATTTGAACTACACTTACCTGGATACAATTATTGTGGACCAGGAACTAAACTTCAAAAACGTTTATTGCAAGGAGATAGAGGCATAAACCAATTAGATGAAGCTTGTAAAGAACACGATATAGCATATTCTACATATTCTGATTTAAGAAATCGTCATAAAGCTGATTTACAATTATTAAATATGGCTAAAAAACGTTTGAATGCCAAAGACGTTGGAAAAGGTGAAAAAATAGCATCATGGGTTGTTAGTAAAGTAATGAATACAAAACTGAAAACAGGATCAGGATTGAAATCTTTTGGATCTCTAGTTTCTAAAATTCGATCAAACATTAAGAAGAAAATAAAGAAGTCTAAAAATAATAAAGATATTATAAAACATGCCTACTTAGCTGCAAAGAATTTGTATCCAATGCATTCAGGTCGTCGAATTCGATTACCTAGAGTTATACCATTACCAAAAACTGGAGGGATTTTACCCTTGATACCAATATTTGCAGGATTATCTGCTTTAGGCACTTTAGCAGGTGGTGCAGCAGGTATTGCTAAAACAGTTAACGATTACAAAAGTGCGCAACAAAACTTGCGAGAGTCTGAACGTCATAATAAAGTGATGGAAGCTGTAGCTCTAGGCAAAGGGTTATACATTAAACCTTACAAAACTGGAAACGGCTTGTTTTTTAATCGTTCAAAAAACTAAATACAAGGTTACCTAATCATGCTCTAAACGACATAGAAATCAAGCATTATGCACAGAATATACCATATTTTCGAGGTGTATTTATGAAAGACCGTTTACCTAAAAATATAAAATCGATCGAGTGCGGTGTTGTGAACTTAGATAATTTCAAAAACAAAGGAACACATTGGGTAGCCTATGTTAAAGTAAATCAATATTGTGAATATTTTGATAGCTTCGGTGACTTAAAACCACCGAAAGAATTAGTTATTTATTTAAAAAATTGTTCTATTTATTATAACTATATTAGATATCAAAATTTTAATACTGTAAATTGTGGACATTTGTGTTTAAAATTTCTGTATAATTTTTGGAATAATAAAGGTTGTATAAAATAATAGTTCATCCTTTTTAATCATTAGTTGTAAAATGTCTTTCACCCTATCTATAACTAGTGACTCATCAATATTATCAACATATTATTCTCCAAATTTACAACTTCAAGGAGAATATGAATGTGCATTGTTACATTTATCAACATTCAATTCTATTCCAAATATTGATGATACAAATAATAAGTTTTATTATGGTAATCAAAAAGATTGTATTACAATTCCTGAAGGCGCTTACGAACTACAAGATATTAGCGATTACATTAAATCAGAAATAAAAGATGCAAGTATTCAAATACAGTGTAACAATAATACACTTAAAACGATGATATATTGTTCAAAAACAGTAAATTTTACCCAGAAAGGTTCTATTGGAAAACTATTAGGTTTCAGTAACAAAATTCTACAGCCTAATAAATTACATGTGTCAGAGTTTCCAGTAGCCATTTTATCTACAACCGTGATAAGGGTTGAATGTGATATTGTTAGTGGATCATATATTAATGGTAATGCTAGTCACATTATTCATGAATTTACACCAAGCGTGCCACCAGGATATCGAATCATAGAAGTACCAAAGAATATAATATACTTTCCAGTCAATCAAAATATTATAAACAGTGTGCGCATTAGGTTATTAGACAACAATAATAATCCACTAAATTTACGAGGTGAAGAAGTACAGATATATTTACATCTCAAACCAAAATGATTGATTATTTTAAAGTGTATAAAAGCGACAGAACACCTGTTAAAAAGATCAGTAAGACTCAATCTTTCTCAAAAGCTACATTAACCAGTAATAAAAAACAAAAGCTCAACAAAGAAAATATTAAATTTCTTAAATTAATTGGTTTACTAAAATGAATATTTTAGACGTTTTATCATCACCTTCTTATGATAATACCATCGAAGGAATTGAATTTCATTCTTATAAACCTTATATAACAAGTTTCAATAGAAATGATGAAATTCGCATCCCAATTAATCAAAAAGATTTATACGTTCTACCATCAGCTAGCACATTGTATTTAGAAGGTTTTGTTAATGTACGTAAAGGTGATCAAAAAGAAATATCAGGCGTAGAGTTTACTAATAACTCATTGATGTATCTTTTCCAAGATATTCGATATGAGTTAAACGGTGTAGAGATCGATAAGATAAAAAATGCAGATGTAACAACAACTATTAAGTCATTGTTATCAATGAATGAAAGCGATTCTAAATCATCTCGAGCTTGGGGATGGGATATTCATGGATTCAAAAGTGTAAATGGTTCTTTTTCTGCGTCTATACCTCTGACAAACATCTTAGGATTTTGTGAAGATTATCAAAAAGTTATCATTAATTGTAAACATGAATTGATATTATTACGAAGTAATACCGATCTCAATGCTGTGAAGTTAGAAAAAGGGGAACACGTTGATAATATTCAAATAAATAAAATTGTTTGGAGAGTACCTCATGTTAAGGTGTGTGACAAAGAAAAGTTAAACTTTATAAAGATTTTGGAAAAAGATAGATCACTTCAAGTTGTCTTTAGAAACTGGGATCTATATGAATATCCGTTATTACCTCAAACTACGAAACACACATGGTCAATTAAAACCTCGTCTCAAATTGAAAAACCAAGATATGTTATAATTGGATTGCAGACCAATAGAAAACATAATGCTGAAGCTGATATGTCAAGATTTGATCATTGTACGTTGCGTGATGTGAAAGTGTATTTAAATTCTAATTATTATCCGTATGAAAATCTCAGTACCGATTTTATGAACGATCATTTCGCATTATTATATGAGCAGTATGCTCGTTTTCAGCAGTCTTACTATGGTCGTCGTTCAGAACCTTTGTTAAATACGAAAGAGTTTAAGACTATAGCACCATTGTTTGTAATCGATTGCTCTCGTCAAGTAGATAATCTCATCTCAGGACCTGTTGTAGATGTGCGAGTAGAGTTGGAAAGCAATATAGCTATTCCTGATCAGACTTCTGCCTACTGTCTTATATTGAACGATTGTATAATTGAATATAAACCATTGAGTAACATAGTTAGAAAAATATCATGAATTCGAATACAATATTATTAGATATTCAAGGATTTAAAGACCTAAATAACAATTTTATAGTGAAAGAATTAGCTTTTGCTTGTCGAGAATATACACAAACTTTTTTAATAAAACCACCACATTTATTTAAATATCTAACAAATGATGAAAAGAAGCAAGTTATATGGTTAGAAAAAAATAGAGGAATTTATTGGAACGAAGGCTATATTGATTACAGAGAGTTTAAACGTATAATAGTATCCTATTTAGAAAATAAGGAAATTTTTGTTAAAGGTATAGAAAAAGTTAAATGGGTAAAAGATCTTTGTGTAAATTGTAATGTATTTGATATTAGTGAAAAATGCATTCCTAATTTAACTCAATTACATAGCAAATATTCCGAGTGTAATTTTAATTGTAATAAACATTTAAAACAATGTGCTTTAAAAAATGTGCTATGTATTAAAAAATACTTAAAATGGTAAGCGATTAATTACATTTCATTTTTATGATTTTAGTATGAAAATAAAAAATAAAATAAAATTAATCATAAAATCTTTTATTTTATCATTTATTAAATACTAGCGACCTATATTATACATAATAAAAACCTTCCTCTTGATTCACTCTATCTATTAAAAAAAAAAAAAAAAAAACCGCATCAAAATCCGTTGCATAGTTTTAAAGATTTAAGCATACATAGGGACAGAGAAAGCTACTTTGTTTTATACTATGTAGTGATAGTGATATCAATGAAATAAATTAAAATCAAATTACCTACTTAGATACCTACCTAACTAAATTAAATTATAAAGAAAAAAAGAAACAATGTATGTCAGTCACTTTATTATTATTATCTTAAAATAAGTTTTACAAATATCTATACAAACTAAATATCATGGTTATCAATTTAAGGTTTTGGAAATTTTTTTTATTAAGGCCTCTGTGTCATCCATCACACTATCAACAACATCCTTAACGATGTATTGTGCGCTTAATAAAACATTTTCTTCGTTATCACTATCACCTGAAGGATTCTCAGTGAGATCAATAACTGATATCTTTATTAATTTATGACCCTTGCGCTGAAGTCTGCTCATCACAAAGGATTTGATATGTTTCTCTTTTTTAAAAAAACAAGACTTCACAATTTTTTCCCGGGGTCGTCGTTGTTTTTTCTTAGTAGAGTGTTCTGGAAACATCACTAAATCCTTCCAACGGATCTTGTGCACATTGACTGAAGGCAAACTCTGTATCTGACATCTGTAACAAATTTAAAAAAAATTAGTCAGTTATAAAACATTAAATCATTACATAGTATAAAACAAAATAGCTTCCTACTATCGTTCCTATGTATAATTAGATTTTTAATCGGAGGATTTGGTATATAAAACAAATCTAACAAGAAGTACTACGAAGTTGCAGGCAACAGCTAGTCTACAGTAATATTATAAAGAGGAAAATTTGTTTTATTTATTTGTTTGTAACGAATAGGCTCCGAAACTACTAGACTGATTTTAAAAATTCTTTACCAATACTAAGCTATATTATATTAATTAAAATACTATACTCAACTAATTAATTTTACTTTACTCACCATTGACATTGTTTAGCGTATTTATGTAGGTATGTAGGTATCTTAGGATTTCACTATCGACCGGTTGTTAGCAATCAATCGTATTGAATGAATGAATAACAAAATAATATTAAGTATGCAGCTATAACTATGTAGGTAAGTTAGACGAAAATATTATCGACTAAGCAAAATTGAGGAACTCTAAGTTATGATATTTTGTTACTTTAAAATAAATTCATAGATATCTAAAATAAAATAGGTAAAGATATATCAAGGTTATTTTAATTTCCTATGTATCTAATTTCAATACGATGTAACTGAAGGTAATTTATCATTTTAACTCGGTTTAAATTATTTTTACAGTAAAAATAAGAACTAAGTACCTACCTAGAATAATCTAAACTTATTACGTTCTTGTCTATCTATTATTTTGATCTTTAGTTAGATCAATAATTTATTATTATAGGTAAAGAAAAAACACAATCAAGAATAGTAAAATTTATTTTAGATTAGTAAGTATTATTAAACCTAAATAAACTTGTTACATATTTAATTTACAATATAAGATTCTATACAAACAAAAAAAAAAAAAACATTTTCGTTTACTTTTATAATCTTATACATATATAATAATTAATTAAACTTAAAATATATAAAAACTGTGGTTTACCTATACTGATATTCAAATATCATTAAATAAACTTAAGATTAACTTGTTAAATAATCGAATAACCCCATGCTTGAGTTGTAATTTTGTCTATAGATATCGCACGTTTATCATCGTTATTTGTTAATGCAATTTTGTTTACACTCTGTGTAAAAATTTCATGTTTTATTGAGCGAAACATAATATTTTTTCTGCGAATAATTTCACTATTAAATAAAACATTTTCGTAATCCATAAAACTTAAATCACGAACCACACTTGATTTAATTCCCTTTGCTTTTTTAATTATTTTATTTGAAGTCTTTATGGAATAAAGTTTGGACCTTAATCCAATAAAATTAGAAATGTATTTACCTCCCATTTCATCTTTAAATAAACCAGGAACTTTTTTGTTGATAAGAGGTAAATTAAATTCATTATTTTCATCATAGTTACTAGTGTCAAAATAATTTAAAAAGTGATATTTCATATCACGATAAAAGTCAGAGGTGTATATTTCATATATCAATGAGTCGGTGTCTGTGTAACACAGTTGCACTTGATCTTGGTAAAATGGTTTAATTATATTGTAATGAAAATTATACATGTGTGACTTGGAAAGTTCTAAAACAGTAAAACCTATATAGATCGGTTTATCTAAAATAACTTGAGTAGGTCTCATTTGTATTGCAGCTAAATTTTCAGACAAAATTAATGCATTTTCATAGTAAGGACTCGCAATAAGTTTATCAGCAGTTTTCATTTTTTTAGTGCAATTAGTTTTATCATTCCATTGATTAACTAAATGAACAGTTACTCTGTTTTCAGTATTTTCCAAAGTTTTCCCAAAGACACTGTTGTTTAATAGTTTAAAAAAGTCTTGTTCAAAAGTACTTTTAGCTTTTTGTCTGAGATGAGTATTTAGCTCTATATACTTTTTCAAAAAAGGACCCTGTCTAAATGTAATAGCTCTGTGAACTTTACGTAATATCAGTCCATGCTCAATACATTTCTTAAGATGTACATAATGAATTACGTAATTATACTTATTATACAAATTTGCAATTAATTTTTTTGTTTTGCCTCCTGGAGGGATACATTTTTCGGGACAAAAGGGTAAATCATTATGGTGTTTGTTTAAATGTTTAGGATATAAGATATCGACTTCTAAAATATATCCCCATTTAGCAGAATCAGAAACATTTTCAATATCTAATTTATCTAATTCATTTTCATTTAAAAATCTGAAACCAGAATAAGGTAAAAATTGACACATACTATATCCATAAAGATTATTAAAATCAAGATATACGATAAAACAATCTGGATTTGATGTGTTATAATCTGACATGTACTTATGATTTGCTTTTGCATACCTGCGTGAACACACACACAACCCACCTCTTATACCGCTTTGGATCATTCTGATAATTGCTAAGTCTGATACGAGTTCTAAGTGAATGTCTGTTTTAAGCAACATCGCATCGAAGGATAAACTAGGTGTTGTTATGTAAAATGCAGGATCAAGTTTATAATGTTTTTTACAAGTTTTGCGAAAATTTTGGAAAATATCAGTTAATAAAATTACATCGGTTTTTAAATATAAATCAGTATATTCACCTAAATTATTAATATTGAACTCATTCCAAACCGTAATGGCATGAGTATAATATTCATCGCTAATATCATTATTAGTTAACGAGTTGTGAAAATTACACTTTAATGGTAAAGTAGTTTCATCATAACATTCCCAACTAGTCATATAATCATATGGGTATACACCTTTCCGTATCATCAAATCAAACTGTTTTTCATTAGGAAAATGTGATCTAAGATTAACTAAATCGCTAACCTGCATAGTTTTTGCGAGTTTTTCTAAACTAGTTCCTAAAAAATTAAATGAATCTAAAAATCTTAGGTGAATGTAATCGACATCATTTAAGTAAATAATCTTTGAAAATGACATGTATTTTTCCTTAGACTTGGGTATTATTTTTACTGGACCAGGAGTTTTACCTAGTTTTTTGATAAATAAATGACAATCATATCCTGATAGGTTATGAAAAAATATTGGAATAAATTTAGGTACTTTATGTTGTAGATTGCAATATCGATGTGCTGCACCTCGATATTGACCCGTTATGTGACAATGATCTCTAACACGATCGTTAAACAAAAACTTTTCACAAATGTAACATTTCACAGCATCTCTAAAATCAATAAAATCTTTGTCTGTAAAAATCATAGTTTCATTCTTAGATAAAATTTTAAATATTGTTTTCGCTTCTTCAGTGATAAAATTAACAAATTGAGAGACACAATCGTTACCACGATAACTTTTATATTTATTATAGGTATTGTCCATTGAACATATTATGTTGTAAGCAAATGCGGCAGGCACGTGCCGTTGCAAGTAGGTCGTATTAGCGGTGTCAAATTCATTGTTGGAAATCGGTTCAAGCAATGTTTCGAAATCAGCGTAAATAACGAATGGAATATCCTGCTTTCTATTGAAATTTTTAAATTTTAAAAATGATCCCTCTTCTGGTAAGACTGTAGCAACCCCTCCACACAAATGAGATTCAAACTGCTTATTGGTAGGAAAAAATAATAAACAAACTTCGCAAAAGTATAATTTACCATGATGTTTAGTTAACTGGCTTCTAACTAAACGAGATAAATCTTTAATCAAACAGTAGTGAAAAGTAGTACCATTTTCCAAAAGCAATAAATGAATACTCTTAGATTTGACATTGTTTGATTTATACAAAGGTCCTATTACTATCTTATCATTCTTCAAACCATATACGAAAATATTTATAGAAGGGTTGTTTGATTCAAAAATAGCTATATCAGAGAATGTAATCGGAAATGTTAAATCATTAATATTTAATACGTCTTTGAAATGTGGATAAGATGAGACTCTTTCAGAATGTTTCATTGTTGGATATAGGGATGCTACAACACACCATAAGAAACAGCAATCATCTTTATTTCGTATATTTACACACGCTTTTTTATTTTGAATATTTTTAGGTAAAGTCAAATATTTTGCTCCACCGAGAGGTTGATATTTATTGATATTTATTTCGAGATGGGAATTGTATAAAAATGTCCAACCACTATCTCTTTCCTCAAATTCTTCAACTTTCTTTCGTAATATTATAATGCAAGAATTGTAAACATGATCAAAATCATAGTTTAAATGAAGAGAAAAATTTTTGGTTGAGAAAGATTTAATTTCTTGTTGATCATTTTTTATCAACAAAAAATAAGAAAATAATTCAAAATTAACTTTGATGTTCGTGTGTATTTGCAGTGATTGATCTATTAAACTCTTAACTTGTTCAGAAATATTAGCAAGAAATATATCAGGAAAGTAGTTAATTTGCTCATTTATCGCGATAACCTTGTAACTAATTAAGCGATTTTTAAATGCAGTATTAATGATTTCAATATTATCATACAATGGAATCATTCCATTTTTCTTATGTACATTACTCCGCAAATGTCCTGTCCAACGACTTCGATCTACTGAGATATTACAAACCGAACAATAAGGCATTTTATGTATTTATCTTAATACTGATTGAAAGCAGGTAAACCACAGAACTGAGTTAATTATTTCTAATTTAACAGCTTAAAACAGTAACCATTAACTTATGATATCTAATTCTATATAAAGATAAAATTAAAAATTTAAGATGTTACTAATATTATAAGGTTAAAGTTTGTATTTTACTTCTCAGCTGAACCTGATTGCGATAAACTTGATAACATAGGCTACTTACATGTCAAAACTAATTACATTAAAGTTACCTTATATATATTACTGTAGATTGGTAGGTACATAAACCAATTTCCCATTCAAATTGTGTTAGGTAGGTCTCGTAGAAGAAAAAATAAACTTGCTACAGCGGATCCTGTAAATAAATACTTGATGTTAGATAACATTCTTTAAATAGTTAGGTAAACATAAGATAAAATATAACTATTTATTTCATACCTATTTTTTATTTATTTGTTTTTTTTTTTCAACTCCACGTAGGTAAAATAAGAATTATTCGTTCTCTCGCTCATTAAATAAATCTGATGTAGCGGATCTGTAAAATAAAAATTCATGATAATTATTCACTAAATAACATACCTATTTATATAAACAACTAGCGATCCACCCCGGCTTCGCACGGCTATATTATGCATGTATTATACATAATATAAACCTTCCTCTTGAATCACTCTATCTATTAAAAAACCGCATCAAAATCCGTTGCATAGTTTTAAAGATTTAAGCATACATAGGGACAGAGAAAGCGACTTTGTTTTATACTATGTAGTGATTATGATAATTACATACCTGATTTTACAGTAAATTAGGATTTGGTTTTTCTTTATTTCATCACAGTTGGTTGTATTAATATTGTTTGACTAAAAATCTGTAAATAAAAATTCAATGATTAATTAACGAAATAAAAGACAAAATAAAAATAGTATAATTAAAGGACTTACCTGAATATTAACTTATCAACTTGCTCAATCTAGTTATCTTGTAAATGTCTTCAATCGAATTGAATGAAATAAAATGTAGGTATGATTTAAAATTTCCTTAAACTATAATGAATTTGACACTCACTTTATTCATTTATTACTATAATAATTATCATACCTACTTCCGTTAGAACAAAGTGCTTAAACCAGCTATTTTAGGTAAGGATGTCACGAGTTGATAAATTGCTTATTAGACATATGTAATAATATTTAGCTATACAATATACATTCTTATAAATTTCATTCAAAGTTTTGTGTAAACCCTAAAAATTTACATAGTGTACATAATTTTAGTATTTCGAAATTGATGTTAATTTATTTTTTAGCAACTCAATCAATATCGATATGGTATAATACATACAACCAAAAATGAATGATAACTCATCTTCATATGTTTGAATGCAGTATAATTTTAAATTACACCGGGTTATTATACGGTTTTCTCTTTTAAGCCCATATGTCTTTGATTTAATTTTATCTATCAAGCAAGAGTCACCACGAAGACAACAAGTCTCTACACGAAGACCACAAGCCTCGCCAATCAAGGATTCTTCTCAGCTGCTGAAACAACTCTCTGGAAGTCGAGCAACTCAAGTCGAACAACTCCTAGTCGTACGAGTCAAGCAACGCTACATCGAGCGACTACGACGACGTACGAGCATCGAACAACGCAACGAAACGAAGTCGGAACCCGCTGCATTTTTTAAGACATACCTGTAGAAGTAGAGATTCAAAATGTAAGTATAAATCAGCATTAGAGTTTTATGCTCTAATCTACTAATATTAATTTTAATTGTATACTAAAATCTTTTATGTTTTGTTTCAGGTCGGACTCTGAATACGATTTCGAAACAGCTCAGTCTGCGCATACAGGAAAATCTAAAGCAAAGACGGGCAATGGAAAACGCAAGCCAGCTGATGTTGCTTCGAATAATTCGAAGAAGACGAGGTAATTTTTTATCTTTGATGGTCTACAACATATGTAACAGGAACATATGTTGTGTTTACTAACTTACATGGGTTCGATTCTCGTAAAGAGTCATTATTTCTCTGTCCGCGCCTATCAAAAAATCTAGAGCAATGAAAAAGGTAAGCCAGCTGCTGCTTCGAATAATTCAAAGAAAATGAGGTAATTTTTATCTTTGATGGTCTACAACATATGTAACAGGAACATATTATGTTGTGTTTACTAACTAACACGGGTTCGATTCTCGTAGAGAGTTAATATGTTCGATTCTAGTAAAGAATGGAAATATAGTAAGTGTTGTTTACGTGTTTTTTTTTTTTTTAATCTTTGAAGAAATAATATTTATTCTTTTTTTGTAATTCGTTTTTTTTTGTTTCAGTAAAAAATCAAAAGCAAGAGTGTTCGACATTTTCGGACTCAGCAAAAAGAATCAAGAATCTGATGTCATCGAAGAAAAATCTAAGGACCACCTGCCCTCCTTCATAATCAACGCAGTTGGGAACGGGAAGGAACGGAGGAGTATCGGCACAAGTGGACCGTTCTATATTGACCTAAAAGTCTACAATACCGATGATGCCAAAGAGATGGACTCAAAGGAATTGTGGACAAAAGCACTTATACGCATGAAATTTCAGACAGATTTGAATTCAGTGCAATGGGAAAAATTGCATGAATTTATTCAGTCTGCTGATATTATATTTAAAGATCAAAAAGTTTATTTTGATAATAAGTAAACTTGTTGATCTTTCATGATTATTTACTTATGATGTAATTAGGTAGTTATCTATGAATTATTAATAAAATATTGTATTGTTAACTACGTTGTTTTCCTTTTAGAAATTAGACAAGTAGGACTTTAGGTTGTAGGGTTAGTATAAAATATATAAAAACTTGTGGTATCAATCTTAGAGTTGTTCTACTTAGTATTTAACAAAACGCCTGCGAATAGTTTTAAAGCAATTGTTATACAGATAGGAATGTATCAGTAAACAGGCAGTTAACTTTTCAGTTCATAGAGTAAACATTAGGTTCTAAATTAGGATATTAAAATTAGGTAAAATGTGGAAATTATGATTTTTGGGCATGCTACCTACAGGGCTTTAGCCCTGTGGGGTAGCGTGCCCAATAAGATACTACTTATGTTAGCTATGTGTTAAGTTGTGTGAGTGGTATAAGCCGCCACCCGCTACACCAACCGACGCGGGTTCGATCCACAGGTTACGTTGTTACAATGTTCAAATAGTGCTGTACAGCATTGTAAACGTTACGGTGGGCAGAGACTTTTGACCGTGGATTGTACATATATTTTGAAGTTGTTTAGTACCTAAATAAGTTTATTTTATAAATTTTCACTTCTGTCGGCTCTCGCGGAGTGCAACCGTGTTTTTTTTCATATAGGTCAGCGTTTGACCACTATCACACCCGCCAAATGGCAGGCAACGTAACTTATTAACTCGCGACTTGAAATCCCCCAAATTATACCTATACGCGCTTTGTACAAACAATTTGTTCACTTCACCTCGAGAAACTAAGATAAAATATACATGTTGGGAGATTGCTCCAACTAGGATAGGAGATGGAGAAGGCATAGGAGATGCCTCATTTTAGTTTCCCAAAGGTTAGGTACGTTCCATTACACGCATTGAAATCACGAAATTCTTTCGTTCGGAGATATCGAGACGCGAGGCACATGTCACACGTTATCCGGCTCGTATTTTCAATTTTCTTTTTGTTCAGTTTAGGGTGCTTGCATACAGCGACCGGTTTTTCGGTTTTGACTTTTATTAACCCCCGACGCAAAAAGAGGGGTGTTATAAGTTTTAGTACAGCACAGAATCTGTGTAAAGCTGATAATTGTATTATAAATGTCAAAGTTTGTGTGTAAGGGCTACTTTTAACAAAAACAACTTTATACATTTTCGACACACTTGAAACTCTATTAAAGTTCTGAGATCTTATGTCACCAGTCTACTAGTTTCAAAGGATTGGGTTAGGTTAGGTAGGGTTACTAAATATATAAAGTGCATAATAGATAGATAATTCATTAACTGGCAGACAGATGGCGTCATAAGGAAAATCTATGAATCGACTTAAAATAGGTCAATCTGTCAGTTGACAAAAAAATCCGAGGTTCTCTCTGGGAAAACATGTGAGATTCTTCTTATGGCTAGATAAATATACTTAAAGCTAGCCAGTTAAACACAGACTGTAATATTTCAACAGATGTTGTCGGTTATTATTGTTCTGAATAAATCTTTATCTGTGTATCTTAACATGGATTTTTGATTTGTGTTCTTTGGACAGTCGCTGTCGCATCACTGTCACATAAATAAAAACTGCATACTTTCAAACTCATCCATACTTGAAACCGCGTGCCAACATGAGTTGAAATAACCGATTACCTGTTTATTTGGGTAAGCCTACACAATAGCATTTGGATATTATGCCATTACCGATGAGTACCGATTTGTACCGGATCGAGGAAACCGGTTTTATCGTTATGCAAGGACCCTTAACAAAAAGGCTGGGGTATTATCTATAAGGTATTTTTGGTAGATTGTACACGTCTTTCGTTTCGGCTTTTGCATTATTGTTCAATGCTTTTTGTTGTTTATTTCTTTGCCAGATGTGATGGTGTTTAAAATAGGATTGTATTTGAAATCTTTGATACATGGAAAGGAAATAAGTAAAAAGGAGTGTTTTCTTAAACAAATGCTGAGCTTTAAAATCACAAGGTGTTTTTTTTGTGAAACAGCCAACGATAATAATAATTCTGACCGTTCGTTACTTGTTTTCGGAACTAAACGCAAGTAAAAATGGTTAATACCGGAGTGTCCCGATCCTCAAGGCACCCGTCCCCGAGGCTCCCAATTTCTAAATTTCTCGACAAATCACGATTTAGAATAAACATTTAATAATAATAAGCATTTGATAGTGCTGCGCATGACTTCTATAATTTTGTTTGACAGCCATTGACAGCACAACATTGCGGATATAAAAATCTCATATTTTCTCAAGGTGACAGATCTTGTGAAGATATGAGAATCAGAAGAGAATGGGGTGCCATCCTACTTTGGAATTAAACCCCTATTTTTACTGAAATCAAAATTAGTATAAATGACAGTAAGTAAGCAGATTATTGCCGTAGCATGGAAAATCAAGAACCATGTATTATGATGAGCGCACACCTAGCCGCGCCGCACGCGCCGTAGTCACCGTTTGTATGCGCGTGGCTCCGGCAGGTGACGTCATCAGCATCGGCCTTGGGGATTTCCTTAGCTGCGGCGACTGCGGCGCGTGCGGTGTGCTCACCCCTAGGACACAGCCGCAATGCATCTTCTTATGTTAAATCGACACAATTATAATCTAACAACATTAATAATTAATTGGATTAACTACATCATTTTTTAGGGTTCCATACCTCAAAAGGTAAATAAGGAACCCTTATAAGATCACTTTCTTGTTTTTACACTAAGCATATTTAATGCATTTATGATTTAACTCCGTAAATACACATTTAACGGATTAAAAATACATTTCAAGTACGTCAAAAGACTTACTGGGATTGAGAAAGTCTTCATTTCAATGTTTTAATGCAATTTTTCGGAGTTTTTTTTTAAATTTTCTAACTTATTTTCAACACAAACTTTTTATTTAGTTTAAAAATGTCATTTTTATGTTTCCGTATACCCAACGGGTAAATACAGGACCCTATTTACTAAGACTTCACTGCCATCCGTCCGTCTGTATGTATGTCTCATGAACCGTAACAACATGATACGGAACCCCAAGTCCGACTCGTACTTGGCCGGTTTTTTAATTATACAGGGTTATTGGTAATTATATTAGCAAGGGGTTGAGGGCTTCTTCTGTGCCCTTAAACAAACAACTTTTGTTCTACGACTTTTGGAAATACGAACATTTTTTTGAAAATTTTGAGGTTAGGTTTACCTGAAAATTTGCTGTTCCATACACGAAGAGGTCATTAACCTTAAAATTTTACTTATTTTCTAAGTTTTATTTACTGTTCTGAGTCTGAATAACCTTTGTTTTAAAAAATCAGCTGTCTTTCGAATTTACATAACCTCAAAATTTTCATATTTTTTTTTTCGTATATGTATTTATATATTTTTAGCCCTCATAGGCTAGTATACCAAAAACCCTGTATAATATTTTGACATCAGTTCTTCTGATGTGTAGTATCAAAATATTCTATAACGACATTCATTCTTAGTTCAAAATCTAAAAACTGAATTTTAGATGTCGTATACGTTACAAAGTGGATATTCTGGACTCTGGAAAAATTGCGACACAAAACTCGCAGTAATAAAAGCCTTAGTGGTATTTCGCTTTCGTTCAAAAATATATTAAACGCTTTATTAAGGCCCTACCACAGAATATATACGTATAATATACCAGGAATCTCATCAAAATGATCGCGTAACCTCAATTTGGGAAAAGTATTCAAATGGCACTCTATTTAGACTGCCGTTATGCGAATATCAAATATTAAGTCGGCCATGATACCAATACCTACTTAAGGGCTGTTTACCAAGAATCTGCTTTTTATTCAAACTAATTTTAGCCCCCGTCTTCGTTCGCTTAAGGGTTTAACGTCCGTATTCATAAAAAGTAGTTTAGTTGCTCTTGAATAAGTGAATGCACTGCGTTAAATATGGCTCTATGATTGGTCAATTGTGTGGTGCTCAATTTGATGCGTATGTCGATGTCGATGTCGGATGCAAACGTCATAATTATAGCCATCTGTACCTATGCCAAATCTTAGACCGATTTTGGTATAAGTTGTGCGTTTGTGCCTTTGAGAAGGACATAATTTACTTTTTATGCCGGACCCAATCTTGTACCAGAGTGAGACCGCAGAACACAGCTAGTTGGGCTAAATTTATAAATTTAAAGTCCTGACTACAGACAGATATATCAACGCAGCTTTATCTCATAAATCATATAGCTAGAGAGTTAAAATTTTAACAGATAAAGTATTTCTGTTGAATCTATAACAACGAATACTAAAAACAGAAAAAATAAGTACCATACAACATGCAACGGAATTCTTCGTGTGCGACTCGTACTTGACGAGTTTTTGAAGTTATACTTCTTTAGGCGCGTTATGAAAAAATGATGAGAGTGAAATTTTACAAAAGCGAGACACAAAATTCTCACGTCACACAAAATTCTCACGGGAGAAGTTGTTTAAATCTAAATTGAACTTTATTGATTGTGTTGACAATCCTTTTCCAGTCCAGAGTTTTTTGTCGGACGAGTTTTTTGCCGGACGAGTTTTTTGTCGGACGTTTTTTTTTTTTTTTTTTTTTTTTTTTTTTTTTTATTACATAAGCTTTATAGCAAAAGTAATACAAGCAATAATTAGGTTTTGCTAGTGGACACGAGGGACAAAAAACCATAAAGTAACAAATACTTCATTATCTAAGACTGTATAGTTTCTAAGGTGCAATAAATGTCAGCTATACAATGTGTTGTAATCGAAATGGGATTGTTAACTAATTTTGTACTAAATTTGCGCGCATCGTCTCCCCTAGTCCAGGGGGGATGACTAGCGTGATAAGTTCTCGATAGAGGGACCGTCGGGAAAAGGGGATCCGTTAGGGGAGACAACGGACGTGAACCAAAAATTCGAAGTTGAGGTTAATTTTACAAGAAAACCAAAGTATATAAATAAATATTACATGACAATGCACACAGCATCATCTACCCCTAAGTTAAGCATTGAGGCTTGTGTTATGGTAACCAACCAGACAACGGATAGAAAAGAATTATTTTTATTAGAGAAACACACGGACAAAATACTAAAGAAAAAAGAACAAAACTTGGTATAGGTACATTGCTACAAAGAAAAGTTCGGCATGCCGCCATAAGATAGCCCAAATGGACCAACCTCAAGCTGAATATTTTTACATACCTAGGTCCCCCTTGTCCAGGGTGACGGTTAATCTTGAAAAAGTTCTTGACATGGGGATCGTTGGTTTGTGCAATTTATACTTTCTAGCTATTACTTTTCTTTGTGTATATCGTGTTCTGTTTACTCATGGGCTGTACAAATAAAGTTATCTATCTATCGTTAGGGGGACGGTTAATCGTGAACCCTGTTATGTTTGATCGAGTGTGTATACAACTGGTAGTAGTGGTACTGATTCTACTGACTACCATTCTACCATCTCAATCAAACTCTACCATTTAGATATCAATTTACGAACAAGTAACATGACGTGTGTAAATAAAAAAATCCCCATTTTATGTCGAGTGGCTCAATTTGAGTGCCTTCAAAAGGGAGATCGGGAATCGGGGGGCGTTTAACGGGTCGCTCGGGGCTCATAACGGTAAAAGCAGACGATTTACAGACTCTCGTCTGTGCCGATAGCGCGTCCACCGAACAATATGAGGGCAAACAACAACCAACAAACAAACAAAAAAATCTCGTAAAAATGACCCAATTAAAAATCGAAATCTTAATCACTATCACTACATAGTATAAAACAAAGTCGCTTTCTCGGTCCCTATATCTCTATGTCGGCACAATGGTATTTTAGAGGATAGAAAACGACATAGGATACTTTTGATCCCGAAATTCCTGCGGGATCGAAATCATGGGGCGCAGCTAGTATAAAATAAACCTGTGTTTTAATGTCATTACCAAAAAACGTAGTTCTTGTTTATGGTTTGACGGTGAAATAAAAGATAGTTTCAAAGCTTAAAAAAGTGGAGGATCGCAATGCCAAAAAAAAATCATACTAATATTATAAATGTGAAAGTTTGTGTGTGCGTGTGTGTGTGTGGGAGAGAGAGAGTGTGTGTGTATGTATGTTTGTTACTCCTACACGCAAAAACTACTGGACCGATTGCGAAAGATAGATTAGATAGCAGGAAACTTGGATAACAACATAGGCTACTTTTCATCCCGATATTCCCACGGGATCGGGACTTACGCGGGTAAAACCGCGGAGGTAGCTAATATTTCTATGTATTGTCACATGTATTGTTACTTTTTAAAAATATGTAGGTACCTATTATTTAGGTACTTACCTATTACATTTTTACTTCAGTATACGACTGAATAAACTGAACAAACACTAAGCCCTAAAACTAGATTATCTGTAATAAGCTATCCAAACTATGAAAGAGCCCGCCAGGATTCATTTTTAACACTTCGGGTCATAATTATAAAACTGATCGCATTATGAAACAGCCACAATAATCTATATTTTTTTTACAATCTCAATGAGTACCTATCCAATACGATATTTCCATAAATTGAACGATCAAAAAGTCTGCCGATTTGAAAATCAATAGTCCCAGTTAGCCTTAACGATCTTTCCATTTCTGAATCCACTAATGTTTCGACCGCATTCCCCCAGCTGAGGGTTAAATGAAAAATACCATCGTCCTTTTCGACACCCAGACATGGTTCATGAAAACAAAAACCCTTTACAACCAACGTACCCATGTAGGTACATAAAGTTACTTTTTTGACGGAGGATATTTCAGCAATCTCAGAGATTTGGGGGTTTAATTAAAATTATTTAATTTTGTTTCGTACTTTGTACGGCACGGGGCGAAATTAGGATGTTATCAAGGAAGTCGTTAACCCTTCTAGTGGCCACCTAAGAATATAATTTTGTAGATAAAGTCTCTTTTATGGGACTGGGCACTGTTCCAAAATACGTCCGTGATATACATTGAAAGAAAACGTCGTCGTTGAAATTTTTATCGAAGCTTCTAGACGTTCATTTTGTTGGAATTTCAGTGATCTTGTTTGTCGATACAAAACTAAACTGTGCTCTTGAATTACTTAGTGCCTCAAAGAGCGAAATATCTTATGAATTGAGCGTTTTACTTAGGGAAATGGATTGTCTGTTTTTCGTCGGAAATTCTCTTGCTGAGTGGAATACTCTATCGCTTTTTCCGTGTTGTTTTTAGGAGAGAATATATTACAAAAAATGTGTAGAAATACAAGGAAAAAGAAAAAGCAACAATTTAACTAATATTATTATGAGAAAGGATTTTTTGTTTTTTTATTATAAAACCTGGGTTAACCATAGGCTAGTTATTATACGGATATTTTCACGGAATGAAATAGTTAAAAGTAAACTTCAGTCTCTATTAGGTTTTTAGTTAAGGTCTGTGCTAAAATTGCGTAAGTTCAGATTTTGTTTCTATAATCTAGATTACAGCCTATGTCTTTTTCCAGGACTTCAGCTACATGCCAAGTTTTGGTAGTTTTGTGTGAAGGAATAACAAACATACGGATTAACATACAAAATTTGGCATTTTCATAAAAGTTGGATATAAATTAAATAAATATTGCAGGACATTCCACACTTCGCCATCTAGCCCCAAGCTAAGTAACTAGACTTGTGTTATGGGTGCTAGACAACGGATATACTACTTATATACTTTTTTTGTAAATATATACATAAAATACATAGAAACAACCAGACCACAGACAAATATCTAAGCATAAATACTTGTCTGGGGCGGAAATCGAACCCGCAACCCTATGTTTGGCAGTCCGGCATGGTGACCATTGTGCCAACTGGGTCGTCACATAAGTCTTCATATAAGTATGATACGTAACGTAAACCTTTTTACCAATTTTCACTCGTTACTAATTTTATGCAGGCCTTTAACAATCTTCTAACAAAAACACCATCCATTTTTTCCCTTCAGTGAATAACGTTGTCACCATCACTAATTTGTGTTGTCAACACTTTGAATGCCATGTAAACCCGGCCGACTAAAAATAGCCCCAACGTCGAAACAAAACCAATCAATCGCGATGGTCATTCCGGGCATAATACAATACGTCCTTTCAGAGGGACGTTCAGAAAATGATTACCTGTCATTGTCGACAGTGTTCCAGTTTTGGGACGTTTCAATCTGGGGTTTAATCAAACGTAAAGTCGGAAGCAGAATGTCATGAGTTTATTGAACAGTTTTATTACAATTAGGATAATCAATAGTAATAATAAAATATTAATTGTTAGAAATAATGATGCTAAGAGTATTAACTTATAACGATGACATAAAAGGTTTTGCTAATGGATAGACATACTTATAATAAGATTACTTGTAGAATATTTCAAAATATATTTTTGGGTCACTTTAGATTTTAGATATTTGTTTTTACACCGATCCAAGTACGAGGATATAATATACTTTTTATCCCAAAATTCCTAGGAGATCGGGACTTAGGCGTGTGAAACAGGTAATTAAAATAGTTAGCTAATAGGCTCAGTTGCATGAAACTTGAAACAGACAGACGGACAAACAAAAAAGTGACTAAAAACAAAAAATCCTATATGGGTATTATTTTCTCATCTTGAGATGCGGAACCCGAAAAGGATACTTCAAATTAACCAGACTACATTTTTTTTTTTTTCCCGGTTCATAATCGCGTATTTTTATTTTTATTTCTCTTACCTCGATGTTCCGACTATGTTACAATAGTCATGGTTGCGAAGAGTCTCCTCGCAGTTGTATTTAACTAAATTATTCTTTTATTAAACACATTTTTATAAAAAAAAATAACGCGTTTAACACCCAGGGAAATAATTACTCTGAGTAATATTTAAGTTAAATAGCATAACCTATGTGAAATAAGCCTATAGAATAGGCTTCAATATTGTCATTAATGAAACACGAATGGATTTAACTCTTTTGTCACAGACTGTACTCAGCTGATGAACTGAGCAATCGCTCGGCCCGGCCCGACTCGGCTGTTCCGATTCATTATTCATAACACGTATGTATTTAACTTCACCATGATTCGCATTTAATTTTCAAACTGTACTGTACTTATATTGTTAAACATACCTAAGTACTATAATGACTGTCATTGATTGGAACATTAAACCTACTGATTTTCCGTAAATAATTTTCGTTTTTCGTGTTATTTCTTTTTATAATGTTGTGTTTTGTAATGTAATGTTTTGTTCTCGTTTATTAAATAAATTGGTTTTATACATGAAATTCACATTTGCATAAATAATTATATAGTTTCATAGCCTGGTAGAGAAGGTTTTAATATTCATCATCATCATATCAGCCCATACACGTCCACTGCTGGACATAGGCCTTCCCCTTACGACGCTACAAACAGCGGTCCTGAGCCGCCTCCATCCGACTGATAGAGCAAAGCTGTTCTGGAATGGAGACCGAGAATCGAGATTGAAGAGTGGGCAGACTACCGGCCAGTAGTCCGGCAGCATAATATGAGCTCATGTAGCATGGCCCAGAAGACCGAAGCTAGGAGGGTAAGTAGAGACATAGAGAGGCATATGTTCTGCAGTGCACATGCTGTTGAAGGAGAAGAAGAAAATTATGATTTAGAGTCGCTGAATATAAAATAATGTTCTATATTTAACTGGGTCATTTTTACGAAAATTATTCGGAACATCGAACGCCGGATATTCGATATACCTTTAACACTGTATTGCTTTCAATATACTTTAACAAATACCTTGCAAAGAATTGACTGTGTTCCGAATCCGGAACAAAGTAAAGGTGCCCTTAAAACCTATGAAATACGGCCTCTAGAACTCAAAAACAACCCAACAAATAGTCGCGACACATTTTTGCTTTCTACATCGAACTAGTAACAAAAGCGAGCTCGTGTTTGACATAAAAGTATTTGACACCTTTTTGGTTTTAGGTAACCGGAAAGCCTCTCTCTTTGTATAAGGTTTCTCAATACTGTGTTAGGGGGAAAATAAATTTGATAAAGTCAGCGGAAGGAAATTCGAGGTCAAATATTAAGAGGCATTGCACACAGAGACATCTAGTCCCATGCTAAGCTAGTAAGTCTATATTACAATGGCTAGATAATATTGAATTGAATAAAAAAGCTTTTTTCAAAAGTAGTTTTATACATGTTTCATACGAAAACACTCAAGGCAGAACCAAATATATCTTTAGATTATCATCATCATCTTCCTGTCCTTATCCCAATTTGTTTGGGGTCGGCGCTTTATATCTTCTTCTTCCATTCACTCCTATTAGTCGTCATCTCATCGTTCACATTCATCTCTCTCATGTCTTGTCTCACGCAGTCCATCCATCTTTTCTTAGGTCGTCCTCTTCCTCTCCATCCCTCTACATTCATACTCATCACTTATCCCTAGATTATACAACAATAAAATTTGTTCTATGACGGGAATAAAACTTGCAACCTTCTGCGTCGAAGGTAGGTGTTCACCTACCATTTCAGAGCAGTTTTATAGATACTAGCAATCATTTATCACATCACAACAGACGATCAGAATTACATTTATAAAATACTTGTGCTTTTGTGCTAGATTGTATTCCTAAAATGTAGACATAACAAATTATTGTGTTGCAAGTTTTTACATTAATTTAACACTAAAAAGTTGATGCAAGTGTCATAATAATATATTGCTAGGTCATGAAGTAAGGATTACCATTTACATCACTACATAGTATAAAACAAAGTCGCTTTCTCTGTCCCTATACTCCTTTGTATGCTTAAATCTTTAAAACTACGCAACGGATTTTGATGCGGTTTTTTTAATAGATAGAGTGATTCAAGAGGAAGGTTTATATGTAGGTATAATACATGCATAATATAGCCGTGCGAAGCCGGGGCGGGTCGCTATATAGTATAAATACTAACTAAAATAATATAACACACACACATTCAGATAAGGCTTTTTTAATAATTTGAAGTCAGTAATTTGCGTTTGACCTACCTATCATAACCCACCCATTTTTTAATAACACACCCCTAACTTAATTGTGTAATTTAGTCTACGTATGCAATTAATACAGACTAGTTAATTATTTAATCAAATCCTAGCTCTGATATTATTAATTAATGAGCGTATCATATCACTTTCTCATCTCTCTATTTTAGATTAAATATTTGTTAAATTTTAATAACTGTATCTTTATTACATAATTCTATAGATAATTATTTAGATTTTAGAGTTGTTTTATATACAAATAAAACTTAAATATGAGCTTGATATTATACTAGCGACCCGCCCCGGCTTCGCACGGCTATATTATGCATGTATTATACATTATAAACCTTCCTCTTGAATCACTCTATCTATTAAAAAAACCGCATCAAAATCCTTTGCGTAGTTTTAAAGGTTTAAGCATACAAAGGGAAATAGGGACAGAGAAAGCGACTTTATTTTATACTATGTAGTGAAGTGATAGTGATAGTGAAGTTATTAAAATATTATAAGCTTTTCCCTTTTGTATTCTTTATTATTGTTTCTTGTGTGTTGTACAAATAAAGTGTTTCTATCTATTTAATATTATATGCAGAAGCAAAGTACAACATTTCCCAATACCCTATACAAAGTACATACAATAATTATGTCCTCTATTAAGCACATTGTTCCGCAGTGGGAGATTATAAATACCAATATTAAATTATGATAAATTGTTGTCCGTTTACCTTTTTACCAAAGCATTTTAAAATTATATTCAAAGCGCGTTGTTTGACCAATGGCGTGTTAAAATAAGACTTGGGACAATATTGTAGCAAAGTACAACGTTCTCCAATGTCCAATAGAAAGTACATACAACATGCCCTTTATTAAGCACATAGTTATGTAGCTGGAGTATATAAATACCCATGTAAAATCATGATAAAACTTTATTAATTTACTTTTTATTTTACCAAAGCATTTTAAGATAATGTTCAAAGCGCGTTGTTTGACCAATGACATGTTAACAAGACTCGATACAATTACTGCAGCAAAATACAACGTTCCCCAATGTCCCCCCCCATTAGTTACGCAGCGGGACAACTTGTGTCATGGGTTATTGTCTTATTGTTTATGACTGCGGTGTTAGTGTTAATAACGATAATTTAATAATGGTTTTCAATTACGAAGCAATATAAAGACGACCTTTGTAGCGTGGTGGGATTACATCTTGTAGTGGGTTCGATTCCTGCCGTGAAACAGTACTAAATATAGATTGATAGGTAAATTCTTTAGTACACATGCTTTTTTATCTTACACCATTAAAAAAACCATCTTGAATGTTCAAATACATCGTTCACGTGTATCAGTTTAAGTTGGTCTTTTGAGATTGAAGTATTGTTTGAACGCGTAATATGTCCTGAAATATTTATTTATTTATTTATTTACTTATATTCTTGCATATTTATTCTAAGGGAAAGATACGTGTTTAATATTGCGCGGCGTATAACAGATGATTTACTGAGTTAAGGTAAGTATTGTTATGAGCAAGTAATTTCAGTGAGTTCTCGCTTTTTTATGGCTTTAGCTTTTTCTCTTGAGTAATTTTAGAAACAGTTTGTTTAGAAAAATAATTTTGGTATTTTTACTATAAGAATGTTAAATCCAAAAATATTTCTTTAGCAAAATGTTACAATATTCATAATGCTGAATTAATATTTTTAAGAGTTCAAAATTAAAATGTTATGTTTTTGTATCGAAGGCGCAACCTTCTAAGTCGCAGGCGGGTGTTCACCCACGGCACCACAGAAGTCGCCTGATAACGGCAATATGATTCGTATATCATTTCGGAACGTGTAAATTATAAAAGATAAAATCAACAAACGCAAGCCCAAAACTCATAACTGTAACTCAAACGTAAACCCTCACGAATAAACACCATTAAAAATCCGGAAGGGCTTAAAAAAATAACAGCTTTTTCTCTACAATAAATTAAGGTTAATTAACAAAAAAAGCGCGTAAAAAGTGCGCAAAATAATTCTAGGTATGGTTTAAAGGAAACGCAGACTATACACTAAGCGGTCGGCTTAGAATTGGAGTAGTTCCAATATGTCTCGATTAATATAGATTGATTCCAGCTTCAAACAAATATTTATGTTATAGGTACATATATATTTATATTTACATACATATTGCAGGACATTCCGACATGACGACCTCTGTGGCGCGTCGGGCGAACACCCGACTGCGACGCAGAAGGTTGCGGGTTCGATTTCCGCCGGGAACAAGTATTTATGCTGACCATAAATTCTTGTTTCTGGTTCTGGGTGTTTCCTATATGTATAATATGTATATATTTACAAAAAAAAAAAAGTATATAAGTAGTTTATCCGTTATCTGGCACCCATAACACAAGCATTAAGTTGCTTAGCTTGGGGCTGGATGGCGATGTGTAATATGTCCTGAAATATTTATTTATTTATTTTTTTATTTATTCCACACATCGCCATCTAGCCCCTAGCTAGACTTGTGTTATGGGTGTAAGACAACGGATGTACTACTTATATACTTTATTTTTGTAAATATATTATACTTATAATACATAGAAACAACCAGACCACAGACAAATATCATAAATACTTGTCTGAGGCGGGAATCAAACCCGCAACCCTGTATTTGGCAGTCCGGCATGGTGACCATTGTGCCAACTGGGTCGTCAAAAATATTTATTTTATTACATATTTGTGTCTGGTCTGGGTAGATATTTTTTCTTATTGGATCCAGATTTCAAATTGTGAATCTACTGCGATTTTTTTTATCTTATTTCTTCCCAGATCTATCATGGATCTAATGAGAATATGTATATCTCATTTGATCAAGATTGCAATTTGTGGATTCACTGAGAACATTATTAGATTAAATTAAAAAAAAAACAGCTTAATTGGTAACCGGTAAGTGGATCAAAATTAAGTTGCAAGACTCCAACCGAACAAACATACATTTAACAATTAATAAAAACTTTTAAAAGATAATCTATCGGACGATTATAAGTGTCTAATCTGCGTTTTAACTGTAAGTACTAATGTAACATTTGTAATGTAATGTGACAAGTGTGGTGTCCATAAAACAAGAGTTTTTCCTAGCCTCCCCCCCCCCCCTGCTGCGGCCGTGGCGGGGTGGTAATGGCTTCCCCCCTCCCCTCCCTAGCGGTTAGGGAAGTAGGTAATTAATTTTGGTATGGTCTATAAACATGTTTACACGATACCTTTTCGGTTTTTACGTTTTAACGTTTTGTTTGTTTCGTTAGCTGTTTTATGTGTAATTTATGGCAACATTAATTAATTTTACTTAGTCTAAAATCCAGCTACAGTATATTTACTGTAAATAAGGCGTTTGGTTTTATTTTATGATCAAACAGCTTGACCAATTTTGTTGACCAATTCATGTACAGTCACATTACCAATTACCTGAACCCCACGTGACCCAGAGCTCATTCGCATATCTGTAAAAAATATAGTATTTACCTATTTTGTTATTTTTTATATATTGTATAATGTATTGTATAGTATATTGGTTAAAAAAAACAGAATCAGGTAACATTACTTTACAACCTTACAGATTTGCGAGTGAGCTCTAGGTCACGTGGGGTTCAGTTAATTGGTAATGTGACTGTACCTACGTAAAAAGATTGTGCAACTGTGATAAAAAACGTCGTACGATACGCGTGTGGCTAATGATCATTGCATCTCGGCTTTTTTAAACGCGCTCGCGTTCCCTCGCGCTTCACAAGGCGCCTCTATGCAATGATTGATTTACCACACTTGTATCGCAATGTACTAAAACCGTCGTCGTCGTTTTATTTTTTAGGTGACTAGTTTGTTTACACCCGCAACTTTGTACGCGTAGGGGTTAAAATTTTCCAAACTATATATTGCATTTTGGGTAAATGATACCTCACAATATTTATTTATTTATTTTATTTTATTTAACCTTATAGTACGTCACAATGCGTTCAAAGACGTCGTACTTACGCTTCATCATCATCATTTCATCAGCCTCAGGACGTCCACTGCTGAACATAAACCTCCCCAAAGACTTCCAGAGCGATCTGTCTCATGCGTCTCTGCATCCGATCCACCTAGTCGGAGACCATCTGTGACCTTCTTTCCTCACAAAGTAGGTTTTTCACTTACAACTTCTTCACTCGTTACTTGAAACTTCCTAAACGTATAGTATGCCTTTATTTCGGCACTTATTGGGCCATGAGCAACACAGGTAAAGCCCAGGGTAAAAGTTAAGTAGTTATAAATAATATATGTCGAAAACACGCCTCTCTATATTTTTCCACTTACAAAAATATAACACCTGCCTCAAACCTTTTTTAACCTTCCTTAAATTATTCATGCTCCTAAAATTTTCCTAAAACGTATTGAAGGACCACCTTTGGTCGATCGGTCCCAGATCTCGGACATCTGGAAGACTCCTGTCTGCTACATTTGTATTGAAATCATAAATTCAGATATAGGTTGGATGGATATTCCTGATTTATTGGTTAAGGTTAGATGCGAAGGTAATACGGGATACGGTTAAGCTTATGCCTACCTTTTTGTTTTGTAGCAATCTTTGATCTTTTATTGCCATAATGATACCTGATACAATCGAATCAAACAGAAATGCTTCTATTTTCACCTCTCCGTACTGATGTCAGAATACCGGCTTCTTGAAATGACGATATCTCAACAACCGTTACAGTATATAACCAGCTTTTGCCTGTGACTTCGTTTGCGTAGGTTTGGAATTTTCCAAATGCCTTTCTTTGTCTTGCCTGCATTTGTCATAACAGCTATCTGTATGCCAAATTAAAAACGTTCCATTCCATTTGGTTAGGTTATGCGTGTACATTTCAGCCAGTTAGACTTGAATTTTAAATTTATTTTTTAGGGGATTTTTTTGGTAAAAGTACATAAACCTCAGTCCAATTAAGACGATCAAGTAGGTATATTTATTGAACATTATAAGTGAATTAATATATATTTACCGAAACGCCTAAAAAAATGTAAGTTCGCCGGCTGGAATCGAACCCAAGACTCCAGCAGGCGAGTGCTTGCCAACCGTTCGACAAAGGTCTTTAAAATAAAATAGTTATATTTGCTGAATTAGATGAAGATAATCCACCATCTCAAAATTCATATTTAGAAATCCCTTAATCTCTAAAATAATATCAAATAACAAGAACAACGGTTAATCGAATTTGTTGAAGGGTTTGTTTACAAAGGTATATAACTTTAACCCTTGTCACTTATACCTTTGTTTGAAGCGTTGTAACGAAGCCGGCAGTTTGAGTTTCTAGTTGAAGTTTCCAACGGATTTGATTAGGCAATTGACCAGTTTATAAAATAATTTTACCCACGACTTCGTTCGCGTAGGAGTTAATCAACTACAAATGTTTTCTTAGCTGAAATAATATAGAGTTCTTCTTGAGGTGCCATCTATTACCGGAAGTCAGCTATTATTTGGTTGCTTGCTTTGCCTAAACTATGTCCGACGTCTGTAGGTCCGGAGCTAAACGGTGCTCATCCTTATGGGTGGTCGTTTTCCTTGATTTCTTTTCTTGCATAAGCATTGAAGTCTTGAGACGGGCCAATGTGGGTGGCATTGAGTCGTATCTCATGAGGAGACAATTTCGCTGGTGCGGTCATGTTTCGCGTATGCCGGAAGAAAAGAAAAAGATGAAAACAAGAAAAAGATGCGCTTCGCCACTCTCTAGTGGCGAAGCGCATCTTTTTCTCTGAACTTCAGGAGGGCAAGCGAAAGCATGGCGGGCAACTCCTGAGATTTAAAGATGTGCTTAAGCGCCACATGAAAGGATGTGAGATAGATCCCTCTTTGTGGGAGGATTTAGCATCCAACCGTGGAGAGTGGAGATCGCGCGTGAAAATCAAAGTCTCAGACTTTGAAGCACGCCGCCTTCATGACCTCGACATCAGGCGTGAAGAGTTGAAAGCCCGACCACCAGCGGCTATCAGTTATAATATTAATAATGGTGTTTTGACATGTCCACATTGTGCCCGTACCTTTTTTAATAAAATTGGGTATGTGAGCCATGTTAGAGCATACGTGCGACGTCAGTAGTGGGGTGTCGAAGTGGTCGCTGTGGCCGAAACCGGTCAGGAGGATCATACTTATAGTTGTAGCAGTTCGTACTTATTGACTATTGATCATAATATTATTAGATGCTTTATACAGCGCCAGCGACTCTAATCCATGCTATTCAGGATGCTGTCCTGCTTGTGTCATATAACATGGTGAAAGCTTGTCCAGCACATGTACAACCTCAGAGTCGACTGTGTCCAAAGGAAAGAACTTGTCAATACGTCTGGAGCTAACTAAGCCACGGGTTTCATCACGATGTTCTTCTTCACCGTAAGAGTAATATTAATGGGTATTTCTCATTGCCTTGATTCTCAAAGGCCTTATAAGTTGCTTTACGAAAATAGTTCAAATATTGGAGTATTAAAATAGCCCACGAAAGAGACGATGAGAATCGAGGCGATGATCAATACCGATTTAGCTCACATTTTCTCGTAAGAAAAATTTATGCACAGCCAGGCTTAGAACCCTATAAGTATGTCAAAAAAGCTGTGCGTTGATTATACAGGGTTATTGGAAATTAATTGACACGGCGTTAAGGGCTTCTTCTGTGCACCTTAACGATCAACTTTTGTTCTACGACTTTTGGAAATTCATTATAAAAATATTCTATACAAAAATAAAAAATTAAATCCAACAGTTCAAATAATACTTAACTCTACGTCTACGTCACAGAATCAATCATAGTAGGTATGGTACAACCCGATCGGGTCGCACGCACGCAGTGCGCCCCGTGCCGATCGCGCGCGCGCGCACTTGCCGCATAGACATAGATAATTACCAGACAGTACGAGAAACACTTAAATATTTTTTTTTGGGATATGTATTTTTCGAAAAAAAGTCGTAGAACAAAAGTTGTTTGTTAAGGTGCACAGAAGAAGCCCTTAACGCCGTGTCAATTAATGTAGAATAACCCTGTATATTATTATCTGTCAGTCTGTCAGTTTGCGTTTATGTTAGTTACCCCTTCAAGGAAAATAAAATATACCGATTGCGATTTAACTTGGTATGTGGATAGTAGGGACGAATTAATACAGTTTCTATTCAGAAATTTCGGTACTTTGTTATTTAGTACTGAAAGTACTTGGTACTTACTAAAAGTACTTTGGTACTGTTAAGTGAGAAATACAAATAGATACACAACAGAATACACTTCTAAGAAATTATTATCAAGGTTCCCGGTTCAGAGAAAGATGTTGTTAAGTACAAACATTCGGCCCCAGGGAGCCATTTTACTTTGAACAGCACTTACAAGTAGTTTTAAGTTACATCGAATAAAAACAATTTATGTAATGAATCTTGATGTTTATTGTTTACCTAAGATAATAATTGTATCTGTATTTCATGTTATGAAGAATTCATGACGCCACAAGTAAGTCACATTTATATTCATTTTAATTTTAATGAATGTTTAAAAAAATATATTCTGATTTTGATTCTGCGCCGAACTTACTAATTTTCATGAATTAGTTAAAAAGTTGTTTGTCGATGTAAAGAAGTAGCCCTTTACTTAGCTTAAAAATTTAGCTTTCTAAGTTAGAGCGAAAGTTTTGAAGTTTTAATACAATCGAAGATTACTGATGTGTAGGTACAGAGTCGTGTAAGCAACTATGATCTTAGAGTTGATACTGAAGTTATGGTCCTCGACAGTACCAAATTGTTATTCACTCCATCTTACTAAAGGGTAGGCGCTTGATATAAAATCAATCCATTAGCTCTGGTCAGCAGTAATCGTAAAATGAAAGGAAAATCAACTTCAAGACCAATCTTCAAATTGGTTTCGTATTTCAAGGGCACAACAAAATACTTGACTTCAATCCATCTTGTTTTAGGGTTTGTACGCAATTTATAACTCAATAAATTGAGAATATAAAACACTCTGGTCACGATCAAGCATAAAACCTCATGCATATATATATATATATTGTAGGACATTCCACACATCGCCGTCTAGCCCCAAGCTAAGTAACTAGACTTGTGTTATGGGTGCTAGACAACGGATATACTACTTATATACTTTTCTTTTGTAAATATATACTTATAATACATAGAAACAACCAGACCACAGAAATATATCTAAGCATAAATACTTGTCTGTGGCGGGAATCGAACCCGCAACCCTGTGTTTGGCAGTCCGGCATGGTGACCATTGTGCCAACTGGGTCGTCAACGCATAACGCTGTGTAAGCTTAAAAACCAGTCATTTTTATGTCACTTCTTGGTTTACATAATAAAACCTACTCCATCCATTAGATAGATAGATAATTTTATTTGAGGAATTCTTTATAAATTTTTACCATCGGTCCTTGAAACATAAGAAGGTACCTACTTCATTTTTGATAAAAGTCAATAGCCAGCTATTTCATTTTGACCCTATTCCTTCCCTATTACATCTGAATATGTCTAGGCTGCCTGAATATGTTTAGGTTGCTTTGCGTGCAGCATCTTGCTTGAGACTAGATTTACCGTTGCTTCTAACTTTTATTGATTTTTTATTGTAGTAGGTACTTATATCGCGTCGGTAGGGTCTGCCTACAAATTCAAAATTTGTTACCGTAAACCCAGTCGCATGGGGTAAGCGCTTATAGGGTGACTCTACCAAAAAACCTGACAGTAACAAACTTGTTCCAACACGGTTTAAAATGAGACAGGGTTAGATATTTTCGAAAACGTCTAGGTCACCGTAACATGGGAATCTGTACAAATTAGGATATCTGTAGGCATGAGAATCTCTAGACATGGAAATCTATCTTCTTCTTCTTCTCCCATCTCTATTTGGGATCGGCTCTCCTAATAGTATTTCTCCAGAGTTCACGGCTCTGGATCGTCATTGAGTCAAAAGCGTTACTTTCTAGGTCGTTTCTTATTTTCGACATCCATGTAAGCCGGGGTCTTCCACGCTTTTCGGTTTTTTAGTAATATTCAAAACCTTGCGTGCCATGTTGTCCTCCGGTCTTGGGGAATCTGTAGTATTGGAAATCTGAAAAATTGGGAATATAATAACTTACCTTTACTTGCTACAATTTGTTAAAACCTTGCACGAGTGTTATTTATATAATTTTACTAGCGGCCCGCTCCGGCTTCGCACGGCTATATTATGCATGTATTATACATATAAACATACAAAAGGACATAGGGACATAGGGACGGCGAAAAGTGACTTTATTTTATACTATGGAGTGATAATATTTTTTACAATTATAATGACAGAAATGACACCCGGGTGATGTGTTAACAGATTGTAGCAACTAAACTTACGTTATTGATTCTACGCCTTACTCCATCTATCAACTTAACAACTCGCAAAACTAAACTAATCTCCAACTCTCTGAATAAAATATACATTTTATTTTCACAGTGTTTTTTTCGTACAAAACTAAAAATAAGTTGCTTCACGCGTGTCGCACACGTTTTAGTTCACTAACTGATACATTTTTCATTGAATAAAAACAACACTATGATCAATCTACGTTTGGATACGAGACTTTGCAGTCGACAGTACTTTTGAATAAAAAACACCAATGTAAATATTTTAGCAAATTCTTTTGTAAATAATATAAATCTTTCGGACTGTGAGGGTTTGTTTTTTTCCGCAAAGTAATATTAATGTGAGAGAACGGAGGGATGTCGATAAGAATTGAATATAGGAAGCCGCAATTTTTAGATTAGAGGGTATTTTATTGCTGGGATGTGATCGGGTCGAGTTTTAGATATGAATCATTTTTTTTTTGGTAATGCAGTTTTTTTACCCGGACTTAAACCGCTGTATATCCATGTGAAAGTTTGTGTGTTTGTTACTCTTTCACGCAAAAACTAACCGACCTATTGCTATGAAACTCTGTATGAAGATAGCTTAAGACCTGTAATAACACATAGGCTACTTTTTATCCCTATATTCCCATGAAATCGGGACATATGCTGGTGAATCCGCGGGGCGTGGTTAGTTGAAAATATTATTGATATAGGATTTTAAATTGCCATGGTCATTTTCACCATTAAAGCTATTTTTAAACCGGAATATTTACCATGTTTTTTTATTTTGTGGAGCTCGATAAGTTAATGTTGTTTCAAACACCATTTTTAATGAGACGAGTTTGCGGTTAGATCTAAAACATAGGTTAAAATAACTTTAGGTATTAGAAAAAATAATATTGGGCTATCAAGTTTCAGTCTTTAAGTGTCTTATTATATTATTGACCGAACGAGCGAAGCGAGAGAGGTCTAGTGTTGAGAAGGGTCGGTCGCTCGTATGTTTGTATGTTTGTATGTTTGTATGTTTGTATGTTTGTATGTTTGTATGTTTGTTCGACGATAACTTGAGTACCGTTGCTCTGATCTTCATGATTTTTGGTATACAAGTAGTTGAGGTCCATAGAATTTTTAAGTTCGAACATGAGCAGGATCGGTCAGGGGGTTACGGAGATAGGGGTCCAAAAGGGGATCTACCTATATGGCACACAAACTATACTGCAAATATACCCGAGTGGGGTATCAAATGAAAGGGCGTAACTTCGGTGACAATAATATGGTACCATGGAACTGATCTGATGATAGAGCTGGAGGGAATCTGCAGGAATTATCTCATTATCCATACTTCATAGTTCATTCATTCAAACTACTCGTCAAGAATCGCCTTGACGAGTAGTTTGTCTTTCAATGGTAACCAGGGTCTGATGATGGAACTGGAAGGTGGTCATAGGAACTTCGCAATGAAACGACACAACCACATCGAGTTTGGGCTCGTTAGAATCGTCTTGACAAGTAGTTTGTCTTTCAATGGTGACCAGGGTCTGATGATGGAACTGGAAGGTTGTCATAGGAACTTCGCAATGAAACGACACAACCTCATCGAGTTTGGGCTCGTTAGAATCGTCTTGACGAGTAGTTTGTCTTTCAATGGTGACCAGGGTCTGATGATGGAACTGGAAGGTGGTCATAGGAACTTCGCAATGAAACGACAGAACCCCATCGAGTTTGGGCTCGTTAGAATCGCCTTGACGGGTAGTTTGTCTTTCAATGGTAACCAGGGTCTGATGATGGAATTGGAAGGTGGTCATAGGAACTTCGCAATGAAACGACACAACCTCATCGAGTTTGGGCTCGTTAGAATCGTCTTGACGAGTAGTTTGTCGTTCAATGGTGACTAGGGTCTGATGATGGAACTGGAAGGTTGTCATAGGAACTTCGCAATGAAACGACACAACCCCATCGAGTTTGGGCTCGTTAGAATCGTCTTGACGAGTAGTTTGTCTTTCAATGGTGACCAGGGTCTGATGATGGAACTGGAAGGTGGTCATAGGAACTTCGCAATGAAACGACACAACCCCATCGAGTTTGGGCTCGTTAGAATCGCCTTGACGGGTAGTTTGTCTTTCAATGGTAACCAGGGTCTGATGATGAAACTGGAAGGTGGTCATAGGAACTTCGCAATGAAACGACACAACCCCATCGAGTTTGGGCTCGTTAGAATCGCCTTGACGAGTAGTTTGTCTTTCAATAGTAACCAGGGTCCGATCTAACATATTAAGTTATCAAAGACCAAAAAGTATAAAATAAATTAATAGAATAAAAAACTAAAAAAAACACGCTTTAATAAAAAAAGTCCAACTAAAAAATAGAAAATAAAATCTAATAAATTTGGATTAAGAATATTGTACTTAAATAGTAAGCGTGTTACATTGTGATTGCAAAAGAAAAATAACGAAGGTGTAGCATCACAAATTCACAATGTAACACGCTTACTATTTACAATATTCTTAATCCAAATTTATTTAGATTTAAAATTTATAGAAATTTATTACTTTGCCCCAAATCGTCCGAACTCTCTTTGCTTCATTTCCTATAATTATTTATTTCATAATCATGGGCTGTTTTACAATAATAGTGGTGGATAGTATTAAATAGTAGGAATGTTCGGTTCTAGCCGATCTAGAGACTCTGATAATTATAAAATTTGTGACTCATTTTTTTATAATTTTTATTGACTTGTTATATTTTAGTTTAGGGACTTATTACAGGACATATTGGCCTCAAACTTCTCTAATATATTCTCGTTCTCGAGCTTGTCTTCTCGTTTCCTCTTACGTAACATTATGATAAGTAGATACATAAGGAAGGAAGGAAAGGAATTACTATCTTCTGGATATTATGTTGGACACATTCAAAATGTCTTGAGTAAAAATAAAGAGTCAACGGATGTCCAGGGTGTGATGATTGAGCTGGCCTATGCTTTTAGAACTTAACAACAACAACAAGTTATGCCTATCGTGTTTGGATTCTCTAAATCATCCAATGTCAGATAATAGCGATACTAGGCACCTATCATTCAAATAAGATAGACTTGTCGTATTTGGAGTCTTTCGTCGTTATATTATACATTTTAGTACTTTACGCTGAAATATAATAAACGCTGAAAAAAACTCGTGAGGTCTCAGTTCGGGGCGAACTACTAGTGTTATTAAAAGCTAATAAAATTAAGAAGTTTAAATGTTCGAAGCCACAATTACGAAATTACAGAACTGATTTGTGTATTTGTAAGCGAACTCAGATAATAATCGTTTAACTGTTTCATATTAACTCATAACTATATAGACCAGGGTTCGGCAACCTTTTGAGTCGAAAAAGTCAAAAATTACAATTTTTAAATTTTTTAAAGAGCCACAATTTTTTTGCCAACAATAAATAATTATACTTGCGTAAATAAAGTTTTATGAAGTTAGTCAAATACAAACTTCTTCACCTCACTGTAGCAATCGGGAAGACTATTCCATGCGTTGAATATAAGTGCCTCAACTCGCGGTATTTCTTTAAAATATATATATTTGGAACTAAATAGCCACAACTTCACATCCAAAGAGCCGAATGTGGCTTGCGAGCCGCAGGTTACCGACCCCTGACATAGACCAATTACGAGTCTCTATTTCTAGTTTGCCCTTAGTTTCAATATGATAAAGCAGAATCTATCTAGACCGTTTTCGAAGTTCTAACCATTGCACGTTACGTTTTGCTTTATCATTCCATATTCGTAGCGCAAGAGAATTAAATTAGTTGCCTGCGTCTGGGTTTCTTGATGTTCCTGTGTTGCAAATTTGATGACTTCAAGACATATTAGTATCTCTTAGACTAGTATTCTACATTTTAGAACTTATTGTAACTTAATTTCGAGGCCTGATAAAATACCGTAGCAATTATAACTAGCTGCGCCCCGCGGTTGCACCCGCATAAGTTCCGATTCCGTTAGAATATTGGGATTAAAAGTAGCCTATGTGTTAATCCAGGTCTCCAGCTATCTTACATACCTTTTCAATGCAAGCGGTTGAGTCGTTTTAGCAAAAAAGAGAAACAATATATCAGTAGAAAAAGGATTATAAGCCAGTAAAATGGTAAGAAATTCATAAAACGTAATTAATTTTATTCTATTTTACTAGGCTTTACTCAGATTCCTTTTTTTTTCTGAGCTAGTTCCTTATTGCTGGCAGATGGAGTACTCAATTACCTCAATATCTCATAAACTTGATTAAACAACAGCGAAGTGTCAAACTGATTAAATATAGTCAACCTTGTGTCATGCCGCCTATAATGATAAAACTCAAAACTCAAAATACTTTATTCGTTAAAAACTATACTTTTTGTACGAGATCACATGAAAACGTCTTAAAAACAATACTGATGATGCTTCAGTGCAAGCCATATCTTCTATGAAAGTGGACATTGTTCTTTAACAAACAAATAAAACGTACAAAACTTCTAACAAATTAAGTTAATATCTCTGCAAAATTGTTGTTACAAGATCATAAATAACAACAATTATTCAGCCATAACGTTCATAATCGAAGTTAGAGTCTTTGTTGCTTACCTACTTTAAACTTGTATCGTATAATTTATTGTTATAAGTCTAAAGCTTGGTTGTTCTCTCTCGCTTCACCTAATTAAATTTCGTCGGTTTGGTTTTGGTTTGATATTTCAAAATGTTAGAATAATTTCATTTGTTGGTACTTTTCTTTTCTTGTATTTACGTTTGTATTTCGATGTCTTACTGAAAAGCGTTTAAGCTCCACTTCAGCAAATGTACCAAATAACAAAATCGTCAAAATAACGTTTACAATTTTGGGAATCTTTATCGTATAATACAATTTAGGGAACCTCGAAGTTTAATTATGAAATATTTATAACGGAAAATAGAATAGACAATTACTAAAGTTTTTTCATTACGGAATACCTCTTTTTAAATTTCGACTTAAGTTGTTAATCATGTAAACGCACGTCCATTGTAGCCTCACTGCTATATGAATGGATGAAAACAAAACAGTTTGTTCTTACATCACCAATCGCATTTTTCATCAAATAATTAAAAAACCCTATTCATTTAAAAGTTAAAAATAAGGTATTAATAAATAAATAATAAAATAAATAAATAAATATTGCAGGACATTTCACACATCGCCATCTAGCCCCAAGCAAAGTAACTAGACTTGTGTTATGGGTGCTAGACAACGGATATACTACTTATATACTTTTCTTTTGTAAATATATACTTATAATACATAGAAACAACCAGACCACAGACAAATATCTAAGCATAAATACTTGTCTGTGGCGGGAATCGAACCCGCAACCCTGTGTTTGGCAGTCCGGCATGGTAACCATTGTGCCAACTGGGTCGTCAAAATAAAAATATTATACGTTCTTTGAATCACCCTGCATGTGCGTTGTGTTGTCTTCGCTCGGTTGCATTCAAACCGGTATGGCAAGATGCGCGCTCACGCACACAAAGGCGTATGAAGCGTTGCGATCGGTGTGTACTTAAGAGTGTCAAGTACTAACACAAACCTCATTGTTTGGTTTAATAGTACTTTTTTAGCTATAATATGTTTTTGTTAATATTTAAGTAATAAATAATAATAATAATCAATGAGCTCTGGCTCCTGATTGGTCAAATCATGGTCTCGCTTGCACCATACCGCTCTACTTACTTCTGTTGTTTTTTGTTAGGCATCCATGCGCTACTGTGCAGTGGCGAACTGAGACATCGATTGGCGACGTGTGACTGTAGACTGGTGACACTTTGGATCCCAATTATTTCTCGAACGCAGATCGCGTTTCAAACGACTTTGTCATCAATATACCTTTTTCGCCTAAAACGCAACATTATTTAATAAATAACCAATGGGACATTAATCGCCACACAACGTTTTTGAACGAAACATTACCTCCACGGAATCACCTCGTAAAACTTTCAGGATGATCTGATATAAAACTTGTAACATGAAATATATAAAAAATTGCTAGTTACAGCGGAATTGGTAGTTTATTGATTTGTTTGTTACAAACAAGATAATAATAAATAACATTAATACCTATCAAGTCTAGAAAGTCCAAGCAAAACTGCCACTGCTTTAATCTCTTCGCGACCAAGACTATTGCAAGATTGTAACATAGTCGAAACTTCGAGTATAGGTGTTTTTTGAAGTGAAAACTTCTTATGGCGCGTTGGGCACTTTTGTGGGTAAGCATTTTCAACCGATCTCGCGACAGATTTCGACGCGACAGATTTTGACGCGACAGATTTTGACGCGACAGATTTTGACGCGACAGATGAGATTTTATTTGTGTTAGTCTTTTTGTTTAACTTATACTGCCATCTATTACACAAATTGAGAAACTTAGTTTCTAGAAAGACCACTATTCGAATGTAGATGGCGCTGATTTAAATTTTTTACTGCCATCTAGCGAATAAAAAATAAACTATATTTGTTTAAGTGAGTGCTAATAGATGGCAGTAGCAGATCGTTTCAAGAAATATTCTATGAGAAATAACAAGTTTATTGTTTTCACTTCTGCCTGCACTCTCGGAGTGCGCTGTTTTTTTTTTATTTTAATACGCGATTAAGACCAGGAAAATATTTATTATAAAAACTTAGATAGATAGACTAAATCTTGTTATTTTTAAATGCGTTAGCTCAAACTCGCAAAAGTAGTTGGAAATGAGAGTGAGAGAAAGTGATCATCGATATAACTCGATACTACCCAAAAATGCACTAAACAAACACAGTTTTTAAGACGTTTCAATTTGAGTTGTGTCAGTCAGTCAAAATAAAGAATTTTAACTTGACTTCGGACTTCAATTCGTAACACAGACAAAGTCAAATGCATGGCTAGAATTCTACATAGTATGGCCGGCAATTGGCCGCGTAGTACAGTTGGTAGTGCTTCTACATGGCAAGCACGCGATTTTTAACAGACTTAAAAAAAGAGGAAGTTCACAATTCGTCTTGTATATAGGTATTTGTTTTTATAATGTTGATTGTAAATAAATAAACAATAAAAGTTTCTTGGAAAATATTTCTATAGAAATCAAAATACTCAAAATATCGATTAAAATACAAACCAATACAAATTTAAAATAGTTCTTTATAAAAAAACCAGATGTAAAACCAATTTATACATTTTCCACACCTGTTCCTGATAATAAATCACTCGGAAAAGTCGAGACAGATTGCAATAAAATGTTGCATTTTTTTCACTTCCCGTAACTGTTAAAATATTTGGCTTCGTTCCCACTCTACCCGATCCCATCTCAACCCGACTCAAAATTACCTAACAAAAAATCCCAACTCTACCCGATTTCATTCTTGCATTAAGGTGAAAGGGTACCTGCGCGCTCTCCATACAAACGTAGTCGACTGTTTCCTCCCTGGATAATGACACTAGCACAAATATTTTTGTGCCATAAAACCTATAATTGCCATGACTATGCCCCTATGTTTTGGTTTTTTTCATTTTCTAATTATCATAGAAATTAAAATTAAAAAAATTGAAAAATTAAAAAAAAACAAAAAAAAGGGGCATGGTCATGGCAGTTATAAGTTTTATGAACCAAAAATATTTGTTCTAGTGTCATTATCCAGGGAGAAAACAGTCGACTACGTTTGTAATAGTTTGTATGGAAAGAGCCTCCGGTACCCTTTCCTCTTAAAGAAACACGTAAGAGAACAGTAGTTACTTTAAAACTAGCTTTGTCTTGGGGTTACACCCGCGTAATTCAGTAGCCTATATTTTATTCTAGAACTCAACTATCAACATATTATCAAGTTTAATCGCAATCAGTTCAGTAGTTTTTACATTAAGACGTTAAAAACATCAAATCTTTGAATTAATATTTATCAAGCCCCAAGCTAAGAACCTAGGTATGTGTTATGGTGACTAGACATCGGGTATTGTATTTATATTTTTCTTTTGGAAATGTATACATTCAGATCAGGAAAATACACTTGTACATAAATATTTATTTAAGGTTTAATTCGAACCTGCATCCTTCTGGGTCACATGCGGATGTTCACCCACCGCACCATAAAGTTCGTCATATTGGCAATAGGATTAATATTTATGCTCCATAATTTTATTACTTAAAGCAATGACTGGATAATATAATTACGTTATTCTATCCATTAAGCAATATTTAAAGCCCGATCCTAATTATTATTTTATTAAAATTAATGTTGGACATGAAATAATTATAAAGGTAAGTATTTACCTAAATAAGAGATATTATCATCCAATGTATACCTATCTATAATCATACGACCCGTGTGTCCTGACTAGAAACCTTGCGCTCACTACAAAATAACAATAATATCAACGATCATAATTAATTTTATTCCAGCTAAAATTCTTGTAAGCACTAAGTATTCGATTTTATTCTATAAATAGACAAATGAAACAGCTTATTTTACTTGTTTTATTTTGTATCGAGTTGAAATTTATCCGCGCCCGTACTGTTTTATGTTATTGTTATTTTTTGTGGATTCCGGCCGATTGACCGTGCACGGATAGATTTTTATCATTGCTCTTACGGTGAAACAAAACAAAGTAATGAATCCAGACCGTTTTGACGAGTTCTTTTCTTTGGCAACCGTTTACTGGACTGAGAGGGTGGTGTCCAATCAATACTAGTGTGAGTTTACAATAAACGCCAACAGATGGCGCCACTCAAATTGTAACATTTTCCTGAATCGCGCTATCGTTGTTGCACATCGAATAGTGACCCTAGGTGGTAGACCATACTTGTTGAGTTTTATATTTGTATGATATAATATAATATGTGAGAGTGGTTTATTAAACAGTGCTATCGTAAAAGTAAGTGGTTTTTATTAGTGAGTGATCCCTGGAGTGAACCTGGACTATAGTGTACAGGTGGTATAAACACCAGACGCTGTCTTTTCAGTGGCGGGCGGCCTCTTCCTCTCTTTTTCTCAGGCAGGTTTAAGGCGATGTACACGACATAATTGTCTCCGCGTCTCTTTACGTGGCCATACCACCTGAGGCGATTTTCGGTGAGTTTCTCAGTGATTGGCGCAACCTTGAAGCTGCCACGGATGTACTCATTGCGGATTTTATCGCAAGACGCTGTCCTAATAGCCCATATAATGCGGTGCGGTCTTAATGCTATGAAAATCTAAAAACTGCTGCCGCCGCTGCTGACGGTCGTACAACCATTTTGACAGCAGTTAGAGCACATTTATCGTGCGATAGGCAGCCCTACAGGTTGTTAATATATTGTTAACCTTATTCCCGAACGTGAGATGTCTAGTTAAATCACACGAATCATAGTATTAAATGTATGATGATTAATCATAACTGCAGAACTTATGGGGTCAGATAAATCTAATGTGTGGTTTGTAGAATTGTTGAAATTCGCTTTGCAAAATTCAAACGTCCTGAGTGACAAATTAGTTACATTAGTTCTGGCCTAGTTTAAGTTAGTAAATGTACTTTGAGATTCTGTGGTTGAGATTGAATCTTGTACAACAACTGATTTCATTTAAGGACTCTTTTCTTCAAGCTCCTCATTGTATGCCAAAAATGCATTGCACAAGTACTCTTTTGTTTTATTTTCGCTACGTAGCGAGGTCTTTTGTTTTAATTTGACTACGTGGCGTACTCTTTTGTTTTAATTTCGCTACATGGCCCCCTTTTGTTTTAATTTCGCTACCGTACTCTTTTGTTTTAATTTCGCTACAGTACTCTTCTGTTTTGATTTCGCTACCGTACTCTTTTGTTTTAATTTTGCTACATGGCAAGCCCATTATGTTTTAATCATGGCGCACTCTTTTATTTTAATTTCGCTACATGGCGTACTCTTTTGTTTTAATTTTGGTACATGGCAAGCCCTTTTGCTTTAATTTTGCTTACTCTTTTGTTTTAATTTCGCTACATGACGTGCTTTTTAGGATTCCGTACCCAAAGGGTAAAACCCTATTAATAAGAGTCCACTGTGCATCCGTCCGTCCGTCTCTCTGTCACCAGGCTGTATCAGATGAACCGTGATGGCTAGACAGTTGAAATTTCCACAGATGATGTTCTGTTGCTGCTATAACAACAAATACTGACGACCTCTGTGGCGCGTCGGGCGAACACCCGACTGCGACGCAGAAGGTTGCGGGTTCGATTCCCGCCGGGAACAAGTATTTATGCTGACCATAAATTCTTGTTTCTGGTTCTGGGTGTTTCCTATATGTATAATATGTATATATTTACAAAAAAAAAAAAAAAAAATTATATAAGTAGTTTATCCGTTATCTGGCACCCATAACACAAGCATTAAGTTGCTTAGCTTGGGGCTGGATGGCGATTTGTAATATGTCCTGAAATATTACAAAAAAAAAAAAAAAAAAAAAAAAAAAAACAAAATACCAAAACCACAAAATAATCGCGCGAAATTGATAGGTATAATAAAGTAGGTAGACATTATTTATATTACAGTTTCACGGAATCGTTGGAGCTTTCCATTTAATTTCACAACATCACAATTCACTTTAAACTTCTCGTCATATTAAGGTGCGGTTTTATTAGACCCGAGTTTATTTATTTAGGTAGTTAATCCTAATAATTAACCTTATTAGTATTATCTTTTATTTGTGTTTTATTACAATTTTGTTTGATGTACATTTTACTACCATTTCAATTTATTTTAAAAATTTTGTTTTTTTATCTGAATTTCAAAATACGCGCAAATAAAACTATAGACACAGGTAAATTGTTAAAATAGAAATAATAAGTAAACAACTTATTATTTTAAATTTTTAAGGACAAATGCTTTAATTCATTGCAATTAGTTCAATTATTATTATTACTGCGTGTAAAAAAATTTACACTTGGTACTCACTTTTCGCATTCAAGTATATCATTCAATAAGATTCAGTCTTATCTTTTCAATATTATTAAAGATACTGTAAAATTCTAGCCTACTAAATGGTCACCATTATTTGGTTTCTTTGCCTTTTATACGTATTGGCAAAACTTCGTAAAGTGTCAAGTTTGCCTGCTATTTTAAGTAAATATTTACCATGATTATTATTTATTTGCCACATAACAGGAAAACTTACACTTTCCGAGTTTTCGTTACATTGCATTTGTAGTTTTTATAATACCCTCTATACACTGTTATTAAAAGGTAATCGCGCAAAAAAAGGATTGTTTTTTTTTTTAAAACTACAACTATTATTTCAGGGTATAAAGATAGTTTTTGGAATTGACTTCTACCTACATGTAAATACGATTAATTGAGGCGACTGCTATGCCATTCTCCATACATTATGTGTTACTAGCCCTTTTATATAACAAAAATATAGGTAGGTACTCAGTGTTATTTAAATTTTATCAAACGAAGAACCAAGTGCAAGTATACTTGACACTTCTTAAATAAACAGACCATGGTTCCTCCAGTAACAGTAACTCTCGCATATTATTTTAATGTTCGCTTTCATGAAGCTCCCCCTTAATTCCAGGAAGTGCCGCCTTTATTAAACCTTCTGGTGTTTATTTAACCGTATTAAGTTTAAGGGTGAAAACAGACTTCAAACTTTTAACCGACTTTAGACATTTTATTTTAATGAATCGCCTAAATGTATGTACGCGCATAACTTCAGAACGGCTGCACCAAATAATTGGATAATTAGGTACTTTTTTTAGTGTTCGTTATTGCAAGGACAAAATTTGTTAAAAAAATGAAACCACGGGATAAAGATAGTTGATTAAAGTTTTTAGAAATTATACCGGCTAGCTAGCACAGGCTAGCACAGGGAGCAGGTATAATATGGGGGAAAATAGAAAAGTTGGTTTATGAGTGACATGAGGTTCCTTTCTTTCACACAGTGTGTGACAATACTAAATCACTTATTTCGATCACCGAGATATCGGCCGATAAAAAGTATATCGTCTGAACCCACCTTAACCTTCTGGTGTTTATTTAAACGTATTTAGTTTAAGGATTACTGTTCTTTGATGTGCAAATTAAGTGAGAATGTGTTTGTTTTGCGAAAGTCGTAATTGTTTGATTTATGATACGGTTCGTTTTCATTAAGTTGATCGACATTATGGTTACTAATGACGTCATTTGTGTCCCGTTATAGCCCCCTTATAAGTGCCGCTTAGCGATTTATTAGTTATGGTTTTTTTATTGATATTATGTCTGAGAGAGCGTAACACAACGCACCCGCAATCAAGAAAGGCGATGTTTAAACATCTTTTAAAAATATTAAAAAGCTTTGGCAGAGTTTTTTTTTTTAATTTAGGTCAACATTTTATTTATCACTGACCTCTGTGGCACGGGACGAGACACCTGTCTACTACTCAGAAGGTTGTGGGTTCATTTTCGCAGTGGATCTTTACAAATATTTGTATAATCTACCGATATTTGATTCTGGTCTAGGTGTTTCTATATTATAACGAGCTGTCCCGGCAAACGTCGTTTTGCCATATAAAAAAAATGTGATACATAAAGAACCGCTCGATCGATTTTGTGCAAACTTCACAAAAACCATCTACTAAATAGTCCGAACAAAGCTTAAACATTTGGATTGGATAGGTGAGCCCGTTCTTGAGTTGGACTTATGCGGGTTTGAATATGGAATAATTCGTATATTTAATTTCACCCGCGTAAATCCCGATCTCGTTTGAATATCAAAAAAAAAAAAAAGTAAGTATCCTATGTTCTTCTCCTGGTTCTAAGCTACATCTCCATCAATTTTCAGCCAAATCGGTTCAGCCGTTCTCGAGTTATAAAAAGTGTAACTAAGACGACTTTCTTTTATATATATAGATATAGATATATAGATTTTTATAAAAGAAAGTAGGCACATATGTAACCACATATAATAAAAATCATTCTCTATGACAATTTACAAATAGAAATCTTGATATTTCTAATCTTTTGCGTAATAAAATTAAAATTAATAAGTAAGTATATTCTATTTCGTCATAAATTTTCAATACAAACTTATTTTATAATAATATTCATGTTTTTTCATTATTTTCATTACCCACTAACTTTTTTTAATATTATTGTTTTTTTTTTTTATTTTTTTATTTTTTAATCTTGATTGACCCATTCATTGGATCAAAAACAAACACAGCATAGGCAGATGTTATAAATTTATATTTTATATACATCATACTAACTTATTTTCCAACATTTCTTTTAGCTCTCATAAATATTTTTTCTAAACAAACATGTCAGAGCTCAGAGGGCTAATTCCGTACTTTAATCTCAGTCACATCATGTTTATGTCAACAAGAATTAAGCATACAAATATTTATATACACATTTCATATTATAATTTCCTAAATTCTGTTCCAAGTTAAATATAAAACTTTGGACGCCTCGCAAAGATGTATGCACAAGTCAAATAAATGGCGGAACACGGAGTGGGTACCGTTTGCAAAATTAATTAAGTTAATATTCTGTCTGTTTGTTTCAGGTAGAAGGTATGCGGGCGCCTAAAGTTCCCGCTACCTTGGTACTATTGCTATTTGCAATAGAAGCCCTCGACGCTAACAGAAGAAAACAGAAGGACAAGAATCTTCCAACAACAAATATATGTGACATAAGTGACAGAGACTCAAAAGTCCATTGCTACTGCGAATTCAATCAGGATATCAATGAGGCTGTCAAAACAGAATGCTGGGTCTTCAATGGAGGCATAGAGAAAACAGATCCTCTCTGGCCCAGTTTCATTTCGCAGATAAATGTAGAAACTTTAGCATTCAATGTCCGTGCAGACGGCGGACTATCATTCGTCCCATCAAAAGTGTTCAAATATTTAAGAAAAATGAAACAATTCAGCATAAAATACAGTTCCATACCGAATATAGACACCTATACGTTTACAAACATAACATCTGTCCAAGAGATAACGTTAACAAAAAACCAGATACACCATTTAGGTAGACATTCATTTTACAACCTACCAAACTTGACAATTCTTACGTTAGATGAGAACAGAATAACAGACTTAGTTACGGAAACATTCTACGAGTTGCCAGCGCTACAAAAACTGTATCTAACTAGTAATAATATAAGTTCGATACAAGATGGAGCATTCAGGCACCTTGTTAACTTAGTTGAATTAGAATTGGATAGAAATAATATAAGTGAACTCAGAAAGGAGTGTTTTGATGGTCTAGCCAATCTAAAAAGGTTAGATTTAAGGAGGAACAAGTTAACAGTGTTAAATTCTTTTACTTTCACTGAATTGTGGAACTTGCAAGCTCTATTGCTTGACTACAATGAGATTTATGGCTTAGCGCAGCGAACATTTGATGGATTATCGCAATTAAGAAAGTTGAGTTTGAGTCATAATAAGTTGGTGAGTCTTACTGGTGGACTTTTTGAAGGCGTCAGAGGACTTTTTGCACTGGATCTGAGGCATAATCATTTGAAAAGATTTACTATTGATAATTTGAAACCGATTTATGATAATCTAAAGAATCAGAACAGTTATATTTATTTAGAAGGTGAGTTTTTGACGAAACACTATTTATTTTATGAAAATCTATACTAATATTATAAAGCTAAATAGTTAGTTTGTATGTTTGTTTAAATGCGCTAATCTCAGGAACTACTGGTTCGAATTAAAAAAATATTTTTGTGTTTGATAGTCCATTTATCGAGGAAGGCTTTAGGCTGCTTATTATTTTTATATTCCCACGGGATTAGGACTTGCGCGGGTGAAACCATGTGCGCAACTGGTAAATAAAAATAGAAAGAGGGAAAAAATTGTTACGTACGTAGGTTAAAAAATCTTTTTTATTATCATTTTAGTTTTTCGAATGTTTTTGGAAATTATTCTCAACTAGTACGAGTATTCCTGAACCTTAATTTCTAAATTATAGGATTTTGAATAAGCTACGAAATTTCCGTAGCAAGCTACGAAAGCTTAACTATGTGCTACGGCAAATGCTACATAAGCTACAAAACCGTAGCAAAATCTACCAACAAATTCGTGTCTCATAACCACTAGTGAGAAAATAGGTAATATTTTCAAATCGGTGTCAAAGATCATTGGGGCAAATAGTGTGACAAACAAGAAATGCTAAAAATATCAAGAATAATTAACATTTTGTTCCTTTTATACTACACTAGCGACCCGCCCCGGCTTTGCGCGGCTATATTATGCATGTATTATACATATAAACCTTCCTCTTGAATCACTCTATCTATTAAAAAAAACCGCATCAAAATCCGTTGCGTAGTTTTAAAGATTTAAGCGGTTAAAGGGAAATAGGGACAGAGAAAGCTACTTTGTTTTATACTATGTAGTAATTACAATAATAATCTGTTCAAATATAATAGGCTTTTGTAGAAAAGTAAAAATAAATTTGTATTTAGTTACAAAAACGATTCAATCAGCATTATATTGCGTACCCATTTCGGGTTCAAGAGAATGTAATCAAACAATGGAATTAATTTTATGGAAGTCACAGACCTTTGAACAAAAGAAAACGTGGTATCTGTACAATATTGAAAGAGTAGATAAAATATAATTCTTAAACTTACTCTTTTACTCTCAATAAAGTATTTTTTCATTACTCATACTCCGAAAGTAGGTGTAAAGATGCATGAAGAGCGTGTAGAAAATAAAATTTCCAGCCCTAGGGCTTTTCTCTTTCACTGACAGCTGTCATGTCAAATTATGGCTTCGCACGACTTGTGCAATGTGCATGTAGCCAGTATCAGTAACCTTGTAAGAGGATCAGGTAGTATGGAGTCTCTCATTCACTCTCGTTGTTAGGAAGAATTTTATGTATTATTCGTAATGAAAAGCACAGTGTTTACCTCGGGTGAAAGACTCATTAAGTCCCTCGAACAATTAGCGCCCTCGCTACGCTCGGGCCAAACTCCGTCTAGGGACTTGTGATGAGTGACTTTCACACCTAGGATAACAATGTACTATTACGCCCTTTAAAAAAATAATAATGTGTTAATTTTTTGCTGATTCAAATTAAATAATAATATATTGTTCAGCGTTTGACCGCTATCTCAGTAAGTGACGATGCGGTGTAAGTAGCACGCTAACCTTAATGATACCTTTCCACTCGTGGCTTGAATACCTCCAAATAATCGGGTATATATTAAGACCAGTGTGAGGCTGTAAATTTCCATACAAAAAGCGGTAACGTTATAAATGAAATCTAATTTTGATAATTTTTGAAAATGTTCTAGATCTAATGGACTTTTTTTAGGTTATTTTATATTTAATTATTTACACAAAAATAAGTACATAAAACAATAACAAAAAAAAAATTAAAAAAAAAAATAGAATCAAAAAATTAAATCTAAACCTAGTCAAACAAACCCCTCCCCAGCGTTCCCGGTGCAAAGCTAGACAATAAATGGACAACAATGGATTTAATTATTTAGGTTTAACCGTTTTTATTTTAAAGAAATGTTGCCTAAGATAAAAGTTATTAGTAAAATATTAATATCTATATTTATGACTTAAAAACTTCATCGAGCGTTTTATTTGTTTTTTAAAAAACTAAACTGAATTACTAAAAAAGAAAAACGTAAACCTAGAATAAGATGCAGTGAATTAAATGAGACAAAATCTATTTCATTTGGTGAAGCATAAAGGGGGTAAAAACGTTGCGGCCTGCAACATTATTTGAAGAGCAAAATGTAGGCAATTTACGTCGGAATTTAAACTCTCTATCGCACGACACGGGTCACTTTTGAAAATACGTACTCGCGCCGCGTATCGAGAACTCACAATTCTCTTAAAATACCGTGTTTGTAATGTAGGTATAAAATATGAAATTATTTAAGATAAATTTATGTTACACGATAATAATTTATACGGCACTGTGTAAAATTGCCATCTCGGACGCGGACGACCCAAACGACGTGACAGCGCGTCTAATCGACTATACGAGACGTGCATTCAATTTCAATTTAATCATAAAAGTTCTACGTCAGCAAAAACGTGGCAAATTGCGGATTAACAGATAAGCAAAGGGGTTATTGTTTTACCCAGGTTAGCGATGACAAAATTTACAAAAATTAAATAATTCAGAAACAAAATGTTCTAACTTACGTAAATAAAACAGGTAAACAAAAAACATACTTGCCAATTTCAAAAGAAATCATTGAATCTTTATATTCTAGTATTTCAAAGCCAGTTATTCGTCGAAATCGCAAATAATTCCAATACATTGAAAGACTAATGCTAGACACGTGCCAAAATAAACCTACGCAATTCACGCTGAATAAAAAAATATTAATTTTCCTTTGTGATGTGCCCAAAATATGTTTTTGGGTAGACGTTTGACTTATTGACGGGTTGTTTTCCGTCCCGTCCTTACAAAGTAAATATATTATTATACAGGGTGTAACAAAAAGGCTGTAAATCCTACCACTCACGTCGATCGACCTGGAGAAAGAGGAGGCCTAAAACGCGAAAACTACTAGTTAAACTACGTTGCCGCGCACTGCGCCGTAAATCTGATAGGTATTAAAGTTTTATTTTGATTCTTCTGATAGACAACTAATAAACATTGTAGGTTTCGGATGTACCATTAACTATTACAACTAAACTATTACTTTATAACTATTGATTGTCTTTGTTGTTTTTGTGTGTTGTATCAGTGCTTCGTTTATTTGTAAAATGAGTTTTAATAAAAAAAAAAAATTGTATTTGTGCTAGTCAGACTATTGCAACTGCCAAAACTTAAATGGATAAATACAACCTGGCCTGTGAATTGGCCAGTAGAAATCAAGGCCTAAAATCAGTGGTCTCTGAGGACGCCACTTCTGTTTGAGCGGTTAGGTATACTCGTAAGGGCGTGTTCAGATGACACGCGTTGACCACGCACCCACCACGCGCATCACACGCGTTGACCACGCGTTGAAATTTGTTCTATACATAATTTGAGTCTTATGACACATCAATAGATCTTAAATTGCATTTATCCAAGTCACCCGCGCCCGCCCCGCGCCCGCCCCGCGCCCGCCCCGCGCATGCCCCGCGCCCGCTTGCATAAATGCAATTTAAGATCTATTGATGTGTCATAAGACTCAAATTATGTATAGAACAAATTTCAACGCGTGTTCAACGCGTGGTGGTGGGCGCGTGGTCAACGCGTGTCATCTGAACGCGCCCTAATACTTGTTAGTACTCCCAGGACATTACTTAACCTTCAAGCTGGAGTCATTTGTAACGGCACCAGTCGCGCGTAACCTAAACGACCTATGGGATACTTCAGAAATTTAAAAGACTGAACAATTCATAATAATTTATTTTTCACTAAGTATCATTATTATATCAGGACACAATTAGTCGAAAAAAAAATCTTAAACTCAAATAGAAACAAAATTACAATATCAAATGACATAATAACTCAAATTTCCTTTGGATTTAGTAAGCATCATATTTTTTTCTATCAGAAATTATAATATCAAAGTAACAAAATCAGTTGGCTTCATGTGATCAAATGATTAAAATCAAACTAAGTTTTAAGGTTACAAAAACTAAAACTAGATAAACCTTTTCCACGACGGACGTCGCGACAAAATCAACAGCGATATGTGCGGTGTGCACTTTAGATGTGCATTTTCATCGACGACCTCTGTGGCGCGTCGGGCGAACACCCGACTGCGACGCAGAAGGTTGCGGGTTCGATTCCCGCCGGGAACAAGTATTTATGCTGACCATAAATTCTTGTTTCTGGTTCTGGGTGTTTCCTATATGTATAAAATGTATATATTTACAAAAAAAAAAGTATATAAGTAGTTTATCCGTTATCTGGCACCCATAACACAAGCATTAAGTTGCTTAGCTTGGGGCTGGATGGCGATGTGTAATATGTCCTGAAATATTTATTATTATTATTTATTTTAGAGGGTGAGGTAGGGAAAATAAACAGTTAGTGTCGAGCACAGTTTTTTTTCCTAATTTCCAATTTTTATTTTATATATTGGGCTAAGGTCTGGGGGTACGTGTACCTAAGAGGTATTACATGGTTTTCTTTACAGGCTGTATAAGTCAATTATTTAATGTTAAGGTGTAAATTCAAATTACATTAATAATTTAATTGAAAATATATTATTAATTAATTACATATTAAAATATGGATAGGTATTTTGACGACTCCGGTTCATAAAATATGATTAGTTTCAATTATCGCTAATTGAAATTCACTTTATTGCTTACAAATTCATTTGAATACGGAATCGTGACAATTCAATTACCAAATTAATTATCTATAAAGTATAAAAATAATATTTTGATAAAATGTAATAAAGCTTAATTATGGGCCTTTATTACCTCATGAATGATTTTTATGTAGAAATGGATCAATTGATAGATTTCTGTTTTATTTATGGTGCAATAATGTGCGCACCATAAAATAAAACATAAAAAAGATTACATAATATAAAATACAAACAGGCAACCTGAATATAGATAAAGATCCTAAAAATAATACAAAAGATGGTCTTATTGCCTAAGGGCGATCTCTGTTAGGCAACCACAATAATAATGGCAGTTCGAAGAAATACTAGTACGGTATTTTTAATTTGCTGTTATTTAAAGATTCAAAATAATTATTGTCTCTTTGTAACTTCGTATGCAGGGCTTACCTAGGGCAGGAATAGATTCTTAAATTAAATCCGCATATGGCTTAGAATCGACACCATTGTTTAATAAAGTATTAATTAAGGTTCGTATTGTTACAGGAAACGATTTCAGCTGCGACTGTCATCTCGCGTGGATGCATAATCTCCGACACGAAGCTCGGAGCGTGAAAGTGAGAACGTCTTTAGAAAATTTCATTTGTAAATTCGACGCCGAGCCGTCTTTGAATTCACACTTTACTTATTTCGAAAGAAGCGTCATTGGCTCAAACAATTTGTACGATGCCGATGACAAAAGTCAAATAAAAGATTATTCGAATAATCTGGATGATTTTATTCAAGATGAAACCGAGGATGCTTATATTGACGAACCTAAATCAAGTAAAGGAGAGAACGAAAGGACGCTGCTTCAGATCCCAGTTGAGACTCTCCCGTGTCCTCAGGACGCGAAGAGTGTTACGGATAGAACGTACACTTATCCCTCGCAAAATGAAGCGAAGGATTACAGAAATTTAATTCATTCTTCCTCGTCGAAAATCGACGTCTACTTTGATCTTTTTTCGCTACCGTTTATAATATTAATATCATGGACCGCTCAAATGTGAATACTCGATGAGATTAAATTTGTTCTGTTTTGCACTTTTCCGTGAATAGAAATATTAGGGTAGTTATTTTTTTCGTAAATTCGGTGCCATGAAGAACGATGTACATATTTTTGTTTGTATTTATAATATTAGTATAAAGGACTGTACAACATAGCACGATCAATCACGCGAGGAAGGTTGACGCGACTTGCGCGAATTAACTAACTTAATAACCAATTAACACAAGTCGTTATGGTAGTGTTGTAATCGTGCTAGTTTTTCAGAGCCTTAAACATAAGATAAGATTAAAGAAATTATTTGTAAATATAGACTTATCTGTAAAAAATGTGATATAAAAGTAGATTAAATTTATTCTCCGAATACTTAGTTTAAATAAAAATGTTTTTTAATATCTAATCTCTTCTTGTACTTTGTTTCCAAATTGAATATATTCTATTGTAAATAATATTTTACTTTCTTGAAAAAATATCTAAATTAAGCTTGGTACAAACTGTCGAGACAGATATTAAATAAATCATTTTTCATTTAATGATAAAAGGTTACGCCCACTTGGGTCGCGCTAATAATCTTCTCGGTTTGTATAGAGCCTTAAATATTGTAAATAGGTGATATGTAATTAAAATTACAAAATTGTAAATAATTAAAATAACACATCATTTTATATGAAAATTAATTATTAAATGTATTAATTGAATAAAAGTTATTCCTTTGAAAGGCAACGTAATGTAATGAACGAGCTTCGCGAAACACGGAAACCGTTTTTGTTCATAATGCGATTAAATTACATGTTTTGTAAACATAATAAAATAAGCATAATTTATTTATCAGATATTCTGTAAGATACTTACTTAATATTAGCAAGAATATGTTGTTGATATAGGTTTTTTTTCCTATAGACTCATACGGAATCAATAAAATTAAGTTATAATAATTTAAATGTTGACTAAGGGTGAGCGCACACCTAGCCGCACCGCACGCGCCGCATTCGCCGCAGCGAAGGAAATCCCCAAGGTCGATGTTGATGACGTCACCAGCCGGAGCCGCGCGCATACAAACGGTGACTGCAGCGCGTGCGGTGTGGGCTGACAGCACCGTATTATACTAAAAACTTAAAATTATAAATTTTAATAAAAACATCTTTAGTCACATAAAAAAATTCGACTGAATGCTGCTTATGCTGCCAAACGCAACGCGCCAGAAATACCCGTCGCTTACAACTAATATTGTTGATTGTAACGAATGTGTTTTGTTTTTCTCAAAAGTGCTGAGATAGAATTATTGTAGGTCAAATTTAACAGATTTTTTGGGGGAATTTTGAGGCGAAAATTCTTTGATGTTTCAATGCTAAACTAGTTTTAATTCCTAATTTAACGATAGCTTCAAAACTATATGAAATTTTTGGCTCACCTCACTCACGCTCAAATCACACCAAAATATCGGTAAAAATCTCACCTAAAATTCTATCTCAGCACTTTTGAGAAAAACAAAACACATTCGTAACAATCAACAATTTTCACGCACAATGAAGGCGACCGGTGCCAATAGTAACTATTTAGTAGGCTGTGTACCAAGGTCGTTGGCGTATGAACCCCCTTAATCCAGGTACGTTACTAGTATAATGCGGTTTAGTAGGCGAAGATCTTAACACATAACATTCACTTTTACTTTCCTATGTCTTCCGACCATTAGGGCTCTGCAAAAACTGGTAAGACTGATCACGCGACTCCATTATGGCGCTCTTCAGACAGAATGCCTTGAAGTGCGTCCAATAAAAACGCGTCATTTGTCCATGGTACACACACAGGCCTATAAACAATAGTGAATACTTTTGTGTGCATGTCATGATCGACGGTAGATTTATGGTGTAATTATTATTATTAATTCGCGCAAGTCACGTCGCGTGATAAGTCAGCCTGTTGGTGCAGACCTTAATGCAGTTTATGCAATCTTAACTGTAATCGGAAATCCATTTAGTTAGACTAGTTGTGTTAGCACCAAAATTAAGTATTCTGTTTCCTACATTATCAAGTGATTTTAAATTATTTAGAGTGTTCGATACGATTATAATAAAAAATCGTACAGCCGTAGAAGTCTGAATCGAGGCTGTTTGGACCTGACCCATAACACACAATATCTAATTTTTTTGATTATCACTTAGTGTGTTTTAGGTTTATGTTTGTACAAACGCGATTATATTGCAAGATTTCACATATTGTGGTCACTTCATTTGGCATGACACAATGATTTGTCGTGATCAAGTTATCATAAGTTATATATTTAAAAGGCAGTAAAAATTAAATATAATAAAAGAAAACAATTCAGTTTATAAGTACCTATACTAGGACACAATAATGTATTATAGTGAAATAACAAAATAGATACAATCTCTTGTAATTGAAATTATTGAAAAGAATATAATATACAGGGTTATTGGTAATTATACTAGGAAGCCGTTGAGGGCTACTTCTGCATCTTAACGATCAACATTTGGTCTACGACTTTTGGAAATTCGAACATTATTTTGAAAATTTTGAGGATAGGTTTACCTGAAAATCAGCTGTTCCATACACGGAGAGGTCATTAACCTTGAAATTTAACTTACTTTTTAAGTTTTATCTACTGTTCTTAGTCTGAATAATCTTGGTTATAAAAAATAGCTGTTTTTCGAATTTACATAACCTCAAAATTTCCAAAAGTCGTAGAACAAAAGTTGTTTGTTAACCTTTACTGTTGATGGCTACAGAAGTAGCCCTCAACGGCTTACTAGTTATTAATAATAACCCTGAATGAAATAAATATATAAAATTCAAAGTACTGACTGATAGAAATATCAAAGCACAGTTCAAATGGACGAAATGAAATATAAAGGCACACAGATAGATATTATTATGATTTTGAAAAATTCTACTTGTATGTCACAGGTAAAGGTTAGTAGGTTATAATATAAAAATCTGAATCGTATCGGATGGTCTAAAACAACTGCACCAAGCATTGAGCTAATGTGTTTTTGTTCGATGTAGAATATTCTACAGCACTAACTACTAATTTTACCAGTTTATGAGTGTGTTTGACTATTTGGCTGCCATTGTTGTGGATAATGACCGTATGGAGTGTAGTATTATGAGCTTGCAGAATAAGCTCTGCAGTATTAATTCAGATTACGTTTTGTAGGAGCAATGGAATGTGTGTTGCAATAGATTGTTGAATTTTAGGCACAGTTCCCATACTATACCGGTTTATGACTGATACCATTATTGTGATTGGACTGAGGTTTGGATTCGTCCCAGATACCTACAGCACACAATAATAATTATTTATGTCCTCGAATTTGTCCAGTTCAATTATCACCATTATCTAAGAATCTTATTTGTGTTTAGCCATATTCACGTGACCGTCAGGATACGCAGCCCAAGGCCGGCCACCAGAGTTGTGTTAGAAAACTCCACCAATACTACCAATAGTATCACTTCATTTACCTAGTCTCGCTCAGCGCCAGCTTCGGTGAAAAAGGTCTAGCAAATCGAGGCCCTGTCTGCGATACCTGTTCTTTGTTGCAGCTAAATGTTAGATTCTATCTATAGGCCTTAATATGAAGGAGGTAATTTTTTTTTCTATATTTGATTATAATTAATTAATTTAATTATAATAAAGGAGGTAATTAAAAAAAAACGGTTGCACTTCGGGAGTGCCGACAGAAGTGAAAACTTCTAGTAAAAAAAAATATATTTTTACTGAACAACTACAAAGTATATTGTGTGTACAGTGTGATATCATCACACTGTACACACACTGTAGCTGCGTCTCGTAACGGTGTCGCGAGTTCCGAGATTTTATCTCATCTAAAAATATGCGTACCGCACTAAAAGAAGTTTTCACTTCAAAATTATTCTACAAAAATACACACGTCATCTCGCCTGGTGTGATATTTATCATGATAAGGTATTTCGGACTGAAACGTCAAAGTTCCGTAGAAAAATATTGTGTACTTATCATTTCGCTGTATGAGTGATAGATTGATCGCATCTGTATGTGGGAGGCTTTATCTACTCCTGCGGCTTCTGAGTCACGTACCACAATTTTGTTTCAGTCAATACAATTTTAATTAGTTAAATAAACGGAGGGTCGACGAATTTTTATTCTTTGTTTTACATAATTTTATTTGCTAAGGTCACCCGAATTAGGTCAAATTGACTTTTTTTAGTTATCGCGAATAATAAAAAATAGGTTGAAAAGGTGAAAATGCGTTCAATTTTGTTTGCAAACGTGGAATCATCTGAAAATTTTATTTACATTTAAGAGTTTTTAATATGGTTAAGTTGTGGTGGTGTCCTCTTTTGTGAAATTTGAAAATGCTTTTAATTTAGTTGCAAAATAAATTTAACTTTATTTTTAAACTTTTAATAGTGTACAAATATTTTCATTTAAAACATTGTGAAATAACTAACAAAGTTACCTACTGCTACTGTTACATAGAGTGATGAAACGTTTTAATAAAAACGAAAACATTGCTTGCTCGGTACATACATAGATACAAAGTTTAGTTATTTGTAGTACGAGTACGCAATGTGTGTGACTTAATGATACCTTCACTAACGTCATTTATCATGGTACAGCCACATGACTAAAGAATAGAGATGGTACGGCTGTAGCCGTGTTTCATTTGTAACAAATAGTTACTAGGTATGTATATTTTAGTGAATTTTTAGAGGTCTAACAACACATTCCTTTTTCTTGTTCTAATTATCCTTTGATTTAACCCTGTATTAGATCATCTTTTGTTTCCGTTCCGAAGACATTATGTAAGTACATCGTTGACACCTATAAGGTTTTACAATACATTCCTTCTTGTTATATTAATCCTTAGATTTCAACTTGTATTAGATCGTCTTTTGTTTCCGTTTCGATTGTCCTTTGTTTCTGTTTTGATCGTGTTTTTTTTTCGAATATCTTTTCTATTTTAAGCCATTTTTTATCTCGATCAACTTTTGTTTCCGTTGTGTTTCAGTCGTGTTTTGTTTGCGTTTTAATTGTCTTTTGTTTCTGGGTCGATCATCCTTTGGTTCAGATTCGACAACCTTTATTATAACATGGGGATGGATAAGGATTTTTTCCTTTTTATACCTACTGTAAAAATTACCAATATCTTTTGAAACACATATTGACGTGACAACGTCTTATAAATTGGTTTGCCGGGTGACATTTCAAGAAACTGCGTTACGCTCCGCTCACGTTATGCGCTCACAATGAGAGCGAGTGAGAGGCACGCGGGCATGGTTAGCCCGCCTAAGAGCGAGAGAGACAGACATAAAAAGTGAAAGGCACGCGTCCCTTCCACTCGAGCACAGTTGTTGTTTATATTTACGTACTGACCCATTTCTCTTGTCTCTTTTCGAATACAATTTGCTAAAGTCTATACTTTATATCCTACCTACGTCATAAAAGCAACATCAATTTTCCGATCACGTTTCCAATATTATATTTAGATAAAATATGAAACGTTAAAAATCAGTTAGTATAAGCACAATTTAAGGGCTCCTCAACAGCAAAAACTTCAGAATAGATAATGATTTTATTTGTTGAGTTGCTTTCGTTTTATTTATACGTACAATGTTATTTCTTTTGTCATCTTTTTGATATTTTTTTGTATGATTTTTTAAAAATATTAACAAATTGAAAAAAATAAACAACAAAGGGGTTGGAGTTTTTCAATGTTAATTTTAAGTAGAATTTAAAAAATCTAATTTTTGGAATTTAGAAATTATACAATGTGTTTCGACGAGAGCACTCTATGAAGACAGTGGTTTGTTCTAGACATCTAGGTACTTACATACTTATTAAATAAATATAAAAAATTGTCATACCTCTAAATTTAACAATAAAACACTTTTGGCCGCTTGACAGTGCGCTTAAACAAATTTAGCCAAATTCTAGCTAAATGCATTTAACGGGTAATCTAATATTAAATTATATTTTAATAACTAATAGATTGATATTATTTAATCAGTTTGACAGTTAGTTCACATGTTTAAGGTCTTAAAATCTTTTAATTTTTATTGTGTAAGTCAACCAAATTCTCTTTTAGTATTAAAATATGTATTCTATATATTGATGCTGGGTGAGGTAAGACGGATGGGGATCTGCAGCGGTGCCTTCTGAATCGCTGCCCTGGACCTGGCCCGAAGACCAGCGCTGTAGTCTAGCGTTATGCTTGCTGCAGCATTTCAGCTGAGGTCGGTCCTTATGGAATAGCACACGGCATCCTGTTCTCCCTACAATGTCCCTATTATTGAATTCAATAGATTGTTTTCTAATTCTGTCTGTTCTATTCTCATTTTTATTTATTTTTTGCTTTGTAATAATTATGTCTAGGTACCCTTTTTATATTTGTTTTCTTGTCCGTGTGCTATTCTAATAAATTTCTATTCTATTCTATTATAAGCATGAAGCAGATACCCAGATTATAAGTCATAATGACTCGTAAATCAATATAAATTAACCCGATAAAACCTCATTTTCTCTATGAAAGTACTATGAAGTAGTTCGTCTTGGAGAAATGCCAGGTACAAGATAGTTTCCGTATCAATACCACGTTTAATGCTACCACTTTTAAGAGATACAAATGTAATTTATTTACACAACGACCCAGTTGCAGTTTTAAGGTTTTATTCTTTGAATAGGTATTGCAAAACGTTGTACCTAACTAAGAGCTTTGTTTTATTTACGATTCAACTTATTTATTCGTGGAATATACCTAATCCGTTTCGAGTGCCGGGTGGCGGTCCAACTATTATGTCTAACAAATCTGACTGACTGGGTTTGTTCTAGAATTCTAGAGTCTAGGCGAACAACGACTTTATGAAATTTAACTATTTTAACGAATTTATTAAGGTTTTATTTCATGGAATTAGAAGTCATTGACCGTGAAGTTTTATACCTTAATTCAGTAGACATTACCTCAAAACTTTCGAAAAAAGAATGTTCGAATTTCTATAACTTTTTCATCTAGTGTCAAGAACAACCCCCTTTTGTAATACTATACCCTGTTCGAAACACATTCTATAGTTGCATGTACAAAAGTTGTATACATAAAGGTAAGGGTAATACATTTTGAAAGGGTATATTTGGCCCGGGGAGGTACAATATAATATCCTTGAAAAGGTCATTTGTAATTAGTAAGATTATTTTGGCCATATAATTATTTAACCGAAAAGATAATCAAATAGACATCAAAATTTAACTTGTATTAAAACTATCTTCTTTTCTTTGCCTTGACCTTTTCCCATTTATTTGGGGTCGGCCTTCGATATTCTTCTCTTCCATTTTGCACGGTTTAGTGCTAAGTTAGCGTCAATGTCCAAGGTTTTTAGGTCTTTCTGAACTGTCGTCAACCATGTGGCGGGAGATCTTCCGTGTTTTCGCTTCGTCGTTGGAATTTGTAGGACTAACTTGACCATGTGATCCTCAGGACGACGATTAGCAAACAACCAACAAACACTCCCGCACGCACGAACGAATTCGCAGACTGCGCGACCGACGTAAAACTGACGATATTAATTGACACATAGAACTATATAAAATTATGTAAACTATGGTTTTGTTTGCTATCTTTGTCTATCATGTACACCCCAACAACATTCAACATAAGTTAGAATTAGTTAAATATACGTGACATTCAACTGTGTTGACCTTGAAGTTTTCACTGTAAAGCCACCAATAATTGGCGGCAGCTCAGTATAGCGGAATGGCGCCCAACCCATTTTGGGTGGGAAAACGGTTTAGAAGTTAGGCGTTTCTCAAAAACTTGATCAGCTATTTGCGCTACTTTAAAACTACCCCGGATGTACCTACTGGTTTCTAATTCTGTCGAGCATGGTAGCTTCCGCTGACCATCGAAGCATGCACATTTCTGCCGTGTAAAGTTTATTTAGGTGACTACTATTTAGGGTACTTGTATTAAAACTAAGTACTTGTACTTGTATTAATAAGATACATTCATTCATTGGGAGTGACATAGGCTATTTCTAATCCCGATTTTCCCACGGGATCCGGAGTTACTAGAGTAAAACCGTGGGGGGCTGCTAGTCTTATAAGAAAGCAATACTTTTGAAGGTACCTATTTAAAATTGGTTAGAAGAGTAGCGGATCAGTTGCAAAAACGTAGCGTTATTTTTATCAAACAAACAGCACTTTACTGTATACAGGGTTATTTAGCAATTAAAATAAGAAAGCGATCGAGGGCTACGCTTTTGTACCTTAACGATAAACTTTTGTTGTATGTAAGATTTTTTAAAAATTTGTAGTTTTTCCTAAAATTTTGAGATTTTGTTTATCTATCTGAAAAACGGTTTTTTTGTTATCTACACGGAGATGACGTCATTACCTTAAGATTATACTTTTTCTAAATTCATCGACTGTTACAATTATAAGGTACATTTAAAAAACAGCTGAATTTGGAGTTAACGTAACCTCAACATTTTTCATGAAAAGTTAGAAATTCTATAAATCAGAGAACACAAATTGATTTTTAGTTAGGTATTCGTCAACAGCTTCTTTATATGATTGCCATAAAATTAAAGATAAAATACTAATACTACGTTTTCGCAACTGCTTGATTGTAGACCGAGTATAAAGAACACGTCTGATCAATTTTAAAGACCTTAACACTTTAAAATATCTAAGTGCTATTGACCCAAAAGTAAAAGAGACGGATTTCGCATACCTATCCCATATCATTTTAATATTTTAATTTATAGCCCAAAAAATATATTTTGGCAATCGATGCTATTATTATTCAGGAGCCTCTACATAAAAATATGAGTTTATTGTTTTTATATAGTAAACTTATGAACATGCTCGAATTCTATTATAAACAATACCACATACTGACCTATTTTTCTTGCCAAACTACGCACTTAGATTTTACTGCAGCATCAGATAGAGGGTAATAAACGTTATTTTTAAAACTTATGTTTTTTAAAATAATGTTTGTTTGTATTTTCGTGTTATGTGTCTGTTTGTCAGTGTGAAAGTGACATCGAAATTGTGCTATAAATATTAAAATAACGCTGAAATCTTAAGCTTTGCATTTGCAGCTATAATTTTGTTACAGACATTGTTTGGAATAATCAAAATGCATTTTTGCCTTTCTGCCTTTTTTTTATTTAACTATTAGAACATTAGTTAGATAGTACACTGTCAATGGATATGAAAATAATGTGGAAGTTTGTGTATGAGTTTGTTTGTTTGTAACATCCTACCCGGCAGGGCTCATATGTGAACTTGTATGCCAATTGTAACATCTATAGTACCTACCAAATGAATGTAAATAAATGAAATGAAATGAACCAAATGCGTTGAAACACCGTTTGTAGATACGAGCAACCTACGGAATTCAGACTTACACGGGTCCATAATATATTGGCCTATTTAGGGTGCCGCGCTGTAAAGTAGTGCCTGGGACATCATTTAGATAGAGCAGACTTACCCAGTACCTATACCACCCTCTCAGCTTAGTCGGAGGAAATAAATTATATTAATTTGTATTCTGAGTAATTATTTCCCGGGTCTCAATCGCGTATTTTTATTTTCAACCCCCGACGCAAAAACGACGGGGTGTTATAAGTTTGACGTGTCTCTCTGTGTGTGTGTATGTGTGTCTGTCTGTGGCATAGTAGCTCCCAAACGGATGATCTGATTTTGATTTTGTTTAAAAGGTGAATTAGTCGGAAGTGTTCTTAACTATGTTTGATCGAAATGGTTTATTATTTATCCTTATTTGTATTCAATCAACATTTTAGTTCAGATGTTCGCTCTAATTCACTGTAACGTTGAATATCTTTGCGAAAAGCATTTGCCATTACATCATATCAATATAATTTTTCATCGAAACGATCGTTGTGTGACACTAACGTTCCTACTGCCGCTGCTATGAAATATTTAACATCAGTAATGTGTTGAATAAATAACATAAAACGACGGTGAACTGGTGGGAACGGAGAGACAACTTTTTATCGGCTGATTGTTATTTTAGTCACTATTTTATGGTTGTGGTGGGTGTATGGTTCTGTTGAGAGACTGCTGCAGCGCCAACCGAACTTTCTATATCAGTCCTTTCTGGGCAAGGCTCTATTTGTCAGAGGGATAATCAGGATAGATATTTGAGGATATCAGGAGGGATATTTGTCAGCTCTTCAATAAATTTTGCTACATGATGTGGTTTTGGAAGGCTGTTGATGTTTTTGGTACGATATGTTCTTTATCGCAGGTTACTGACCCATTTTTTTTTTCTAAGATAATGTGTCTACTTTCCAAAGTCCAAACGCGTGTTCCGGGACACGTCATTTTTTTATACTAAAGAGCTTGCATTTTACCCTAATCTTACCTGATAAGACGATGAGGTGGAGAATGTTGCATGCTCGCCTAAAAGAAACCTATTGGCTTTAAACTTGAAGACTCAAAGGTTGAAGTGATAAGGGAACAGCTACGCGGGCAGAGAGTTCCACTTCTTAGTAATGCGCACGAGAAAGGTGGATGCATGACGTTTTGTGTGCGAAATTGGTGCAGTAGTCATAAGTATTATCTCCGCCAGTACTCCATAATTTATAAATATGTGTGCGGGCTTAAGAAGAAAGGGTACTGGGGGCTCTCTCCATACAAACGTAGTCGACTGTCACTAGAGCAAATATTTTTGGTGCATAAAACTTATAACTGCCATGACCATGCCCCTATTTTACGTTTTTATTTTTATTTTTTTAATCTTAATTTCTATGATACTTAGAAAAAATAAAAAATAAATAGGGGCATAGTCACGGCAGTTAGGTATAGGTTTTATGACACAAAAATATTTGTGCAAGTGTCATTATCCAGGGAGGAAACAGTCGACTACGTTTGTATGGAGAGAGCGCAGGTACCCTTTCACCTTAATGCGTATTCTGTAGATATTATAGTCCATTATACCAAAGTTATAGATTTTTTAATTGAATTCGCCATAACCGGGTGGAGCGATAGTTACTAAGCGCCTACGAGACCGGTTCAAATTGAGGTGTTTTTTTTAGTCTATTGTCTAGACATTAACAATGTAATCTGAATTAATAACTCATAACATTACAAAATAGTCAAACACTGTTAATTAACTACTTGTATTTAGGTACTTATTCAACTGACTTAGTGATTTGTAGTAGATCCTAGCATCCAAATGGTAATCCTCCACTGCTCCTTTCCCTTCTTGTCAGATTTCAGACATTTTTTAGTCTAAAAATGTAGGCCCTATCACTAAAATACTAAATATTAAAACACAGGTAGGGTATGAATTTTTAGACTGAACTAGCGACCCGCTCCGGCTTCGCACGGCTATATTATGCATGTATTATACATATAAACCTTCCTCTTGAATCACTCTATCTATTAAAAAAAACCGCATCAAAATCCGTTGCGTAGTTTTAAAGATCTAAGCATACAAAGGGAAATAGGGACATAGGGACGGCTAAAAGTGACTTTATTTTATACTATGTAGTGATGATCCATTCAACGTGTCTTCATCTTTTAATCTATGTACGACTTTTAGAAATACGAACATGTTTTCCGAAGATTTCGTGAAACAGTTGATTTTAGAGTGAAAATTAAGTACCTCAGAATTATCGAAAAAAAAAAGGTTCGAATTTCCAAAAGTTGTTCGCCTAGACGTCTAAAACAAACCCTTTAAGTATTAGAAACCCTTCGTGAAAACACGTTGTTTTATTATATCTTTATTATTCACGGATAAAATCACTTTTAAAATATGTATATAAATTGAAATTTATCGATAATTTGCCTACAAATTGTAATTATTTTAATTTATTTGTAACTTCATTACAAAATGTAAATATTAAACCTTTGTAAAGTACTAATAAAACAATTTAATTAATTAAAGGTTGATGTTGAAAATCTTGATCATGCTTTTATTAATTTCAAACTGGTTTTCTATTTTAATCGACCTCAAGTAGGAAGGTACCACTTTCGGCCTATTGATGAACGCTTTTGATTAGTTAATAAAAATCGGCAATTTATGCTAATTGAAAATGGTGACTAATTAAAGATTTTGACATATTTTATAGGCAAATAGAACAAAAAGCAAAAAGAAAACGCTTGATAGCGGTAAAAGAATCAGCGTATGGTTAAAAAATTTAAACGTTAATAAAAACCTAGTAAGTATTTATTTAGTTAATTTTATTTAGGTATTCATTTCCACAACTCTTGGCTTGAAGACGGGGAAACCTATGTAGGGAGTAAAACCGCCAAACTTCAGTGAAATTAGGTGGATCACGTGAGTCGAATGCATTTCGACCGATATACCAAAGTCGTCACGCATTGGGTGCTGGAAGACGACCTTTGGAATCGACGCAGACGACGGAAACGATGGCGTAACAATCTCGATGCATTTAACGGAGAATCGCCGAACGTAACCCAACACCGAACTGCTTGGAAAGATCTTAGGGAGTACTTTGCCCAGCTGTGGGATAATACAGACTAACAAAAAAAAATCATTTGGTACTCAAAGAAAAACGTAGATAACTAAGACATTTTATATACTTATATATTAAGGTATGTCTTACCCCTGTGAAGAGTTTTACTGCCGACTGACCTCTCGAGAAAGATAAAAACGAATTTGGAGAGAAAAGTAATGTCAATTTATACATAACTATATCTTTACTAATATTATAAAGGGAAAACATTTGATTGTATGTCTATCTATATACTAATATTATAAAGAGGAACGTTTTTTTTGTTTGTAACGAATAGACTCCGAAACTAATCAACCGATTTTGATGAAACTTGTTATGAGGATAGGTACATTGGTTCATTCGGAATTTCTGCTACATTTTATCTCAATACTCCCATTGGATCGGGAGTTACGCGGGTGAAACTGCGATGCAATAAAGGTTTATTCTTTACTAGCGACCCGCCCCGGCTTCGCACGGCTGTATTATGCATGTATTATATCTAAAAACCTTCCTCCTTAATCACTCTATCTATTAAAAAAAAACCGCATCAAAATCCGTTGCGTAGTTTTAAAGATCTAAGCATACAAAGGGACTTTATTTTATACGATGTAGAATGATGATAAGTTAAGTACTGTAAATAACTACTACTACTATTAAGTAAGTATACAAAGTAGGCACCTATATACAAAACATAGCAAATATTATGTAGAGTATTGTATTAAGCATCCTAATTTACTTCAAATAATATTATTCTACTTAAGTACAATCTACGGTCAAAAGTCTCTGCCCACCGTTACGTTTACAATCCTGTGCAGCACTATTTGAACATTATAACAACGTAACCTGTGGATCGAACCCACGTCGGTCGGTGTAGCGGGTGGTGGCTTATACCTCTCGGCCAACTAAAGACATAGCTAACATGTTAAAAAAAATCACACTGAGTACTTTTAACTCAAGTATTTAAGTTTCTGTGTAACGTCTATTAGAAGAAGGTCGTAAGTCCAAAATACTTGTTGATAGTATTATTGTAGCAAATGTATTTACTTATGACCCATACTGTAGGTACCTCTCTTGCATTAATTCACTCCAGCCAACGTATTTATTTATAGCGAAAATGTCTGTCAATATCTACAAAGGGTCTTATCTTAGAAGCAATCTTGTTGTGTTACATTTAGATTAACAGGATTAAAAGGGAAATTGATTGGGTCAAAATACCTAAGTAGAAAAAGCTTTTAATCTTTTAGATCATTGGATACAATTGTGGAGATTAGGTTACTTTAGATCCTTGCGTAATTATGTGGAGTAAGTAGGTACCTATATAAATTACGTTAGAGAATCCTTATAGCTATTGAGCTATAAGTATTCTCTAACGTTACTTATTACTTTATAAAAATGTATTGACATTCTTATAAAGTAATGGGTTAACACCACCTCATGCGGACCCAGGTTGGCCGCTACAAAGAGATTATGGCTAGGTGGGGTTTCTCCACTCTGTGTGAGTGTGGGATGGCCGCCCAAACGATGGCACACTTGACGGCTTGCTCTCTCTGCCCAGCTGCTCTGCAGACGACCTCAACAGGGCAACAGATAATGCGATTGCCGTGGCTAAGTTTTGGGCGGGAATGCTTTGATCAAGGTGCATTGCATTGGTCGCCGTTGACACGAAGAAAAAGAAGAAGACCACCTCATAATAAGTACATAATTATAATTGGCCTTTAGGTACCTACACTTAATCTAGATGATTTAAAACATTTTAAAACTTTATTTTATCTAAATTTAAAACTAATGGTGCTGTAGTATCTAAAACATGTAATAGATAGAGTGTAAGCTTGCCCAGCAAATAAACAACCCTCTCAGCTAAGCCGGGTGTTCAGAGAAAATAATTCGTCAATACATCAGGAGCCAATTTAGTCGCAGGGTAAGTGTAATATTTATTAGCTCTGAGAATAATCCATTGGTCGGCCGGAATTCGAATCCAAGACCTTCGGGATGAACGTCGAGGTCTGCCACTAGGCCAACAACGGAATTACCAGTATCAACAAAAACAAAAGATCAGCAAAGTAATGCCAAATTGCCGGTCAGGTTATGTTACCTCAACGGAGACCCAGTAACTGACTGAATATAGGAAATAGTGCATGGGTCCATGGTCTGAAATAATGAAATAGGTATGCACTTAAAATCATTCTATTGAGTGTTCATCGAGGTCGGCCACGAAAGCCACGAGCCTCGACCCAGCTTGGCGGGAGGAGGCTCACGACCGCGAATGATGGAGGGAGATGACCCTTGCCTGGCAGTGGGGAACTAAGTTGTTAGAGAAAAGGTTTTTAAATCGACAGGTGCTGATACGAACTTGGCCAAGTAAGTAGGTAAGTTATAATGTATGTGGAAAGTATTTCAAGATAAGTTTTATTAATACAATTTGATGCCCAAACTACATAAGTCAGAAGCAAATTGGGGAGTTTGACATTTTTTATGCAAAAAAAATCACAGTAATTTTTAGTCAAAATATTTTTCATTTTTAATTTATGGCAGGATATGTACTTCAGATCAGACGGAGCTATGTTTTAATATTTATTGGCCATCGAATAAAACGATAAATTTAATTACATAAAGAGGTTGGATTAGGAACATCCGTTAAACGTATATTTATGACGTTCATCCGTCGTTTGGTTACAAGTGACGATTTTGAATTGTGTTTTCAATTTACTTACAACAGCCTTGGTTTTCATAATCCACAGGAATTTTGCGGCCCTTAAGGTGATATTTTTTATGACTTAGATAATTGCACTATTTAGCAAACTAGTTTTTAGAACATTAAACATTTTCACTCTCCTCAGACCAGCAACATTTACTAAATTGAAATATTTCATTTTCATAATGTTCCTTAAAAAACTGTAACTAAAATTAACAAATGTTTATGGTTCAACAGAACGTGGCACTGTCTAAAGTTTTTACTGCACCCTCAGGGCGGAACTTTGACACCGTTTTAATTAGTTGGGTTTATTTTAGCTTGAAATGTAGGTGAGAGGGTGAGCCTACACGTATCATACTACTTTGAGGCTATTGTACAGGAATTATTTTTACGTTTTGTCGTCTAAACAAAACTAAAGATTTTTTTCAACTCTATTTTAAACAACGTATTATTATTTTCGTAAATATTTTTTGTACTTATTTAAAAATAATACATTGCGATACAAGTGTGGAAAGTTGATCATTCCATAGAGGCGGTTTATGACGCGCGAGCTGAACGCGAGCGTGGCAAAAGCCGAGATGGAATGATTAATCCACACGTGTATCGTACGACGTTTTTTATCACAGTTGCAAATAAAAGAAAAGACTTGTTAAAATAATAAAAAGTTTTTAAGAATTTTAGGTTATGTTTACCTACTATTTTTTGTTAATTACACTCCCGAAAGGCTAGGCAAAAGACTTTTAACCTTTTTTTTTAGGGTTTTTTCATTTGTTTTTGCGTCGGCAGTTAAAAACAGAATATAATGGTAAGCAAAAAATATATTTATGTACCTAAAGAAAAAACAAAATAAAACAAAACTCAATTTTTAATTATTTTCAAAGACGTTATCACGTAAAATTATCGTTCGTTATCAGACTTTAGAAACAACCTTTTGAAAAGAAGAAAAAAGGTACCAACAAAGAGTTTTATGCCAGCAAGGCTTAAAAACTCTTTGATGGTACCTTTTTTCTATACATCAAAACAGTATAACCAAAGATAAATTAAGAATGTTTCATCTACATAATATGTCATTAGCAGTAAGATACGTATTTGACTTATCGGGGTAGCGTATTATTTTAGCACAAATTGGATTTTTTTTTATCGCATGCGTGTATAATACTTTGCATTATGAACCTAAAAGCGGTTTAATAAGATCCTCTTTATGAGCAACTCTGATAAAAAAACAATTGATAGGCTTTTTCAGGTACACATGGGGTACGTAAAACGTCTTGTGCTTGCATGCCAGCATGCTGCGTGCGATTCTGATTACGGCATCATTTGCCTACGTCTTTTTTGCTGTCATGTACAATTTGAGGGTCTTCAACTCGTAAGTGAACAGGTATCCTTAAAGAAAGCGTAGACTGCATCGTCATCTATCATCAGGCAGGTGTTATTAATAGTAGTCAAACGCTGACCTATTTAAAAAAACACTATTATAGTAGCTTCTATCGTCTAATTACCATGGTAAATGAATGCCGTAGATGTTATAATTTCCTAGTTATAAATGATCTTTTCATAAAGATTCCGTACACAAAGGGTAAAAACGGAACCTTATTCTAAGCTAGCTTCCCACGGTCCGTGATATCGCGGACGGACCGCGGACCAGCTCGCACGACACACCGTGGGAAGGGTCTCGTCCGTGGTAGCACAGGACGTCTGTGGCGGTGCGCCGGTATCCGTCGCGAGGCGGTAACTTCAAAGGTGCGTCTCGTAGCACAGACGACAGGTCAGACCTTGTTTGTACGTAAACAAGTCAGAACTTGTTTGAACACGAGTAGTGGTGTTGTGTGTAGTTGGTTGCGGAACTTGCGGAGAAATGGAGTGGACAAACGAACTTATTTTTGAATTTTTGAATCTTTATCAAAATCTTTATCTGTCAGAATCTTTATCTTTGTCAAAACCACAGCCGCAGCTGCAGCGACGATACGTTCTCTTTCACTTTGCATTTTGAAATGAAGCTATCAAAAGATCGACACAGACCGACACGCACCGTTGGAAGAGCCCTGTCTGTGTGCGTTGCCGTCCGTGCGGTCGTCGGCTGTGCGTGATGATCCGCAGAATCACGCACCGTGGGAACCCAGCTAGACTTCACTGTCCGTCCGTCTTTCCGTCTGTCTGTCACTAGGCTATATTTAATACCGTATAACGATTAAATAGATAATTAGGGCCGTGGCAGACTGGGTAGACCCAAGAAGTGCTGGCTTGGCGTCGTAAAGGGTGATATGCGTGCAAATGGCTTTACTAACCAGGATGCCGAAGATCGTGCGAAGTGAAGGCGTAAAAGTAGGAAAGTGGACCCCGGGCTCCCGAGAGGGATGCAACCGGGAACATCGCTCGGATGATGATGATGATGATGATGATTAAATAGATAATTATGTTTTGGTTTTGACAAAGAACCGTATTACTGACCGAAAGGAAAAAACTTTCACGTCAAAACAGGTAAATGTAGAAAGTATATTTTGCCGGATAGTCGGATATTATTAGGTAAAGTTAAATGAACAAGAGCCCTTCTGCTACTTTAGGACGAGAAGAATAAATATTGTCCTTTGTGCCTGCTATATTACACTGGCAGCCTTTAAGGTTATGTCTTTAAGGTTTCAGACAAAGGCTTTTGGAAACCTTAAAGTAAAGAGGTGTGATGTTACAGGGCTTTTAACGGGTAAGGGTTACGAGCTATAAAGTTGTGTTTGTGAAGATGGATTTTGGAATGGAAAGTGTTTCTTATGTGTTCTTTAAAGTGACAGGGATTGTGCTTCTGTAACTTTTTACAATAAAGTAAGAAAAAAACCCTTATAACCTAAGATCCCTTTAAGGACGACCTTCATCGAGCTATTTAATGGATGAAATGTATTTTATATCAAATTAAATAAACAAAAAATATATTGCAAAAAAAAATTTGTCCAGAATATGATTAATTAACACTTATTACTTTTGTTTTGTGTTTTTAAACCTTTTATTGGTTTGTGTAAGATACAATTTCCATACCAATCGAAAGTATGAAGCCCATAATATACCGCAACCATTAGGTTGACTATTTCTTCCCGTCACAACTCTTAGGTAGGCAGTTAAATCAATACTAGTAATTTGCACTGGTCTGGTTAATGAATTATAGTTAAGTTAAAATAAAGATTATGTATTTCATTGGTATCATCGAGATTAATGAGTTAAGAGGTAAAATACAATAATAGATTCAAAACATAAACTAAAATAACATCCCTTAAAATACATAATATTCCATTTCCTCACAAAAATATTAATTGAAAAGAGAGAATTTGATAAGCTATCTTCTAATTACGTTGTAGAATTGGGACCAAGAATTCTGGGATTTGTCACTTTCACTTCGTTGCGCTATGAATTCTTAATTAAAAATGACTTATACGAAGGACTTGGAACATTCAACGTTTTAATAATGGAAATTTTCACTCTTTAATCCATAATTAGTGTCGATGGGGTTTTACTTTGAATGAGCATTATGACTGTGTGGCCACAACGCAGTCTATAGAGTACCATCTCCAATATACAATGTGCCCTAACACCTAAGTCTGCTAACACAATCGTGTTTCAATAGAGTGTCGATGGAATCGTAATAGACATTTTATGTCAAAAATATGACATTACGTGTCAAATTGGTATTCTCCTAATGTTAACTATTCTATCGAAACACCACTGACTCACTTTGGTATTCTGCTCTAGAATCGTGGCTCGATGGAATCTCGATAGTTGTCAAAACGGTATATCGCTTAGCAACACATACCACGTTGCTAGGCAACACCTGCAACGTATCTATTATCCATTCCGACTCCATAACGATTCTATTGCGATGTTATTTAAACTTTAGCAGAATACCAAAAAAGTAACAATCTCGATATAGGTAATACCAATAGAGTCTCGATGTAATGACAATGGTAAATCCATTAATGCAAAATAGCAGAATATGGCCCCTGTACCTTGGACGACCTTTACAAAGCCAATGATGCTGCCATCGCTGTTGCAAGCTATTGGTTAGCCAAAATTTAATTTAGCTCTGCCTTTGTCACTAAAGGAAGAATAATTATTCATTAAATAAGCGATTTTTATTTTTTTTATTTTGAGGTGCTCAATATTTCGATACTGGTAAATACTATTTTCACGAGAGTGAAAACAAAAAACGTGGCAAACCCTATTACTAAGACTTCACTGTAGGTATATAATATGTGTGTCTGTTGGTCACCAAGCTGTATCTAGACTGTTGAAATTTTCACAGATGATGTATTACTTAAGACCTTTAAGTTATGAGCATAACTTCAAATAATGCCTGCAGAGCCTGCGGTGATGTCAGAGAAACTATGGAGCACATACTGTGTGAATGCGACGTTTTAGCAGCGAAGCGTATGAGCCTCCTTGGGAATGCGTATCCCAAACCGGAGGAATATAGGTTTCTTCCTCTCAGTAGGATCACCGCGTTAATTGATCACTTCTTCAAAGAGTAAGGAACATTAAGGTAGGGGTAAACACAAAAGATCCCATTGGGTCGAAGTGTTGCTGGCTATTTGTCAGCCCCCAATAGATAAGATAAGAACTTTAAAAAAAAACAAGTGAGGCTCCCATATAACTTGGTATACTCTTGGTGCGCGAGTCCGACTCGCACTTGGCCGGTTTTTAAATAATTTCAGTAGTGAAAATAACCTTATTATTCATTTAAAATCCTATACAATAAATAGAAGACTTGAATTTTACCTGTGTCCATACTGACTAAAAATAGAATATGATTATTATGAAATTGAAATGACCAATATCACGAGGCCCAAAGAAGAAATTTGGAAAAACATTCCAAAGAAAAAAATATAATAACAGTTTTCCTAAAGTAAGTAAAAGATAGAAAGATTAGACCTATTTGCATGTTATTATTAGATTATCTTATATATATTTTATCGAAAGCGACTAGTAAACGATCAAACAATGCTTTCATCTCTTCTCCTTAGTTTTTTGTAGTTCCTTTTCACTTCGTGTTTACCATACATTCTAAATTAATATTTAAGACGCATGAGGTAGTTAATTATTGTTTTTAAGATTATTAAAATGCGCTTTATGCTTCTCATTCTTCAAAATCATAATACTATAAAGGCTTCAAGTGTGCAGTTCTGGTCAGAGATTAATGAAAATCCTTTATTTTGAATACTGAAACCAGCATACGTTCATGTGTCAGTTTAAGTTGGTCTTTTGAGATTGAAGTATTGTTTGAACGTGTAATGGGTGCCTTAGATTCTTGCATATTTATTCTAAGGGAAAGATACGTGTTTAATATTGCGCGGCGTATAACAGATGATTTACTGAGTTAAGGTAAGTATTGTTATGAGCAAGTAATTTCAGTGAGTTCTCGCTTTTTTATGGCTTTAGCTTTTTCTCTTGAGTAATTTTAGAAACAGTTTGTTTAGAAAAATAATTTTGGTATTTTTTACTCACTGACGCAAAAGGACGGGTTTAGAACCTAAGTTCGACTGCAAAACTTTTCTGTCTAACACATGAAAATTATGGCTACGTCATAATTATTTATAATTTACCACCAACCAGAGAAAGCGAATCTATGCCCGATTAATACTCAAGGTAAAAATACCAAAGCAAATTAAACTCATTTCTTTTGCACATACTTAAGGTAAAAAAGACTAAAGCAAAACTCATTTATTATGCACATACTCAAAGTAAAAATAACTAAAGCTAAACACATGTATTATGCATATAGGTACTCAAGGCAAAAAAGACTAAAGCAAAACTTATTTCTTATGCACATACTCAAAGTGAAAAATACTAAAGCAAAACTCATTTCTTTTGCACATAGTCAAGGTAAAAAAGACTAAAGCAAAACTATTTTTTTATTGCACTGGCCTTACATTACTGACCGTACTAAAAGGCATAAATTCCCGCAAGATATTACGAAATATGCCACACGACCTAGCTAATTCAGTAACCATTCAGGGATAGTTATTTTAGATTACGGCTTTAGGCAAACAACGTGTTTGTAGCAGGCTAGAATGTTATCTGGTGCTTTGAGTAAACTCTGAAACTGTAAATTTCGTAGAATTTCAGCAACAAAGTATCAAAGCAATCAAATTAACCCACACGATCAAGGAGTGTAAAAAATGTGTGTTTTTAACTCCAAAACATTCGAAAATGATTACTTGATATTAATTAACTTTAAATCATTTATTTCAGGCACAGGCTTTAAACAATAAGTAGAGATTCATTTAAATAAACGACTTACCGACTAAGATACATAGACTTAGATAATCTATACTTTATTATTACCTACTAATGAATTATAAAGAGGAAAGATTTTTTTTGTTGTTTTGTTTGTATTCATAGGCTCCTAAACTATTGGACCGATTTTGATAAAACTTGGTATGAGGATACATTGATTAATTGGGACTAACATAGGCAACTTTTATTTTTTTTCCCACGGGTTTGGGAGTTGCGCGGATGAAATCACAGAGCGCTGCTATTACTATTAATTTTCAGGGTTCTCTATCTTCGGTCTCGCCTACCTATAGTGTCGGTGTACAATGCCGGTTTGCCAGAAATCGGAAGAAAATAACATGTCCTGCGATATCGTTTATGACACCTGTTGCTGATAACAAAAGTTTGCGACATCCACTCTCTAAAAATAAGGTTTAAATATGTACCTAAAATGATGTGACAACGACCTTTAGCTGAAATCTTTTAAAATAAATCTCAATGTCGAAATTTTGTTTGCCTATCACCTTACTGATATGCGAGGAAAACTTTGAGATTTATTACAGCTATCTCTTTGAAAATCTTTTATCTCGCTTTAAATTGGTTTTCTTAGGTTTTAGATATTATGTTAGAATAAACTTAGGAAATAAAGAAGTACCTAGTCCATGATAGTCTAGCTAAAAATTATAGAAATGATTAATGCAATTTTATATACGTAAACGTGTATAATTTTTTAAAGACATTGCAAAATCAAGTTAGATCATGTTTTCTTACAACTGTTTTGATTTTAAAATAAAAAAGTCATGGCACCAGTCGATGATAGTTATAGATGATAGTAGCTTATTTGTTACTCTGGCTCAATAAAATAAAATGGCATTTTATTTTCCCTTCATACTTATTTTCAATTCTTATTTATTATTTATTAATACAATTTTCATTAAGAATGGCCCTTTTCTTAGGATGCAGGCCTCCACCAATCTTCTTCATTCTTCTCTATTTTTCACCACGTCCATTCAGTTGTCATAGCTTAAGTTAATTTACATCGTCTGCTCGTGTTAAGTGCTCTGCCTATTTCAATTTCAGATTTGTTAGTCAGAGAGCAATATGTTTAAATACATCCTCGGTTCGCTTTCATATTTCTAAGTTTCTTATTTTGTCCTTTAGTGTAATTTAAAGCACACTGAATTTACATAATCTATACTAATATTATAAAGAAGTAAAGTTTGTGTGTTTGTGTATTTGTTAAATTGTAAGGGGTAATCTCGGGATCTACTGAACCGATTTTAAAAATTCTTTCACCAATAGAAAGTCACATTATATACATATGAGTGTCATAGGTTATATAAAAAACCGAAAAATAAAAAGGCTTTTACGTGGTAGTCCGTTTTGCAAAGTGAATCGGAGAAAAAACGGTCGAATGAAAGCGTTTCTTACGAACGCTGCCTTAACTATGAAAGATATTTTTGAGTTCTAGAGAAAAGATGTGGAGCTTGAAAATGCCTACAAAAAAGTCAACGACAGCATATGTCTAACTTTTATATTTAAGTTACAAAAAGTATTTTTTTTAAATATTAGTATAGATAATTTAATTTATTAACATTATGCCCAACGAAGTGGGCACGGGTCAGCTAGTATGATATATTTGTATTTAAATATTTAAATCTAAGTTATGAATTCAAGTCTGGCAACCGTAAGTACTGCATGGTAATATACAAGTCTAGAACTGACTCAGTAAATCTTGGACAACGAAAGGATAACCCATCGTCGCTTCCTGTCGTGCACTATTTTCTACCAGAAAAGATACAAGCCGATGATTATGTAAGTACAGCTGTGTCATTTGGACGTAAAAGGCTTTCATTGTTTGGGCACAGAATTCTCCGAACTTGTTAATAAAATTAAATCCCGTTTGTAAGTATTAACCCTCCAGGTTAATTCTGTATTAATAAATATTTTTACTAATTTTAATGCTTCCCAATATTAGAATAAATATCCATTACATCTGTTGTTTACACAAAAAAACGGATTTCATCCTTTTGCTTTACCATCAAAGAGTTTAAATGTAAAAAGTAAAAAATAATCAAAACCACTTTACCGAAAAACAGAGAAGGTAAATAAAAACTTCATTTTCAACCATTATTTATCATGTTTTTCACGGGAAACCGAGTTTTTATGTGATCCTTTTTAACGTCGTAATTATGCATGAGACTTTGTAATATAAAAACGAATTTTACAAGGACAATTATTTTGTAAACATCTTTTTTGTTTGTGGTTATTATTATAAGGTTTTGGACAATGGACAAACCAACCGACATTTTTATGACACGATTTGAGTTTGGTATGAATAAATTTATAATATCAAGTCCTATCAATTATTACTTTTGAATTTATTTCTCCCATAAATATGTACTAAGAAATAAGAAGGTAATAAAAAGACTATGTAAAAGAAATCGTGTACCCAGGATGCATCAGGGAAAAACAGAAACATAAACCAAAACATGGAAATATATTTCTCTTTAAATAAAAAACCTAATTAGTGTTTTTTTTAGTACTTTTGATCATACTATCTATTTATTTCCTTGTCATTGTGTTAGATAGATACCTCTAGTTTCATCCTAGATTTTATTCCCTTAAACCTACCAGTACAGGGTTATTGGTAATAATTGCCGTTGAGGGCTACTTCTGTGCACCGTAACAAACAATTTTTTTCTACGACTTTTGGAAATTCGAAAAAAAAAAACAGAATTCGAGAAACAGCAGATTTTTAAAAACCAAGGTCATTCAGACTAAGAACAGTAGATAAAACTTAAAAAATAAGTAACATTTTAAGGTTAATGACCTCTCCGTGTAAGGAACAGGTAGCACTCAACGGCTTGCTATTATAATTACCAATAACCCTGTATATCTGTCCAAACCTTCTTACTTATCTAACAAGCTCGAAAAACACAATTAAAACGTGTAACAACGTACGTGCCTTTTATTACAAGCACCTAAAGACGAGGAAACAGGTGTCGTTAACACGACCAGCATAAGTTGAACCGTTTGTTCGATTGTCACCACTAAAACTACATGCTTACACAGTGTTACAGTACGGACATTGTCTTTGTATGTTACAAAAGAATACTGAAGATAAAGAATATTTTTTTTTTTTTTTTTTTTTTTTAATGTAACTTAAAATTACCGCTACTATCGCTGATGTAGCGCTTAAGTCTACTATAAAATAACATTATAACTATATTAACTAACTAAAATCTAATGACAGAATAAAAATGTCATAGGTACATACACACACATAAACAGACAACAACACAAAGAACTTGTTTTAATTTTTTTTTTTCTTTAACCTTATTTTGTATTCTTTTTTTTTTTTTATTATTATTACTATATTTATCTTACTATATTTTTTTTTTTCCTTAATTTTCCCCTTTTTCTTTTTTTTGTACTCTCTAATAATACTGTATTATTTACATTCTATACTTTTTTACACACTTATTTAGATAGACAACAAAAACAATATACACAAAAACACTAAAGCTATTACATCCACAAAAGACAAAACAATAACACCACAACATGAACTTAATATTTATCTATTATTTACAAAACTAAACATTACTTTAAAGCACTACATCAGCGAACAGTAGATCCATTTGCCCTAGCGGCTCTCCTTAGCGCATACTCGGCAAAGGCAAGAAAAACGGACCGGCGGTTGTCGTCACCCATAACAGCCGCCAAACTACCTACCCCCAACGCCTGCCCTAACCTGTACTCGCACTCTAACCTTTGGAGGCCATACTTGGGACACTCAATCAAAATATGTTCGACTGTCTCCTCAGTGGATTCATCACAAGTGCAGAACGGATCACCTATCAGCCCAAACCTATGGAGGTAGGCCTTGATACCGCAGTGGCCACTGAAAAGTTGAGTCCTTAACGCAGTAATCCCAATTTGACTTAGAACTTTATAGGCCTCCGTTACCACTGGGAAAAACACTCTAGTAACCGCTCCAGCAGTAGCGCCACTATAGCGTTCCTGCCACCTCCTGACTGTGTCCTGTCGCAAAATTCTCATAACGTGGGATAGAGGAACAGCGTCATACGAAGGTACCACTCCAAGCCCAAGTGCCGCAGCCTTTGCCAAAGAGTCTGCCCGCTCATTCCCTTCGATGCCTACATGAGCCTTGACCCAAAAGAACATCACCATACCCCCCAACCCAATAAGTTCTACAATACCACGCTGCACCTCCAGTACAAGCGGATGCTGAGGATTCGGATCTGCCAACGCCTCCAACGCCGATCTCGAATCGCTTAAAATGTTACCACAAGGCGGGCTCAGAGTGCGAAGATGATTGACAGCTCTCAGTATTGCAAACAACTCGGCCTGGTAAACCGAACAATAATCCGCCAGCTTTGCTTCAATTGTATCGTATTCACTTCCACGCATCCAGCACGATACAGCTGCTCCCACTTTACCCTCGAGTTTACTTCCATCAGTGAAGAGTCTAGGCCAGTCGTTTTCAATGTTGCCACATTCCTCCTGGTTGTTAATATACCCGAACTCTATTCCTACCCTCCTTGATGGATGCGCCATCTCAACGGGGCTCACTAGCCTCTCCATCAGCACACCAGGAAGTCCCACGATTGGTTTACCTCTCTTCATCTCATATAGCATAGCGTGCTCCCGAACCCTCAGTTCCAGCGGCAGAATCCTAGCAATCAATGTGCTAGAGACGAGAGAGGTGGTGCGATGAGCTCTTGCGATTTTCAGAGCAAACATCCTGGTTATGTGGTCGAGTCTTTTTCGAATGTACGCTCTGTCACATGCCGATACCCATACACTTGCCGCATACAAGACCACTGGCTCAATGCACATCAGATAAAGAAGTCTCGTGATTTCCGGATGCAGTCCCCACTGAGTCATAACCACCCTAGACAACATCTGATAGGTGTTAGTGGTCTTTCTATAGATATCTTCCAGGTGGCTCTTGAATGTCATTGACTTATCCAAAGTCAGACCTAGCACCTTGACCCTATCGCCCAACTCCAAGACATGCCCATTTAACCGGAAGACCGGGGTATCGTACTTATACCTTCTTGTAACGATAACGGCTTGTGTCTTGTGGGCAGCAAACCGCATCTTACAGCCTTCTCCCCATTGTGCGATTCTATCGAGTACCTCATTAACTATACTCTCAAGTCTGCTCACCGTACTAGCTGAGGCAACAACCAAAATGTCATCCGCAAATGCCTGTATATGCGCTTCCAACCCGCTCGCTGATTGCAAGAGGGGGTCAAGTTGTATATTCCAAAACAATGGGCCACAGATCGAGCCCTGCACGCACCCCTTATTCGTTTCTCTTATAACACCTTCTTGCATATACTCCAGACTAACAGTTCTGTCCGAGAGGTAGCTGGCGATTAACCTCAGTGTGCCAGTGTCAACTTCCCTTGCATGCAACTGATTAATGATGCCCGGCCACCAACAATTATCAAAGGCGCCCTCAATATCAAGTGAGACCACCGCCACTAGCTGCTTTCTGTTGATCCCTTCCCTAACCAGCTTCATAGCGTCAAATAGGGCGTCTTCCGTTCCTCTCCGAGCAGTAAACCCGTATTGTCTGGTGCTTAACTTGCTTTCCGAACACAGACCCCAGCCCAACCGGGTCACCAGCATTTTTTCTAGAACCTTCCCCAAGACAGAGAGAAGACCGATGGGACGGTAAGCCTTTGGGCTTGTGTAGTCATCTTTCCCCGGTTTTGGTATTACCTTAATCTTTGCCTTTTTCCAAGTCCTAGGGAAATATCCCAAGAGAAGGCAACGATTGAAAATACCCAGTTGGACATCAGGGGCAGCCAAGTAACAGGCATTACAGATATCAGACGTAAACCCATCTTCGCCTGGGGATTTTTTGGGATTCATAACCTTATAAACAGCAAGTAATTCTTGTTCTGTAAACTCGATTGTGCTACCAGTCGAGTCCCGTCGCAATGTCTCCACAAGTTCAGCTGTTTCCCTTCTAACTCGAGATTGATTTCCGTTATCCGTTGCCTCATCGTCTCTAGGGAAAAACACCTCCGCTAGTAATTCCGCAGATTGCTTAGGGTCCAAGGTATTGGAATCCACCGTCTTCCGAAGCAATTTTTCACTCTTTGGGCCCTCCACTAGCTTCATAACCCTATAAGACCTCTGCCACACAGTTTCCTTTTTTTCCGCAGTGCAGAAATCTCTCCAGCCGGTAATCATTGCTTGCACAATAAGGTCTTTGTATTCATCCCTAAGCTTTATATATCCTTCAATTAATATTTGTTTTCTTACGGGATTAGCTATCTTTATCTTCCTCTTTTCCCTAATAACATCCTTTCTCTTTCTATCCAAATCCTCGCTCCACCATCTGATAGTCCTGGTTTTTTTCCCTGCCGGTATTCTAGGAATAGCTTCATCACACACATCAGTCATCAAAGCCATATAATCATTGACCACAATCTCAAGTTCGGCGCTGGTCTTCAAATTTTGTATCGACTCTAATGTAATACCATTTCTTTCCAGCCGTTGCCTGAAACTTTCACGTAACCCTTCCCAATTTGCTCTCTTAGTATTATAAACCCTAGTGCCTGATCGTGCCTGGGAAGTGTCCAACCGACCAGTCCATTCAAAGTGTAGAAACCGATGATCCGAGAGAGTTACAAAGTCCTTATCAACTCTCCAGTTTTTAACCCTATCTAGTATATTATTAGAACAGGCTGTAATATCTACAATGCTAGAGTACAGAATCCCCCCCCTATACGTATGAAAAGTGGGAGTGCTGCCCTCGTTAAGGACAGCAAGATCATTCTGGGCCAAGAACTCAACGAATTTCCTTCCTCTGTAATTTTCGCTTGTACACCCCCACCAGGGACTCGATGCATTGCAATCTCCCCCAATTATTAAATTATTTGTAGGTAACCTATCAATAATTTCCTGCAGTTTGCAAATGTCAGATTCAATATTCTTTTGTTTGTCAAGATACATATTTATTATACCTATTTTAAAATCACCTAACCTAAGAACGAAGGCCACAATATCTTCACTAATAAAGTCCGTATTTTCAATAATATTTATGTTGGGATCAATGACGACAACCGCCGCACGCACTGGCCTTCCCCGATCGCTAGTATCATGCTGTATTAACTTATACGAACTACAAACATGTGCCTTATTTCCGATATATGGCTCCTGCAAAAGCAGCAATGAAACCTTCTGTGAATAGGCTTGCTGGAAGCACTCCTCCATTGCTGACTTGCAACAATGCAAGTTGATTTGACCCATTTTCAACTTTTTAGGGTATACTATATTTTTAACCATGGTGCCCGCAGCGTTAACAATAGGATATGGTGCTTCTAGCAAGCCTATCCCGCCTTCTCCAGATGGGGCACTCCGTACTGTACGCAGCATGCTGAGACTCCATCTTCTCCTTCACGCAGTTCACGCAGCTTGGAGGTCCGCTTCTACTTGGACATTGCCTAGTATCATGCGCCCCGGCACAAAAGCCACAACACGATGGGCTCTGACAGTCTCTTGCTATGTGGCCGTAGCTGAGGCATTTATAACATTGGACTACAGGCGATTGGTCCAATGCTACCACCGTTTGAAGGCCCACGTGGACCCTTTGACCCTGGAATTTATTCCAAATGTCTGTGTTGACTTCGACTACGATATTAGCAAGTTCCTTCACTCGGCCCCTAACCCTTCGAACTACTTTTACGTGAGGCTGCTTTTCTAAACCTTCGGTAAGTTTTTTATTCTGCGACAGAAGTGCTTTCTCTACCTCTTTATTGGTAAGATCATTTACAACCCCTACGAGCCTTAATAAGGGTCTTCTCTCTTTGGTTTGTACGGCCGTGAGTCGTTCGCATTTCTGCTTAACAGCCTCTTGCAGCTTATTTCTACCTTCAGAGGAGTCACAGCTGATTATAACTTTTTGGTTGCGAACGCCAGCAACCTTGTTAACCCCTATGCCAAGGTCTATGACATTAATATTTTTCCTGATGTCCGATATTATATCAGCGCTGGTCTTCATGGGGTCTACAGATTCCAGGACTACAGCGTAGCGTGGCGTGGCAGTTATCTGAGCATATGTCTTTACCACTGCCTCATCGCCATTCAGGTTCCCATCTTTACCATCTCTTCGACAACCGCCAGCCTCCAACTTGCGGCTCAGGGTGTTCACTGCCCCACTCATTACTGACTGCACTGTAGCTTTACTCTGGCGAAAGTCAACCTTAGCCAACTCTGCGCCAACACCCGTGATCTCCTGTCGTAGCATTCGGACCTCCTCCTTGATGGGCTCAATTAGGTTTTGTAGGATATCCGGGGACTGAGCAGCCTGGGGCCGGACCAAGTCAAACAAGATTCCACCATCCTCTCTCTGATCTCTGTGGCGAAGTAGTGCGCTGAGAGAACTCTGTACATTTGCCATTTCTGTTTGAAACCCCCCCAAACACACGGCAAGGTCGCGAACCTCCCCCGTTAACGTGCCGGTCTCCACTTCCGGCAGCTTTAACGACTCTATCTTGCTCTTGAGAAGATTAAATCCGGCTTCCATCCCGACAATGGCCCTTAGAGGCCCATCTAGCTAGAAAGTAAGCAAGCCCCATATTTCCTCAAGCCTTTTCTTACAGGCAGACAGATCCCTTTGCATCTCCTCCAGTCTTGCAGCATGGGTCTGTCTAACAGATGCCATCTCCCGAGTATGAGCCCTCTCCACCCCAATGAGCTCCTTCGCGGCCCTTGTGCGCTCCACCTCTAAAGTATGCATATGCCTAGTACGGGAATCAGAGGTACCCAGCACCAGCGTGTAAAGCTCTAGAAGACACGCCATAGCCTCGTCTTTACATATTTTCTTTATTTTCCCTGCCGTTTCTAGAGCCTCCTTGCCTTTGAGCCAAAGCTCGTTTGCCCTTTGGGTTGCGTGGTCCATGTCTAGAGTTGGGCCCCGACAGGTACCCGGAAGTACGCTCGGACTCCTACTTACACCCCCGACGCTATCCTTCTCCGAAAGCAAATCATCTTCAGTAAAGTGATCCTGAACCAGGGCACTGCCTCCCAGGGGAATGGAGGTAACACCAGAGAGAACGTCGTTGAAGGCTTCGGGCTGGGCGGAGGGATTGACCACTATTCTCCCTCCCAGTTCGTCCAGTGCAGCGCTCACAGCGCGTTCAGCACACGGGCTAAGCAACTTAGCGATCTCCGTCTGTGTCAGCGATGGAGAGGACGTCTCACAATTTCCCACACCAGCAGTTAAGCGTTTCGCCATGGTTCCCACTGCCGTGATCGAGGTAAAACCTCCCGCCTCCGTCTCAGAAGGAGCAATGCTCCGGGTCCCTCTTCGAAAATTAGGTGACGCAGGTGCACTGACTGTCAAACTAGGAACAGGTACCGAGGCAGCGACCCCCTCGGAACGATGAGTTCTTTGCATTGTAATATCAGCGATGTACCCTTTTTGTTCACAAAAGTTACAAAAAATGGCAAAAAATGACAATTTTTGTACTATTTATATTTTTACGCTGGTAACACCAACTGAGCTGTCACTCCCGTCAATCACTCACTCATTAAAAACGTCACTGTCAAGGTATTGTCCGTCAATTCTTATCATCCTCAGATGTGTTTTGTTTATTTGTATTTAATTTAATTATTGAGGTATTTCGATAATAACTGCGGTCGTGCTAATTATTGGTCCGTTCAAATATGTTTATCAATGTGTGTGTGCGATTTCGAGTATCAAAACGGCCAGTAGTTATGTTTTTTAGTATAATTTGTTCCATGCCATGATCTTATGAATACACAATACCTCGTAACAAGTGAGTATTCCTCTCGTCTTCACTTTCAGCACAGTTACGGCACTCGAAAACACTTATTTTCTGTACTTATTATAAAAACTTTGCAGAGACTTTCTACGTGATGTTTACGATTCGATTCACACACACACACTCTAGATAAAGAATATAGGAAGAATAAAAAATAGTTCCGACACCATAAGCCCATAAACGCGATAGGCCAATATAAATTCTATATAATATATTATGATTTTGCTAGCTGAGCTCCATGGTTTCACCCGCGTGGTCCCAATCCCGTGGGAATATCAAAATAAAAAGTAACCTCCTCGGTAAATGGACTATCCAACACAAAATAGTACATTGTTATCCTAGGTGTGAAAGTCACTCATTTCAAGCCCCGAGACGGAGTTTGGCGCCCGAGCGTAGCGAGGGCGCTAATAGTTCGAGGGACTTAATGAGTCTTTCACCCGAGGTAAACACTGTGCTTTTCATTACGAATAATACATAAAATTCTTCCTAACAACGAGAGTGAATGAGAGACTCCATACTACCTGATCCTCTTACAGGGTTGGGACCAAAGAGGTTATATACATGTAGTGTTCTTCTTTGGTGTTACTTAAAGCAAGGAGGTAAGGTTTTTGTAGTTCATAATGCGTAATGATACGGATACTGGCTACATGCACATGGCACAAGCCGTGCGAAGCCATAATTTGACATGACAGCTGTCAGTGAAAGCGATTTTCCCTAGGGCTGAAAGTTTTATTTTCTACACGCTCTTCAGGCATCTTTATATCTACTTTCGGAGTATGAGTAATGAAAATAATTTTTCGATTCGAACCAGTAGTGCCTGAGATTAGCGCGTTCAAACAAAAAAAAACTTTCTAGCTTTATAATATTAGTATAAATTTTTGTATAGCCTGTGCCTTTTGGATGTTTTTTTTTTAAATGCATTTACAAAAATTGCATCCCTCCAGTATACCGTGCAGATGCGCTTACCAATAAGGCACAGGAGTTGCTAGTTCAAGTCTCATCGCGTTGCAATTTTTGATAAATAATTTTTCCTTCAATAATATTTCGGTGCAATTTCCGGAAACGCATTTTGCTTAAGAATTATTCCTAATTGTAAAATATTATGTAGTAAGTCTACCGGCAATAACTTTAGTCTCGTAAAAATGGTGCTTGAAAAGTATCAAAATATGGCTTGATATATATATTATAGAGCTTAATAGATATTATATTATGTAAATGCCCTGAATTTAAAACTAAATGAAAAATTACTTAAGATCAAATTTATTTTTGAGTCTGTTAAATTGATAATTTATGCATCGTCTTACGAATAACCTGACAAGCCACAAAATGAAAACAGCTTAGTGAGTACCTACGTTGTCCACTAATCAAATGGTCCACTGCGACACAACCTTTTGCACATGATGCACTTCACACAGATTTTAAAAATGTAACAAAATAATTCTAAATTTGCAATATTTTTTTGTTACACAATATACCTACATACGGCTTTGTCCAAAACAAAGAGACAGAATTATTCAATGTATTTGACGAAAATGCCGCCTGCACAACAGCGATAACTTTGACCTTTTATTTACAAAATAATGAATTTGAATTTGGTACTCAGGTTCTCTATTAAAAGAATAATGCAGTAGATAGCCATATAATGACGGTAATTATTTACTAACAATCACATCTAATTTTCATTTAATTATACATCTTTTGTAAGCTTCTTATTAAATGTAAAAAAATATCAACCCCTCAAGGTAAAAATATCAGCCGAAAAGAAAAGCTTTTGGGCTGATTTTTACCTTGAGGGGTTGAATTACAATAAAAATATTTTCTTAGCGTATTCCTACCTATGTTCTAAAAAGAACCCCAATGCGAAGTTTGAGACCCGTAGCTCTTGTAGTTCAGATATTTCGTAATAAGGTTTTTTATTTTGTAAATCTAGGTATACATTTTTTTTGTAGTATTTTGTTGGACGTTTGAGTTAAAAGTAAAATAAATATTATCACTACATAGTATAAAACAAAGTCGCTTTCTCTGTCCCTATGTCCCTATATTCCTATGTATGCTTAAATCTTTAAAACTACGCAACGGATTTTTATGCGGTTTTTTATAATAGATAGAGTGATTCAAGAGGAAGGTTTATATTTTACTAGCTGCGCCCCGCGGTTTCACTCGCGTAAGTTCCGATCCCGTGGGAATATCGGGATAAAAAGTAGCCTATGTGTTAATCCAGGTCTCCAGCTATCTAGATACCGAGTTTCATCGCAATCGGTCCAGTAGTTTTTGCGTGAAGGAGTAACAAACATACATACACACACACACAAACTTTCACATTTATAATATTAAGTAGGATGTGTAATACATGCATAATATAGCCGTGCGAAGCCGGGACGGGTCGCTATAGTATTACAATATTAGGTAGCGGTTTTGGCCAATAACTCCTCCGATGATGAGGTCGAGGATGTAGCACTTTGGTCCTGCTTGGCTCTAGACAGAAGATAATGGAAGGAAGAAAGGGATGCCTTTGCTCTGCGGTGGCACAAATAGGGATAATATATAAAATCAAATATGAAATAGGAATGAATACACAGGGTGATTTTTTTACAGATGCCTTCATCCTAAAACTATAGGTTATATAGGCTATAAGGCATAAGGTGTTGCATGCCTGATTTTGACAAATACTAAAAGTGCATTATTATATTTTTAAAAGTCATTACCCTAGTCAGGAATCAAACCTAGGAACCTAACTTTCCTAAGGACAATGTATATGTTCTCTTACACCTCGTACAATATTTGATAGGTGTAAGGTTATAAGGTTAGATGTCATATTAAACTGGATACTATGGATTTACTCTAGGGTCGGAAATTAACTAGGATGTCGAAGGTTCGAGGACAGGCTACGCAGAAGGATTATTAGAATTGTATTGGCAACTTTACGACAAGAGTTTATATCCTTAACTAATTGTATTGTTTATTTTGACGACCCAGTTAGCACAATGGTCACCATGCCGGACTGCCAAACACAGGGTTTGCGGGTTCGATTCACACCTCTGACAAGTATTTATGCTAAGATATTTGTCTGTGGTCTGGTTGTTTCTATGTATTATTTACAAAAGAAAAGTATTTACATACACGGTAAGCGAACGCTCGGCCAAGTTACATGGTAGGCGGAGTAGGGGTGTTAGGTTTTATTTTCGTTAAGGAATTTCTGGATTCGGTCGCCGCGCTCAAAGCCCGCGATAAAAGCTATGCAATAGCTCAAAAATGGTAGAGTGCTGTAGAGTTCGTATTGACGTCAGGTTAACTTTTTTTTGAATGAAGATTTAATTTTTATTCACACGGATAATGACACCCTCGAAGATATAAACAAAATATAAGATAAGTGATAACTTATAATCTACGTCCTAAGGCTACTATGAGACACGAAATATTTTTACAAAAATTTTACTAAAGACATTTTAAGACATTATTTAATTTTTAATTTCAAGACATTATAAGCGAGTGTAGGGCTGCAGATGTAGTGTATCAGCTTTTATAACCAGAACCTAGATAATAATATCATTCCATTAAATTCATTTTCCACATAACATCCAGCTGGCTGTTACAGTTTCCCCGAACTCCAGAAAGTAATTACCTCAGGGGAATATACTCTACTCTAAAAAACAAGTTAAAGTATAACAAGACGCATTCAATGTGAGTAAACTGAGAGAAAAGGTGACGACACCATGGAATAAAGTTACTTACAAAAAAGCCAACATTTTTATTATTCAAGGAAAAACATTGGCTTTATACTTACTTACCTACCTTACTTTTATATTTACTCCATTGTATTCGTCAGCCGTGTTTTTACCACGAAAGTCACTTCTAAAGGTCTATGTTCACTTACTAGGATTCTATATTCTGGGTTATATTTGACCGAGCGAGCGAAGCGTCTCTGCTTTAAATCTGGGCAAATTTGCTTTCGTCATTTTGGCGTGCTAACGTCTAATAAATTGATGGAACACTTGCATTCACAAAAAAGTGTCACGGCAATTTTGTGTGACGACATGCGTCATGGTAACATGACCATTACGCGTCCGTTCCCATTAGGAAACAGATTATTTAATAAGAATATCGCTCATCTGGGCTTGTGTTGTGATGACGAGTAACGAATAGAAGAGTTACATAAAGAAAAAAAAAAAAGAAAAAAAAAGGAAAAACGATATTTTTCATCGTTTTCAAAAGACGTTATCACGTAAAATTAGTAAACCGAAAAAAAAGTAAACCGACTTTATATAAAACCATTTGTTTTTTCTAGGAAATAGACGCTTATATTTGACCTCACCTCACGTGGTGGAAAGCGATGATGAGGTTGAGAATTTAGCATGCTTGCTTAGAAGGAGAAGGGCATACCTAGACCACATGATGGACCGCGACGAGTCACTTGGCACCATGATTTTGTCCATGGAGTGGTAATAGAAGCCGCCAGCCAAGGCCTACCATCGGTTGATTGTATGCTCATTTAGCGCCACCCGGGGCTCACGTAGAGATCATCGAGGGCTAATCTTACAAACGCGAGCAAACCTGAACATCCTAATAACCATCATCAGTCTATCTGTATTATTCCTATGTATATTATACTAGCAGCGCTCAATGGTTTCACCCGTGTAACCTCCGATCCCGGGGAATATCGACATAAAAAGTAGCTTTACTCGAAAAATGAACTATCATAACAAAGAAATAAACTCTTCAGCTTTATAATATTGAAGTATAGATTATGTATGTTTGTTACTTCTTTTTTAAGACGTTTCAATGTGATCAATGTAGGTATATATACATAAGCATCGAAATGAATAAAGAAATTTGACTTTGACTTTGACTTTCTCTACAAGTCGTATTTGACAACAAACGACCAGATTTTACGATGTTCAAGATTTTTTGCCTTCGGGGATTTTTGATTGGAGGTGTATTTCGCTAATAGAGAAACAAATATCTATGCATAAATATGTTTTTCGAGGCGAGACCTGCAACCTTCTGCGTCGCAGAATTTAAATAAACATACATACACACACACAAACTTTTACATTTATAATATTAGTAGGATAGGATACGATGATACATAGAAACAACCAGACCACAGACAAATATCTAAGCAAAAATAATTGTCTGAGGCGAGAATCGAACCTCCAACAAAGAATTTGGTAGTCCGGCATGGTGACCATTTTGCCAACTAGGTCGTCAACCTAAACAAAGGCGGAGCATAAATAGCCATACTTGTAACTTGTTTTACATCTTCACAATGTGCTTGTTAAATTTCAACGCCGACGTCTACAGTACTCAAGGGGTTCCAAGTCAAGTGAAGTACACTTCTTTTCTCTGTAATCCTTTTTTTTTCGTCCCTAAATGCTTCCTGAGCGACTGCTAAGGCTTCAGGTCACTGATCTAAATACGTTTTACGGTCCTGCTGGAGTTGCTTTTGGAAAATTATTAAGGTAGAGTTTATGGATCAAGGATTTGGGTCAAAGTCTGTGGTAAATTTATATGTAGCGTGAAGACGTTTGGCTGAATCTGTGTTTCTTGACATGTAGTTTAAATATATTCAAGTCGCTAATAAATAGACCAGGCAAATGTGCAAATTAGTAACAATACTTACCTATTAATATTTGTTGTGGTAATATATAATATTTGTTGGGCTAATATATTATGTATATAAAAAGTAGTATCTCTTCTTCTTCTTCTTCAGCAGCATGTATTAGCCCACTGCAGGGCATATGCCTCTCCAACGCCTCTCCACAATGTCCTATCACCGGTCCTTCTGGACCACGCTGCCCCAGCATGAGCTTTTATGTCGTCGGACCATCTGGCTGGTGGTCTGCCCACACTTCTCTTCCCGATTCGTGGTCTCCATTCGAGAACAGCTTTGCTCCACCTTCCGTCTCCCCTTCGACACACATGTCCAGCCCACGCCCATTTTAATTTAGCGACGCGGTACCCTACGTCTATTACTTTGGTGCGTTGTCGAATGATGGTATTGCGCACTTTGTCTTGTAGAGATATTCCGAGCATAATGCGTTCCATTGCTCTCTGTGTCACTTTTAGTCTGCGGATCAGCTTTATGGTCAGCGGCCAGGTTTCGCAAGCGTACGTCATTGTCGGAAGGACACATTGGTTGAACACTTTTGTTTTCAAAGACTGTGGTAGTTTTTTGGATTTAAATACCATATTTAACTTTCCAAAAGCTGCCCATGCCAACTGTATCCGACGACTGATTTCTGCCTCCATAGAGTTTCTATCAAGAGTAATCCGTTGTCCCAGGTACATATACTCCTTCACCTTCTCAAGTTCGTGGTCGTCCAATGAAATGGGGAAAGGGGCTGAATCGGCAGTTGCCATTACCTTCGTCTTGTCCATATTCATTTTTAGGCCTATTTTGAGCGACGCGTGATATAGTTGCGTTATCATTGTCTGAAGTTCTGACGGTGATTCAGATACGATCACTATATCGTCTGCATATCGGAGATGGTTCAGAAACGCACCGTTCACATTGACTCCTTTCCCGTTCCAGTCAAGTGTCTTAAAGATGTCCTCCAGCGCATTGTTAAACAGTTTTGGTGAAATAACATCTCCCTGACGTACACCCTTCTGAATAGGGATTGGGTTGGTGTTTTCGCTTAGTTGTATAGTCATTGTTGCGGACCTGTACAAATTCCTAAGAATTTGGATGTATCTCTCGTCTATGTGGCATCTTTTTAGAGAGTCTGTAACTGCCCAGTGTTCCACAGAGTCGAACGCTTTTTCGTAGTCCACGAACGCCATATACAGTGGTCTATTGTACTCTTCGGCTTTTTGTATGACTTGCCTCAGCGTAAAAATGTGGTCAGTCGTTCCAAAACCCTTTCGGAAACCGGCTTGTTCTCTGGGTTGATACTCGTCGAGCCTTTGACTAAGTCTGGTGGTAATGACTCTAGAGAAAACTTTGTACACTTGACTTAGCAGTGATATAGGGCGATAGTTTTTCAGCAGAGTGTTGTCCCCTTTTTTGTGAAAAAGCACTACTAAGCTTCGTGTCCACTCCGTGGGAACTGTTCCTGTGAAAAGGACCTCATTGAACAGCAGCCTCAGTTCTTTAATGACCGCAGAGCCACCGGCGTTTAATAACTCAACAGATATACCATCTTCTCCTGGAGCTTTATTCTTTTTGAGCCTTTTCAGAGCCTGACGTATCTCGTAAGAGCTAAATTCGGGTATATCCTCTGTGTAGTGCTTACGCAGTGGTGCACGTTTATCTGTGGGATCCCGAATTGAAGGCTTTGGAATTTTGGATCGATAAAGGTTACCGTAGTATTCTTCCGTAATCTCTCTCATCTCCCGTATGTTAGAGGTAGCCAGGTGTTGAGTGTTACGTCTTAGCTTGTTCGGTAGGTTGGTCGCGTTTGATCTTTGGAAAACCTTAAAGCCCTTATTGTTTTCAATAATACTTTGGATTTCTTTAACGTTCCTTTGGCGCAGCTCTCGTTTTAGTTCCTTACCGATCCTTTTGTTGAGTTCTCGATGTTTCAAGCTATTAAACTCGTCGGCACCAATCTCTCGACGCTGGGTCATGAGGGCTATAATATGGTCTGGTATATCTGCTTTTGGTTTTGAACTCCTTGTGAACCCTCTAGCAGCTGTTTCCGTTATGATGTTTACGAACTTCGTGTACTTCGTCTGGACATCATTCTCGAAGTGTTCTAAAGCGCTTCGTTCTAAACCTTCTGACAAGGATTTCTCAAAACCTTCGCTCACCCCATTCGGAATGTTCAGTTTTCCGAGCTTAGGTTTCAGAAGCTTTCTTCTCTCGAAACGGGTGTTTAATATGACTCTAGCCCTCACTAGTCTATGATAAAAAGTAGTATAGCATATACAAAATAAAAAGTAGCCTATAGCCTCCCTAGATAAATTTACTATCTAACATAAAAATATTTATTCAATTCGAACCTGTAGTTCCTGGGATTAGCGCATTTAGACAAACAAACAAACTTTTTAGCTTTATATTATTAGTATAGATAAGTATTTATTTATAAAAAAAAGGATCTAAGTAATACAATACTAGATTTACACTGCTGTGTTTGACGCATACATTTCACTTACTTACAAACTGGGTAGGAAGTTACCCTTTGTTTTGTAGATACCAACGTAATATATACTTACCAACACTCCAATTTTTTAATTCATTTGAAATCATAGTGTCACATTGAAGCGTCTTTGAAACTAAGTTAAGTGTGCCTTTGGAACGCGCCCACCAATGAAAAGAGGGCAGTAAACTTATGGGTTTTCAGTACAGTAAGTATCCGTAATTTGGTCACCATAACATAAGCTTGCTGAAAAGATGGATGGAATGTGTGCGACGAGAAGAAAAAGTCACTTTTTATCTAAGTTTTGCGCCTACCAATTAGAAATAGCAAGACGGCAAATGCGATAGCAGTGTTCACTCGAGCGAGAGAATGAAAATGACGTAGACATATTATACAAGTTATACAGCTATTATTTATACTGAATTTTGAGGCAGAATTCGCTGACACATAGACAATTTGAATTAGAAACAGAATTATTTTTAGAAAAAAAAAACTGGTAAGAATTAATTTACTACAAGGTGAATTTTACAGTTCAAGTTTCTTGGCTATGGCTAAGGTAATACAATTTTTTTTAATTGATAAGTACTTACTACATTTTGTTATTAATCAATCAATCAATCAATCAATCAATCATTTATTTGCGAATAAAGGTACATAGTTTGATGTTATTAATCAAAATATCATCACAAATAACAAGGCTTAAAATCATTAGGTTCTCTTTCGATAATGGCGATTTTGTGAACGACTTCTTCCGAAGTTTTTTTTCTTCACTTGGAGTTGAAATAATTACCAAAAAAAAACAAGTCTAATTACGAAAGCGATTCAGTTTCAAGTTTCACTACAAATACACAAAAAAAAACTATAAAACGTTCCTTAATATTTTTCTCTAGTATTCTGAGAGGACTAGCGACTATTCCAGACTAAGAAAATAAGAATAAAATTTTCTCAGTTCTCGAATCTAAGTTAAAAAGATGTAAAAGTAGAGCACGTGTCCTATTTCACAGGCAAGTAAGCTGAAGTCCCGCAGGCTAGGTTTAAGGTGGAGGTTCATTGACTACTGCTTCCGGGCTACCTACGTTGTTCGTGTGGTACATTGAGCATGTTAGTTACGCACTGCACTGCTGCGACTAGACAGTTACGATAAAAAAATTTGTATCAATTTATTGACAAGAATGAACGAACGAAATCCCTTTACCTTTTTTACGTGATAACGAATTGATGGAACACCTGCATTCATAAAAAAGTGTCATGTTAATATTGTGTGACGTCATTGTCAACAATGACGTCACACAGTACGTACCAATATAAAACAAGATGCGCGTCTCGTCTTTGTTTCATATTGTTTAATAATAATATCGCTCATCTGGCCTTGTGTTATGGTGACGAGTGACGAATAGAAGACATGTAGGAAAACAAATTACTTATAGGAAAAAAAATATAATAAAAAGAAAAAAATTATAAAAGGAAAAAAACAAATTTTTCATCGGTTATGACGTTATCACGTAAAGTTATGGTCCGTAAACCGACTTCACAGACAACCATTTTTGAAGTGAAAACTTCTTATGGCGCGTTGGGCACTTTTGTGGGTGAGCATTTTCAGCCGTTCTCGCGACAGACGACAGATTTTCTCGCGACAGATGAGATTTTACACAGATATACAGTTTTTTAATTTGGCTGTGAGTGTATTAAGAGGAAAGAGTACCGGGAGCTCTTTCCATACAAACTATTAAAACGTAGTCGACTGTTTTCTCCCTGGATAATGACACTAGAGCAAATATTTTTGTGCATAAAACTTATAACCGCCATGACCATGCCCCTATTTTTTGTTTTTTCTTATTTTTTTAATTTTAATTTCTATGATAATTAGAAAATGAAAAAAACCAAAACATAGGGGCATAGTCATGGCAGTTATAGGTTTTATGACACAAAAATATTTGTGCTAGTGTCATTATCCAGGGAGGAAACAGTCGACTACGTTTGTATGGAGAGCGCGCAGGTACCCTTTCACCTTAAGACGTACATATGGTATTTTTTAACGGACGACTATTGACGGACGACAAATGTCGGACGACTATTTGTCGGACGACTATTGACGGACGACAAATGTCGGACGACTATTTGTTGGACGACAAATGTCGGACGACTATTTGTCGGACGACTATTGACGAACTCTTTTTGCGTATGTTCTCGCGACAGATGAGATTTTTCACAGATATACAGTTTTCACTTCTGCCTGCACTCCCGGAGTGCGCTGTTTTTTTTTTTGGATATACAGTTTTTGGTTACGTACAAACCTTTACAGTTACTCTTACGGTTTTTCGTTTCAAATTTCGTAACGCGTTGCATTTATTCTCGGCTAGATCCCCCTTGCCTACCCGCAACAAGGAACTTCGTTCTAATTATAATTTAGTACTTTTGTGTTAATTTGCGATTGTTGCTTTGCCTGAGATGCTTGACTACACACTACTCAAGTCAGGTTTTCTTTACTTCTTATTAGGCGATCTAGCTTAGAAACTAAAATAACCTTTTTTTTTATAATAATGATGACTCCCGATCCCGATGTTACTCCCAATAAATCAATGTAGGTATAACCTCATTTCAAGTTTCCTCAAAATCGGCTAAGTAGGAGCCAAAAATTGTTACAAATAAACAAAAAAAAACTTATAATATGAATAAAGACATGGTAAGGACATTCTATAATTGTCATTATTCATTTTATGTCAAACTTACATAGTCGTTTTCTTTATTTCTAAAGTTAATTTTACTAAAATAATTATTATTTACAATAAATTAAAATTAATAAAAATAAAATAATATGTCAACATTTCTAAAAATAAAATAAAATAAAAATTAATGTCGATCACGTCAAGTTGGTCACAATATCTAGAAACTAAAAAAAAAAAACAGCAAACATCATCGTTGTCAGCGGTTGTAAAAAAATGATCAAATCGACGGCTGTTTTCTCGTGGTCCCAGGATTTTGTCCTATTAATGGGACCACGAGGGAGAACTATTTCTCGTAGTCCCATTTCTATGTTCTGCATAGATAAACTTTTTACAGTCGTGTGGTGAAGTGTTAAATCACTATCACTACATAACATAGTATAAAACAAAGTCGCTTTCTCTGTCCCTATGTCCCTATATCCCTATGTATGCTTAAATCTTTAAAACTACGCAACGGATTTTGATGCGGTTTTTTAATAGATAGAGGGATTCAAGAGGAAGGTTTATATGTATAAAACATGCATAATATAGCCGTGCGAAGCCGGGACGGGTCGCTAGTAGTGATGAATACGTAAATGACTGACATTGATTACTTAAGAATTCGTATTCTGATAATACATAGAAGTCTGTTGACTGTTATCAACAGACTTCTAATGTATTAACAGAATAATATATAGTTTTGAGTGCGATGTCAGGAGTGCATTATCAGTGGAACCTCACCTTAACGACCTATTCTCAAAGGTCAATACCGACTAATGGTGTTCAAACACGGAATAATAGTGTTTATCATGTAAAATGGATTTGGTAAGGTTCTGAAATATTATGTGTTAACATATTTGCATCATGAAAATGGGTTTTCTTCTACCTCACTTCGTTTTATTTTATTTAGTAATGGAACCATCTTTTCATCTGATGTCAAGCAGTATCCTTTCTCTATAAGAATACTAATATTGCATGACATTCCACACAGCGCCATCTAACCCGAAACTAAGCAACTATGTTTTGGTAGCCAGACAACGCATAGAATAGTACTTATCTGCTACTTTATTTTATAAATACATATTTAATACTAGATGCGGCCCGTAGTTTCACCCGATCCCCTGGAAATATGGAAATAAAAAATAGCCTATAGCCTTTCTCGACAAATGGACTCTACAACACACAAAGATTTTTTCAATTCGAACCAGAAGTTGTATTCCTACTCATGTGCCAGTAGATTGACTTTCTTCGTTTCTGACATCTCCCGCCTAAATCTTCCTGAGGTTAGCGCGTTCAAACAAACAAACTCTTCAGCTTAATAATATTAATTTATATTACAGAACTACCAAGACGATTACAAATCGACGAACCTGCGTCGAGAGTTCTTCCACCGCGCTTCAGAGGTCGTTGTATAATATATGATTTGGGTCATCATCATCATCCGAGCGATGTTCCCGGTTGCATCACTCTCGGGAGCCCGAGGTCCGCTTTCCTACTTTTACGCCTCCACTTCGCACGACCTTCGGCATTCTGGTTTTTAAAGCCATTTGCACGCATATCACCCTTTGCGACGTCAAGCCAGCCACCCAATTGCCGTAACTTATGTCGCATTAGTAAAGTGCACGTCCAGTTGACGCAAACAATAATCGGTATTCCTGTAAAATAAAACTACGCGTAATCGTCACTTTAACTGCACGTATGCTGTACGTCTACTTCACCTACGCGATGTGAACAAGTCATAAGCACTGCAATTTGACATATTTTATCTATCGTCAAACTTTAGCTATACAAATGACGCGAAGCTCATTAGAGCAATACGGCGAGCGCGCGACGTTTAGGTTTGCGTAACGTTTGCGTGACGTGTGCGTCTATAGAAATCAGGGGAATACGAAATCAATGGTTATGACGCAAACGCAGTTAAGACGCGCTGCATAAGAATACGGCAATTGGGCGGCAGGTCATATTATAGTATTATTGTACCATGGGTTATTTCATAAGTTTTCAAGACGCATCAAAGTGATGTCATGCAATTTTTATGATTCCAAATAAATAAAGAATTTTGATTTAATTTGATAATAAAAACAAAACTACAATCTATATTTTATTTATTGATGATATTCACTTTAATCTCAACAAACATAGTTTTTTAATTATTTATTTTTTAAGAGGAAAGGGTACCGGGGGCTCTTTCCATACAAACTATTACAAACGTAGTTGACTGTTTTCTCCCTGGATAATGACACTAGAGCAAATATTTTTGGTGCATAAAACTTATAACTGCCATGACCAAGCCCCTACTTTTTTTTTGTTGATCTTAGTTTCTATGATAATTAGAAAATGAAAAAACCCAAAACATAGCATAGTCATGGCAGTTTTAGGTTTTATGGCACAAAAACATTTGTGCTAGTGTCATTATCGACTACGTTTGTATGGAGAGAGCGCAGGTACTTACCCTTTCACCTTAAGGACATAGCGTGGCGTCTAATGCGGCGTCATGTGATGGAAGGGCTTCTTCACTCAAAGGGTGAGCCTGGCTATCCAGAGAGGGAATGCCGCCAGTCTCTTGTGGACGATGCCGCGTGGAGACGCTGTGGACGGTGTTTTTTATTTGTGATGTGTATGTATGTTTCTATTTTTATTTGTTTAATTTAATTTAATGTGAATTATGTGTTTAAATAAACTGAATATAGCAGATTACACGCATAAACAAACATAAATGTCCGCTTCAAAGTTGCTACCATTTTGTTCTCGAAGAGTCAGTTTCTGAAGTGTCTAATTGTTTGCTATGAAAACCCAATTTCTTAGCTAACGCAATAAATGGTTCTGTGGATTTTAAAAAGAGTTGCTTGAGAACATTTATTGAATCGAATCCTTCTAGATAGTTGAATTTGTTATGAAAATTCTCTAGTACACCGTCTTGGAGTAGTTGAGGTACTTGGGCTACTGTGATGGCGAACAGTAAACCTGGAAAATAAAGATTTTTGACGATCTATATCACTATCACTACATGGTATAAAATAAAGTCACTTTTCGCCGTCCCTATGTCCCTATGTATGCTTAGATCTTTAAAACTTCGCAACGGATTTTGATGCTGTTTTTTAATAGATGGAGTGATTAAAGAGGAAGGTTTTTAGATATAATAAATGCATAATACAGCCGTGCGAAGCCGGGGCGGGTCGCTAGTATATATATAAATCAATGCCACTTTTCGTTGTAATTTTATAACTCAAGAACGGCTGGTCTGATTTAGATGATTTCGGTTTTAATATGTTTGTCGTAGTCCAGGGAAGGTTTAATTAAACGGAGATGACTTACGCAGCTGAAACCGCGGGGCGCAGTGTGTCTCATAAATTGATGAACACCGGCAGCACTCGCAAAAAGTGTGACTTCAACGCCCACGTTCCGTTATTAACAAGGTAACCATACCAATGATAATACGTTGTTATGGTAATCAATGTTTTCTTATGACGTTATCACGTAAAATTATCGTCCGTAAACTGACTTTACACACAACCATTTTTTTTTTATTAATATAAGCCAATGTTCACCAGTAGTTCTAATAGGCTTTTGAGACAATTGTTGGGTGTGGAGCAGAGTTAATGATCTAACGAACTTACCAAGTAAATTTCGATCCTAATATTATACTTTTTAGACCAGGAACTAGATTAGCTACGTTTATAAAGGTATCTATGGCCTCCATTATGTATTTAAGAGGAAAGGGTACTGGCGCTCTCTTCATACAAACGTATTCGACTGTTTCCTCCCTGGATAATGACATTTGAGCAAATATTTTTGTTGCATAAAACTTTTAACGAATATACACAAAAAATGAAATACAAATCGGTTCAGCCGTTTAGGTGGAGTTTGGCTTGGCAACTAACACCACGACACGAGAATTTTATACAAATACTAGCTGCCCTCCGCGGTTTCACCCGCGTTACTCCCGATCCCGTGGGAATATCGGGATGTAAGCTATCCTATCTCTCAAGTTGGATCGAACTGCACATGGTGTGCGAATTTTATTATAATCGGTTAAGTGGTTTAGGAGTCCATTGAGGACAAACATTGTGACACGAGATTTATATTTAATAAAGATATTAGATATTTTAGATAGTGTTATTTTAGACCAATATTTTACATACCCAAAATGAAGAAAGATTTAATTTTCAGCATAGTTGCTTCTAAACACAGTCAAACAAAACAATAAGATTTATGTATTTTCTCCTTTTATAAACTTATATTTGTTTTAATTTATTATTTTTAATTAGTACAAATTGATTT